>ONZH01030406.1:0-600000 GCA_900303285.1 Rhinella marina | reverse complement strand
ACTAACACAAGTTTAGCAAAGTTGCAAATAATGTCACCCTTTTATGTAGTATAGCTCCTATGCAGACCTGTGCTTTCAGACTAAGAGCTCATACATACGACCGTATGTATTTTGAGGTCCATAAAACACTGATCTACAAAATCAAAAACACAACGGACACGGACAAAAAGTACGTTTGTGTGCATGAGCCCTAAGGGTCCTTTAACATGGCCTGATGATGGGCCATAGCAAGCACTGGTCGGCTATTAAGCAAGTAGATCGGTAGTCGTTTAAAAAGCCTTTACTCAGACCAATGGAGATTTAATGAGGGACAAATCATTGTTGCAATGATCGTTTGTCCCCCATGCACTTTACGTCAGCCGCACATCCCCTGTTTACACTGGAAGATGGGCTGCAAATCATTGAACATTTTAATGTTCACATAAAAGATCCGATCAGCCGGCAAACGAGAATTTGCCCATTTGTCAGCTGATCCTGATCATTGATCCCTGTTAAAGGCCCTCACAAATCCTTTGTGTAATCTGAGCCTGCAGTCATGGTTTTCTCTCTTCCATCGGTCTCTTCTTCTACTATCTGTCTGTCATGAAGAAGAGGCAATGGAGTGACACACAACAGTCTACACATGGATGTTTGTAGTCTGTAACCATGGAAACACATAGGTCTGCACAGGAGCTGTATATATAACTTGGTAGGATTATTTTGATGGAGACTATTTGTAAGGTTGCTACATTTTTATTCTGCATGCACAGGAAATACACATATCATTAAACTAGTTGCTGAACTGAAACTAAATGTTCAAGTATATGGTAAACTAGTCATCTAGTAGTCAGGCTATTCCTTATAGACAAACCATTATACATTAGTGGACAAGGCCGTCATCTGTTCGTTCCTGTTTTTCTAACATCATGCATTAGCTGCCAAGCACTTATCTGTCATAGTGCAGGGGGGAAGCTATTTTACAGGATCATCTGAATGGTATAAGCAGTAAAAATATTAGGGTCCAGTCTCGACGCTTTCGAGCTAGTATGGCTTGTGATGTTGTCCATTCTATTAGGTTTATATATACAGTATTTCATAAGCATTGACAAGGGGGACAAGCCATTTGATAGAGATGAGGGCAGACACTTTATGGTAGTAAACTAGGCTCTGAATTTTTATATAAAGAAGGGATTAAATACAGTCAGATCATTTGTTTTTATTCAACCAATGTAATTACCAGATACTATCTAACTCCTCTGGTGGCTCTGATGTTCCTTCTCAGGCTGGATTCACATAGCATTGTGCAGCATTTTGGTTTGTGGCATTGATTTCAAAACACAGCATTCTCTGGGTATAATTGTTTTTTTTTTTTTTTTTTTTTGGGGGGGGGGGCTTTTTCCAGTAGTTTTATATATATATAGCTTGAAGCCCCAAGTTTAAAAGGTTAAAAAATATAAATAAAGGCGACTCTAAAAACCCTTGTACAAAACCCTATAAAAACACCTGAACTGATGGTGTTTTATACAAGCTTTTCAAAATGCTGACAAAATTGTTTGTGAAGGAGGCCTTAAATCTATTGGCTATATTTTCAGTAAGGATGAACTGGAAACTTAAAGTGGCCCTGGAAAAAAAAAGTGCCCCAGTGTTGTAGGTGGGTCCAAGTTGAAAGAAGGAGGGACCAACACAAGAGGGTGGGGACAACAAAGTAAGCAGGGTCAGTACAAGTAGGTAGGGTGAACAGTGACCTAGTGCAGCACAGGTTAGTTAGCACACATTAGTGTTGTCAAGAATATGCTAATGCATTATGTCTGAAATATTTCCGCAGCAAAAAAATGTTTTTATAAATTACACCATAATTTGTATTTATCCCAGAAGAGCCAAAAAATAATGTGTCTCTTGAGTAAAATGACTTCTGAAATGGGCGATGGGCGAAAATGAAAAAAAAATTTGCTAGTCATTAAGGCCCTTTCAGGCCTGGTCATTAAGGGGTTAAAGGGTTCATCTTTGGCTCTGTGTGACTTTTCTTTTCTTTTCTTGACAGAATAGTTTGGTACACTGTTCTGTTCTGTCCAGCAAAACATCCGAAAACAAACAGAAAGCAGGTCAGATGGGGTCCAAAGTACCGCCTGCGGTATACATTGAATACAGTTTTCAGGTAGTCAGACACATCCACCAGACAGAAAACCATGCGGAAGGCTAAAAAAACAGTGTGCACGTTATACAGTTTATACTACTAAGGCCAAGACCTACCCACAACACCAGGGCAGGCTGGGCTGGGGCAGCAAACAAGGCAGGCAGGCTGAGCCTGAGTCAGTAGAGCAGGCTGGGTGCTGGGGCAGGTAGACAGTCAAACCAGCCTTGACCATATGTAATATGGAGCAGTCACTTCAGGACAGCAGTTGCAGGCTGGACTGAGAAGGCAGACTGGCCCTGGGAATGGATCCTTCTTCACAGACTCAAGACTCCAGTTCCCTGTGGACTCCCCCCAGGCTCTTCTCTGGCGTGCAGTGTTGGCATGAGCATTTGGAAGCAGAGTTAAGCCTACAGCGCCATCAGCACTAAGGTCTTAGCCCTGCACTGGCCGCCTGGCAGTGAGTCAGGCTGTCAGTACTTCACTGCTGGACTGCTATGTCCAACTCATATGATCATATGATCATGGTCCTGACGCTGGGAGCATCAGGCCCTGCTTATGCCACACCCAGCAGACGGCTGGCACAGCCTGATCTATAACGCCACATTGTCATTTCACCAACAGCGGGCTTTCTCCAGTGCCCACTGTCACATCTTGTATATGTCAGGACCAGACGCAACCAGCACTAGTTAAAACTGGGAGTATCAAGTCCCGATGTATATCTACTCATTAGAAACATAATGACAGCAGGGTAGGAGGTGGTGGAGGTTCAGGTGGCCCACTGGGAGAAATCCCAGTAGGGTCTATGGCCAGTCCACCACTGATTCCCGGTTATATTTTTTACTATTGCATTTTTAGATTCATTTTAAACCTCCCACCCTACATCCGCAAAATGAGCAACCCCAGAATCGACTATGTAACCTGCAATAACAAGTTTTATTGTTATAAATATAGCTAAGAATTCTCTAAAAAGCATCATCTGACACTTCATGCTAAGCCTTGTACTCTCCACCGATCTACAGTACACGTGACATCAGATTTATTGCCCAGTTACATTATGTGCTATCTCTTATATTGTCCAGAACTGTAGAAACTAAGACTCAGATCAGCATGTTCAGCAACTGTTCTTTTTTTAATAAGATAAACGTAACCAGGAAAATGTAACATCTTAAAAATAGGAAACAAAATAGAAAACATGAAAATATTTTGTCGAGGCATGAACTTTACAAAGAAAGTGTGATCAGGCTGACATGTCAATGTAATACTGAAAGATGCGCTGGCCGCATGTCCATGATGATGTTGCCATGCACAGCGTCTCGCTGCAATATACAGCTTCATACAAGTTTCCTTCCAGTGTCTTTCAGCGACACCCACTGTGTTTTGCGTGTGTATCCTTGAGCTAGATTCTCTCCCCATTAGGGGCTGATCAGTCCCCAGATATGCGCGGTGAACTCATTGCGATTCCATCCAGCGTTGGGAAGGGTAGCAGACAATCCCTCCATATCGCCCACAACCGCTCTCCGCGTAAATAGCAGAGCGCCAAGCGCCCAACTTCACAACTGAACGCCATTGCTCCTCGTGGAACATGTTCAGTGGTTAACTGCAAAGTAAAGACCATACTTCCAGCATGAAAGTGTTTACGGTCTGTGATACCTGGGGAAGAAAAAGCCAAAGTTAGTATCTCAAACGAGTATAGCACATATACATAACTTGTAATATATATATATAACTGTTATATTCAGTATAGCAGAGCATTATCATCTGGTCTTATTCGGGCGAGAGACGTAAAATTTATCCCTGTTCTGTCTGCTGAAAAATTTCCATCCACATTGAATCAGTTTTTTTCTTTCGCTTGTGGTTTAATTTTTTTTTCCGTCTATATCCATCAGTATGGTTTTCTCTGAATGGACTGTGAAGAAAATGGGACCTACGAATTAGCCCAGTGACTTTAATGTGTCAGTGTCCATTAAAAACTCGGACATCACACGGATGTGAAAATCGCTCATCTGAATAAACCCTCAGGTTGCTCCTTTGGTACAGTCTAATAGACATTTAGCTATGGTAGGATGGAGGCCGTTGTTAGCCCTCCAACAGCAACTGGAACCCATTGGCACGCCATGATCACGTTCCAGGTGACATATGGAGACCCCTCTCTAAGTAAATTCCTAGGGGCTGTGGTGTTATGAAGTGGGCTAACAAAGAAGTACTGTCTTGCTGGATCTTTCCTGTGACCACTGCTGTATAGCAGCAAACACAGGGCTCTGCAGTGCTAATGGGTTAAAACAGCTGCCGTTTAGGCCTCATGCACACAACTGTATTTTTGGTCTGCGTCCGATTCTGCGGGGCTTCAGAAAATGCCGATGCCTTCCGTGTGCTTCTGCATCCATGCGGCCGTGCCGTAACTGATTGAACATGTCCTATTCTTGTTTGTTTTAAGGACAAGAATAGGCATTTCAACAGTGGGGGCCAAAAAAAAAAATCTGGGATGCACACGGCCGCGGTCCAGTAAACACAGATACAGTCATATGCAGGAGGCCTTACATGCAACAGTTTAGAGTTAAAGCGGTTGTCTCAATTCAGCAAATGGCCTTTATCATGTAGGCAAAGCTAATACAAGGCACTTACTAATGTATTGTGATTGTCCATATTGCCTCATTTGCTGGGAGGATTCATTTTTCCATCACATTATACACTGCTCTTATCCAGGGCTTATGACCACCCTGCAATCCATCAGTGGTGCACTATAGGACAAGCCGCCAGCCTCACTGGTGGCCAGGACTGCAGGAGTATGCATGGGCCGGCACTTTTTCCTATAGTGTGCAACCACGGCCACTGCTGCTGGATTACAAGGTGGTCATGACCATGGATACAAACAGTGCATAATGTGATGGAAAAATGGATCCAGCCAGCAAAGGAGGCAATATGCCTTGTATTAACTTGCTCTACATGATAAATGCCATTTGCTGAAGTGAGACGACCCCTTTAATAAACTAGAGCTGTTATATTGGCACTTGGGGGTAGGCAAGTGGTGAGTAAAACGTTTCTATTTGGCTTGTGTGACCTGATCACATGTCAAATTCACAAAGGCATACAGTTATTTCCAGCTCCACACTTAGACATCTGTATATTCTGCACACATACCTGGTCAAGTGTTTGCTTGAGACGTGCACTTCCATCTCATTGCTTTTATATTCATTAAGTTCTTTACGAATGGCAGCCTGCAAATATAACACAGGAATGATGAGAAAATGAAATATCTAACAGACTAAAGCATAGCAAAGTAAGGAATCCGGCTTTATAGATGGCAGCACATCAGTGTCTACTGCAGGCGTTGTAGGCAAGCTAACCCTGAGGGATGATAGACTTGCTTTTAATTTCGTCTAAGGCCTCTTTCACACTAGCGGCAGTCCGGATCCGGCAGGTGAAGGGTGCTGTCGGATCCGGACTGCCGCGGGGACATGTGTGGGGCCGGAACCGCGTTGACTACATGAGGTTGTTAAAAAAAAAAACAAGCTCCTTAGATTGTAATGCCGTCCTTAATCGTATACTGCGCTTAGTCCGACAACCCCCTAATATGCCTGCTAAATCATCCGCCCTAGACAGTGTGCAACCCAAATGACATCACATCCCAAGTACCTTGTCTGCTGCAGATAATCTCGTCCAGGGCTTGTCTGCTCGCCTATCATAATCCTGAGCTTTCGCCACCTCCACATAGTCACTAAATCGTATCAGAATTTTTCTCTCTCTCAGTTCATCTACTGTCGGCCGCTGATTGAGCTAGAAGGGAAAAAAGGCAGAGATGGCGTATTAGTGGCAGGACAATGTACATCTACATTAGAGTCAACTTTTTTTTTTTTTTTTTAGTAAGATCTGTGTAAAAAAATGATTGTTATGTGCCCAAGCCGTAGGTTATATTTTACTATGTGTGGCAAAAATTTGGCAGCGTAAAGACAGCGCAGCCATACGCCTGTGTGAAACACGGCACTATAGACCGTGTAATACCGTAGGGAGTGACCAGCATCATGGAGTAGCCGCTTTGGGTTCTGTTTAATCCTCCACTAATCTGGTTTCACTATAAACACTAGTTTAAGCTAGTTTAGCTGCCAATTAAATACCAGCTTAGAGATGAGTCAAAATCAGCACTTCTGCCATGCATTTAATATTGAGAAGCGGTGAATACGCTGGAGGTCTGCTGCTATCAGTAATCCTGGCATTGAGTAGCCATAATAAGGAAACACTTACCTTTCTGGTTAACCTTTGTTTGATTTCTCTTCTTTCTTCTTGTTCTATCTGATCGTTTCTTTCTGTGAAGGAAAGTAGATACATGGTAAGTTCTCTCTTCATCCCCAACAAGAAGCATGATATTCCTGAAACATAGGAAACTAATGGCCGGGATGCAAGAGCTAAGGCTACTTTCACACTTGCGTTGTTAATTCCGGTACTGAGATCCGGCAGAGGATCTCAATACCGGAATTAAACCGATCTGTCTTGATTTTGCACATCAGGAGGCCTCCGTTCCGTTAGGATGCGGTTGTGTGAAATCAAAACGGATACATTGAAAGTCAATGGGTGACTGATCCGGTTTTTTAGTCTCCTAAAAAAACAGATCCGTCACCATTGACTTACATTAGTTTCAGTGCCGGATGAGTTATTTTCCGTTTTTATGACCGGACTCAAAATTACAGCTTGCTGCAGTTTTGTGTCCGGTCACAAAACTGAAAGCTGCCGGAACGGAAGACATCCTGATGCATCCTGAACAGATCTCCTTTCACTCAAAATGCATGGCGACAAAACGGAACTGTTTTTTTCTGGTATTAAGATCCTCTGCCGGATCTCAATACCGGAAAACCACAACGCAAGTGTGAAAGTAGCCTTAACGTACTGGAGAATCTGTCTGACTGAGTTTTCTAGAACTGTATTACTGGTGGTAATTAGAGTACTTTCACACCCAGTTTTTTCTTTAGCAAATCTGGAGCTCTTTTAATGCAGCCCTTTTATGCCACCAGGTGTTACATTAAAGTCTATAGTACATTATAATGCACACTACATACAAAGGACGGGCGGGGGGGGGTGCTTTTTTGCGTTTTTGTTTTCCCTATGCAGACTAATATGTTTTATGGGGCATTTTCTTCCCATAGACTCTGAATTCTAGTTTATGGCCACTCTCACATGGCAATATTTGATGAGATTAGGTCACCTGCACATGTTGTGGAATATGTGCATTTTTTTTCAGCGCAGATTTCCATGTGGAAAACCCACAGCGCATTACTGTACCAGCAACGGCTATGAGAGTACACTAATCTACACTTTGTGGGTTGTCTCTGTGCTGAAACTGACCCACAGTGATGAGATTTGCTGCAAAACCGCATCCAATCAGCATGGAAATTGCGTATTTTGGCGCGGATATGCTTCAGAAACGCACCTAAATCTTCTCGTCAATTTGTGCGGATCTTACATGCATTGAACAGACCTGTGTGCCTTAGGGTGCCTTCACATACAGATGTTTTTGTAGAAATTTTTCTGTGACTGAAAATCACTTCCGTTCATGTGAGTGGGCTTGTTGTAGCAGGAATCACATGGATTTTTGAAAGCCCCATTGAGGTGAATGGAACTGAGGCTACTCTATTTAGATTTTTTAGTAAGGTATGTAGTGGAATGAGGGAAGTATGGAAATGCAAAGTGTCATAAATTCCTAATTAATAAAATTGCTGCTTCTGACATAAAATACCACAGCGCCACGATAGAAGCAGAAAGCGACACTTGTCATAGCTATACATTATATTAGAAGTAAAGTAGAGGGACAGGCTTGTCCGTGTCTGCTAATGGCTGGCCTTTTTGTGAACCGAGGACTGGTTTTGCAGCAAGGACCTTTCCTGGGAGACACGCTCCTTCGCTACGCCTCTGCACAGCAGCTATAAATAGCTCTTGCTGCAGTGCTGGTGGGTGGAATGTGTGATCTGCCCGAGGATCGTAGTAAACCCAGGTCTATTTATAGAGCTGCCAGCTAAATAAAGATCCAGGTCAGTGTTACAAGGACCGGCCAAAAAAAAAAAATCACAGGATGCCATTTTTAGGAACTGAGCAAAGGGAAACCCCGAAAAGCTGCCGCTTATTCTGCACATACGGTAGGCAGCCTTGTAATCCCATTATCCTCTCTCTTGCAGGTGGGATGGCCACCATCTACAGGGGTATGTCACAGGTCACATACTGTTTGCATTAGGCTCTGTGCACCTGTAACATCCCCTTTCTTCTCCATGCACTGCACCTTAGTACCTTTCAATTTCTCAGCCCCTGCCCCCTGATCGCAATGCTATATTTTATGGGGGGACTGCAGTCTTGATGGCCTATAGGCAAACAGATCACTGTTATCACTGTCATATAATATATATTTAGACGTGAGAGGTTTGTTCTGTGTCTATTCTGCGTTTCTGTGTAGGCGTGTTACCATCCATTGCGTGGGAAATTACTCCTGTCCTTGACACTACTGGTACCTGTGTGTGAGAACAGCTGTTTGTATTATGGTGCGTACTGTACTCATTCCAGGAATACACTGCACAATATCAGGCGTACAGAATGGATGAATACCAGAGCAAGGACATACTTATCACGATTGTGGATGTTGTGTGTGTGGGCTCCATAAGCATTACATGTGCAACCATGAGAGGGATTCTTATAACTCATCCCACAAGCATCATTCCTTATATACAAAATAAGATATTTAGTGGAAGCAGCCCTATTTTGAATTTTTAATGTGGAATGTGGTTACCCTATTTAGATATTTTAATAAGGTATGTCATGGAATAAGGCTATCCTATTTTTTTATTCATTCAACTACATACCTTATTAAAAATCAAAATAGGGTAGCCTCAATCTATTACATACTTTATTAAAAATAAGGTATGTAGTAGATTGAGGCTAACCTATTTTGATTTTTAATAAGGTATGTAGTTGATTGAGGCTACCCTATTTAGATATTTTAATAAGGTATGTCATGGAATAAGGCTACCCTATTTTGATTTTTTAATACGTGACATGTGCCGTCAGTGCCTGTGCTGTGGACCGCAATTTGCAGTCCACAATGCAGAGCACTGACCATGGGGCCGCCGCATTTGGATCGTGGACTCATTCACTTGAGTGGGGTCCAGAATCCGCATCCCACGGTCCGCACCGCAAAAAAGTAGTGCATACACTACTTTTTTGCGGTGTGGAGGCATGGCCAGAAACACCACGGAAGCACTCCGTAGTGCTTCCGTGGGGTTCCGATCCGTGCCTCCGCGATTGCGGACCCATTTAAGTGAATGGGTCCGTGATGCGGGTGCACAAGGTCGGTGCCCGTGTATTGCAGACCCGCAGTATGCGGGCCACAATACGGCCACGGCCGGGCAACGGCCGTGTGCATGAGCCCTAACTCTGAAATTGGCTATGACAGTGCTGGAAATACAAGCTGCGAGCTTACAAAGACTGGATCCAGGGGACGGATTATACAGCACAACTGAGGCAGCATGTCCTAGGAACATGTAAAGTTTACAACGGATTTTGTATCTGTTCCTACAGGACTAGTGTTACGTTTCAGATGTGTATAGGCCAGTCACAGGTGTCCATTCACAAGCACAGGATTTAGCTAGGAGCAATGTTGTTCTTAAGCCAGATACATGGCCTCATGACCCCTGTATTGAAATCAAAGCTTCAGTTCGTTTTGATACCTGAGCTCATACCTGGGGAAATTTGTCGCAACCCTGCCTCCTTCTAACAGATGCAGACAATGAGGAACACTCAGCAATTTAGAGATCATTCCTGTGCACTTGGAATCTGGTATTGAAGTAGTTAAATTCAAGCCATGTCCAGGGCAGAAGTATAGTAGGATCATATGGGCTTTCCTCTTGGAATATCAGAAATTTTATCCTGCACGATGATGGACATGACCTCATCTTGCTCATGTTATAGAGTATTGAGATGTTCGCACCAAAGTAGTAGACATCAAGCAAACAACAGGAGGAGTCAAACGTCAGGAACCGCCAGTTAGCATGTATTGTATTCAAGATGGCGGGAACATAGGGAAATCTAACATAGTTGACTGGTTCCTGACTTCTGATACCTATACACCCATACCTGGTACTAATACATGATCATAGGTCTCCTCCTCCCCACACCAGCCCTTGAAGACCCTTTAGTAAACATCTAATATATATATATATAATGTAATAAAAACAGTTTTCACTAATATATAGGAATAAAATGTTGTACTTACGCTTCAGAATATTCCTTCTCTCCAGTTCTTCTACAGCTGGTCTTTGGCTCAGTCGCCTGCGGAAAAACACCAGAATCACATTTTGAACCATGCTGGTGGACGGAAGAGTCTTAGACACGAGGACGGCTGTTGTAATTCTGCTGTACAGATAGATCCTGTGATGGAGCCGGGAGCTGACAGTGATCGTTAGGAGCAGAGATTCTCTTGGAGTCCCCTTGTACTGAAGCTGCTGCTTGTGTGGTGTTCCCAGCACAGACACACTGGCAGTCTTCTATACAGCTCCATGCTCACTCCCACCTGCACCGCCTGGCCAATCCGCTATATCTGCACATAATTAATGAGGCTTTCCCCTACTATTCCTCCCCCTCCCATCTCTGTACTGCACATCCACAATCGCACAAGACCAAGCACAAAGCGTCTTCTTCACATCGTTCCCAAGTATACCGTTATATTTATCTTAGTGATTAATAGAAAATCCTTACCAAGGGTTGATCGTTATACACAAAGGCTAAGTACACGCACAATCTAAATGATAGTGACGGGGGTCTAGAAGGGTGAGATCACTGCTGCTGGCAAAATAGTGGCTCTGCTGGGTGAAAAGAAAGTCTACAGAGATGCTATTGTGTCAGGGACATGAAATCTCCCCGCTGAACACCTTGGGGGGGTTATCATGGGGGGAGTTTTTGAAGTCAGTTTTGTTTTTAGTCTGCATTGACAATATTTGCCCTGGTTTATTAAATGGCACACGTTTTGTGTACATTTGCATTTTTAAGCATAACACTTTTGTCTAGAGATGTTGCTCCAGTCTTTGTACAATCTCGTACTCGAGTAATTTTGTGACTTTTCAAAAAGTCACTGCGGAAGGAGGGGTCGGTGGATTTATCGAGCCCTGCATGCCAGAATTCTGGCTTCAAAATGTACAAGTAGGGGCTGTGCGACTTTTTGGGGTCATTTGCGCCTACATTTTGAGCCCTACGCCTTCTAGTGCTACTTTCAGATTTGGAGTGAAAATTTGGTCAGAATCTCAGAGTAGATGACTTTTGTAACAAAGTTAACTCAACACCAGGCATTCCGCAGGTGTGCTTTTACTGAAACTGGCGCAACCACATTGCACTTATGCCAAATTTATCATTACTGTGCGCCCTATACATAATCTAAAAACTAACCTCCAATACACCTACAATGATCATTTCCCCCACAGTTCATAAATCTGGCATCCTTCTAAGGCCTTGTTCACATTTCCATTTTTCATTGACGTACCCATTGATTCAAATGTGTATGTTCACATTTCAGTATTTTTTTACTGACCGTGGGTCAGTAAAAAAAATCACAGGGACATGCACTACTTTGATCCGTGATGCAGACCAAGCACGCCCATTGAAGTCTATGGGTCAGTAAAAATCACTGACACATATCCGTGTTGTGTCCGTTTTTCACTGAAGACTAATAGGGATGACACACGGATGGTAAAAATGGGCACATGGACCAACCACGGATCCTTCACGACAATTTCACAGATGAAACACGTACGCAGCTTCACGGACGTGACACTGACACGGAAATGTGAACCCATTCACTTCTATGGGGCCAGGGCTGTGTGAAAAACGCAGAATATAGAACATGCTGCGATTCTCACACAACGCAGAACTGATGCGTGAAAAATGTGCCAAGACCCATTGAAATGAATGGGTCAGGATTCAGTGCAGGGGGCTATGCGTTCACTTCACACATTGCACCCGCGCGGAAAACTCGCTGGTGTGAAAGGGGCCTAACTGTTCTGTCGAGAAATGGTACTCCAGTTTGCAACTGCTAGGAGGTTCTATGTATTCTTCAGGGTTTTTTCCGACTCGTTGCAAAACTTGTAAACTGATAGCATTGTGGAAAAAAACTCAAGAATTTAACGGATTTGTAGAAACCTTGATACAAACTGAGGGAAACCCGAGGGGAAAATGTCACATTGCCACTGACTTGTGCAAGGGAGTCTGTCAGCAGTTTGGACCATGCTAAACTGTTCAGAGCAATATGTAAGTAAGTACTGGGGAGTGCAGTACAAACATACCTTTTGTAGAGATTCTCTCATCAGGAGTATTGAGGATATGAAGTTTTATTCTTCCAAATACCGTTCACTCAAGTGTCCAGGCAGATTCCCTGTGAAGTGCTCCCTGCATTCAGCTGCTTCACAACCCCTCTCCTCTGACAGCAATAGAGGTCTGCTGGTCATATGTCACTCAGCAGAGGCAAGGGGCCGTGAGGCAATTCAACACAGAAAGCAGTGAGCAGCATTTGGCAGAATAAAACTTCAAATTCACACTACTCCTGATGAGAAAATATCCACAAAAAGTATGTTTGTCCTGTGCTTCCCGGCCCCTATCTAGTGCTGTCGGCAGTTTGGCATAGTCAAATGTGAATGGGAAGGAGTTATAAAAGTGATCTTTTTTTAATTCTAATGACAAGTTTACAACATAAAATAAGCTGACAAAAACTCCAGACTTTAGAAGAGTAATAGAATTATGTGCAGCTCAAGAGTAAATCTGAGTTACACAACCTGGATTTTTGCACTAATCCTCTACAGTTTTTAACATGCTTTAATGCCAAGACAGATACATTAGTCTGGAAGCCATAACACTGGGGATCACAATTAGGACTGCGGAGTACAGTAAATAAAATAGTCAATTTAATTAACCCAGAAATACAGATAAAGTCAGGATGCGATAGAGGATACAGATGGATATATATTCGATAGCTAGATAATTAAGATATATGGCTATGAGGGAGAGCAGGATGATAGATAGATACAGTCATGGGCAAAAGTTTTGAGAATGATACAAATATTAATTTTTACAAAGTCTACTGCTTCAGTTTTTATAATGGCAATTTGCATATACTCCAGAATGTTATAAAGAGTGATCAGCTTAACAGCAATTACTTGCAAAGTCAATATTTGCCTAGAAAATTAACTTTATCCCCCAAAACACATTTCAACATCATTGCAGCCCTGCCTTAAAAGGACCAGCTAACATCGTTTCAGTGATTGCTCCATTAACACAGGTGTGGGTGTTGATGAGGACAGGGCTGGAGATCAATCTGTCATGATTAAGTAAGAATGACACCACTGGACACTTTAAAAGGAGGCTGGTGCTTGGCATCATTGTTTCTCTTCTGTTAACCATGGTTATCTCTAAAGAAACACGTGCAGTCATCATTGCACTGCACAAAAATGGCCTAACAGGGAAGAGTATTGCAGCTAGAAAGATTGCACCTCAGTCAACAATCTATCGCATCATCAAGAACTTCAAGGAGAGAGGTTCCATTGTTGCCAAAAAGGCTCCAGGGCGCCCAAGAAAGACCAGCAAGCACCAGGACCGTCTCTTAAAAGTGTTTCAGCTGCGGGATCGGGCTACCAGCAGTGCAGAGCTTGCTCAGGAATGGCAGCAGGCAGGTGTGAGTGCATCTGCACGCACTGTGAGGCGGAGACTCTTGGAGCAAGGCCTGGTCTCAAGGAGGGCAGCAAAGAAGCCACTTCTCTCCAGAAAAAACATCAGGGACAGACTGATATTCTGCAAAAGGTACAGGGAGTGGACTGCTGAGGACTGGGGTAAAGTCATTTTCTCTGATGAATCCCCTTTTCGATTGTTTGGGACATCTGGAAAACAGCTTATTCTGAGAAGACGAGGTGAGCGCTACCACCAGTATTGTCTCATGCCAACTGTAAAGCATCCTGAAACCATTCATGTGTGGGGTTGCTTCTCAGCCAAGGGAATCAGCTCTCACAGTCTTGCCTAAAAACACAGCCATGAATAAAGAATGGTACCAGAATGTCCTCCGAGAGCAACTTCTCCCAACCGTCCAAGAGCAGTTTGGCAATCAACAATGCCTTTTCCAGCATGATGGAGCACCTTACCATAAAGCAAAGGTGATAACTAAATGGCTCAGGGAACAAAACATAGAGATTTTGGGTCCATGGCCTGGAAACTCCCCAGATCTTAATCCCATTGAGAACTTGTGGTCAATCATCAAGAGACGGGTGGACAAACAAAAACCTACAAATTCTGACAAAATGCAAGCATTGATTGTGCAAGAATGGACTGCTATCAGTCAGGATTTGGTCCAGAAGTTGATTGAGAGCATGCCAGGGAGAATTGCAGAGGTCCTGAAGAAGAAGGGTCAACACTGCAAATATTGACTTGCTGCATTAACTCATTCTAACTGTCAATATAAGCTTTTGTTACTCATAATATGATTGCAATTATATTTCTGTATGTGATAAAAACATCTGACAAACACACATAAAAACCAGAGGGCAGATTAGAGATAGGTAGATAGATAGATAGATAGATAGATAGATAGATAGATAGATAGATAAAATAATCAATTTAATTAACCCAGAAATACAGATAAAGTCAGGATGTGATAGAGGATACAGATGGATATATATTAGATAGCTAGATAATTAAGATATATGGCTATGAGGGAGAGCAGGATGATAGATAGACAGAAAGATAAATAGATATTAGATAGATAGTAGGATATAGACAGATAGGCAGATAGATAGATATTGGGAGATAGATAAACAGATAGATGTAGATCGATAGATATTAGAAGACAGAAGATATGGATAGATTAGAGATAGATAGATAGATAGATAGATAGATAGATAGATAGATAGATAGATAGATATCAGGAGATAGATAGATAGATAGCAGCACTGGATAGCAATCAATGGTGCAGGTCTGTAGATCCGACAAAGACCATAAGATAAAAAAGAAAAAGCCAGGCAGCACTCACTTAACAAGTAAAAAATGTGCAATTTATTCACCCATGCAGGAAGCACAACGTTTCGGCTCTGTATCTGAGAAAGGCTCAGATACAGATACATCGCGCTTCCTTTTTAGATAGATAGATAGATATATATTAGATAGACAGGAGATAGATATAGATAGATATTAGAAAACAGATAAATAGATATGAGATAGATAGATATGAGATAGATATATAGATTATTAGAAGATAGATAGATATTAGATAGACAGGAGATAGACAGATAGATATGAGATAGATATTACAAGATAGATAGATAGATTTTGACCTTCTCAATGGAGTCTTTATGAAGTAGATAGATACCGTAGACAGCTTAGGCTACTTTTACACTGGCGTTTGCAGGATCCGTTTGTGAGAACCGTCACAGGCTCTCACAAACGGTCCTGAACTGATCAGTTTTGTCCTAATGCATTCTGAATGGAAAAGGATCCGTTCAGAATGCATCAGTTTTGCTTCAGTTCAGTCTCCATTCCGTTTTGGAAGCGGACACTAAAACTGTGCCTGCTGCGTTTTGGTGTCCGCTTGAAGAAACTGATGCAAACTCATTCGTCATGACTCACAATGTAAGACACAATAGAAAACGGATCTGTCCTCCATTGACTTTCAATGGAGTTCATGACGGATCCGTCTTTGCTATGTAAAAAATAATACAAACTGATCCGTTCAGAATGGATACAGACGGTTGTATTATCATGACGGATCCGTTTGTGAGAGCCTGGACGGATCTCACAAACGGATCCTGAAAACGCAAGTGTGAAAGTAGCCTTAGATGGAAAGACAAATCTAACTACTATCTGGTAACATGCTTCTTTTTGATACATATCTCTTACATTAGAATGATTCATATACATAATATAAGGCTTAACCTGAATATTCCAGTATTTTTTATCCGTGAAGCTGTCCTCCACCATTGTCTTGTAAGTAATGTCAAGTGTGTAGTCAGTGAAGACCTAACCATGTCATCCAGTAATACCCCACAATCAAAGCTATACAGCCATTCTGCTTTTTATTTCGAAGCAGAAAATTCTATACAGCAAGAGACAAAAAGAGAGAGAGAGCAGAAACCAGGAGATTAAAGCGTCGTGACTGCACTTGTGGCTGTGTGTTAGTGCTGGGGGAGGGGGCTCTGCGCTGTGTACTAACTGCAGACATATCTTCTACCTGTAACATCTGTATAGGATCTCCTCTGCCAGGCTCCCGCCGCTCCATTTTACAGATTGCATACAATTTTAAGACATTTAGAAAACATACTTTTTTAAACCCTTAAGGCTAGGGCTATACAAGGATCTTGGATGATACAGGTGTTGCATGACCAAGGATCACAGGGTAGCCATTGAAAAGAATGGCGTCACAGCGTGACTCGCATGTTTGCCGCAACCCTGATTTTTTTTTTATTCTGTGGTCATGTATGCAGAAAACATCCGAGTCACACTGCAACCCCATTCATTTCTATGGCTGCCCTGCTACACTGCAGTCCTTGGTCACACCCAAGATCCCCCTGTAGCCCTAGCTTTATGGCCTTCATGGAAGTTAGTCTGGTTAAGAAAACCCATTTAACCCATCTAATATATAAAGCTGAGTGTATGTATGTATGTATCTGTGTATGTCCGCTAAAGGAATCCACACCGTCGCAGCTAAAATCACGAAATTTGGCACACAGGTACATCAGGTGTCCCGGAAGATTTTAGAACGGGTCTCAGCTCTCCAGGACGTACAGTCCTGAGATATTCCCAAAAAATGCATTAGCCAATAGAAGCCTGGTCACATGACCCTTATCAGCCAATAGAAGCTTGCAGGCAGTCTCCACCCTCACTGTTTCACACCAGGTTTCCATAACAACCCAGCCAGTTTTCTTCACTGCTGTATGTCTGCTTTAAAGGGGCAGGGCACTGTGGATGACACTTTTAAAGGGTTATTCCGGTTACCATAAATATAACTTATGTTTTAGACTAACCCATCATCAATCATTACCTAATATAATGTAAATTTCACATATTTACCGTTCAGTAGTAATAAAAGATGTTTTCTTCCACTGCTACCCACTGTGTTTCCTCATAAATCACCATGGCATCAACCTGTAATTCAGGCCACCCTCAAAAGAAGGACTTAAAAGCCCCACCCCCAGGTCCCGCTAAGCTATGCCCCCGACTCGGTCAGGTCACACCCCCTTCCTCTCCGCAGCCGACGGGGATTGAAAAAATGAAGGTAAAAATCAACCTATGTTAGCTGCAGGGGTGGGAGGAAGGGTGACTTTCTCCCTGCAGCTCATGCTCAGACTACACAGTGCTGCTGTCTGAGAGTTAGCTGTTCAAAAGGGCATTCCTGTGTCCGTCCAGGCCCTGCGCAGGACGGAGGACAGAGAGTCTGAAAGCCGGACTGTCAAGCCTAGAACCGGACCTCTGGCCACCCTAGGGGCAGGCTGCTGTTAGGGTGGCCAAACATCCGGTTTTAGACCGGGCAGTCCGGTTTTCGGGCTCCCTGCCCTCTGTCCAGCGCAGTGCCTGGACAGACGCAGGAATGTCCACCCTTTCAGTAGCTCACACTCAGACAGCTTCTCCTCTGTGTCTTCATGGAGACAGGGGGCATGGCCTCATGTTTAGGGGCGTGCCTTCATGGGGACCGGGGCGTGGCTTAACGTTTGCGGGCATGGCCAGTGAGGTCCGGCTTTCTTGGGTGAAGACAGTGGCCACCCAAGCTGCTGTGGAGGTCACAGTTAAAGGGGAGGGCGCTGTGGATGTTACTGTTAAGGGGCAGGCTGCTGTGGAGGTCACTGTTAAAAGGGCGGGCACTGTAGAGGTCACTCTCGATATCTTTTAACGACACACACACACAAACATTAAATGAAATAGATGAAATATAGCCGACCGAAGCTGGGTTCTTCTGCTAGTTACTTATAATAAAGGGGATCCCCAAATGGGAATCCATGTATACAGTATGATCCAGAATGGAGAGCGGCTACTACCGTATGTACATCTTTTACCATTGAAAATCAGGTAATCTTTTGGCATACATTAGGTTATTTTAAGGGAGTCTTTCATCAGTCACAGGTCTAATAAACCCAGCAGATTGACAAACAGCCTTTGCTTATCTGGCGCTGAGGTCCTAGGTATGAATCTGACCAAGGACAACATCGGCACGGAGTTTGTGTGTTTTCCTCGTGTTTGCATGGGTTTCCTCCGGGTACTTAGGTTTCCTCCCTCACTCCAAAGACATACTGATAGGGGACTTGGGGACAGCTTGATGCTGATGTCTGTAAAGCACTGCTGAATATGTCAGCGCTATATACCATAAGTGAGTAAATAAAAAATCTTTGCTTCAAAATATATATTATAATGCCTCCATTGTGCAAAATAACACTTTAAATGT
Organism: Rhinella marina; assembly: GCA_900303285.1. Taxonomy (NCBI): domain Eukaryota; kingdom Metazoa; phylum Chordata; class Amphibia; order Anura; family Bufonidae; genus Rhinella; species Rhinella marina. The sequence continues at coordinate 581,458 of ONZH01030406.1, read as the reverse complement.
ACTTTTATTCTACAGGAAAACATCTCCCAAGTGCCCAGCTGAAAGTGAAACTAAAAACAGCTTTCACTACTGACTGGATTTCTAACAGCTATATCTTCTGATATACTGGATATAATGCTGTGATTTTGGTATCATTTGAAAGCTTGGAGACAGAACCATTTTTCTATCTGCTACCAATCCCAAGATATAAGCAGCCCTCCCCTCTTCAGTCTGGTTTGCTTTGGGCACTTGCAGCAGCAGAGACGGGCACTTGGGAGCTGTTTTCCTGCAGAATAAAAGTGCTTTTCCTGGACATGTAATACAGACACAAAGTGCACAGAGGTATGTCTGGGATGTGTCTGCAATCTTCTGTAGGCAGTGCTCTTAGTTATATAGGTGAAAAACAGGTGAAAGACTCCCTTTAAAATATTATGAAAAATTTGTAGACTATAAAGATCAAAATGTCACCATGCCTGGTGCTGTCAATCAGAGTGGAGAGGGAGCAAAGCCTATTTATCAGTTCGCTTGGTTTATTAGAGCTGCTGATGATGACAGACTCCCCTTTATTATGGATGTGTTCGCAATGTAGAAATGAGAGGTGAAGTCAGCCTTTGCTGAAAATCTTTGTCGCCTTGACAAGTGATAGCTTCTGGGAGTCTGGGTGGATCAAGGGTACAGGGTGGGTTGGCTTTTTTGTTTTTCCCTTTTATATGGTGTTTTTTTTTTCTTTTTATTATATAGTCACAGACAGACCAGTTCTGAGTCTCTTAAGGTCCAACAGCTCTGCCATTTAGAAGACAACCAGGAGCAAAATGATAACACGGTCTCGTAGAAACTGCGGCTCCGACACAGGTTTTTAAGTTTAGACTCAGGTCCTGTAAATGTATAGATCATAAAAGTTAATGGGTTGAAGTCTTGGTATGGTTTTTTCAGGCTATAGCATATCCGAGAGCAATGATGCTGAACCTTTTAGAGACCAAGTGCCCAAACTGCAACCCAAAACCCACTTATTTATCACAAAGTGCCAACACAGCAATTTAACCTGAATACTATACTATAGTATATCTTCCATGTACTTTATCATTTAGCTATAATATCCTGCCTACATTCAATGTACTGCCTGTGCCGTTCCTAGTGCGTCCTGTGCCGATGAACGGCAGGAAAAGTCTGAGGCATATTGGTTCACCATAGACTTTTTCCAGGGTGCGGGTGCCCACAGAGAGGGCTCTGAGTGCCGCCTCTGGCACCCATGGCATAAGTTCGCCACATCAGTCCAGAAGAGAGCAAAAGTGTATCTGTCCCACAAATTTCTATTTTTGTAAAGAAAAATAATTTTTTGCCAATGGTTTCATCATCAGACACACAAAGCATTAACCTATCCTAATATGTACTGCACTGTCACAGAGACACCAAAAATGTTTACAGATACACACTACTGGTATTACATCATTTCCCTGGATAAGATCTGTGATATTAAGCACAGAGTGGATTAACAGGGACATTCCCTTGAGCCGATTTCAATCTGATGTTACTATGGAAACTTCAGACTCTATAGATTAATGAAACAAACCCAAGAACTGTGTCAGGGAATCTGTTCATAGAAGAACTGCAGCTTACTGCGAGAAATCTGATTTTTTTTTTTAAGTGAAAGTGAATCAGGGATGTCATCTTTATTTTTGGAAACCAGATCATATATCTGAGATCATGCTGAGCATGAAAAAATGCTGCATGTAATAAAACAAGCCAGGTTCCCCAGGTTAGGCCTCTTTCACAGTAGTGGCAGCACGGATCCGTCAGGTGAAGGGTGCCGCCGGATCCATGCTGCCGCAGGGACATGTGTGGGGCCAGAACCGCGCTCCGGCCCCACACATGTCACACAGTACATACATACAGACACACACAGACATATACACATACAAATACACATACATACTTACATGCTCCCGGCAGGTCTCCACAGCGCAGGAGGAGCAGGACAGCGCGCACATAAGACGATTCCCCACAGCGCCCTCTGCTGGGCGCCGGGTGGAATCGTCCTATTTGTGCGCCGTCCTGCTCCTCCTGCGCTGTGGAGACCTGCCGGGAGCATGTAAGTATGTATGTGTATTTGTATGTGTATATGTCTGTGTATGTTTATGTGTATGTCTGTATGTGTGTATGTATGTATGTGTGCAGGTGACGGATCCTTCACGAACTCCATTGAAAGTCAATGGGGGACGGATCCGTTCACCATTGTGTCACACCAAACAGATCCGTCCCCATTGACTTTCATTGGGGATCATGACGGATCCGTCTTGGTGCGGATGCCTGGACCGTAGAGCAAACCGCAGCATGCTGCGGTTTGTTCTCCGGTCTGAAGACGGAACGGAATGCTTTTAGGAGCATTCCGTTGTCTTCAGTTCAGTTTTGTCCCCATTGACAATGAATGGGGACAAAACTGAAGCGTTTTATTCCGGTATTGAGCCCCTATGACGGAACTCAATACCGGAATTATAAAACGCTAGTGTGAAAGTAGCCTTAAACAGGTCCATGGAAGTGTGTCTTTATAATCTCTGCATTTTATGGACAGGAATTCTTTTGAATACAGGAAATGTACAGGCAGATGTGGCTCTCCCTGTAGAGAATAGCTGATCGCTGCGGTTACAGAACCTAGACTGCTGAGCTTGCTCCTATTTAGAGGTTCTCCCTTTAAAGAATAAAATTCTGGCAGCCAGAAGGCACCACTAGTGGAGCTCACTCCGTATGGATGTATATTTATGCAAAAGGACACTAGCCATAGAAGAGAATTGTTACATCGCCATATACATTAGGAGCCCTGATGCTGTGTGAGTAGAGTCTTCTAAACTGTAGCACACATGACAACATAGCATAATAAACCTGTTTTCAGTAAACTTCTGAGCTCCTTCTAGTGGCAGCTATAAGCAGGTAGCATTCTACTCTACACTCCTCAACACTTACACTCCTTGGCATGCTATCAATGAGGGTATTAATGGTTGTTTGAGGAATGTTCTTCCATGTTGAATACACTTAGGCACAGAAATCATCAAGATCTGCTACTGGCAACTCCTTTAGCAATTGCTGACCAATGACATCCCAGATGTCCTCAATGGGAGACAAGTTCAGAGACACTGCAGGTCATAGTAGCATGTTTAGGCCATGCAGGCTGCTCACAGTAGCATGAGTAACATGTAGCCTGGTATTGTACTGTTGAAAACTGGCTCCTGGGGCACTTTAGACAAATGACTGTACCACAGGTTCAACAACCAAATGAATGTAACGCTGAGCTTGGTGTACCACACCATAATCCAGAGAGTAGGATTGGTGTGATGTTCTCTTGTGAAGTCCTCTTCATGGTGTTGCCTAAGTGGTCTCCAGATCACTGTCTGGCTATCATTGCGCCTGAGACAAAAGCAGGACTCATCGCTGAAAATGATAAACATCCATTCCAGCTTCCACTGCCGTTTTGCTGAGCACCATGATAGCCTTTGTGACCTATAGCTGGACGTCTGGCTCTATGTCGCACTTTCTGCTGGTTTGTGTAGACACTGTTTGCTGCCCTAGGCTTAGGATGTGATGTCCAATTCCACTTGCAGTACAGAATGGATCATTACGCACCATTCTTCTAATCTGACGGTCCGTCCCTGCTGGGGTTCTCCTATGTGCACCTCTTGCTGTTATTCTAGGTCATCGTTGTTCTCCCAACCACTGGGACACACAACGTTGAACAGTGCCGACATCTCGGCCTAGCAAGTAGTGATCTGCTGGAGTGATAAACCAAGGTCTCTCAGTTTATGGATTCTGTCCCTCTTAGTTTGCGACAAGTGGCGATAACTGGCACGTTGACAAACAGGAGGCATCGCACAATCATCCCACACGACTTGATCCAATTATTGTGGCTTAAAAACTTTGCTTTCAATCTGGTTTTATGCTCCTCCCATATGCCACAGATTGGAGCTAGGTGCTTGAGGATTTGATCATTTGCAGATCTTAGTGACACTTGCTACTTCCTCGATGCATAACCTTATGGCTTGTCATTCTTGGTGTTGTGGTGGAGTGTATATTATTTAATGGGAACCCATCATGTTACACATGGCATTTGAGCTGCAGGCAGCTTGTTAGTAGATTGTTATATCGTTTTCTGGGATTCAGTATACCCTGCAATTTATTTAATTTCCTAATCCTTCTGGGCTTTGAAATCAAGTAAGTGGGACTATCAAAGATTGACTGTGTATATAGAGATAGCTGTCAATCACTGATAGGACCACCGTCTTGACTTCAAAGTCCAGAATGAGCAAGAATTTAAATCAATAAATAGATTACAATTTTTACGGAATCTTTTCCCATAAAACTATACATCAATCTGCTCAGCTCCTCCTGCTCTATAACATGGTGCATGTAGCATATATTGCATTTTCATGGTGACAGATTCCCTTTAAGGGCTCATTCAGACGACCTCATATTTGTGTCCTGCATCCACAATTTTGCGAAACGGATGTGGACCCATTCATTTAAAATATGGAGATAGCACACTGTGTGCTGTCCACATCTGTACCTCCATTCCATAGCCCCGCAAAAAAAATGAAAAGAAATACATGTTCTATTTTTCGCAGTGCGGAACGTATCTTGCGGATTGCGGACCCATTCAAGTAAATGGTTCTGCAAACGGCGTGCACTCGGTCATGTGAATGAGCCCTTACACAGAGCAAGCTGAGCAGGTGCCTAGGTCATCTTCCTTCGGGCCAGGACCAGTGCTGGATTACCTGAAATCCTGGTGAATTAGTCTAAAGGGGTTGTACCATGAAAAATATTCTGCACTTGGATCTGAATACTTTTGTAATTGCATATAATTAAAAAAAATAGTATAGCCACTGAGTTATTCAATCAAATGTATCTGTATAGCGCCACCTGCTGTTTTTTTTTAATTTTATTTCTCTGTGCACCTCACTTAGGTGGACGTGCATGTTCAGTTCCATCCTTCAGCTGCCTCATGAGCTGTGATAGGAAGAGAGCTGCAGCAATAAGGACATGTCCCTTGAGCTGCAGCAGAAAGAACATGCCCCCGAGCTGCCACCTTCATATACCTATAGCAGAGCAATTGAAACAAAGAATGGAGAGAATGCTGGATCCATGTGAGGTACAGGGATGGTTCTGGCTTTGTTAGGAGATTGTCATGTACTATATGATGTCTGATTTTCATTTTTTCTCCTGCCATGATGTTCCGCTCCTGTACTCTTCATGGTGGAGAACAAAACCCTTTCACATAGATATCTCATGAACACTATGTTTTTCGTGTCTGTTGCCCTTGAGAAATGAACACAGCGTTATTTCTAAGAGAAACCTGTCATATTTTCTGATGATTACTGTCACATTATTTATAGGAAAGAGAATGTAAAAATATTCATTGCCATGGCTAAATATACCCAACAGGAATTACAAATCTATATTTACCTGCAATGAGAAGTCAATCTATTTCAGAAGAGCTTTTTCCTTTACACAAAAGGCGTATTTCTGGAAACCCACACAATCCTTTGACACGTCTGGTAATGTGTGTGCTGTTCATGTACAACATGCGCCAGCATTCTCGGTACGTATCAACAAGCATTTAGCGTGACAGTATTATACACTCAACAGGACATAAACCTGTGAGTAATCCATTAGGAGTGTCAGCACGGCTAAAATATAGGAAAAGCTGCCAAATACCACAACCTTATTTAGCTCTTTCCCATTGACTTCAATGGGGAACACAGCTAAAATGTGCTTAAAAAAAGTAATATGCTAACTCTGAAGCATAATTGAGACCAGCTGTGTATAAAAACGTGACCATGTGGTTGTGTTTTTCTCATTGAAATCAATGGAAGCTGTAAAATGGCCATCTTATGTGATGAAATATGTCACATATTTTAATCATTTGAACACAGATTTATCGAACAGACATGCTACCTGTAGTACAATTAGGGTGCCTTCATACACAGCAGATTTTGTGGCAGAAAATTCATCTACTGAAAATCAGTTTCATTCATTTGAATGGGGCAGCAAGCACATGGATTTCTGCAAGCCTCATTAAGGTGAATGAAACTGATTTTCAGTCGCAGTTTTCTGCCACAAAATATGCCACACATGCAGATACCCTCAAAGACCAAGCCAATTTTGGCAGCATTTTTTTAATCCCTGGCTTCTAAGAGCCATAACGTTTTTATTTTTCTGTTGACATAGCTCTATCAGGCCTCTTTTACATGAGCAATATGGATTGTGTCAGGATCCATTTAGGAAAATAATGATGGTTTTGCACACAAGTTCAATCAGTTTATTATGTGATTGCGTTCAGTGTATGGGTTTTTTTCTGTCCGGATTGTATCCGTTTTTCACGCGCGTGAAGGAAAACTAAAAAATAACAATTACATCTCCTAGCAACAATCAGTGAAAAACACATTGCATCACTGAAGCCTCAATAATTTCTATGGTGCCATGGCTGTGTGTTAAACACACGATATAGAACATGCTACGATATTTCCTGAACACAAACATGATGTATGAAAAACTACGCTCATGTACACAGAACCACTGAAATGAATGGGTCAGGATTCAGTCCGTTGGCCACACTCAACGCATCCGGATGTTAAACTGACGAAGTGATTCCAATTATGTTTATTGTTTGTTATGTGCCAAAAGTTAAAAGGTGGGAATGAATTTGTAATATTTGTGGAGGGGGGGGGGGGGGGTTATATTTTTTAAAACTTCATGAAACCGTTTTAGGGAAATTAAACCTGCAATCTTCTGTATTGCAGTGTATTGTGATTTTGACTCTGATAGGGAGCATAAAATGAGTAATAAGATGGCAGCCCTGGTAGCATTATGTAGCAGTGGAAGGGGCGGGGTTGTGATCATCATCAGAGTCATCTCTGATCACGGCTGTTGCAGGCGCATGTATAGTGTTGTCATCACCTTCGGTGTACTGAACTGGCTCAGCTCTTGATCCTGCTGCATACACCCCCTGCCCTGAATGTGATGTACTGTACATGATCAACCACCAAGATCCTTCAAAGTTTTTCCATGCACAGCGGCACTCTCATCCATCCCATTCATATGCTTCAATGTAGCTGCTTTGTAGTTCTCTGCATAGTGAACATAGGTGCTGCTGTGGCGTAAAGAAAAAAGCAGAAGCAGGTCCCTCGCTATTGTTATGTCAGGTCCTTGCTAGATGCTAACATTATATGATGTTATTAACTCTTTAATTGGTGATGCCCCCTGGTCTTGTTTAGTATTTTGCATAGTTGCAAGATGCCTTTATATAAGCCCCGTTCACACTAAGCATTTGAAATTTGTGGTGTTCTTAGGGCAGGTATAGACTTTATACTGTAATAGAAATTGTACATATTCTGCTCTCAGCATATATAGCTTATTCACTGTGTAATAAAAAGCTAGGCCAGCGTGACCCAAGCGTGTTCAGTGCAGGAAATAAAGTCTTTGTGACAGCTGGATTTCCCAGGCCGACCTCGGCTTAGCTGACCTGAACTCACTGCATTATAATGATTTATCATGCTGTGACTTCCAGCCGGACTGTGGGTATACTGTACTGTATTCAGAAGATGCGGTGAGTACAAAACAGTAGGCTGGTAGGCTGGAACTCATCACTATGAGGCAGTGAGTTCAGATCAGCCCAACCAGGATTCTGCCATTACACAGACCATATTTTCCAGACCCAATTAGCTTGTGTGAAACTGGACTGGATAGTTTTCAATATCTGTATCTGCAGTCATTGAAAAGGAACATTTATTATTTACTTCCAGAGAATGGTGTTCGGACATTACAGGATGCAGCTCTGATAACTACTGTAATGAGCCCTGCACTTGTGTGCCAGCCTCAGACAACTGGCGCCAATTCGACTTAGACTGGTGATGGGTAACATTAATAGACACCAGTGGAACATTACAGAAACCAATAGGCACCAGTTTGAGGGCTCCGTTTTAGGGCATGTGGGGGTTTTGCCAGCATTGTTGTCAAAGATGACATAAAAAGAGTGATTTCAGTATTTGCATGCAGTTTACCAAAAGGGAAGCTCTACGTGCGTTTTCTTGAACTAAAAAATGCCACCACACAGACTGTAGCAAAACCTCCTGTGTTAAGACTGCCATGATTTTGACATATGGGAATATAACCTAGCAGTTAAATTTTGGGCTCCAGAGCTTCTTAAAGAAGCAAACGGTTTGATTTTTTTAATTTTTTTTTAATTTTACATGTATTGCTAACTCACCACCAGTATTCTAGAAGTGTAATTTGTTACACCCTAACTCAGTTGCATCCATACATTTTGAACCTTTTCATTATGGGAACCTGGTTGTGTGATATCAAGTCTGACCAGCAATCAGCACTCTCTCAATATGGCTGACTTCCTGTGAATTACAGGATGACATCTTCACTAGAGATGAGCGAACGTGCTCGTAACGAGCACTGTAGCGCTTGGCTCCCCTGCGCTCGCATGGGCGCAGGCATCCGCTTCCAACCTCCTCACCTGACGGAAGCGGATGCCTGCGCCCATGCGAGCGCAGGGGAGCCGAGCGCTACAGTGCTCGTTACAAGCACGTTCGCTCATCTCTAATCATCACCAATCAAATTCCTCTATCTAAAGGACCAAGAGTGCAGATAGGGTAGCCACTTGCATCGCTTCAAAAAGCTGGACATTAAAGCCCATGCCCAATCCTGCTAAGCCATGCCCCTGACTCCGCATCCTGCACTCAACAGAGGACAGCCTGGACTGGACTGTCCAGCCTAAAGCCAGACATCTGGACACCCTAAATGCAGATATATAGTAGGGAAGTGTATACAGCGATTACCTGCAGTTATATAAACCTCCTGGCTCACCCTGCCTGTCTATACAGTGACTGCTGACTCTCCAGTGTAGTTCTATGAGATGTAGCTTTACACTGGTCTCCATGACCCCTCCATGTAAAAGCTGAAAGGGAAAGAGAGATGTCAGGGCAGACAGGCTCAAGCTGCAAGACACAGGGAAACATGGATATCCTGTAGTATGAGGGGACAGAAGCACTTTGTTACTGATCTGTTACTTGCTGCCCTTACACAGCAGTGCAGTGTGGTGAGACTCCGACCATTCTGTCTCTGCAAAGCCAGGCATGATGGGAAATGTAGGATTCATTAGAAAACTATATCTGAGAACAAGGAATCAAGATGTCTGACATCCCACAAATTACACATCAAATAGGTATACACAGGTGATGTGACATCTTCACATCAGTGTGTTTGAGATTTGGCGTGTTTTCTTCAATCAAGATTGCCGTGACAGCCTCTCCACGATCAAATGGATGAGATGAGTACGTACTTTTTTTTTTAACCCCTGAAAGGAGATCAATTTGAGGAGTTAAATGACGGGAGGGGGGAAGGGTGACGCAGTACAATGACACCCGCTACATACTATGGAAAAGTGAATCAAGTCAGCAAAGGAGGCAATATGGACAATCACAAAACAAGTATCTTGCATTGACTTTCTCTACATGATAAATGCCATCTGCTGAAGTGAGACAACCCCTTTAAAGGGGGTCTGCAGTTCTGTAAAACTGATGATCTATCCTCTGGATAGATCATCAGCATCTGATTGGCGGCGGTCTGAGACCCGGGACCCCCGCCGATCAGCTGTTTGAAAAGGCAGCGGCGCTGCAGAAGCGCCTTGGCCTTCTCTGTGTTTACCGCAGGCCCAGTGACGTCACGACTAGTATCACTGGCCTGGCCGGGGCTAAACTCTGTTCACTTGAATGGAGCGTAGCCCCGCCCAGGCCAGTGATACTAGTCGTGACATCACTGGGTCTGAGGAAAACACAGAGAAGGCCGCGCCGCTGCCTTCTCAAACAGCTGATCGGCGGGGGTCCCGGGTGTCGGACCGCCGCCAATCAGATGCTGATGATCTATCCAGAGGATAGATCATCAGTTTTACAGAACTGCAGAACCACTTTAAGGCATACAATCTGCCTGTGTAAATGTAAAAAGACTCTTATAGATGCGGGTCCCGGATCAGGGACTCAGATAGAAGTTAATAGGAGTTATGGAAAAAGCATGGCACAGCGAGCTTTGCTCATTCCTTAAGGGTGTATTAGACACCCTGATGCCACCGACCATTGTCGGGAGGGAAGCGTTCCCTCCCGGCAATCGTCAGCTAGCAGAGGACACCGCTGCTATTACATGCAGCAATGTCTTCCGTGGCATGGGAAGCAGTGATCGCTATGCCATTGCTCATCCCCATACATGGCAGCAGAGTGCCGGCAGCAGATCACTATTACACACGCATGCTTAAAAATCACAATTGCCCAATGAACGTTCATCAGGCATTTGGAGGCAGTATTAGACTGCCAGATGATTGCTAACGCTGAAGCATTCATAGGAACACTCGTTAGCAATCATCTGCCAGAAAATATGGCAGTATAATACACCCTTTAATCTCGGCCACCTCTCTATTCATTAAGGATGAATATGCCATAAATGTCTAAAATGAGAATGCCCCTTATCTGTGGAAAATCAATTTCGGAAACAAATCTGCTTTGGGACCCGAACTCAAAAGGGTCCTACCAAGGAGGAGGTCTCAAAGATTTCATTGTCATGGCCTCCTCAACAGTATTATAAAATGACATTATATACAGAGACACTGTAGGAAACGGATGGAGCAGCAAGAGACGATCTTGGGAGAAACTGGGAGAGCAATCTTCACTAGCCACAGGAGTGGGGGTTGCACATGAGGAGGGGGTCGCAAAGAAGTTGCTGCTGGGGGGGAGGCCCATTCAAAACTTTGCTGTGGGGCCCGGTCATTTCTAGTTACGCCACTGGTGCAGATCTTTATTTATATATATATATATATATATATATATATATAGATATATATATATATATGTATATGTATATGTAGAGAAATAAAATAAAGTGGGAAGCAGCACTATCCAACGTTGGGTGCAATTCCTTCAGAGACCGGGGACCAAGGTCTGTAGCAAGTATATAGACAAAGGAAGGCAGCACTCCCTTCCTTTGTCTATATATATATAAATTAGAGCTTGTGGGTCGTGTTCAGTATTAAATACACTGCAAAACCAATTAAATACTGTCATTGGAGCTATTTTCTAATATTCACATTATCCTAAATTAAGGTCATGGGGCAGTTTGTCATGAAACTGTACATAGGCAGGGATAGACTGGGAACTTAAAGTGTGCTGTCAGCACTTTTGAACATACAAGACTGGTGACAGCGCTAGGTCGTGACCAGGGGGAGCAGGACAAACATACCTTTTGCAAAACTTTTATTATCAGTAGTGTGAATATGTGAATAGTATTGTATTGCAGTCTATGGGCCAAGCAATCAAAAGATTGCAGTTTCAGATCCTCTAAAGGGACTAAAAACTACAGTAAAAAAATATATAAACATACAGGTATTGCCATGTCCAAGCTATTAAAATACCTAAATATTTATCTAGTGCCATGAACATTGTAAGTTGTAACAGTAAAAAAATAATAATCCACAACTTTTTATTTTTTGATTACCTTGTCCCCCCAAAAAATTGAACAAAACGTGATCAAAAAGTTGTACGTAGGCCAAATTCTCCTAATGAAAACTAGTTCGTCATGCAAAAAAAAATAAAAAATTCACAGTTCTGTAGAAGAAAATATAAAAAAGTCATAGGTGTCAGAAAATGGCGAGGCAAGGAAAATGTTTATTTTTTCAAAGGTTTTTTTTGTTTTTAAGGAGTAAAACATAATTTAAACCAAGACAAATGTCGTATTGCCGTAATCGTAACGACCCACACAATCATGATATCATGTCATTTTTAGCACATAGTGACTCTATCAAAACCCAAAAAAGCCTTGTTGGAATTCTGGTTGTTTTTCATTTTCACTCCACCACTCCTCCATTTTTTTTTCCATTTTCCAATATAAGATATGGTAAATTAAATGGATTCTGGATCCATTAAAAATACAAAAAACATGTGAATGAACTAGAGATGAGCGAACATGCTCGTAACGAGCACTGTACTGCTCGGCTCCCCTGCGCTCGCATGGGCGCAGGCAGCCGCTTCTGTCCTCCTCAGGAGGACGGAAGCGGCTGCCTGCGCCCACGCGAGCGCAGGGGAGCCGAGCGGTACAGTGCTCGTTACGAGCACGTTCGCTCATCTCTAGAATGAACATTTTAAAAAGTTGAGGATTTTGGAAGGTAGAAAAGAAAATAAGAAAGCAAAAACAAAAATTGTCCTGGTTCTTAAGGGGTTAAAGTGTTTGTCTTACCAAGACAAAGCCTCCCCTATGGTCAACTGTTCACATCAAGTCCAGCATCTACAGACCCTTTTGCATGAGGTCCATGCACTAATAGATTAATAGATTAATGAGACAATATCCATTAAAAACTGATCTGTTAACATATTCGATAGCCTATTTGGGAGTGTGTGTGCTACTTATTGTCAGGGGCGCACCACCAATGAGGCGAGCTGAGGCAATTGTCTCAGGCAGCACCAGGTAGGGGCAAGAGGGAGGCAGCAGAAGGACCATGGGCAATGAGTGTTTTCATTGTGACAAAGGGGTTAGGTTAAGAAATTGGCATTTAGAGGGGGCACCTTTTCAGGTTTTGCCTCAGGCAGCAGAAAGGCATAGTATATGGTGGTAATGTGGTGGAATTTCATGTGATGTGGACGTTGAAGAGTGAGCATTTATGGTTATTCTTCCTGTTTCATGAAGAATTGGCCAATAGATCTGACATGGAAAGTTCACCCATATACATTATGTCATGAATAGATTCCATCAGCAACATTCATACCTAGTTACAGTAGCTTTACTGCTATCCTTCCATACTGTAGACTGCAAAAGCCTTGTCCTGCAGCAGCTCTCAACCTCTTCCTACAGCTCCTACTGTCTCACAAAAAGAGGGGTTCTATTGTGTAGATACTACGTGATGGAGACTGTATATTCATAAAGCACAGGGGATTCTCCAGGCTTCCCAGCTTTGCAAGACATCGTACTCAGGATTCTTGCAATGAAAGGGTTAAACTATCCGTCAATAATGAGGGATCATCTAGGATTGGCTGTGCGGTGGATTCTCCCTGTCGGAGGCAGGGATGCTGTTGTCAGGCAGGATATTTTTTTCCATGGGTCTAGGGCTTTCCTAGTATTCACCCTTCCCATAGACTCCTCCTCACGCACAGGTTCCTAGATACTGCATGTAGCTGTGTGTACCCAGGGAGGTCCAGGATAATGTGCGCTGTGGAATAATATATATTAGGGCTGGGTGACTAGATTATGAATTCTGCAGCAGATCCACAGTATATGAACAGCTTGCCTCTTGAAATATATTTTAATTGGAAACCACAATTCACATCCCAGGGGTCTGGATCCAATATAAGCCATGATTTATGCAAAACTTGTTACATATACAGAATATGCTGAGTGCTGTACAAACCTGCACGCTATACCCAGAAGCACACATACTGCAATATGGAGAATACATACAAATATATGGGGACGTTCTCAAACCACCAGAAAGCAAGAAAATACTGATATCACAGTGTGTTCAAAATGACTACACTAAAATGGTTTCAATGATAATATGGTGTACACAATGGTAGGTCCCTAAAACCAGACCATAACAGATTTTATCAAGACCTGCACACTCCAGAATTCTGTCTAGGGCTTTGTGACTTTTAGGTTTATTTGTGCTAAAATATTGCATCACTTTCCATTCTTACACTGCTCATTGCAGTTTTGAAAAGTAGATGGGAATGTGTTCATGGTTAGCCTGTAAGCCATGGTCACCTTCACTTGGTCAGTATTTTGCATTAGTATTTGTAAGCCAAAACCAGGTGTAAAACCTACAGAGAAACTGTATCTTGGGGAGACTTGTCCCTCTTCTGTGTTTGGACCCACGTCTGGTTTTGTCTTACAAATACAGATGGAAAATACTGGCCAAATGCTGACCGTGTAAGTGGCCTTAAAGGGGTGGTCCCATGACAACAACTTATCCACAGAATAGGGGATAAGTTTCTGATCAGCGGGGATCTGACCACTGGATCCCCACCAATCACTTAAACGTGGGCTCGTGTTCCCAGTTTCAATTGAGCGACAGACACACATGCATGTCCACTGCTTGTATTTGGCTGCTGTATCTCCGGCAGCCCTATAGAGCTGAGTGCATATGTGGACTGGCCAGGTCGTCCTCATCAAGTGAGGATTCGGAAGAGGGGACCCCTTTACAACACAGAATTACCTAATATGGTATTTGAAGACCCCAAGGAAAGAAAAAGCATATAGACACCATATCAACTCCTAAAAGGGAAGGGGGAGCACAGGGGTTGTTACTCATCTTTCCTATAATCCCGAAAGTCACATCTGCCAAATTATGTAATGATACAAGAGGAGGAGTCTAAAAAAGTTGGGTGACAACCTCTCTTGGAATACTAGGCGTGGTTGGTTAATTTGTGCTTTTCTCACAGGTCTAAAGAATACATACAGCGAGATATCACTCAATATGTAAGATTTATTTGCAGTATTAAAGGTTGAACCACCCCAGGACCAATATACTCTACTTACTTCTATCACTTGCAGTACCACTTTTTACCAGCAGAAGATCTTCATACACACCAGTGCAACTGTGCCCCCCATGCCATTTTGCAGAGCTCTGATTATACCTTTACCAGAAGGCACAATAAATAAATAAAAACTTTATTTTAATCAGCAAAAATAACTACAAATAGTATTTTAACATAAAACAGATTATACAACACTTATTTCTTTATTGCAAAATCATAACACTGACTCATAACAGAGACCAAAGTAATAACCCAATTCAGACAACCAAATCCTATCTCCCACCTAATAGCCGTGACTGCTGCTGCTTAGAGGAACTCAAGGTCCATTGCAATGAATGGATTCCCATAGTTGCATTCCATAGGGATACATTATATACATGTTCATGTATGTTCCATGAGACTTTAAATGGGTTATCCCATGACTAATGTAAAAAATGCAATTCAGACATCATATAAAACATGGCAACCTCTTTCTAACAAAGCTAGAACCAGCCCTGTACCTCACATGGATGCAGAGATCTCCACATTCATTGCTCGGCTAGATTTATATCAAACTGACAGCTCAAGGGGAGTGTCTTTTCTGCTGCAGCTAAGGGGGCGTGTCTCAGCTCACCCTATCACAGCTCAGAAGGCAGTTGAAGGATGAAACTGAGTATGTGCAGCCTTCTCAGTGAGCAGGACAAAGAAATAAGAATAAAACAAACAGCAGGAGGTGCTATACAGATACATTTTATTGAATAACTCACTGGCTACGCTACATATTTAATTACTTGCAATTACAAAAGAATTCAGATTCAGGTGCTGGTTTGAAAACTGTAGAATATTTTTTTTGTGGGACAACCCCTTCAAGGCAACAAATTATCAAGGAGGTCCATGTATTGCAGCCATGCCAAAGCCACCATAATATGGCCATATGAAACCAGCTTATTACAGCATTGTACAGTCTGCTCTGTTATTTGCTGGCAGGATACCCTGCTGCTTACCTCTCCTCTCCAGTTATGCTGTTTGGGTTGGTGGAACTAAGATGGGAGACGTAAATTAACCTGAAGAAGGGGCAATTGTAGCACAAAAGTGTGCTGCAAATTCTTCATCATAAACTCAGGGGAGGTCACTGGCTATGATGTCAGTGCCAGGAAATCTTATTTCTTCCTGCAATGCATTCGGAAAGTCTTTAGACCCTTTCACTTTTTTCTCATTTTGTTTTGTTGCATCTTTGAGCTAAAATTAAAAAAAAAATCACGTTTTCGCCCATCAATGTGCGCTCAATACCTCATAATGAGAAACTAAAAACAGAATTTTAGAGAGGTTTGCAAAATTAGAATTTTGCATGGACATAACTAGTCAGACCCTTTGCTATAATACTTGAAATTGAGCTCTGGTGGCCTCCCATGTCTCTTGATCATCTTTGAGATGTTTGCATACCTTGATTGGAGTCCATCTGTGGTAAATTAAGTTGTTTAAACGTGATTTGGAAAGATACAACCCTGTCTATATAAGGTCTCACGGCTGATAATGCATATCTGGGCAAAAATCAAGCCATAAGGAGGAAAGAACTGCATGTAGAGCTCAGAGGCAGGATTGTAATGAAATACAGATCTGGAGAAGGGTACAAAACATTTCTGTATTGTGGCCTCCATCATTCTTAAATGGAAGAACTTTGGAACAACCAGGAAACATCCAAAAGGTCAACCATCACTGCAGCACTCCACCCATCTGGCCTGGACAGAGATATTCTTAATGAAAATCTATTCCAGAGTTCTCTGGGCTGACGTTTCACCTTCCAGTAAGACAATAATCCTAAGCAGACAACACAGGTGAGGCTTAGGTACACCTCCTTGAATACCCTTGGGTGGCCTAGCCAGAGCCCTGACTTAACATGTCTAACATTCTGTTTTCATTATGAAGTATTGAGGGGGGGAAATATATATATATATATATATATATATATATATATATATATATATATATATATATTTATTTATTTATTTTATTTTAGCACAAGACCAGAACATAAAAAATAACAATAAAAAGGTGAAAGGGTCTGAAGACTTTGCAAATGCTCTGTATACTTTGGGAGACACAACATTTGAACTGCACAGTACCAGTCCTCCACACAAAAGCGCTAACATATTGCAAAAAGACTCCTATGCATCAACTTCCACTGTTCCCAAAACTAGTGATTTCATCCAAAGGAAGGTGAAAGAAAATCCTCCCTGACCCCAAAAGGTAGTCATTTAACTTCCCTGGATCATTTGAACATCCTGTGTCCCTATATTAAAGAGATTGCCCCACTGGGATAATTCCTGTCCATAAGCCTCATTAGGTTATACATTCGTCATAGAGCACACTCATTCATCTGAATAGCTGCCATGTCCCTTATTTTTCTTGGTCTTGAGACTCCTATATCACAGATGATCATAAAGATAACTCTAAATGTCATTAGTTGTGAGATAAGCACCTAACCCTGAAGGCCCTATACGACTGTGCAACTTTCAGACTATCGGGAACAAGTGTTTATGGCCTTTTCCCCATAATGGACTAGTATGCTCATGCCACTGATTAATGAGGAAATGCTCGTGTGTTGGCTACTTTGCATCTTTTATCAGAATCAATGGTGCACAATTATTGGCAGGGCTCCTCTTTGTTCAATCAAGGAAGTGCTGCTGATAATAAAGGGAGCTACATCATTCCTCCCATATTCACTTTGCATTGGGCTGTCTAATAGGTCTAATCAATGTGTTTATTGTCGATCACACTCGTCCTGTCCGAACATTGGACAGTGTCATAGGGACTATTTTAAATGTCATCATTACATCTGTCTTTATTACCTATTCACATAGGGCACTGCAAAGATGATCTACTTTTACAGTAAATAACCCTTTCCTACATTGACAAGCATTATCTTGTTAAAACAGCCGTTTGTGCCATATAATCTCCATTTACATAAGACAGCCTAGACCTGTGGTGAAGATTTTGCAGTCAGATCACATCGCCACATAATAAGTACACCACAGAAACCACAACGTTTGACCATTTCAAAATGGTGACAGTGCAACTGTCACATGACCTGTATTTTATCTGCTATTTATCTGAGGCATCTGAACTTTTCCCTCAAGCTGTGATTTATGCTTTCATAGAATAACAAGACAGCGGGAGTAAATGATTTCTAGAGACATGTGACGAGCCGGTCTCATGTATTTGTGGGATACGGGTAGAGATCACACAGAAAGAAGCGTTGGCGTCCGGTCTGTTAAACAAGATGCAGAGTGTAGTAATAGCATCACCACTGCCAAATTCCAACACAAATGTCACACTTGGCATCTTGCACAAGGAAAAAGGAAAGGGATAGAGGTTGCTATGTTTCCATGCAATCTCTGGGAAATATTGGAAGTCCGACCGCGAACATGAAGCCAGGCATTTAGCCTGAGCGTGATTTTGTGTACAATATCACTGCATGTCAATATTGTGAAAGGCAATGTGTCCTAATAAGTGTTTCTAGCAAAATACGTGTCGTGACTTGTGAGATGTGATTAGCCATTTCCATTAATGCAAAATGTTGTATAGTGTCCTAGAGTTCAGAAACTGCAGCAATGGCCATAAATAACACAAGCATGTACCGGCCACCAAACAAAGGGGACAGGGCTATGTCAGTGGATGCAAAAAAAAAAATTATATAATTGTTGTACCTTACTAAGAATATGTCCTTCGGCAGTTCTCCCGTTTCCCAAAGCAGGATCTGAAATATTTGACAATACAAATCGTGCCGTTTTAAAGGGGTTTTCAGGGCTTGTAATAAAAATTTCTTTCCTCCTAACTAGTGGAAGGAAAACTGTTTGGTTAATATTTTGTTCCTTGCTTCAATGATGCCACCATTCCCACTACACTCACACAGACTGCGAGCTCTTCTGCCCAGGTCCCAATAGGATATGTGCGCTTTTTTTTCCCTTTTCAGCTTCATAGTAGTAAAGCTGAACAGTGGAAGCCTGTGTGAGTGCGGCAGGGACGGCGGCACCGGTGCAGTGAAGGACGGGTAAGTATTAACCTAACAACCATTCTTTCACAGGTTAGGAGAAAGAACAGATATTATTAAAAGCCTGGAGGACCCCCTCAAGGAGTCACCATATGGACAATGGAGAGATTTATCAAAACTGGTGTAAAGTAGAACTGGCTTAGTTTCACAACCAATCAGATTCCACCTTTCATTTTCCAGTTGTGATAAATCTCCTCCATCCCTATGGGGTCAGTTGCTTGAAGTTCTGATAACGGAAACCAGATCTCCATGTACTAGCTTCCTTTTGTGTGTTGCTTATACACAGCAGCCGATCAGAACAAGCAGGGTTGGCCTTTGTGTCATCCTGAGGTTTTAGAAAACCGTAGCATGCCCTGAAAACTGCCCTGATATCTCTTTGGGTTACAATGCTATGAATACCTTGGAAACGTATATCCCTATGATATTGTGTCTGCATTAAAAGGAGCTTGCCCACCAGATACATTCATTATCTATCCATAGAATGTATGATGACCACTGGGACCTCCACCAATCATGATAATGAGGTTTTTTAATCCCCTGTGTGAATGGCGCAGTAGTGCGCATGTATGACCAACACTATATTCACTTCCAGTGAATTGCTGGAGATAGCCATGCCCTGTACATGGCAGTCCCATACACAGTGAATGGAGCAATGGTGACGCATGTGTGAGGGCAGTGGTAGCAGTTATACTCAGTCCTGCTGCTTGTGGGGCCTAAAGGACCCTTTCACACGGGCGAGATTTCCGTGCGGGTGCAATGCGTGATGCGAACGCATTGCACCCGCACTGAATCCTGACCTATTCATTTCAATGGGGCTTTTCACATGGGCGAATTTTTTCACGCATCAGTTCGCTGTTGCGTGAAAATCGCAGCATGTTCTATATTCTGCATTTTTCACACAGCCCTGGCCCCATTGAAGTGAATGGGGATGCGTGAATAACGCATTGCATCCGCACGCAAGTGCGGATGCAATGCGTGATTCACTGATGGTTGCTAAGAGATGTTGTTTGTAAACATTCAGTTTTTTATCACGCGCGTGAAAAACGTATTAAAACGCTTCGCACCCGCGCGGAAAAAACTGAACAAACGTACGCAATCGCAGTCAAAACTGACTGCGATTGCGTGCGGATGCGTGCGGATTTTCCGGAACGCATCCGGACTGAATCCGTGACGCCCGTGTGAAAGAGGCATTACACATAAGGAAATACCAATACCATAATCAGCATATGGGCAGTGGGGACCCCTTTACAAAATTTGCATTAGAGAGGTATTCCAGTTAAAACAAGTTATCCCCTATCCACAGGATAACCCAGTGGTAGGACCCCCACCGTTCTTGAGAACGGGAGCCCTGTAACTTGTGGTGTCCCCTGGAAAAGGATGGAGTGGCTGGTCAGAAATATGTGTCGCCGCTCCATTAATTTCTATGGGAGCGCCAGAGTTAGCAGAGCAGCGTTGTAGTGATTGCTGGGGGTCCCATCAGCAGGACGCCCACCAATCTGATAGTTATCCCCACCCTGTCAATAGAGGATAACTTGGTATAACTGGAATACCACTTTAATGCCCAGGAGCGTCAAGTTATGCCTCTATGCACACAGAAAGCCTGCCATCATGAAAATGCAGTGTCTGACAGCTGCAAGCACCTCGGCATGATCAGCATCTTCTTCACATATCTCATCCACAGGACACTTTGTACCGACACTGTCAAACAGCCGCCTCAGTACAACAAGCACTAAGAACACATATTCACATTGACAAGACAAGAGCCAGCACCTCCACCTGAGACTGGCTAATGTGTAAAATGCTCCATAATAATGGGGAATGTCATTCATGCATCAGCTTCATACAAGAGGTGTTAAGTGGATACAAAATCTAGCTGAACAGCTGGAACATTGGGATATATTGTTTAAATTGAAAATAGAGCTAGAGTTTTACAAAAGAAGTGGTACAGAAGTACTTAAGAGGGTTCGAAAAAGAACATGGAAAAAAAGCGCAATTCAGAGGAAATTGGGTCACTAAGATCCTTGCAGTTTCTCCCAGTCCCCACTATGTAAACTTCTGGACAGAGTCACATGCCTTCGTCACTCCTAGGTCATGTGCTACTTGGGGACATGTCACTGATGAGGCCAGTGAATGGTGAAGGATACTTAGTGGGTACAAGTGGGGGCGTAGCTATAGGGGGTGCAGAGGTAGGAGTCGCTACCAGGCCTAGGAGCCTGAGGGGGCCCAAAGACCCTTGTGCCTCATAAAAAAAACACCAGTTTTACAGAAAGTGGACACTCTGTCATTGATTTTGCACTGGGGCCCAGAATCTTCAAGTTACACTTCTGGCTGGAACGAGGGGTTAGGTCAATAATTTGGCATGGGGTAGGGGGGTGCTGTTTCAATTTTTGGGGAGAGGGGAAGGGAAGAGGGGCCCAAGCTGAACTCTTGCACCAGGGCCCATGAGCCTTTGGCTACGCCCCTGGGTACAAGTTTTCCCCATTGGTTGTTTCAACTGCAATGTTATATGGGCAGGTTCCTTTTGAATTCATAAACAGAAAATTATCAATTTAAAAACAGTTATGGCTAAGGGCTCATTCAGACGACCAAAAGGGCTCCATGCCCGTAATGCAGACCACAAACGGCAGGTCGACAATATACAGGCAGCGGCTGTATTCACTCTGTGCTGCAGATGCAGATCCACCTATTTGAATGGGTCCGCAATCTGCAAGATTCGGCCAATGATAAGACATGTCCTATCTTTTGCGGAGCAGGGGCCGGGATCAGAAAGCCATAGAAAGACTCAGAAGCGCTTCCATGAGCTTTCAGGTCCGTGCTTCCGCACCACAAAGGATAAGACATTTCCTATCTTTTGCCGTATTTTGCTGATCGTGGACCTATTCAAGTCAATGGGTCTGCACCACAATACGGGATTCACACGGCCAGTGCTCGTGCATTGTGGGCCACTGTTTGAGTTCCGCAATACGGGAATGGAGCCCTTATGGTTGTCTGAATCAGCCCTAAGGCTGTATTGGTCATACAAACAGATGGACAGATGAGCAGCTCAGGATAGTATTTGTTTCCAACGATGATTGGGACCGAAAAGCAGGTAGGTATGAAAACCAGTGCCCCCTTAGCTGATTGGTTCCACAATGTCTTTACTTGGGTGATTCATTATGGCCAGACATCTGAGAGGTGTTTGGTGTTGCATTTTATTGTCCCCAGCATCAAATTTGGAGAATGCATTCAAACCCCTTTAAAAAAAAAAAAAACACCTAAAAGTGTTGTCACAAAGTCTTCTAGGCCCTAGGTTCCAAACTTGTCATACATGTATCTCAAGTGGCACACAATATGAGGGGAACTTATAATGGCCTTTGCGCCAGAATTCAGAGAAAAAAGTCACAAATTCATTTTGTGCTCAAAATAGTATGACTTTTTGTGCTTTTATGACAGACACTCTAACCACTTTTGAAAAGTCGGTGGGAAAGTGGGCATGGTGAGAAATGTTAAAGGGTTTTTTCTAAGATTTTCTTACTGATGACCTATCCTCAGGATAGTTCAATGTTCACAGAAAGACGGCAGCATCACCATTCAAAGAAGGCTTTTTCTTTTATTCAAGTGGGTTCCATAAAAAGTACACAAAATACGGCCATAGAAGAGGCCAATGCAACGTTTCGGCTAACATCTAGCCTTTCTCAAGCATAATACAAAGTTCCAGCCTTAAATAGTGTATCTAACTCCTCCTCATACAACCATGTGTTAGGTTAAGGTATGAGGATAGGTCATCAGTAAAAAAAAAAAAATCCTGGAAAACCCTTTCAAGGGTGAGTTCACATCACCGTTTAGCTTTCCGTTTGTCTGATAGAAGGAAAAAAAAAACAGGATATTGTAAAAAATAAACAAAAAAAACGGATTCTGTTGCATCAGTTGGAATCCATTTGAGCCTTTTCCGCCTGAGATCCAGGGAAAAAAAGCATGCAGTACTTTATTTTCTGTCTAAAAAAACAGATTTCAGATGGAAATTACTCAAACGAATGCCAACTGATATAGCAGGATCCATTTTTTTACAGGATCCTGTAAAAAACTGTAAAAAAAAACGGATCCTATGCATAACTGAAGCAACAGGATCTGTTTTTTTTTTTTTTTTTTTTACTGGATCCTGTTTTTTTTGTGTTCTCTTCTTCTGACAGATCAGAAGAACGGAAAGCTAAACGGTGATGTGAACTCAGCCTAAGAGGTACTTGATGTAATTTCGTTGAGTAGCGTGTACTGTGCTTAGGAACATTGAGGAACACTGTTGAGGTATGGTTCTATCACAGAAAAACGCCATTATACTGTACATAGAAGGTAATAGAACTGGAAATCTGTAAGAATAAAATCTGGTCTATATAAGGGGTGGTCTTATCAAAGAGATGGTCTTCTGGTTAAGTTGTATTTTACATGTGACAAAAACACAGACTTTCATACAGAGCCCCTGAGCTGATTCTTCACCTAATAAGCTCATATAATGAGAGTGATCATCTGTTCTAAGACAGCAGCCAAGTACAAGTGAAAACAGCGAATCATCATGCTTCCATCTGGATATTTTCCGTCGTGTCCCCAAATTGTTCCACAGATTTTGATAATTCTGTGTTAGTTGGGTAAAGGCAGACATCAAAGAAGACATCAGATTCACGCACGTCTCCCTCTGAGTTGTTAACCTGTCACTCCTGTTGATAGGACGTAGTTAGTCAGTACATTGCAGAAAAATTTCTCTAAAGACGTTATTTGGGAGAAATTATTTATGGAACATTTAATTGCTTTACATCATCTGAGAGGTTTTTTTTTATAGCTCTGTGCTCCATGACGACATTGCTAGATTTATCCATGAGTATATATATATCAGAGGTGGTCAATGTAATTAAGGGACCCTCAACTCCTGTAAAGTATCACCATCTAATTAGTAATATGAACACCCCCCCCCCAAAAAAAAAATAAATAAAATAAAATAAAAAAATAAAAATTCTGGGTGGAATTTTCAGTTTTCTCCAGGATCAGAGCAGGAGTGACAATCTGCCCTACTGGTGGCCCGCACTGCCTGACAACACAGCTGGTCCTGGTTTAAAAACTAATATAGATTTTTTTTGTTTTTGTTCACATATGATCCCTCCTTGTGCTGGCCATGGCCGCGGCACGTGCAAGGACTTTCTGTAGAGGTTACGCTGCCCGCTTCCTACTGTTTCTTGACTGTTGGCTCCGCCTCCAGTCTGATTCTTTTGCCTGTGCCTGCTGTTCTTGTCCACCAGACTGTCTCCTATACTACAGTCCACCTTTGCTCAGATTCAGCTGCTGCCCTCCAACTCTGCCTGGTGATTTGGTGAGTCAGACAGTGGGAGAATGTACAGTGCCTTGAAAAGGTATTCATATCCTTTGAACCTTTCCGCATTTTTTCAGGTTACATCCGCAAAATTAAACGTATTTTATATGATAGGTTCACTCAGAAATGATCAATCAGTTTAGCTTAACATCAAAATAAAATGATTTACTGCCTGAAAAAGAACGCTTAAGAACTATATTATTTATTATTATTATTTAAAAAGTGTCTATCCGCCAAAATACTCAAATCAGGCTGAGTGCAGGAGAGCAGCTATGTCTTTTTCAAATATTCATCACATAGCCATCCCTTCTGCCACATAAAAACACTATTGTATGCCTCCCAAGCGTCCCGGATCCAGTGGGACAGTCCCATATTGCAGTGGCTGTCCCGGTACGGGGGAGGTATGTCCCGCTTTCTGGTAGCTGTCTCTGCATCCTGCTGCTAGGAAGAAGGTAAGTATGTGGTGTTCTTACTTTCTGTAAGGGGCACAATGTGGGCATATTACTGTAGGGCACAATGTAGGTATATTACTGGGGGGGGGCACAATGTGGGCATATTACTGAGGGCACAGCTGGGCAAATTATTGGGGGCACAATGTGGGCATATTACTGGGGGCACAATGTGGGCATATTACTGGGGGCACAATATGGGCATATTACTGGGGGCACAATGTGGGCATATTACTGGGGGGCACAATGTGGGCATATTACTGGGGGGCACAATGTGGGCATATTACTGAGGACACAGCTGGGCATATTACTGGGGGCACAATTTGGGCATATTACTTGGGTACACAGCTGGGCATATTACTGGGGGGCACAATGTGGGCATATTACTGGGGGCACAATGTGGGCACATTACTGGGGGGCACAATGTGGGCATAATACTGAGGACACAGCTGGGAATATTACTGGGGGCACAATGTAGGCATATTACTGGGGGGCACAGCTGGGCATATTACTGGGGGCACAATGTGGACATATTACTGGGGGCACAATATGGATATATTACTGGGGGCACAATGTAGGCATATTACTGGGAGGCACAGCTGTGCATATTATTGGGGGGCACAGCTGGGCATATTACTGGGGGCACAATGTGGGCATATTACTGAGGACACAGCTGGGCATATAACTGGGGGCACAATGTGGGCATATTACTGGGGGGGCACAGCTGGGCATATTACTGGGGATCACAGCTGGGCATATTACTGGGGGCACAATGTGGGCATATTACTGGGGGCACAGCTGGGCATATTACTGGGGGCACAATGTGGGCATATTACTGGGGGGCACAATGTGGACATATTACTGGGGGCACAATGTGGGCATATTACTGGGGAGCACAATATGGGCATATTACTGGGGGCACAATGTGGGCATATTACTGGGGGGCACAATGTGGGCATAATACTGAGGACACAGCTGGGCATATTACTGGGGGCACAATGTAGGCATATTACTGGGGGGCACAGCTGGGCATATTACTGGGGGCACAATGTGGGCATATTACTGGGGGGGGCACAGCTGGGCATATGACTGGGGATCACAGCTGGGCATATTACTGGGGATCACAGCTGGGCATATTACTGGGGGCACAGCTGGGCATATTACTGGGGGGCACAATGTGGGCATATTACTGGGGGGCACTGTGCATGTGCAGCCTTCCTCCATTCATTTCCTAAGGGGCTGGGGAAAATGGACGAGCACTGGCTCGACTATTTCCGTCGACCCCATAGAAACAAATGGGAGCGGGGGCCAGTCATGCCCACTCCCATTCACTTATGCGGGGCGCTGGCTTGATGGTGCCGGACCAGAGTCCTCCAGCCACCACCTTGCGGGACTCCGTTCTCAATATAGGTGCAGGTCCCATCAGTGGGACCCACACCTATAAGACAATGGGGGCATATCCTAGCCATATGCCCCCATTGTCCATGATGAGACAACCCCTTTAAGGGGGCTGGGTGAGATTAGGCTTATAGTTAGGTTTTGGGCGGAGTTGAAGGCGTGGCCTAGTGTGGAAAAAATTTGCCACGCCGCACAGTGTGCACCTCTTTGGTGGTTTACAAAGTTGGGAGGTATGCTATTGTCCAATATGGAGATACATAGTACCATCAGTGTGTTGTGTATTATTGGATGCTGTGAATCAACACACAGTGTATCTTCCTACAATTACGGTATGGATAACATGTCAAACTGTGGGGAGCTATTGTAGAGTATTTATCAGGTGAGTGCTATTATTTTTAGCTCATCAAGTCTCCAGCACACTAACTCCAGAACCCCAATAGCTCCCATACACCGCTACACTTATTCTAAATAAATCCTTGTATAGTTCTGCGTCTGCTCGACGCATTTCTATGCCACATTAAAGGGGTTGGCCACTTTGTTAGCACGTATTAAAACTGTAAAGAAGGTAGGGAGACAATACACTTAGTAATACATCTTCTTAAGCAGAGCTGCCTGGTTTCCTTGCTATTGGAAGCCACACACCCTCCTGTCCTGCTCTCACAGCTGCCTGTCTCATCCATGCCTGCACGTGCACTAGTCCATGGCTGAAGGAGTATGCTGCTCTCTGGGTCCTAAAGGCACCCTGCTTTTGTTAGAGATGCTTTCCTTCTGCTGTGACTATACTCCTGACTATACAGGGCTGAAGGGGTTTAGCAGGGACACGTGTTAGAAGCTGAAATAAAGAAACTTTGCAAGAGGAAGAGAGACTGAGGAGAAGCTGTGATGGAGCTCACTGACTGCAGTAATGTAGCAGAGCCAGGAAGGTGCTGTGGACAACAAAGTGTGAGCAATCCTAGTGTCTGTCCTGTCTATGGCCACTCTGCAATGTGATCTTATCACTGACATGTTTATTCCAGCCATACCAACAGGTCAGGAGCTTTAACCCCTTCTGAGCTGTCAGTATGGCTGAGGTCAGTGATAGCAGCAGTCACTGATCTCATCTGTACATATGTGCCCTCTCCTTCCTGCACACTGTATATAGTGATATATGATGCCCCCCATACAGTGATATGTGACCTCCACCACTGTATACTGTATATAGTGATATCTGACCCCTTGTATACTGAATACAGTAATATTTGACCCACCACCACCATACACTGTATATACTGATGTGTGACCCCCCCCAACACTACATATAGAGATCTGTGAACCCCTGTACAGTGACCCCCTTTATACTGTATATACAGATGTGTGACCCCCTGTACATTATATATAGTGATGTGTGACCCCCTGTATATTATATACAGTGATGTGTGACCCCCTGTACATTATATATAATGATGTGTGACCCCCTGTACATTATATATAGTGATGTGTGACCCCCTGTATATTATATACAGTGATGTGTGACCCCCTGTACATTATATATAATGATGTGTGACCCCCTGTACATTATATACAGTGATGTGTGACCCCCTGTACATTATATATAATTATGTGTGACCCCCTGTACATTATATATAATGATGTGTGACCCCCTGTACATTATATATAGTGATGTGTGACCCCCCTGTACACTGTATATAGTGATGTGTGACCCCCTGTATATTATATATAATGATGTGTGACCCCCTGTACATTATATATAATGATGTGTGACCCCCTGTATATTATATATAATGATGTGTGACCCCATGTACACTGTATATAGTGATGTGTGACCCTCCTGTATATTATATATAGTGATGTGTGACCCCCTGTACATTATATATAGTGATGTGTGACCCCCTGTATATTATATATAATGATGTGTGACCCCCTGTACATTATATATAGTGATGTGTGACCCCCTGTATATTATATACAGTGATGTGTGACCCCATGTACATTATATATAGTGATGTGTGACCCCCTGTACACTGTATATAGTGATGTGTGACCCCCTGTATATTATATATAATGATGTGTGACCTCCTGTACATTATATATAGTGATGTGTGACCCCCTGTATATTATATATAGTGATGTGTGACCCCATGTACACTGTATATAGTGATGTGTGACCCTCCTGTACATTATATATAGTGATGTGTGACCCCCTGTACATTATATATAGTGATGTGTGACCCCCTGTATATTATATATAGTGATGTGTGACCCCATGTACACTGTATATAGTGATGTGTGACCCTCCTGTACATTATATAAAGTGATGTGTGACCCCTGTACATTATATATAGTGATGTGTTAACCCCTGTATATTATATATAGTGATGTGTGACCCCCCTGTACATTATATATAGTGATGTGTGACCGCCCTGTACATTATATATAGTGATGTGTGACCCCCTGTACATTATATATAGTGATGTGTGACCCCCTGTGCATTATATATAGTGATGTGTGACCCCCTGTGCATTATATATAGTGACGTGTGACCCCCTGTACTTTATATATAGTGATGTGTGACCCCTGTACATTATATATAGTGATGTGTGACCCCCTGTACATTATATATAATGATGTGTGACCGCCCTGTACATTATATATAGTGATGTGTGACCCCCTGTACATTATATATAGTGATGTGTGAGCTCCTGTACATTATATATAGTGATGTGTGACCTCCTGTACATTATATATAGTGATGTGTGACCCCCTGTGCATTATATATAGTGATGTGTGACCCCCTGTACATTATATATAGTGATGTGTGACCCCCTGTACATTATATATAGTGATGTGTGACCCCCCTGTACACTGTATATAGTGATGTGTGACCCCCTGTGCATTATATATAGTGATGTGTGACCCCCTGTACATTATATATAGTGATGTGTGACCCCCTGTACATTATATATAGTGATGTGTGACCCCCTGTACATTATATATAATGATGTGTGACCGCCCTGTACATTATATATAGTGATGTGTGACCGCCCTGTACATCATATATAGTGATGTGTGACCCCCTGTACATTATATATAGTGATGTGTGACCCCCTGTACATTATATATAGTGATGTGTGACCCCCTGTACATTATATATAGTGATGTGTGACCCCCTGTACATTATATATAGTGATGTGTGACCCCCTGTACATTATATATAATGATGTGTGACCGCCCTGTACATTATATATAGTGATGTGTGACCCCCTGTACATTATATATAGTGATGTGTGACCCCCTGTACATTATATATAGTGATGTGTGACCCCCTGTACATTATATATAGTGATGTGTGACCCCTTATTATATAATGATGTGTGACCGCCCTGTACATTATATATAGTGATGTGTGACCGCCCTGTACATCATATATAGTGATGTGTGACCCCATGTACATTATATATAGTGATGTGTGACCCCCTGTACATTATATATAGTGATGTGTGACCCCCCTGTACACTGTATATAGTGATGTGTGACCCCCTGTGCATTATATATAGTGATGTGTGACCCCCTGTGCATTATATATAGTGATGTGTGACCCCCTGTACATTATATATAATGATGTGTGACCGCCCTGTACATTATATATAGTGATGTGTGACCCCCTGTACATTATATATAGTGATGTGTGAGCTCCTGTACATTATATATAGTAATGTGTGACCCCCTGTGCATTATATATAGTGATGTGTGACCCCCTGTACATTATATATAGTGATGTGTGACCCCCTGCACATTATATATAGTGATGTGTGACCCCCCTGCACATTATATATAGTTAGGTCCTTAATCTGCATGGCCAAGTACTGGAGTCAGTCACTGAGGTATTTTCTGTTAAAGGCTGATAGAGACTTTACTGCAGTGAGAGGGACATTGCTATAACACCCTGGACACAGTCTGACCAGTCATATCTTAATCCTGTTACCCTCAGCTGGGAAATACAGCCACAATTGCAAAAATAATACTGCCAACCATAGATCCTGCAGAGAGAAACTTTGGAGAGATAGAAGGGAAGGAGTACTACAATCCCCATCCTGACCTATATCCATACATTCCTATTTGAGAAGATATGCAATGAGAATAGTTAGGAACTGTGCTTTGATACTGTTGGATGTACTACAACCCCCATTCTGCACTTTAGTAAAGAGACGTTTATCATCTGCAACTGGTCTGATTATTGACTCTAGCACCATTCACCGCACCATTCCACAGCACCTACATCTTTTGCTTTGCACCTGTACAACACTCATAACACCAAGGGCACCGAACTACCATCAGGCAAGAGGCCCAACATCAGGCTGTGCCCAAGGGAAGAAAGAGTTTGCCCTCTGGCGCTAGGGAATGTCGGTGTGAACACTGTCACTGTAAATAATTATTGGAGCTAGAGCTGCTACCACTCCCATCCTCCACTCTCACTCCTCTGGGACTTGAGGTAAATGCACATAGTACAAGGATTCAAGTATATGGATGCAATTGAGGTGGAATGAAATAAATTACACTGCTAGAATGTTGTTGCTGAGCTAGCAGTAAATGCAAAAGAACATCTTCCAATGCTGAACGGTCTGGGGACAAGTAGATGCACCACCAGCACATAGCTACATACTAGTAATTAAAAAACAACACAAAGTGGGCCCAAGTCCATCAGTGGTTAAATACTTAGCTTGATGGTTGTGCTGCGTTTTCCAATGATCAATACCAAGGAAGAAGCCACAACTGCATTCATCTCATTTCATCTCCTGGAGGATACCCCAAGCAGCAATATCTGCAATTTACGCAGTGTGTATAGAAAGATTAGGGAGTGCTCCCCACGGGGGAGGTGGAAAATATCTTGAAATAGCTTTAGACAGAAATCAAATTCCCTCTAGGGTTTAAGGGAGGTCTATCAAATAGTTGGACGGTAAAGAGACCACCCCCAGAGAGCTGTGTGGCTCAACAAAGACAAATATGTATTAATGACAGCAGGAAGCTCAAGATTGAGACCCAAGGCTAGGAAAGTATATATCTCACTGACTATCTGAGGATTATATGTGACAAACCTTTATGAAGAAGTTGCTTGAATATAAATATAGCAGGGGAGCTGTCAGTGACACAATACATATTTGGATTCATAGGATATGCTATATATGTGATACATTAACATGAATGTGAAAGAAAGTGGCTCATTTCTCCACACTAAGAATAACCCAGTATAATAAGATTACACTGTCACATCATCTGCTTTTCATGACTTTTAAATGTACGTCTTAAAGCAGATAGCGATATTATATCTGAATATCTTGAAGATATTCAGCCTGATCGCTTTTGAAGGGCTTTTCCAGGAGACTCCATAAATTGCAGTCTCAGATGCAGCATTGTCTACTGATGGAAACGTATTTCAATCCCTATTTAAATTCACATTTCTATGTCTTCTCTCAATGCCATTCACTGCAGCACTCTCATATAACGTTCTGTTCACTCTGAGCTTATTGGTACATGCCAGAACTACAGTGCAACGGGAAAGAGTGTAAGTGGCAATGGGACTCTCTGAAAGTGTTAATTTGGACATGAATTAATATATTATTAATAATAATAATCTTTATATTTTGCCACCATATTCTGCAGCGCTTTACAATTCATAGGGTTCATGTACAAAACAAAACACATCATAAAATTACAGGCTAATATACAACTGATACACTAGGAGTGAGGACACTGCTCGCAAGAGCTTACAATCTATAGGAAGTGGGGGTGACACAAAATGTAAAGTTGATTGTTTTATGAAATGGTCCACCCATCTTTGAGTGGTGCAGGCTGAGCTGCGTGAGCTAGTGCATTGGGTGTGTGGATTACTGTCAGTAGATGGCTTTCAGTTCTGAAGAATAAGGGTTGGGGGTGGAAAATGGTGAGAAGTCAATTTAACATGATAAACTTGCCTGAAAAGATGTGTTGAAAGTAAGGAAGTTGGGAATTAGGCCTCTTTCACACTAGCGGCAGCACGGATCCGGCAGGTGAAGGATGCCGCCGGATCCGTGATGCTGCAGGTACATATGTGGGGTCACACAGTACATACACACAGACACACACACACAGACAAATACACATACATACTTACATGCTCCCGGCAGCTCTGCGCAGCCCAGTACAGGAGGAGGACGGCGCGCACACAGGACGATTCCCCACAGCGCCCTCTGCTGGGCGCTGTGGGGAATCGTCCTATGTGCACGCCGTCCTGCTCCTCCTGCACTGTGTAGACCTGCCGGGAGCATGTAAGTATGTATGTGTATTTGTATGTGTATGTTTATGTGTATGTCTGTATATGTGTATGTATGTATGTGTGCAGGTGACGGATCCGTCATGAACTCCATTGAAAGTCAACCATTGTGTCACACCAAACGGATCCGTCCCCGTTGTGTCACACCAAACGGATCAGTCCCCATTGACTTTCATTGAGGGTCATGACGGATCCATCTTGGTGCGGATGCCTGGACCAGAGAGCAAACCGCAGCATGTCTTCAGTTCAGTTTTGTCCCCATTGACAATGAATGGGGACAAAACTGAAGCGTTTTATTCCGGTATTGAGCCCCTATGACGGAACTTAATACCGGAATTATAAAACGCTAGTGTGAAAGTAGCCTTAACCTGATTGTCCGGGGTACAGCATTCCAGAGAGTAGGTGCAGCTCCAGAAAAGTCTTGAAGATGGGAGTGAGAGGCTCAAACTATCGAAGATGTTAATCTTAGATATTTGGCAAAACTGGTAAACAGATATGAGCGAGCAGATATACAGCACAGTGGAGACCTTTGTGGGTGAAGGTGAGGAGTTACTGTATTCTGTGGTGGATGACTGATTAGTAATGAGCTACAGTAGCAGATGAGAAGGAATCAAAGCAACAATAAAAGGAGGGAGATGGGGATTTATGTATAAAAGTAACTTTTTGAGGTTGGAGCACTGCTCTTTGTTGTTGCTAGTTGATGAACTACGTTACTCTGTTGTCACTGCACTAAGGGAACACATTCAATCAGTAATACAATTATGGGTTTATGGAGAGGTTAAGTAGACACTGGTGAGAACTGGGACTAGTGATGTCACCAGTTTTATGATGTCCTAACTAAGGGCAACATAAACTGGAGACAGATACCTTCAGCAGTGGATTGGGAACTGAATGTGGCCCTTGAAAAAAATCCTAAAAGTGTTGTAGGTGGGTCCAAACTGGCAGCAGGCAGGCCATCACTAGTAGAGGGGTCAAAAATGTATTCCACACTGAAATCCATGTCAAAGGCAAGTCCTATTGTTTCCTTTGCCATTCATTTATTAAACATAAATATCTTGTATTACTGATACTAAGAAGCTATACAACCCCTTCCTTTCACCTGCCACACCCCTTGTGAAAGATATAAATAAAAAGGGTTTTACACAGGGATTGAAAGAACACCAAAGAGATAATTTTTCCTGAGTTTCCTTTTCTTTGATGCCTACTGGTGCAGTGGAATGGATTTTGGGAGATCTTTTTGTTTCGCCATCTTCTTTTATAGTCACCAAAAATGATTATTTTGATCTTTGCTGTTTCCTTCTACAAACCTGCATTCAAACAAAAGCTGCTGTTTTATCCACCCCATTCAATGTTGCCTAGCTATTGGACTTAAAGGGAACCTGTCATCTCCGAAACACCCCCTGAACTAGAGTAAGCATTGTATAGTGTAAGTGATGTCGAGTCCGGTTATGTAAGTTTTATCTTCATACTCGCTTCCATTCTGACGCTGTGCTCTGACAAACCGGCAGTAAAATGCATTGACAGGACTCTTCTTTGAGTTCTCTCCATTATGTGAGTGAGCACTGGAGTCCACTGAGTACATTTTACTGCCGGTTTGTGGGAGCACAGCGTCAGAATGGGAGTGAGTATGAAGATAAAACTTACATATTCGGATTCAGCATCATTTACACTATACACCGCTTACTCTAGTTCAGGGGGTGTTTCGGAGATGACAGGTTCCCTTTAAGAAGATTTTCCCATTATATAAACTGATGGCTAATATATGACATCAATTTGTCTTTTGAGGTAATTAGCCACAGAGTTATAAATCTCCCATATTGTAACATTATCTGTGTGTGCTGTGTGGATACTCTATAGCAGTGATGGCGAGCCTTTTAGAGACTGAGTGCCCAAACTGCAACCCAAAACCCACTTATTTATCGCAAAGTGCCAATACGGCAATTTAACCTGAATACTACAGTCCAATATAGTATATCTTCCATGTACTTTATCATTTAGCTATAATATCCTGTCTACATTCAGTGCGCTGCCTGTGCTGTTCATAGTGCGCCCTGTGATGATGAATGGCAAGAAAGGTCTAAGGCAGGGATGCTAAACCTGCGGCCCTCCAGCTGTTGCAAAACTACTATTCCCAGCATGCCTGGACAGCCTACAGCTATTAGGACATGCTGGGAATTGTAGTTTTGCAACAGCTGGAGGGACGCAGGTTGAGCATCCCTGGTCTAAGGCATACTGGTACACAATAGAATTTTTCCAGGGTGCGGGTGCCCACAGAGAGGGCTCTGAGTGCCGCCTCTGGCACCCGTGCCATAGGTTCGCCACCACTGCTCTATAGTGTATCCTATGAGATGTTGTTTCACACTGCTCTATCTTGCATCCTGCTTGTAAGAAATTACAGGGGGAAACGTATCTCAAGCAGGAGGCAGAGGAAAGCGGTTTGAAGCTAAATCATCTGAGACTCTGCAGTGTGGTCATACTTCACACCCTCTCTTTGAGTCAGAGGGATAATTTGAAATTATAGGAACCATATGAGATGGGGAGAAGGAGCCAAGATGACATTCAGCCCATAAATGGCAGATCAACTAAAACAGGTATATATGTTATTCTTTAATAATAGCCTATGCGGTAGCATATATGCAAAAACAAATAGCTACAGTGCTTCTTTAAAGGGATTCTGTCAGCTAGTTTTAGCCTATAGAGCTGTGTACATGTGCTGTGAAGGAACCCAGCACCACCCTGCATCCTCCTTGCTCCCCCAACGTCACACAGTTGAAGTGCTGTAATATCACACATGCACGAGTATGCCACATGTCAGTGCCAACATGATGTTCCTTCTCTGTGCTGACATCAGGGAATGAACTTCGCATGGGTGAGATTACGGCGCTTCAACTGTGTGATGTCGGGGAAGCAAGGAGGAGATTCGGAGGATGCGAGGCGTTGCTGGGCACCTTCAAAGTGGGCGTGGCCAGGCTTCTGAAACGTTCATAACAGCCCCTTGGGTACCTTACTAACCTAATTTGCATATATACAATCATGCAAAATGTATATTGCGGACATGCTAGTGGCGATCTAGCAGCACATGTACACAGCTCTATGAGCTAATTGGTGAAGACACACAACACAAAGTTACTCAGAAAACTCAGTGACTCTACAAACTTCTTACTGGAGAAACTTGCTGTGTGGCTGCTCTAAAGTACTGTGCGTTTTTGTGTGTCAAGGGTAACCTGCAGTGAAAATGACTCTGTAGACATCACATTGCTTGCGCATTTAATCTGAAAATTCTGCATCAGTCTCATAGTAAATGGACGCTAAAGCGCAATCAGTGTCACTTATTAACATGGTCTGCGGATCCTTCACCCCCATAAAAGTAAAGCAAATGCGTAAGTGTTTTCTGCTAATGTGCAGTAAATCCTGTGCTTCATTCTCAGTTCACAGCCGGCTTTTCACACATAATTATGGGAAATAACAGGGTACGTCAACCTCATTACCTCCAGCAGGGAAAGCAGAGCTATGAGATCCTGTTTCCATACAGTTCTAGCATAAATTTCAAATGTCTCCATATTTCTTATGGCGTAAAACCTGACATTCTGAACAATATGCTTGTTACTTTGTGCTACAGACAAATGTCAGCAGCTACACAGGGGTAGTTAGACTTACAATAGGCCCATCTTTTACCAGCCGCTGAAGGCTGTCCTCTTACTTCTTGGTTTAAAGAGGCCACAGTGCTAATATCCAAAGGTGACTTTTGTTGAAGTCCTCAAACCTGTCCTGTGTCCCTTTTACATTATTGTTGCATTTTTACTTGACCTGTACTTCATTCTGGCAAAAGTCCACTAGCTATGACATTAGTTTGTGTTACATCATGATCAGATGCCACCTGTTGTGACTACTGTCTCCAAGCAACTTCAATTCTAATAGTCTTTATACTTGTTACCTCACTGTAGATGCAGGCTGCTGATTAGCAGCAATGTTAGAGAAGCAAATAAGCAGAAAATGATATGTAAATACGACCAAAAAGTTCTATAACTTGCAAACCATGCTTAGGGTATCCAGTCAAAAAAATCTATATTTTGAAAGCTATAATTAAGCATCAAACCACAAAAGCCGAATGTGTAGACTAGGTTATGGGCAAGCAAGCATTGAAGTCCATTCGATCCCGAAACATTGTCCATTCACCAAATAAATGTATTTTCTTGTATATGCCACCTGAGATGATTAGTTTGCAGCACAGCCGTATATCCCGTTTTATTCCTTGTTTCTTCACAGTCTAGACCTTGTAAGGTATCAGCTGGTCATCCAACCAGAGAAGCCTGAAGACTATGATACGGGTGACAAACTAGACCCCGAAGAGCTAGAAGGCTATGAACTGGGTATTTAACCAAAAAGGTTTATATTTGAAGACTGACTAACCAGAAATGTCTAGACCTTGAAGGATGTGATTTGGGCCCATATAGGTTATGATAAGGGCAACAAACTAGGAAAGTCTATAACTTGCAAACTATGATTTGGTTATCCAACCAAGAAGTTCACACCTTAACAAAGCAAGATCGTTAAGGCTATGATCTGAGTGTCTGACCAGAAAAGTCCATACCTTTAAGAATATGATTTAGATAATCAACCAGGAAAGTTGGTTGTCCAAACCAGGAAATATCTTATAAACTATGATTTGGGCAACCAACCTAGGAAGTCTAGACCCTAATGGAATCATTTGGGCATCCAACCAGGAAAATCCATAGGCCATGATAAGGGCAACAAACCTGAAAAGTTCAGATCTTGCAGACTATGATTTGGTTATCCAACCAATAAACTTGAGGTTAACAGAAACACAACTTTTTAAAACAGTAATTTTTTCTAACTCTTACATGAATAATAATTGTTTCTTTTATATATATACTAGCTGAAGTACCCGGCTTTACATGGGTATATTTCATCTATTTCATTTAATGTTTGTGTGTGTCGTTAAAAGAAATCGACAGTATCCACTATAACAGTGACATCTACAGCACCCCGCCCCCTTAACAGTAACCTCCACAGCCCCCACCCCTTAACACTGCTCCCCCATAGTGCCCTGTCTCCTTAAAAGCGGACATCCACAGCAGCCCACCCCCTTAACTTTGACCTTCACAGCAACCTGCCCCTTTAACAGTGAGTTCCACAGCACCCACCCCCTTGACAGTGACCCCCACAGGGGCCTGCCCCCTTAACAGTGACCTCTACAGCACCCACCACTTAACACTAAAGATAGGTTACAGTCCCTTTAACTGACCACCACCATTTCCAGCCCCCTTAACAGAGACCTCCACAGTGACTGCCCCTATAACAGTGACTTCCACAGTACCCCGCTGCCTTAACAGTGACCTCCACTGTATCCCGCTCCCTTAACAGTGACCTCACAGTACCCCGCTGCCCCTTTAACAGTGGCCTCCACAGTCCCCTCCTCCCTTAACAGTGACCTCCAAAGCAACCTGGCCGCCTTAACAGTAACATTCACAGCACTCTCCACTTTAACAGTGACCTCCACAGTGTCCGTCCCTTTATCAGTGACCTCCACAGTGGCCGTCCCTTTATCAGTGACCTCCACAGTACCCCATCTCGTTGATATTGATTTCCACAATAACCGGCCCCCTTAACAGTGACCTACACAGCAGCCACCCTTTTATTAGTGACCTCCACGGTACCCCATCTACTTAACCGTGATTTCCACAACACCCGTCCCTTTAAAAGTGGCCTATACAACAATCTGCCCCTTAACACTGACCTCTATAGCAGACTGTCCCCTTAACTGTGACCTCCATAGCAGCCTGCCCCTAGGTTGGCCAGAGGTCCGGTTTTAGGCTAGACAGTCCGGATTTCAGACACCCTGTCCTCCATCTGGTGCAAGGCCTGGACCGACACAGGGATGTCTTTTTCAACAGCTCACTCTTAGACAGCAGCACTGTTAAGAAAAATGGCTGGGTTGTTATGGAAACCTGGATTAAAACTGTGTGTATGTGGAGACTAAGGACCTACAAACTTCTATTTGCTGATAAGGGACATGTGACTGTGTGTATGAGTTGGGATGTGAAGAG
The DNA here is from genome assembly GCA_900303285.1 of Rhinella marina. Taxonomy (NCBI): domain Eukaryota; kingdom Metazoa; phylum Chordata; class Amphibia; order Anura; family Bufonidae; genus Rhinella; species Rhinella marina. The sequence goes on along the minus strand of ONZH01030406.1, from coordinate 543,331 downwards.
AAAGACCTGCAGGCTTCTTTTGGCTAATGTAGGTCATGTGATGTGCCATATTTGCATTTTTGGGGAATATCTCAGGAACGGTACGTCCTGGAGAGTTGAGACCCGGTCTAAAACCTTCCCAGACACCTGATGTACTTGGGTGCCAAATTTCGTGATTGTAAATGCGACGGTGCCGATTCCTTTAGCAGACATACACACATACATACTCACACTCAGCTTTATATATCACAAGCAGAATGACCCGGCTTCGCCCGGGAATATTTCATCTATTTCATTTAATGTTTGTGTGTGTGTCGTGTTACCTCCACAGCGACTGCCCCTTTAACAGTGACTGTCACAGTACCCCGCTCCCTTAACACTGACCTCACAGTACCTCACTGCCCCTTTAATAATGGCCTCCACAGTCCCCTCCTCCCTTAACAGTGACCTCCACAGTGCCCGCCCCTTTAACAGTGACCTCCACAGCAGCCTGCCCCCTTAACAGTAACATCCACAACGCCCTCCCTTTTAACAGTGACCTCCACAGCAGCTAGAGTGGCCACTGACTTCACCCCAGAAAGCCGGACTTCACCGGTCACGCACCCAAACGTGAAGTCACACCCCTAAATATGAAGCCGCACCCGTCTCCGTGAAGACACGGAGGAGGAGAAGTAGTTCCTAACCTGAAGGTGAGCTAGGGACACCCCAGTGCTTCTCTCCCCCTCAGTCAGCCACAGGGAGCCATGTCTGTGGGCTCTAGTGACTGACTGGGGGTGAGAGAAGCCTCAGTCAGTTGCTGAAGCTCACGCTTAGCACAATGCTGCTGTCTGAGTGTGAGCTACTGAAAGGGTGGACATCCCTGCGTCCACCCAGGCACTGCGATGGAGTACAGGGAGCCCGAAAACCGGACTGTCTGGCCTAAAACCGGACGTCTGGCCACCCTTACAGCAGCCTGCCCCTAGCGTGGCCAGAGGTCCGGCTTTAGGCTGGACAGCCCGGCTTTTAGACTCCCTGTCCTCCGTCCGGCGCAGGCCCTGGACGGACACAGGAATGTCCTTTTGAACAGCTAACTTTCAGACAGCTGCACTGTGCAGTCTGCGCATGAGCTGCAGGGAGAAAGTCACCATCCCTCTCACCCCTGCAGCTGATAGAAGTTGATTTTTACCTTCATTTTTTCAATCCCAGACGGCTGCGGAGTGGGAGGGAGCATGGCTTAGCAGGTGCCTGGGGGTGGGGCATTTAAGTCCTTCTTTTGAGGGTGGCCTGAATTACAAGTCGATGCCATGGTGATTTATGAGGAAACACAGTGGGTAGCAGTGGAAGGAAACATCTTTTATTACTACTAAATGGTAAATATGTGACATTTACATTATATTAGTGAATGATTGATGATAAATTAGTCTAAAACATAAGTTATAATTATGGTAACCGGAATACCCCTTTAACTGTGTCACAGCGCTCTGCCCCTTTAAAGCAGACCTAGAGCAGTGAACTGGCTGGGTTGTTATGGAAACCTGGTGTGAAACTGGGTGTGTGGAGACTAACGCCCTGCAAGCTTCTATTGGCTGATAAGGGTCATGTGACCAGGCTTCTATTGGCTAATGCATTTTTTTTAGACTATCTCAGGAACGTTACGTCCTAGAGAGCTGAGACCCATTCTAGAACTTTCCCGGACACCTGATGTACCTGTGTGCCAAATTTCGTGATTGTAGCTGCGACGGTGCGGATTCCTTTAGCGGACATACATACACACATAAATTCAGCTATATATATATATATATATATATATATATATATATATATATATCTGAATGTATGTCTGTTCGTATGTCTGCTAAAGGAATCTGCACCGTCGCAGAGGGAGGGTCTTATATATTGCATGCAAATATTGCATTTTTATTCCGTGGTTAACACATTAACAGCTATGTGTGTGTATATATATATATATATATATACAGTGGGGAAAAAAAGTATTTAGTCAGCCACCAATTGTGCAAGTTCTCCCACTTAAAAAGATGATATAGGCCTGTGACATCATAGGTAGACCTCAACTATGAAAGACAAAATGAGAAAACAAATCCAGAAAATCACATTGAGAATTTATTTGCAAATTATGGCGGAAAATAAGTATTTGGTCAATAACAAAAGTTCATCTCAATACTTTGTTATATATCCTTTGTTGGCAATGACAGAGGTCAAACGTTTTCTGTAAGTCTTCACAAGGTTGGCACACACTGTTGCTGCTATGTTGGCCCATTCCTCCATGCAGATCTTCTTTAGAGCAGTGATGTTTTGAAATGCTTTTTACGAAGCCACTCCTTCATTTCCCTGGCGGTGTGCTTGGGATCATTGTCATGCTTAAAGACCCAGCCACGTTTCATATTCAATGCCCTTGCTGATGGAAGGAGGTTTGCACTCAAAATCTCACGATACATGGCACCATTCATTCTTTCATGTACACAGATAAGTTATTATGGTCCCTTTGCAGAGAAACAGCCCAAAGCATGATGTTGCCACCCCCATGCTTCACAGTAGGTATGGTGTTCTTCGGATGCAATTTAGCATTCACTCTCCTCCAAACACGACGAGTTGTGTTTCTACCAAACACTTCTACTTTGGTTTCATCTGACCATATGACATTCTCCTAATACTCTTTTGGAACATCCAAATGCTCTCTAGCAAACCTCAGACGGGCCTGGATATGTACTGGCTTAAGCAGCGGGACATGTCTAGCACTGCAGGATCTGAGTCCCTGGCGGCGTAGTGTGTTACTGACGGTAGCCTTTGTTACGTTGGTCCCAGCTTTCTGAAGTTCATTCACTAGATCCCCCCGTGTGGTTCTGGGATTTTTGCTCACAGTTCTTGTGATCATTTTGACCCCACGGGGTGAGATCTTGCGTGGAGCTCCTGATCGAGGGAGATTATCAGTGGTCTTGTATGTCTTCCATTTTCTAATTATTGCTCCCACAGTTTATTTCTTCACACCAAGCTGCTTGCCTATTGCAGATTCAGTCTTCCCAGCCTGGTGCAGATCTACAATTTTGTTTCTGGTTTCCTTTGACAGCTCTTTGGTCTTCACCATAGTGGAGTTTGGAGTGTGACTGTTTGAGGTTGTGGACAGGTGCCTTTTATACTGATAACAAGTTCAAACAGGTGCCATTACTACAGGTAATGAGTGGAGGACAGAGGAGCCTCTTAAAGATGAAGTTATAGGTCTGTTAGAGCCAGAAATCTTGCTTGTTTATAAGTGACCAAATACTTATTTTCCACCATAATTTGCAAATAAATACTTAAAAAATCAGACAATGTGATTTTCTGGATTTGTTTTCTTATTTTGTCTCTCATAGTTGAGGTCTACCTATGATGTCAATTACAGCCTCTCTCATCTTTTTAAGTGGGAGAACTTGCACAATTGGTGGCTGAGTAATAATACTTTTTTCCCCACTGTGTGTATATATATATATATATATATATATATATATATATATATATATATACACATACACATACCTGTTAGTGTGTTAACCACGGAATAAAAATGCAATATTTGCCCTATATCTAGAGGGTGTAAAGGTAGCCCTTGCACCCAGGTCATGGTGTCTGAGGGGCCCAGTATTATAAATGGCACATGTTAGGGGGGCCTCCTATTTGGCCCAGTAGTTTCTTGTTACTCTTGTCACATTTTATACATCTTAGTTTAGCTACCAATACCATATAGTGATTCAATGGGCCCTCATTTGGTCCATTATAATAACCTATCTTCTTGAGACACACATGTCTTTAGTCAGATGTGCCATGTGCGGATTCCTGGCCAGATCGTGCACGTTCTTTTCCTTATGTTTGATGGTTTGTTGCTATAATCTATGTAGAACTTACATCTGTGGATTTTCTACATTAATATTTAAATGAAATTGATCATTTTGAGCCTGACATCCATGTGGGAGCTCAATATAGAAGCCTCTCATAAGACCCATGCTGTTCTTCACACAATATTTAGCCTTTGCTTGTGGCAGACACCACCTGATCATATTTTCGGATGAAGGGATACACGTGGGGCACACCAAGTCAGCGGATCTCAGGGTAAGTTAGTTTATCGTGATCTTTAAAAAAAGTACAGTATCTACAATGTACAGTAAACAAGAGCACAACATCAGAGAATGGGCTTGAAGGTCAACAACTTAAAAAGGTCATTCTCCAGCTGGAAAAATCATATCTATTGAAAGCATAAAAGACCAACTGTAAAGCGGGGGAAGGTCTCTTGAAGTGTCATATTTTATAGTATAACATATACTCAGGTGGGCAACAGATTTAGAATTTATCTGGTAGCAGTTTTTGGATACAGAATAAGTCAACTATTGTATTGCTATTTACGGTACTAATTCAGAATACTTCCATCAATGGAAGAAAAAGGAGGTCAGATCACAGGGAGTATGTCACTTCCAGCAAGCCCTATAAAAGGGGTTGTTCCTCTGTGGGTATGGGATAACTAACTGATCGCTTGGGGTCTGACCACTGGAGTACCCCCAATCCTGAGAATTAGTGTCCTATTCCAGTGTGGACACTGATAGAATGGCAGGCTGCACACAGGGCTGTGGAGTCGGTAAGCCAAAGCCCCGACTCCGACTCCTCAATTTCCCCTCACCCCGACTCCGACTCCGACTCTCGACTTCTACTCCCTCATACATGGAGCATGTTTAAGTGATAACTTTAAACAAATTTTCATAAAATCAATAGTACAGATAAGTCATGACAAAAACAGTTTGTAATCTATCAGGCTTCTCTGGGTACAGCTCACTTAGGGCCTAATCAGAGGCGTAGCTAGAGGTTCAGCACATGGGGGGGCGAAGCATACTTAAGTGGGCCCCCCACTTATTGGCTTCCCAAACGCACGTTTCCAACTTCACAGGCACATACTACTAGTTGTGGTTATAATACTGTATTAGCAAGATGACTATATAAACTGCTAGATCATCTATGCTGTTAAGTACAGTACAATAGACTTTGTACATACCCTACTCTAAATACTCTACCACATAATGCAGTAAAATATAGGATTAATAGGAGTAAAAAAGGGGACTCCTATGTTAAAGGAAATCTGTCTCCAGCTTTTACATCACTAAACTAACAGTCCCTTGCCCCCATCAGACCTCAGATCGGCTTAATGTGCCCCCATCAGACCTCAGATCAGCAGAATGTGCCCCCATCAGACCTCAGATCAGCTGAATGTGCCCCCATCAGACCTCAGATCAATAGAATGTGCCCCCATCAGACCTCAGATCAGCAGAATGTTCCCCCAACAGACCTCAGATCGGCTTAATCTGCCCCCATCAGACCTCAGATAGGCTTAATGTGCCCCCATCAGACCTCAGATCAGCGTATTGTGCCCCCATCAGACCTCAGATCGGCTTAATGTGCCCCATCAGACCTCAGATCGGCTTAATGTGCCCCCATCAGACCTCAGATCGGCTTAATGTGCCCCCATCAGACCTCAGATCAGCAGAATGTGCCCCCATCAGACCTCAGATCAGCAGAATGTAGCCCCATCAGACCTCAGATCAGCAGAATGTGCCCCCATCAGACCTCAGATCATCAGAATGTGCCCCCATCAGACCTCAGATCGGCTTAATGTGCCCCCATCAGACTCCATAATGGAAGCTCTCACTTGTATTCGCCTGTTTGTACTAAGGCCATCCCTGCTGGGCCACCCCAGAGGTATTGGGCCCAGAGCATCGCCTCCCCCCCCCAGTAGCTACGCCTCTGGGCCTGATGTATGAAAACTGTCTAGGTCTAAGACTTTTTTTGTTGCCCATAGCAACCAATCAGAGCTCCCCTTTCATTTTTACAGAGCACTATATGAAATGAAAGGGGAGCTCTGATTGGTTGCTATGGGTAACAAAGAAACTTCTACACCTAGACAGTTTTCATACATAAGGCTCTAGGTGTTTTACATCAGCAGATAGAAGCCATGAGAGCAGCTAACCTCTCCAAACATGAGCTCAGAGGAAACATAAAGCATACAGAGAGAACATGCACTGGACATAAAGGGCAGTACACAGTCATCTCAACTAAAAGCCTAAATCCTTAGATCAGGAATAGAACAGACATTTATAGGACATTTCATCATTTTCACAAATTCTTATAAAAATATATTCAGCACTGAACTAAATGTACTAATTCATTATATATTTTAGGAGTCGGTCCATTTTATACCGACTCCGACTCCACCAAAATGGTGACCGACTCCGACTCCACGACTCCGACTCCACAGCCCTGGCTGCACATGTGTCCTGCTGCTCCATTTATTCCCCATGGACCTGCCAGAAATCTTTGGCAGTCCCATAGAGAATTAAAGGAACAGCAGGGTGCTCGTTCAACCTGTCACTCCATCAAGATGGGTAAACAGGAACCCTGTTCTAAGGATCTTTGGGAGTCTCATCAGTTGGACTCCCACTGATCAGATAGTTATCCCCTATCCTGTACGGACAAGTCACATGGGATCCATGGCTGTGGACAGGCGGATGCGCCTGTGCGTGATCAGGCAGACTTAAAGGGCAAGCTTAGGCCATGTGCCCAATTTGGGAGACGCAGAACTTAAATGGGGCAGACCAGCCAGTGCGTGTAGACATATGGACATGTACTGTTCCACCAGGTTGCAGAAACGCTGCCTCCTGCTAAAACGGTCCATATCAGATGGTGGTGCTGGATGTTGTGGCGTGCTGACAAAGCTTGCTAACCCTCCCCTCTGAGGTGGTGGTGATGCCCCAGCTGCGTTGGCGACTTCCTCCTCCGCCTCGTGCTTCCACTGAGCCCCTCTGTCAGGTGGGAATGCCATCAGTACCGCATCTACCAGTGTGCGTTTGTACTCGTGCATCTTCCAATTGCACTCCAGTGACGGCACATTGTCTTTGTAGCAGGGATCCAGCAGGGTAGCCACCCAGTAATCAACACTGGTAAGAATGAGGGCAACTAGGCTGACCAGAGGCAACGACAAGCTGTCCTCGGTGGGAGGTGTATTGTCTGTATCCTCTGTATCCCCCAAGCCATGCTCCAGTGATGCCTGTGAGCTGATTTGGGTGCCACTCTGCTGTGAACGCGGATCCTCATCATCATCATCATCATCATCCTCCTCATCCTCCAAACTGTGCCCTGGCTGGACAGTTGTGTACCTGGCCACTGTTGGTGCAGGAACCCACCCTCCAAGCCACCTGTGGACGACTGTCCTGATAACCGTGGGAATGATCCCTGTTCCTCCTCCTCTTCCTCCTCTGCCACATCCTCATCCATCATCGCCCAGAGCGTTTTTTCCAGGAAGCATAGAAGTGGGATAGTAATGCAGGGGATGGCGTCATCATCGCTGGCCATGTTGGTGGAGTAATCAAAACCGTGTCCCACATGGAGGCCCACTGCTGCCGGAGAAATGGTGCTATTCTGCATAGCGACTTACCCTCGCGTGAGCTGAAACTCCACTATCGCCTGCTGCTTGCACAGTCTGTCCAACATGTGCAAGGTGGAGTTCCACCTTGTGGGTACGTCGTATATGAGGCGGTGAGTGGGAAGGCAGAAGTTACGCTCCAGTGCAGACAGGTGAGAGGCAGCAGGGTGAGAACGTGGAAAGAACGCACAGTCGGCCCGCACTTTCTGCAGCAGCTCTGACATATTGTAGTAATTTTTCAGGAACCTCTGCACCACCAAATTCAGAACATACGCCAGGCAAGGGATGTGCGGCAAACCGGCTAGGAACAGAGCAGCTACGAGATTTCGCCTGTTGTCACACACCACCAGGCCAGGCTTGAGGCTCAGTGGCACCAACCACTCATTGGTCCATTCTTCCATGCCCGCCTCCTCTGTGCTTCAGAAAGGAGTTTACCTCATCCCCAACTCGGAAGGGTAGGAACGAGGACCAGACGTGCTGCTGTTGGAGAGGAGCGTCTTCATCCTGCCAGTACGGGATGAGGTAAACTCCTTTCTGAAGCACAGGGACACAGTGGAGCAGTTATCTCAGCTGTCATCTGCACATAATGTACAGCTTCACAGTGCTGATACTGGCAGACTTTACTGTGCTCTGCTTTCTCACACTGACTGTCCTGCAGTGTCACGAGAAGGGCAAATTTTATGATCATAAATCCAAGAGCCACCTGTCAGGCTGGAATAAACAGACAACAGAGGAACATGAGCCCTGAGCTTACCCCAACCTCTGTCCCTGCCTATTGCCCCACCCACGTAAACCGTGGGGCGACAACCACGATGATTGCGATATACACTGACTATGGTGCAGGGGATGGGAGACAAGAGACAGACAAACAAACATGGAAGAATAGTTAATAAGGCCGAGTCAAAACCAGGAAGGTACGTCAGGACAAAATCACAAAACAAAGAGTAGTCAAAAACGAGCCGAAGTCAAAACCAACCAGTAGCGAAGTACAAAAGGATCAGGCACAGGCGATGGTCATAAACACGAAGCAAGGTCAGCATTGCAGAATATAAACCACTAGGATAGCTGGTGCAGAGAAACTCAAACACTGGCAAGTATGATGGTGATTGCAAGGTTTAAATGCAGCCAGGAGTCCCACCACCACAGGTGAAAAGGAGGAGAGACTCCTGAGCACAGAATTAATCCTTAGTAGGTGACCAGATCTGCATAGCTTAGCAAATAGATTAAACTGCTCGCGTTCTCCGGCGTGAACCTAGTGACCGAGAACGCGAGCGAGCTTGTGCACCCGCCGCGTCCTTGGCACTCTCAAACGTGGTGCGCGCTCCCTGCCTGGAACGTGCACCAATACCAAGAGACCGCCGGCGGGAGGAGGATCCTGACAGGAGAAGGGCAGAAGCCCGGGCACGGGCATCCGCATCACCCGCAGAGTCAGAGGCAGGACCGGCGGCACGGGCGCCATGACCGCCAGTCCTGACACCACTATTTTAGCTACTCGACTAATTGTTCCCTAGACTAAAGGAGACATTATAAATAATTAAAGACATTTAAGAGTTTATTTCTAAGAACATGTTTTTTCAGTATTTTCATTTTTATCTTTCCCGGACAACCCCTTTAACTCTACTATTACAGTAACACAGATGCAGCGGTGGACTTTGGAACCCCAAAAAATGGCTTTATGTCACCAACAAAATTAACAGACTGATTAACTCTCCTATTACAGTAAGACTAGAGATGAGCGAATCCTCAAAAATTTGCTTCAGTGAGTAATCTACGAATTTATAACAAGATTCGTTCTTAATACGAATTTATTCGGTCGATGTTGCGTTAAAAAATAATCGTTGTTTTGTGAACATTCCTGCACAAAGTACGAACATACAGTCTAAGCATTGTTAAAAGTACGCTACTGAACTGAATACGTAAGCATTAGTGTACAAAGTGCGTGCGAATCCTTAGCGTACTACTGACTCGCGATTGCGTCATACACACACATGCACAACGCTAGGCCGCGGCGCATAGTCCTCAGAGGTAGTACATATGAGCTAAAAAAATAAGGTGCTAGCTATCCGGCTAAGTGCATAATTTACCAAACACACCATACAATAAGTGCATAATAGGACACATTGTAGTACCCAAAAAAGAATACACACAATGGGCTAAAGTGCTTGAACGTTGCTGAACCTGTAAAAACATTATTGCTAAAATACTGCATAGACATAATTATACAAACATTTTAGTGCAATCAATTTCACATTTGCAAGCGTAATAGGCTCAGATATACGTTTGAGTCTCTCCTCATGGCTGCTTGGCATAAAACACTGGAACACATAGTCCAAAATTCAATTGTAATCCATGTGATGTAATTTTGTAATCCAAACAGGTAACGTGTAATCCACATGGATAATATAAAATAGCAGCAAATTTTTTCCTTCCCCCCCCCCTTCTCAAATAACCTGAGAAGGGGGGAAAAGGGAAAATAGGAGCGCTTAGGCGCAACTGGGAATTTTCTGCAGAATGGGGGGGAGTCCTGACAAGCCATGGCCATCTGGGTGAGAGTCAAACAGGGGGCAATAAAAACAAGATAAATTAAAAACAAGTGCCAACTAGCTCTCACCCGTCAGGTGCAGTCCATGTTGTGGCTCCCATAGGTCCAGACCATGAGGTGTCCTTTAAATCAGCCAGACAGAAACAGCCAGTTGTAGAAGGGTTCTTCAGATGAGGGACCTGAAGTCCTCCTCACTGCTACAGCTGCTGAAGGACATAAGAGGACGCTCCTTCCTCCTGTAGGCCACGCAGGCTGCCGTGGTTGAGCTCCACCTCCCTCTGCTGCTAGAATTTGGACTTGACCAGGTGGTGGTCACACTCATGAGCCCTGCTGCCACTTGAGCCTTCACCTTTCCGGATACTCCTGCCGGGACAGCAGGGGTAAGGACTTCTGGCTGCAGAGGTTGAGGCAAGGCTGCACCCAAGGAAGAACCGCCAGCTCCCCTGGCTGCTGCTGACTTCATTTTCCATGGTAGCTGGTACTGGATCACCGTGGGCTGCAAAGTGAAGGAAGATGTAGTCAGCTGACCCAGATGAAAGGACTGTGGTGGTGGCAATCCAGGGATCAGAGGCTCCGGCTGTGGCTCTGGTTTCTCTCTGAAACAGAGGGTGCCATCTGCTGTCTCTTGTAGGCAGCGCACATGTCCTGCGGCTGCTGGATCATCCGGTCAGGCCTCGACTGGCGATGCAGGTACCAGGGGCTTTGACAATAACGTTACCCCGGTAGCAAAGGGGCCTTTCACGGATACCATGGGGGTATATTCTACCTGATCCCCCATGTATAGGCTGTGATGGGCTTGGGGCAGGCAAGGCTGTTTCACAGACCTGCGGCCCACAAAGTACTCCTTGCCGTCCTCGTCGTCCGCAAGGAAGCCACTGCCTCTCTCCACTGAAAACCAGAGGATGGTTCCATTACATCGTTCCAGCGTATGGTCTCCCGGCCACGGATGGTCAAGCACTTGGATGACCCAGTCCTCCACCCAGTGGCGGTGAAGATTTTTCTGCTAGTTTGGCGCAAATAGAATAATCCAAACCTTCTACGGTCTCTTCTTTTCTGATTTTTTATTTTTCAAAAGTCGGGTGTACATAAAAAAATAAAAAATCAGAAAAGAAGAGACCGTAGAAGGTTTGGATTATTCTATTTGCGCCAAACTAGCAGAAAAATCTTCACCTATACTCCTCTTGATGGGAACCATTGGCAACCTGATTTCAAGATTTTGAATCTGCGGCAGCAATATTTGACGTCCAACCTGGTCACTATCTATATGCTGGTACTTAGTGTTGTGCCTATTAGCACAACCTGAGAAGGTGAGCCTTCATTTTTATGAAATAAGTTTATTTTTCTCAATACGTTTTTACACGATTGTGCGCTTCTTCCCCTTCTTCCCTATCTCTTTGAGCGGGACTAGGAAACGCCAAACATATACAACTCCACCCAGGGGCGGACACAGACAGCAGAGGGCCCCTGTGCAAAGATTGTGCCTGCCCCCACCATGCCAAATTCTCAACTTAACCTATTCCCTCCTAACATTACATACAGCAATACAAAACATAGGGTAAGCTACTTTTACACCTGACGCACTACGATCCGGCTGGACACAAACCACAGCATGCAGCAGTTTTTGCCTGAACGTGGCTGGATCTCTGCCGGAACCCATTATAGATAATGGGACCAGCAGGCATTCTGCATCCAGCAGTGCCAGAGCCGGTAAATTCCAGCAGGCTGTTCTCTGCTAGAACAGTCTGCCAGAATCACTAATGCAGATGTGAAGGTAGCCTAATACAGTGCCACATACCTCGTACATCCAGTGATGTCTTCTTAGATGTAGACATTCTCTTTCCTCATCTTCTCCTTTCAGACCAGACCGCCATGATGATTTCTTTCAGCCATCTCTTCTCTCTGCGGAATATCACAGACAGACATCTTAGTTTCCTACTTTTCCATCATCCTCTCACCTTCTAAACACCCATCCTGCCACCCCGACGCTGTGCTCCCCAAAACTATACTGCAGAAACTACTAGTACCACACAGCGCCCCCTTCAATAATTATTGGCACAGAGTGCCCTAAAAAATAACTGCACCCAGGAAACTGTGTCCCCGACACTAACAGTGTAAACATAAAGTCCCCCAAAAATAATGATACAACAAATGCCCAGTTGTGTGACAGTAAAAAATACCTCCTCTTAGTGCCCCAGTGGAGCAAATGTCCCTATAGTGCCCTCATAATGTGTGCCAATGCCCCTATTGGGTGCACAAAAATCCTCTTAGTGCCCCTAATTAAGTTCCCCATAGTGCCCCATAATTTGCACCAGTAAAGAATACTCCTATAAAGTGGCCCTAGTAGATGCCACCCATAGTGCTCCTCCCTGTCCCATGGTGCCTGACATAATATGCCAGTATAAAATGCCCCTATAGAGTGCACCAAGTAGATGCCCCAATAATGCTCCTCTCCCCCCTTCCCCGTAGTGCCCCCATAATGTGTGCAAGTATAAAACACCCCTATAGTACTCATCACCACCCCCACATTGTACATATAGTTTGTGCCACTATAAAATGCCCCTATATAATGCCCTCCAGTAGAATCCCTCATAATGCTCCTTTCCCTCCATGTGTGCCAGTATATAATGCCCCCTTGTAGATGCCTCCATAGTGCCAGTATATAATGCCCCGTTGTAGATGCCTCCATAGTGCCAGTATATAATTCCCCCTTGTAGATGCCCCCATAGTGCTCCTTCCATCTTTGCCAGTATATAATGCCCCCTTGTAGATGCCCCCATAGTGCTCCTTCCATCTGTGCCAGTATATAATGCCCCCTTGTAGATGACCCCATAGTGCCAGTATGTAATGCCCCCTTTCTAGATGACCCCCATAGTGCTCCCTCCATCTGTGCCAGTATATAATGCCCCCTTGTAGATGCCCCCATAGTGCCAGTATATAATGCCCCCTTGTGGATGCACCCATAGTGCCAGTATATAATGCCCCCTTGTAGATGCCAGTATATAAGTATATAATGCCCCGTTGTAGATGCCTCCATAGTGCCAGTATATAATTCCCCCTTGTAGATGCCCCCATAGTGCTCCTTCCATCTGTGCCAGTATATAATTCCCCCTTGTAGATGCCCCCATAGTGCTCCTTCCATCTGTGCCAGTATATAATGCCCCCTTGTAGATGACCCCATAGTGCCAGTATGTAATGCCCCCTTTCTAGATGACCCCCATAGTGCTCCCTCCATCTGTGCCAGTATATAATGCCCCCTTGTAGATGCCCCCATAGTGCCAGTATATAATGCCCCCTTGTAGATGCACCCATAGTGCCAGTATATAATGCCCCCTTGTAGATGCCCCATAGTGCTCCCTCCATCTGTGCCAGTATATAATGCCCCCTCATAGATGCCCCCATAGTGCTCCTCTTCCCCGTGTGTGCCAGTATAATGCCCGCTAGTAGATGCCCCCATAGTACTCCTTTCCCCCCGATGTATGCCAGTATAATGCCCCCATAGTGCTCCTTTCCCCCATGTATGCCAGTAAATGCCCCCTAATAGATAAAAATGCCCCCTCCATACTGGGCAAAAGCGTAGCGTTAATAAAAAAAAAAAAACACACATATACTTACCTCCATGTCCCTATCAGTGATGCGAAGCAGGCCACCTCCACGCTGTTCGGCTCAGGCTGCTCAATGACGTCATCGCTCCGACTGAGCCAGCCTCTGATAGCAGAGGAGCAGGTAAGGGAAACGCCTCTCCCCTGCCCTGCCCCAGCAATCATCTGTATCACTGTCCTGAGGACGGCGATACAGATGAATATGGAGATGAATATGGAAGCGCTCATCCCTCCCTGCCGCCGAACGTCCCATGGGCCCCCCTGCCACACTGGGCCCCTGTACAGCCGAACCGGCTGCACAGGCGTTTGTCCGCCCCTGCCTCCACCGCTTTCTTATAGGGCCATAGGGTCTGGGCTTGGGCACTGATGCAGGCACGATGGGATTCTGCTGCATGGAAGGTGTTCTCCTCCTGGGTGGCATAGTGGATGCTCCAGCCGCCACCATCTCTCCCCACTTTGGGCATAGTTGTTTCTCCATGCTGTCTTGTTCACCGCTGTCTTGAACTGGAGAGGAGTGCGGAGTAATGAGGGAGGAGTCTTCACTCCCTATACTTGCAAATAGATAGTTCCCGGTGGGCCGGGCTGGTTTTTCCCGCTTCTGAGGGGGGCGTATCTTCACTTTCCCACTCTTGAGGGGGCGTATCGTCCTTTTCCCGCTTCTGGGGGCCGGAGGGCAAGGACAGTGTATGTAGCGTTAGCGTTCAAAATTTTAAGAACATTTAAGAATCGTACGAAGTGAATCTGAATAAATCCTGATTCGCTTCGGAGTAGGAAATAAGGAGGATTTGTAACGAATATACGAAGCAGTGAATAGATTTGCTCATCTCTGGATGCAAAGGCGATGTGATGAACCCCAAAAAATTACTTTATGTTACTGACACAATTAACAGACTGATTTACTCTGCTCTTACAGTACGACGGATGCAAAGGTGATGTTATTAAAAAAAATATGCTTCATGTCACCGACACAATTAACAGACTGATTTACTCTGCTATTACAGTAAGACGAATGCAAAGGCGATGTGATGAACCCCAAAAATTACTTTGTGACTTTGTGTAACTAACGAAATTAACAGACTGATTTACTCTCCTATTACAGTTAGATGGATGAAAATGTGGTGTTATTAAAAAAAATTGCTATGTGTTGCCGACACAATTAGAAGATTGATTAACTGTCTTATAACAGTAAGACAGATGAAAATGCAAAGAGTTTTGAACCCCAATAATAATTTTAGGTCAACCACAGAATTAACAGCCCAATTAAGATTGTATTTCTGTGTCACTGGTGCAAAGGAGTAGTATCGCACCAACCACAAATGACTACAGGTCATCCATAGACTTATTAAAAAAACATAAATGCCCTCTGTGCAGCAGTGTCCTGTCCCTACACTTCCAAGTGCTCACAGCTTAAACGCCTGTTCATTGGCTGTGCTGCAGCCTTTCAACAAGCTTTATTTAAACTCCGAACAACGAACACGGACTTTGACGCCGATGTCCGTGTTTTGATACCCGGACACTGTAATGTTCAGTACGAATCCGAACAGTGCGGTCCGGGTTTGCTCATCCCTGCTCTCAACATGACTGAACCATTGGACATGACCATAATACAATTCTTTTATACTCTTAACAGTACACTACAACTTCCAACATGGCCTGACCACTGGACATGATCATAAGTAGAGTTGAGCGAACGTGCTCGTAACGAGCACTGTACTGCTCGGATCCCCTGCGCTTGAATGGCCACAGCCATCCGGATCCGTCCTCCTCACCCGACGATCCGGATGCCTGTGGCCATTCAAGTGCAGGGGATCCGAACAGTACAGTGCTCGTTATGAGCACGTTCGCTCAACTCTAATCATAAGGCAATTCTATTATTCTCTATATGTAGAAAACTGCAACCTCCAACCTTATCTGACCGGACTGGACAAGATCTTAATGCAATTACAAAATACTCTATACAGCATTACCATCCCCATACAGTCTTATATTGATAACCTATCCTGAGGGTAAGCCATCAATACTAAAAACTCGGAGAACCTCTTTAACCTCCCACATGACTCGACTAGACATGACCATATGACCTGTCCTGACACCTATTTTTTATTTATTTTTCTATTTTTGGAAAATTAATCTTTCTTTTATGAATGAACTGGGAAAACACTTCTCTGCAAAAAGAGTCTACCTGTGTCAGGTCAAGGACAGTCTCATACCTAGAGCATTCCATATGTTTAGCAATCCTACCTGTACTAGAATCGGAGAACATTTGGCAATGATAATTTCTATATTTTGTTCCATTCAGATTCCTTCTAGTCAATCATATCATTATGTAATGTCACCTCGCACACATTTTTTTCACTGTCATTGTTCTGTCTACAACAACACAAGCATCGACCTGGTTATGTAACTCTGCTGATTCTCTGTAGGCGGCAGGTTAAAGTGACAGCTGACAGCTTCGACTTGGATTCCCAGTTCCTTCCACTGTTAAAAAATTTCTATTCATTCATTCATTCTATTTTCATTCTTACCAGTAAAGGTCCATGGTCTTGAGGTGGATTTCGCTCATTTATTGGGTGATTGGCAGCACATTTACATGGGCAGATTGTCGTGAATTTGCAGTAACAGTTGTTCCTGATAATCTGCCCAATTCTCGGGCCAGGTAAAGGTAAAGACTTTGTACTCGCCGCTTCCTGGTCCTCCGCTTGGCTGTGCAGTGGCTGGCACAGCGTGAGGGCGCTCTGTGACCTCACACTGTGCGCGCCAGTTCACAGCACAGCCGATAGCAGGAAGAAGAGTGCAGGCGGAGAGGATCGGCGGCGTCCAGAAGACATGAAACATGAGGCTGCTGGGGGCTGATATAACGTGGCTGGGGGCTGGTGAGAGGCAATGGGGGCTCATATAATGCTGCTGGGGGCTGGTAAGAGGCTTCCGGGGGCTGATTTAAGGCTGCTGGGAGCTGATTTAAGGATGCTGGGGGCTGGTGAGAGGCAAAGGGGGCTGATCTAAGAATGCTGGGGGCTGGTGAGAGGCAATGGGGGTGATTTAAGAATGCTGGGGGCTGGTGAGAGGCAATGGGGGCTGATGAGAGGCAATGGGAGCTGATTAGAGGCAATGGGGGCTCATATAATGCTGCTGGGGTTGCTGGTAAGAGCCTTCTGGGGGCTGATTTAAGGATGCTGGGGGCTGGTGAGAGGCAATGGGGGCTGATTTAAGAATGCTGGGGGCTGGGGAGAGGCAATGGGGGCTGATGAGAGGCAGTAGGGCTCTTATCTGCGGTCTGATTGGGGGTCATTCACATTGGGGTCTGATCTGAGGTCTAGGGGTCTGATCTGAGGTCTTATTGGGGTCTTATTAACATCGGGGGTCCTTTTGGGGCTGTCAGCTTAGGCCTGATTAACATTGGGGGTCTGATTGGTGGTGTGACCAGAGGTTTAATGAAAAGTATTTTTTTTCTTATTGTCCTCCTCTAAAACCTAGGTGCATCTTATAGGGCGAAAAATACAGTATGTGTTCTTAAGATAGACATCTCTAGCAGTGGCTTACAATATCTCCTCTTCTTTCACACGTTCTTTTGGGAGACAGTCAGGAAGCTCCAGTATACAGTAGGTGGTGAGCTGGTCTCACTAAAATTAGTGGGTAGGCTATTCAATTTAGCGTCTCCTTATATTCAATATTACCTACTAAAGAAAGTTCCAAAAGCTTTAGACAACAGCAGCTTTGGTGGACAAAAAGGATCAGTTCAAGCCAATCAGTGTATTCGTTATTCATGTTTTTTTTTTACCCTATTTTCACACAACATTTAGGCAAAAGACTATGGATAATGCAGAAAGGCCAATAAGCAAGTCCAAATGAATTGAATATGAAGACACTGAAATTCATGATGAAAATCTGACTTGTGTGATTATATGATTATATGATTTCCCTGAAATTTGGCACCACTGTGTAGCTGTTATGTGGCTTCAGTCTGGAGACAGTCTGCATAATTCAGGTTCTTCAATCTATCTAATTCCGGTGCTTTAGTCTGGTCACTCAGGCTAAGAACACATTGTAGTGAGCAGGGTGGGCATACATCACAAAAACTTTGTGTGGCATATCATCAAGCCTTCCATAATGAGCTTCCTGAATGGCAGCTAGCCATTACTGTGACCCTCAAAAAATTGTGGAATGGAAGCAAAGAAAAGAACTGACCCAGTATCAAAATCGTATTGTCAAACTGATCCCAGTCAATCCTACACATTATAATAAAAGAATTGTGATTCTACAGAGGTCTGTCGGGCCTGTAGACAAGGCTTCCATGGTCACACTCTCAGTTGTTGTGATCCAGTAACATCAGTTGAACCTTGAAGTATCAAACGAGAATGACTGAGAAAATCTGACAAACAAGTCAGGTTTCCCTATAATAATGGCAGAGAGTTTGTTGCTTAGAAACTGGGAGCCACGATTCTCTTATTATGTGTGTTCCTGCATGACCGCGCATACAGCGCATAATCCCCCCGAACAACAGTGAAATATACATCTAGAAGAAAGAGTCTAATGATAATTACAATGATTGCACATATAAGAATAATAATAACAATATCCTCCATGCTGGGTTACTACAGAATAACCTTCTGCACATTCTCCATAGTTTGTGCCCCATTAGAGAGGTTGCAAAAATCACTTGGGCAAAGTATGAATTCTCAGAATATTGCCCCAACTCCCCACCACCAAAAAAATTACATAAAATAGAAAAACAAGGATTTGCCAATACCCTCATGAGCAGTTCAAGAGAGAACATTAATAAGACATTTGCTTTGGGACTGGGGTGGTGATCTCTCATGACCCAAAGCTTACTACCAATCTGACTCTTCAAGAGCTTTTTAAAGCAGTGAAATACATACAATTAGTATCTCCGCCGTTGCTGACAAAAGCAACCTGCAAACCTGGCTGGGACCAGATGTCCTGCCCTGACACCTATTTTTTATTTATTTTTCTATTTTTGAAAAATTAATCTTTCTTTTATGAATTAACTGGGAAAACACTTCTCTGCAAAAAGAGTCTACCTGTGTCAAGTCAAGGACAGTCTCATACCTAGAGCATTCCATATGTTTAGCAATCCTACCTGTTCTGAGTACTTGTATGCTTTTTGTGCATATTCTTTATCTTGCTACTTCGGACCCTTTAAGTGTGTTCCTCAGGTGAACAGGTTCCTCAGGTGAACCCCAGGTGAACTGCCCTGTATGATTGCACTACCTTCTAACTGCAGTGGTGGTCACTGACTCTGCATCTTGAAAAAGACCACATTTTCTTCATACCTGCTGCATAGTGGACTAATCTGAACCCTCTGGAGGTTCCCTCTGTTTACCCCACTTACCACATCTCAATCTGAAACTGCTATGGACGCAGTCGGGGAAATTTATCAAGCTCTCCACTCCAGAATTCTGGCTTCAAAGAACATTTTGCATTTTTACACCCAAGTGGATGAGAAAGGAGATATGGTTGGCCTGTTGAGCTGATTTAAGACAGCTTTTATCAACTCTTTAAGTGTTGCAACATTTGTTTCAATCTTACTTCTATAAAGGGGTGGCACAGAAAGTGGAAAAATATCTCAAGAGAGAAATGTTGACCTTGCACCAAATTTACCAAACATGATGTGTCATTTGATAAATTTGGCACAAATTATGGCAACGCAGACTCCTGCAAAATTGATTTCCCTCATGATAAATCTCCAATATTATTTGCTGCTCTCCACCCAAAGGGCCCATTCTGACACAATGATGAGCCCTATCTGCTGCAGCCATCATCACAACAGAGACATCTTCCTGGATGTTTTCTCCCACCATCCCCTTTCCACCCATCTAATGTTTTTCTGTTTGTCATGTTTGTCCATGACTGGTTAAAAATTAAGAAAACTACTTTCAATAAAAACATGTTAATAAAAAAGAAATAGCTGTACAATACACCTGAATTATTAAAGGGGTTGTCTCACTTCAGCAAATAGCATTTATTATGTAGAGGGTGTTAATACAAGACACTTACTAATGTATTGTGATTATCCATATTGCTTCATTTGCTGCCTGGATTCATCACATTATACACTGCTCTTTTCCATGGTTACATTCTAGCGCATTGTAGGAAAAGCGCCGGGCTCTCTGCTGGTTGGGACCTTGAGACTGCACATGGGCTGGTGCTTTTTCCTATAGTGTGCTAGCATGACCACCACTGCTGGATTACAGTGTGGTCATAACCATGGAAACAAGCAGTGTATAATGTGATGGAAAACTGAATCCAGCCAGCAAACGAGGCAATATGGAAAATGACAATACATTAGCCAGTGCCTTGTATTAACTTTCTCTACATGATAAATGCAATTTACTGAAGTGAGACAACCCCTATAAGCAGCCAGCATCTTATTTATTTTGGCGCATCCTCAGGAGGTCTGAACACCAGAAAATGAAATATATGCCAACATGGAGCAAATGTAATGTGAGCCATTCCTCTGGTGCACATAATAGTACATGTGGCAGCCTGTCCCCTTCAACCCATACTGCTCCTGCTATCGGTAGCTGTAGGCAGACAAAATGCTATTTTTTAACATTTTCCTGCTCCAATTCATCATGGGCAGGTGGGCTTTAGTTCCTAAATGGTGTATACAGCACAGTGATGACCAGTGTCAGGCTGGGTTGTCTAGGGCCCACCAGTAAAGTTTATTTTGGGGACTCTCTGTGCAGCTACATGCAAATACTGCCTACTCAGATCATGGTAGGCAGCAATAAGACTCTTAGGATCATGAGGGTCCATGCAAAAACCTCTAGAAGGCAAGTCCCTGGAGAATGAGGATATTAGTTGGAATCTGTATCTAGAAGTCATCTCAGCCACCTGTTGCATCTATCTACCCAATTTTCATATGTATATAGGCTTGTTAAGATGCTATGCTGGTGGACTGGGAGCCCACTGGGGAATTTACCTATTCCCCTGTGGATCAGTCTGAGCCTGGTGCAATGCCTTGGATGCAGCTTAGGTATTGTACTAGCTCTCCTTAAAGTCCATTGTATGGAAACATATTGGCAATGCTCCATTGGAAAACAATATTCAAAGAGGTATCTCTCAAGGAAAGAGAACCATCTCGCTAGTGTCACCTTGTGGAAGTGACTCCCTGTGAGTCAAAATATGACTTTTTAACAGGTCTTGGGACATGACAAGGGAAAATAGCCAAGCCGAATATCGATCTATAGACAGCTTGGGAGATAACTTTCCTTGGGAGATACCTTTTTTTTTTTTTTTCAAATTATTTTATTTATCAATAAATACAATACTGAAATATATGTTATCTTAACAGTTTGTTACACATAAATACACATAATTAAATAAATAATCCCACCCCCCAACCACCCAAACCACCCACAGACCCAAACAGGATCGGCAGTTACATCCAGACCAATACACCAAAAACCACATTATATTCATCTAATTACATCCTCCCCCCTCCTTCCTATCCATCTCCCGGCGCGTCTCAAACCATTGTGACACCGTAGGCGGATATTTGTCAATCCATTTTCTCGCAATCAAAAGTCGGGCCAAAAAAAACTCTTTATTCATTTTCTCTTTTTTCTTTTTACTTAAATTAAGACCCATGTCTTCACCTAGGACACCTATTCTAAAGTTTTTACTGATCTTTGAACCTATCCCTTTTGACACCTCCAGAAAAATACCTTCCCAAAATTTCTCTAACTCAAGACAATCCCAAAAAACATGAATTAAGTCAGCATTCCCTTCTCCACATCTTATACAATCTGAGTTGTCGCGCTTTTTAATTTTATGCAAAAACTCGGGGGTATAATATAATCGATTCACTATATTGAACTGAACGATTTGGAAGTTTATATTCCTAGAAACTTTAGAGATATTAGTTAGTATAGCATTCCATTGTTCTTGATGAATTTCCCCTATTTCTGCTTCCCATTTCCTTCTACTCATTGATACTAAATCTTTTTGTTTGGTGGATCTCAATTTGGCATATAATACCGATAAGGCCTTTTTTTTTATTATACCCTCAATCAAAGATGGAGGGGGTATCTCTCCCAACTTAGGAAGCATTTCCATCCAGGCGTGTTTCAAAGCACTATAGTCCAACCATGCTCCCTCCGTCAGATCAAACTCGCCCTTAAGTTCTACCCATGATTTTAAGTTATTGTCATTCAATATGTGTTCCAAGGCCAGAATCCCTGCCTTTCGAAGAACTCTCCTATTATCTAAGGTCTGGAACTCCGGCAGATATTTATTTTGCCAGATCGGTGTAGTTAATACCACTTTGGGCTGACCTATAACAAATACCAAATACCACTTTGGGCTGACCTACAATACCTTTTTGCCAGGGGCGGACATACCGCCTGTGCAGCATGTTCACCCCAGAGAGGGATGGGGTCCTGATTAGGACTTACTGTGTATCTGCTGCCATTCTGCCTTTACTCCATAGCTGAAGGACCTGCGATGACATCATAGTCATATGATCTTTTTAACACTGGAAGTAATGGTAGGACCTGTGATGAGGTCACCGTCATGAGACCAGTGCAGAGAAAGTCAGCACTGAGCAGTGCAGACCTGTGATGCATTGGAATGAATGTAAGTGCCAGAGACATGCTGGGAGATGTGGTTCTCCCCATTATACCTCCTCCCTGCCTAGTGGGAGGGAAATGTCATTTAACTGGGACTGTATTTTAGAGGGGCTGAAGGGAGGGGAGTGGTGTTAGTTACATGAGACTGTTTGTTACAGAAGATTAGAGGGAGATGACTGGTGTTATTTACATGGATATTATAGAGGACTGGAGGATAAGGAGTGATGTTATTTACATGGGGCTATGTGTTGGAGGGAGCTGAAGGAGGGGATTTAAATTATTTGCATGGGACTGTATCATATAGAAGACTGGTGGGAGAGGACTGGTGTTATTTATATGGGACTGTATTGTAAAGAAGACTGATGGGAGAGGTATTATTGACATGGGACTGCATGGTATAAAAGACTGGAGGGAGAGGAGTGATGTTATTCACATGGGACTGCATGGTATAGAAGACTGTAAGGAAGAGAGGTTATTTACATGGGACTGTATCATACAGAAAACTGGTGAGAGAGTACTGGTGTTATTTACGTGGGCCTGCATGGTATAAAAGACTGGAGGGAGAGGATATTTATGGGGGCACTACAGAGAATATTATAACTCTAGGGGGTAAGGCAGAAGGCGTTATTATTACAGGGGGCACTGCAGGTAACATTGTAAATACTGTGGGCAGTGGTGGCGGCATTACTACTGAGGGCTCTATAGAAGTGCCTTATAGATTGGCCTTATTTCTATTAGGGTTGCCATATAGGGGGCCTTATTACCACTGGGGGTGCTATGGGGAGAGGGAACTTCAACCTAGCAGTGAGCGCGGTGACGTCACCGGCTTTAATGCCGCACTAGCCTGTAAAGCCGCCTATCAGTGCCAGTGACGTCTCCGCTTAGTAGTGTAAAAATGTAAACAAAACAGCCCAGGGCAAAAGAGCGTGTCGGAGTATGAAATGTCAGAGGGGCTGAGTGGGGGGAGAAGGGGTTATGTCCAGGGGAGGTTAGGGGCCCCAGATACATTCCTCTCACAGGGGCCTTCTGCTGTCTGTGTCCGCCCCTGCTTTTTGCATATTGCTTTCCCAAGCCAATAAGTCTCCAAACCTTGGAGCACTTCCAGTAAGCCTCTAACAGGAATGATTTCTTTAAGGAGAGCCATTACTCTACCTAAGCTGCATGCAAGGCATCACACAGAGACAGCCAGAATCCTAGTCCGTACTGACGAGGAGCAAGCACCCCAAAACAGTTGTCTACAGATGGGTGCCTGGCTTGGCTATATTCCCTTGTCGTCACCCAAGGCTTGTTAAAGTCAGATTTTGAGTATAAGTATGATATGTGAGTAGTGATGCATTTTTGTTTATTGTAGCCCATTTCTTGCTGAGAGTGGCCAACCCTTTTAAAGTTGCAGAAACAGCCAGGCAGCCATTGCTCAGGAAGGGTGAGTTACATGACTGCAGAACAGGACTATTAAGTGTCTGTAGTCTGTAACCATAGAGACACATGGGTCTGCATGGGCGCTGTATACATAAAATGGAGAGTTGTAATAAATACCATCTGCAAAGTTGTTTCATGTATTATTTTATAGCCGTTTGAGCAATAAGAAAATGGGTTGCAAAAGTATACAAACCCTTTAGATCTTTATTAGCATGATTATGTCCAGACGGTCACATGTGGATCAGTACAAGAAGCCTCAGCCGTCAGCAGCAGCAGATTGAGAGCTAATCAGTAACTGCTGATGGAAGATCTTCCGAGAGCCGCAATCCACCAGGGACAATTTGCTTTTGCAGAATAAGAACATGTTGTTATTTTCCTCTTGTTATTTTGTGCAGGCCGATGCAGTAATAGCTCTGTGCTCTGTCTACTCCTATTTCTGGATTTCCTGGTACATTATGTGGTCTTCGATTCCTTCTGTCAAAATTAAAATATTTGTTCGGGGACTGTATGTGAATGTACTGTAGATGCCTTACAGTAAGTGACCGTGGTGAGGACAGATCAGGTCAAGTTGCCCGTCCTGACCTGTCCATACGGTTTTTGCTTTGGGTCCAATAACAGGATTAATTGAAGATAAGTAATACATTCTCATTGTCTTCCATTCATGAATCAGAAGGATCAGGTTAGCAAATATAAAGATATAGAGTGCAGTAATACATGTAACAGCAAATACAATTGTGACTGTTATCATCCATGCTGCTGCCTGGCCAGGTAGATTTGCTGGATTGGTTTTCCGAAATTCTGATATTCTGATATTCTGATATTCTGATACAGAGACCACTGAGGAAGGGACAGGTTAAGTCCTGAAACGCGTCTGGTCATTTGCTTAAATACCCTGTGGACTACTATAAGGCACTTGTCATGGATTTTCATACCTCCCATATATCCTATATCACATGTATCGCTTTGCAGCCTAGCAAGCTAAATCAGTAATAGCGAGTGTCCTAACAGATAGGCACTCCCATTCCATTACTAAACCAACGCTGAAACTAACGCTACCATCTCCAAATCAACGCGGACACTCCTACATTGAAGCGCTTATTTGAATTTAGCGCCAAAAGAACGGGCGGGCACCCACATGGGACGCCGCTCTTAGCGGAACAGCCGCGTGGAGGGAAAAACAAGAGCTCATACAGCACAAGCCGAGGACTCACCGCAAAGTCGACAGCGTGAGAGCTGGCACCAATACTGCCGAGAGGGGTAACGTAATTAAGCTCTCTAAGATTATGAACTCTAGTTGCCCTACTTATGTTCAAAATAAGGAACTGCAAATATATACAACGGACAAAGAGACTAACTAATAGAGAAAGTATATATACTAGTGTATAAAGCCACAACACACAAGGCACATACACTAATATATAAGGCTATTAACATAAGGCTGCTATATACAAGATCTTTGCTGTTATAATAGGAATTACATCAACCTCTTATCAACCTCTATACCTGGATATCATTTCACAGGTTTTTATCTACAGGCTTCCTAGAGACAGCACTTTATTAGACTATTTGTATGATATCATTTATATTTCAGCATAATTTTGTATGACAGCTTTTTATAAATTATCTTATCCTATTTTTGATTTTACCAGCGCTGGTATTTTATGCCTTATATCTATCCATCAGCTGATATCCGACTAAGGGTTAATTGTCACTTTTAATGATTATATTAAATATTTTTTTAAGTTCAATAACTGTATCTATTTTTTAATTACAAACACTGTACTCCAATTTTGGACACCAATCACTGTACCTCAATTCTAATCTAAACTACACAATAACCAAGTGAAGAAAGTGCTCATCACATTTTGAATGTACTGTAGATGCCTTACAGTAAGTGACCGCAGTCAGGACAGATCAGGTCAAGTTGCCCGTCCTGACCTGTCCATACGGTTTTTGCTTTTGGTCCAATAACAGGATTAATGGAAGATAAGTAATACATTCTCATTCTCATTGTCTTCCATTCATGAATCAGAAGGATCAGGTTAACAAATATAAAGATATAGAGTGCAGTAATACATGTAACAGCAAATACAATTGTGACTGTTATCATCCATGATGCTGCCTGGCCAGGTAGATTTGCTGGATCTGGCAGCTGATAAAAATCCATATATTGCTTCCTTTTGTAAAAGGGGTTTTCCGAAATTCTGATATTGATGACCTATCCTTAGAATAGGTCATCAATATCAGATTGGAGGGGGTCCGACATCCGGGACCCCCACTGATCAGATGTTCAAACAGGCTCTTCAAATAGTTGATCGGCAGGGGTGGAAGAGATGCCAGGAGTCAGACCCCCACTGATCTGATATTGATGACCTATCCTTTATGTAAAGTCCTGTCTAAAGCCCACAATCCGGGAAGATATAAGTGAGGGACATGAAGATGTGGAGTCACTGTGGGTAGAAATAAATGGAGCCAAAAACAATAATAAAATACTAATAGGACTTTATTATAAACCACCTAATATATCAGAGGCCACAGAAAATCGACTTCTAAATTAAATAGACAAGGCGGCAAATCAGAATGAGGTTGTTATTATGGGGGACTTCAACTACCCAGATATAGACTGGGAAACTGAAACCTGTATATCTCATAAAGGAAACAGGTTCTTGGCAATAACCAAAGACAATTACCTTTCCCAACTGGTTCAGGACCCGACTAGAGGGACGGCCATACTGGACTTCGTATTACCCAATAGACCTGACAGAACAACAGATGTGCAGGTTGGGGGACACCTGGGTAACAGTGACCATAAAATAATAACCTTTAAATTGTCATTAAAAAAAGCATTTCTTCAGGGAGGAACAAAAATACCAAACTTCAAAAATGCTAAATTTAGCCAACTAAGAGAGGCCATAGGTCTAACTAACTGGGACAAAGTCCTCAAAAATAAAAATATAGCCACAAAATGGGATATTTTTAAAAGCATCCTAATATCTAATTGTGAGATAATTGTGAGAGACCTTATGGGAATAAAAGGTTAAGGAACAAGAAAAAACCAATGTGGATAAACAGAAATGTAAAGAAAGCAATAAATGACAAAAAGAAAGCATTTAAATCACTAAAACAGGAGGGGAGCGAGGAAGCATTGAAAAACTATAAGGAAAAAAACAGAATTTGTAAAAGACAAATAAAAGCAGCTAAACTAGAGACTGAAAGACTAATTGCTAAAGAGAGTAAAACTAACCCTAAAATGTTCTTCAATTATATAAATACTAAAAAGTATAAATCTGAAGGTGTCGGCCTCTTACAGAGTAATGAGGGGGGTGTAGCAGAGAGCGATGAGGAGAAAGCAAAACTCTTAAATATTTTTTTCTCCACTGTATTCACTAAGGAAAATAAACTACCAGATGAAATGCAGAATATAAAAGTGAATTCCCCTTTAAAAGTGTCCTGTCTGACCCAGGAAGAAGTACTGGGGCGTCTTAAAAAGATTAAAATAGACAAATCGCCAGGACCGGATGGCATACACCCCCGTATCCTAAGAGAACTAAATAATGTCATTGCCAGACCCTTATACTTGATATTTAAGGACTCTATACTGACAGGGAGTGTTCCACAGGATTGGCGCATAGCAAATGTGGTGCCAATATTCAAAAAGGGTCCAAAAACAGAGCCCGGGAACTATAGGCCGGTAAGTTTAACATCTGTAGTGGGTAAGCTGCTTGAAGGTTTTCTAAGGATGCTATCTTGGAGTACCTCAATGAAAATAAGCAAATAACTCCGTATCAGCATGGCTTCATGAGGGATCGGTCATGTCAAATCAATTTAATCAGTTTCTATGAGGAGGTAAGTTCTAGACTTGACCGCGGTGAATCAATGGATGTAGTATATCTGGACTTCTCCAAAGCATTTGACACTGTACCACATACAAGGTTAGTATATAAAATGAGAATGCTTGGCCTGGGAGAAAATGTCTGTATGTGGGTAAGTAACTGGCTCAGTGATAGAAAACAGAGGGTGGTTATTAATGGTACATACTCAGATTGGGTCACTGTCACTAGTGGGGTACCACAGGGGTCAGTATTGGGCCCTATTCTCTTCAATATATTTATTAATGATCTTGTAGAAGGCTTGCACAGTAAAATATCAATTTTTGCAGATGACACTAAACTGTGTAAAGTAATTAACACAGAAGAGGACAGTACACTGCTACAGATGGATCTGGATAGACTGGAGGCTTGGGCAGAGAAGTGGCAGATGAGGTTTAACACTGACAAATGTAAGGTTATGCATATGGGAAGGAATAATGCAAGTCACCAGTACATACTAAATGGTAAAACATTGGGTAACTCTGACATGGAAAAGGACCTAGGAATTTTAGTGAACAGCAAACTAAGCTGCAGAAACCAGTGTCAGACAGCTGCTGCCAAGGCCAATAAGATAATGGGTTGCATCAAAAGGGGCATAGATGCCCGTGATGAGAACATAGTCCTGCCACTTTACAAATCACTAGTCAGACCGCACATGGAGTACTGTGTACAATTCTGGGCTCCTGTGAACAAGGCAGACATACCAGAGCTGGAGAGGGTTCAGAGAAGGGCAACTAAAGTCGTAGCTGGAATGGGTAGACTACAGTACCCAGAAAGATTATCAAAATTAGGGTTATTCACTTTAGAAAAAAGACGACTGAGGGGAGATCTAATAACTATGTATAAATATATCAGGGGTCAGTACAGTGATCTCTCCCATGATCTCTTTATCCCAAGGACTGTGACTGTGACGAGGGGACATCCTCTGCGCCTGGAGGAAAGAAGGTTTGTTCACAAAAATAGAAGAGGATTCTTTACGGTAAGAGCAGTAAGACTATGAAACTCTCTGCCTGAGGAGGTGGTGATGGTAAGTTCACTAAAAGAGTTCAAGAGGGGCCTGGATATATTTCTGGAGGGTAATAATATTACAGGTTATAGTTACTAGATATGGGTTGTTGTTGATCCAGGGAGTAATTCTGATTGCCTGATTGGAGTCGGGAAGGAATTTTTTCCCCTAAAGTGAGGAAAATTGGCTTCTACCGCACAGGGGTTTTTTGCCTTCCTCTGGATCAACTTGTAGGAAAACAGGTCGAACTGGATGGACAGATGTCTTTTTTTCGACCTTATAAACTATGTTACTATCCTCAGGATAGGTCATCAATATCAAAATCTCGACAACCCCTTCAAAGGGGGTTTCCTGACATAGGCTGTTATGGACTGGTTATTAGATTACCCATAATAATCGCCTGGTTGGTGACAGTACCCACACAATCTAACCAAGGGTAGCAGTCTCCATGTATTGTAAGAGTATTGTTTAATCACTGATTGGTTCTGTCCCTTTAATTATGTTCCTTTTTCCTATTACCATTCTGTTTAATGATGTGCTTTGTAATGTAGTACCCATCCTCCATTGTGCTGATAAGACCACATTTCTGAAAGATCTCAGAGACATGCATGATGCACACTGGAGGAGGGTCTGATGGGAATAACTGTGGTCTGCTCTAACAATTAATTGGGATTCCACCAGGCACTTCATCCTAGGTAGGATGTAAGTATTGATCTGCCTTATCTCTTATACACCCTGGGGGGGTCATGTGTTATAACATGGTAGACTGCCATGATTGACCGGATCCCTACCCCATATTTAGGCTAGTGATGTTTATTTACTTTTTATTATTCTGTATGTGATTTGTTTGTGTTATTGTATATTTAATCACACTTAGTAAATATATTTATTCACTTAGTCTGCATAAGTTTTATTCATTCTCAAATCTTTTGAATTTTTATTTTATGTTACACCCCTATAAAATTAATGTTTCAATCTTTCCTTATTTACCATTGGCTTTGAAGGGGTTGTGCCAACTTTTCAAGTTATCACCTATGCACAGGACAGGGAATCTGATCGCGAGAACAAGGGTCCCATTCCCCCTTCCTAATGGGGCAGCAGACTGCACATGCGACCTGCGGCTCTATTCTTTCTCTATGGCTTTGCCACGGAGGGCTGAATACAGTGCTTGGAAAACCTGGCACAGCCCCTTTAATAGAGAGGAATGAGTACTGGGCACTCCTGTTCTCAGCATCTCTGGAGTCCCAACTTTCACTATAAGGCCTCATTCACATTTCCGTTTCTGCACATTTTCTGTGGAACGCATATGTACTATTTGATTTTAATGTGTCTGTTCATATCAGTAGTTTTTTGCTGACCGTGGGTTATTGAAAAAAAAACCACGAGATGTGCACTACTTTGGTCCATGAAGTCTATGGATAGCATCCGTGCTTGGTTAGTTTTTCACAGACCACTGGTAGGAGAAGCTCTGGAAATTAATTTTCAGCCTAGCAGTGTCCGTGGAATATAGATAACATGGAGGTCAAAAACCGACACACAGACTAAACACGGATTCTTCAAGGACATCTTCACGGATGAAACACGGATTCATTTTTTAAGGATGTCAAAAGGACACAGAAATGTGAATGAGGCTTATGGCTTTATGCACACAGCTGTGTCCGTATTTCGATCCACAAAAAATGAATCAGCATTTTTCTCACTCCCATCAATAGAACAGACTTTTTTCATCTGAAATACGGACAAGAATAGGACATGTCCTATTATTTATGGAACGGTCATCCATAGAAATGAATGGATCAGTAAGTTATCTGTAAAAAATGCAGATGGCGGACTGAAGAAAAATATGGTCATATGTCTGAGCTCTAGTTACGAAGATGAATAAATACATTTCCACCCACTCAGAGTGTTCACTGTGACAAAATAGTTGTGGACACATGATAATATCATCCTAAAGAGCACATACTGAGAAAAACGTGAGCATTGACGTTACACCTAGATGCTCTGCTCTCTCTGCAACTGCAGCTCTCTCTGGACTTTGATTGACAGGGGCAGACAGTGTAAACGTGATCACTCCTGGCCCCGTCAATCAAAGTGCAGTGGTCACAGCTGCTGCAAACAGAGCAGAGCCTCTAGGTGTAACGGCAATGCCCCCATTGCTCCTAGAAACCCATTTGCATATATTAAAACATCATTTTCTCAGCGATGTGGGCACATACTGTATGAACATGGGACCAACACAGATGTCTTCAGCTGCCAAGCGCACATGCAACAGGTTAGATAGTTTCACAGGTACCAATCTGCAGACAGATGCCCTTTAAGGGGACTCTGGGGTTGTTATGGGGACAAGGTGACTGTATAATTTGAAGAGGTGTTTAGACAACTATGGCTGGCCCTTATGGGGACAGCAGTTAAAGCCTATGAGCATTCAGCCTGGCACTTATGGGAACATGTCAGCTGGTGCAAGAGGGGCACAGACTGTCTCTTATGAAGATATTTTGTCTGGGGGACATGGGCACACTGTGGCTAACATTTGTAGGGGTAAGGTTATAAGTACACTGGATGGGAGCACTGCCGCTGGCTGTCTTTTTGGTGGCGCTCAAAGAAGGGCATCTAAAAAATCTGCAATGTGTCAGGTGGGGGTTGGTGCCACTTGGTGGTTCCACCTACTGTTGGCTTCAGGTAAGGCCTGGAGGTTCATTTCCCAGATACATCATATACAGATTACGCCCAGTAACACCAGTTCTCCCAGACACTTACTTTGAAAGCTTGATTTCGATTTGCTGTCGTATTTTTTGCCTCTCCTCATCCGTTCTCCTGGGGAAGATGTTCCTGTCCTCTAGCTCCTGCTTGCTGGGCCGGTTCCGCAGTTTGACTGCCAGCAGTTCCTTCTTGTATTTTCTTGGCAAAGTTCCTAAAAGGAAGGAAGGAGAATTGACCTTTTCTGCAGTCATGCATTACTCCATTCCCTCTGCCCCTCTTCTCGCTAACCAACAGACAGTAGAAGTGAGGGCAGATGAAGACAGTAGGACATCACTGCAGAGGTTATATTTAATCCACTATCATACAGACGCATAGGTCTGCAGAGGAGCTGTATACACAAAGCTGTAGTCAATTTTTTATCCAAACTTTTTTGCAAACTGATTTTTTTCATATTTTAGATGCACTGGAGTAATAATAATAATAATAATAATAATAATAATAATAATAATGCTGAATTGTGTGGAAAATCCTCAGTGTATTTCAGGTGGATGAAATTTGACCAAATCTGATCCACATGCTGTGAAAAACATCTTTGGGAGATATTGACCTGCAGTGGGGCCCTAAAATCTGCTACATGTCAATTTATGTTACTGTGCATAGGGTGAAATCCATGTCAAATCCACAGCAAAATCCACATGTTACTTAGGCTACTTTCACACTAGTGGCAGGGGTGTCCAGCAGGCTGTTCCGGCGGGTGAACAGCCTGCTGGATCCGTGCTTCCGTTAGTGCACGTCTGCGGCCGGAACTTTGCTCCGTCCCCATTCACTATAATAGGGGCAGGACGGAGCTCAGGCCGTAGCATGGCAAACATGCCGAGAGGCGCCCCGGACTAAAACTACAACATGCCGGGGACGTCACTGGGAAAACTGTTAGGCGGAAGCTGCTTGTGGCCACATCACTGCTGAAGCCAGTCATTGGCTGGAGTGGTGCAACTGACCGTGCCCACGCACCACCACATAGAGGCAACACAGAGGACTGGGGTGGAGTGGAGCAGGTAAGTATAAATCTTCTGTTTCAGGGGGCAGGTTATGGGCACTTAAAAATCTTAATTACCGGTAATCTGCCTTCAGATAAAGGTACCTTTACATGAGTCAATTATTGTGTAAATTATCGTTACATCGAGCAAAACTGCATGATTATTGAGCAGTGTAAAAGCAATGAACAATTGACAACTGACAATCTGTAGTTATCTCATTGGTTCACTTGTGTAGGCACCAAAATCATCATTGGACGTTAAGATTTTCACACTGTACTCATGATTACAGACGATTAATTTGCCCACAACACAATGCAACAGTCTGCCTAAAAACGGAATATGCGATAGAAATTCAGATTTTGTGAACGATAATTGGCACGTCTAAAGGGTCATTGTTGAAACATTCACTACACCAAGAAATGACTCGATCGTACCGATTATCGCCTCCTGTAAAGGTACCTTAAAAGGGTTGTCTCATCACAGACGATGGGGGGCATATCGCTAGGATTTGCCCCTATTGTCTTATAGGTGCTGGGACCTGCACCTACTTCAAGAACAGAGCCCTGAAAGCGGTGGAGAGCACACTGCGCATGCGCATGACCGTCCATGCTCAGATGACCGCCTCATGCTCAGATGACCGCCTCATGCTCAGATGACCGCCTCATGTGTGTGTGGGGGGGGTGATTTGACATAGGGGAGATCTTATTTTGTGGGTCTGATGAGGATTTGGGGGTCTTATCTGAGCTCATACTACTCCCATGTCAGATAAGACCCCCAATATAAGTACTTTAATACATTTAAAAAAAACTGTCCTCTTCCAGGCATTTACCTTGCCTGCCGTTCGGCGCTCTCTCCACAGTGACCTGACGTGCACAGTGTCAGGTCAGACGGCGGACCGTCCACGTACAGGATGCTGTGCACGTTAGGACACATAGTAAAAGTGCAGCTGGGAGAAGCCAAATGGCAGAGGTAAGTGGGCCGCCCTTCAATCCTGCGATCCACAAAGTACAGGCAGCTGCGCCGCTGCCCTGCGAGCCGCAAAGTAGTGGCAGCCGCGCGGCCCCCCTGCGAGCCGCATGTGACGGGGGAAAGAGCCGCATGCGGCTCGCGAGCCGCGGGTTGGCCACCCGTGGCATAGATGGTCTGACAGACCTCTTTTTATCTCATGTGTATGACCAGCAGATGAGAGTGAAGTGAAGTACATGGCGTGAAATAAACACTACATCTACCACAATGCACCACAGCAGGGCATGCTCTGTACAGACACTTTCATGGGGCTACAAGGTGTGAAGTCATACAGCTTAAGAGATAACTGGAGCTCATCAACATTTTGGATGCAGCTTTGAATATGAGTGTAGTATAAAACATAAGAGGTACAGGTGTTTATTGGGATGTCTCACCAGATATCACTGAGTTGTTGAGTTCATCCTCGTCTTCATATAACAGCACGTCGTCTTTATGGCTGGAATCCCTGATCAAGTTTTCTTTGTTTTCCTCGGCTTCCTTCACAGAGCCACATTTATTCTCAGAGTCGCCGTCATTAGAATTAAAGACCCCTTCTCTGCCCTTATCCATACTAGAGGGCCGTGATGTTCGGAAATCAATTCTCTTCTTCGGAGAAGATTTTACTTCTCGACTATGAAAGCTGAAAAAAAGAATATCTCAGCTATTTTATATTCTAATCTATTTTATAATCTAATTAATAAAAGTAACATAGTAACATAGGCCAAAAAAAGACATCTGTCCATCCAGTTCGGCCTGTTATCCTGCAAGTTGATCCAGAGGAAGGCAAAAAACCCCTGTGAGGTAGAAGCCAATTTTCCCCACTTTAGGGGAACAAATTCCTTCCCGACTCCAATCAGGCAATCAGAATAACTCCCTGGAACAATTACATGATATAAACTGTAGTGAAGGTAATCTTCTTACCGGTGTCTGTATTTGTTAATAAGTTAAAACCTCCCTTCTGATTCTCATCTCTGTCATGTGACCAACACTCTCATCTCAAAATAACACAGCACCTTATGTGTGGACAGGAAGCCAGTTTCTCTATGTATTCCTATGGAAACCTCAATGTCAGTCTCAAAGGAATGAATAGAGGAGTAACTGAATTCCTGTCCTGTGTCAGTTGGAGATCAGAGTGTTAGTCACATGACACAGCTGAGGATCAGAAGGGAGGATATAACTCACAAATACAGTCAGTGGTAAGAACATTACTTTCACTGCTGTTTATCTCATGTACCTTTCTAACAGGTCAGAGAATAAAAAACATTTATGGGGAGTTCTTCTTTAAAGGAACTCTCCAGGAGCATGACAAAAGATTTCTATCAGGTTCCACCTATGATCAGTCACTACAGCTTAAATGCATTGACTAATGGGACCCTGAGGTAGTCTGAAATTCACCTCTTTCCTCATCAGTGCCACAAGCTGTTGATCTGCCATTACTCCATGCTTTACACCGCAGCTCTTATTGTTACATAGTAACATAGTTTATAAGGCCCAAAAAAGACATCTGTCCATCAAGTTGATCCAGAGGAAGGCAAAAAAAAACCCCTGTGCGGTAGAAGCCAATTTTCCCCACTTTAGGGGGAAAAAATTCCAATCAGGCAATCAGAATTACTCCCTGGAACAATGACCCATCACTAGTAGCCATAGCATGTAATATTATTATGCTCCAGAAATACATCCAGGCCCCTCTTGAACTCTTTTAGTGAACTTACCATCACCACCTCCTCAGGCAGAGAGTTCCATAGTCTTACTGCTCTTACCGTAAAGAATCCTCTTCTATGTTTGTGTACAAACCTTCTTTCCTCCAGACGCAGAGTATGTCCCCTCGTCACAGTCACAGTCTTTGGGATAAATAGATGATGGGAGAGATCTCTGTACTGACCCCTGATATATTTATACATAGTTATTAGATCTCCCATCAGTCGTCTTTTTTCTAAAGTGAATAACCCTAATTTTGATAATCTTTCAGGGTACTGTAGTCCACCTATTCCAGTTATTACTTTAGTTGCCCTCCTCTGAACCCTCTCCAGCTCTGCTATGTCTGCCTTGTTCACAGGAGTCTAGATCTGTACACAGTACTCCATGTGTGGTCTGACTAGTGATTTGTAAAGTGGCAGGACTATGTTCTCATCATGGGCATCTATGCCCCTTTTGATACAACCCATTACCTTATTGGCCTTGGCAGCAGCTGCCAGACACTGGTTTCTGCAGCTTAGTTTGCTGCTCACTAAAATTCCTAAGTCCTTTTCCATATCAGTGTTACCCAGTGTTTTACCATTTAGTATGTACTGGTGACTTGCATTATTCCTTCCTATGTGCATAACCTTACATTTGCCAGTGTTAAACCTCATCTGCTACTTCTCTGCCAAAACCTCCAATCTATCCAGATCCATCTGTAGGAGTATACACAGTTTAGTGTCATCTGCAAAAATTGATATTTTACTGTGCAAACCTTCTACAAGATCATTAATAAATATATTGAAGAGAATAAGGCTAGTACTGACCCCTGTGGTACCCCACTAGTGACAGTGACCCAATCTGAGTGTGTACCGTTAATAACCACCCTCTGTTTTCTATCACTGAGCCAGTTACTTACCCACATACATTTTCTCCCAGTCCAAGCATTTTCATTTTATATATTAACCTTTTATGCGGTACAGTGTCAAATGCTTTGGAGAAGTCCAGATATATGACATCCATTGATTCACCGCTGTCAAGTCTAGAACTTACCTTCTCATAGAAACTGATTAAATTAGTTTGACATGACCGATCCCTCATAAAGTCATGCTGATATGGAGTTATTTGTTTATTTTCATTGAGGTACTCTAAGATAGCATCTCTAATAGGCTTTTCACACCTAAACTCTGGAATATTTCCAGATTATCAGGATCTGGAGATTTACCAGAGTTGGCCTTTCACACATGTAGCTATAACCCCGGAGATGTTCCATGTCGGGTGCGTTCATACTAGAGAGGAAATGTTCCAGGTGCCTAGACAAGGGGCGGGAACTTAGGCAAGGCCACTGTGATTTTCTGGAACATTTACTGCTGTTTTCACACATGCGCTCACTTGGACATAATCCAGAATTATTACTAGGGCTCTGGGGAGAAAAAGTCTGGGTAAAGTCCGGTACTGATATTGCAGACGTGTGCATTCACACATACAGCTCCTCCGGGTAAACTCCAGAAAAGTTCAGGATTCCACTGTAAGTGTGAATGGGGCTTTAGAAAACCTTCAAACAGTTTACCCACAACAGATGTTAAACTTACCGGCCTATAGTTTCCGGGCTCTGTTTTTGGACCCTTTTTGAATATTGGCACCACATTTGCTATGCGCCAATCCTGTGGAACACTCCCTGTCAGTATAGAGTCCTTAAATATCAGAAATAAGGGTCTGGCGATGACATTACTTAATTCTCTTTGGATAAGGGGATGCCATCCGGTCCTGGCGATTTGTCTATTTTAATCTTTTTAAGTTGCCGCTGTACTTCTTCCTGGGTCAGACAGGGCATTTTTAATGGGGAATTTACATTTATCTTATTTATCTTATTATTCTGCATTTGATCTGACAGTTTATTTTTTTCAGTGAATACAGTGGAGAAAAAAAATATTTCATAGCTTTTAGAGATGAGCGAATCTTTTCGCCGCTTCGTAGATTCGTATCGAATCTTGGAAATTTTCTTCTCCAAAGCGAATCCGAATTTTGTCAGTTTCGCTTCGTATTATTCGTAAACATACACAAAAATTTGACCGCTAACTATACGTTAGATACGTATAAAACGTAAGTAAATTTAGGCATTCTGCGTACGGCGGGAAAATGACGTTCCGGCCCTGCAAGAACGGGAAAGTGAAGATACGCCCCCCTCAGAACTGGAAAAAAAACAATAGTACGCTAAGGATTCGTATGCACTTTTGTACGCTCATGAGTACGTGTTCACATAAGTTGCGTACCTTTAACAAGTGTACGTTCGTTATTAGTGTGCAAATGTTCGCAAAACACCACATAATAACGTATAATTTGTACGCAGCTTTGTCGAATAGATTCGTATTCGTTCGAATCTTGTGAAAACTTCGACGAATATTCGGCAAAGCAAATTTTGGATGATTCGCTCATCTCAAATAGCTTTGTTTTCTCCTCATCGCTCTCTGCAACTCCCCCCAACACCTTCAGGTTTATACTTTTTACCATTTATATAATTGAAGAACATTTAGGGTTAGTTTTACTCTCTTTGGCAATTAATCTCTCGGTCTCTAGTTTGGCTGCTTCTATTTGTCTTTTACATATTCTATTTTTTTCCTTATAGTTTTTCAATGCTTCCTTGCCATCCTCCTGTTTTAGTGATTTAAATGCTTTCTTTTTGTCATTTATTGCTTTCTTTACAGCTCTATTTATCCACATTGGTTTTTTCTTGTTCCTTAACCTTTTATTCCCATAATGTATGTACCTCTCACAATTAGATATTAGGATGTTTTTAAAAATATCCCATTTTGTGGCTGCATTTTTATTTTTGAGGACTTTGTCCCAGTTAGTTAGGCCTATGGCCTCTCTTTGTTGGCTAAATTTAGCTTTTTTAAAGTTTGGTATTTTTGTTCCTCCCTGAAGAAACACTCTTTTGGATGACAATTTGAAGGTCATTATATTATGATCACTATTTCCCAGGTGTCCCCTAACCTGCACATCTGTTGTTCTGTCAGGTCTATTGGTTAATACTAAGTCCAGTATGGCTGTCCCTCTAGTCGGGTCATGAACCAGTTGGGAAAGGTAATTGTCTTTGGTTATTGCCAAGAACCTGTTTCCTATATGAGATATACAGGTTTCAGTTTCCCAGTCTATATCTGGGTAGTTGAAGTCCCCCATAATAACTACCTCATTGTGATTTGTCGCCTCGTCTGTTTCGTTTAGAAGTAGATTTTCTGTGGACTCTGGTATATTAGGTGGTTTATAATAAACTTCTATTAGCATTTTATTATTGTTTTTGCCTCCATGTATTTTTACCCACAGTGGCTCCACATGTTTATGTCCCTCACTTATATCTTCCCAGAGTGTGGGCTTTAGACAGGACTACATGTTGGAAGTACATTGCATAATAACTGATTTCCATTACAGAAAATATAAAATACTTGAACCATACATGTCAGGCAAATTACAATGGGGATCGGATTTTTTTGTTGAATTGTCCATTAATGGATCATGCACGTGACCGCACTTGGTCCGGGAAACACGTCCCATGTGTCAGCTGGACCAACCACAGCTCCTCTGACCCAAACTTACTGTATCACAGTGATTTCTGATGCAGTCAGTTCCTATCTGATTGCAGGTCTGTTGTACTGTACTCACATCATCATTTGAATACATGGGCCACGTTTCCCGGGTCGAGCACGGTTGTGTGCATGAGCCCTAAGACAATCACCTACTACGAAGGGTAGAAACATGGAACACCCCATTAAATTGAGACATCCACTCATAGAGATTGTGCTATAAGTTAAATTTGGAGTAACACTGGAGTAATAAAAAGGATTAATAGTAAAGCATAGATGTGAAAACTGTGGACTACCCCTTTAAGAGAAAGTTTTTCCAGTTTCAGGAGAAAACCAGAAGATAAAGGGGATACTCCTACAATAACAAAGTGACATTACAGATCCCAGCCAGGATATGATTACCCGGTGATGTCATGTCAACAACATGTGACCACTGTAGCCATTTACTGGTCTTAGCGGTGCATGGAACAGGCTAGTGACTGGTTGCAGCAGAACAGTCACAATTTGTCGATGTGAGATTACCGCTGCAGTGCGGCATCTGCTAGGTAAGTAATGATCACTTCTTTACTGCAGGTGTTGTCTGCTTTCTTCCATAAAACAGACAACCCCCCCTTTGACCTTGGTTCCTTGGCTGCACCCACCTGTCTTGCCGATGTTTTGTAGCGAGGGCCCGGTGGAGCTCCTCAATGACTCGGCTGGGGGGTAAAGGCATATGCATGGCAGGCAGATGAGGAGATCCAGTTGGGGTGGGATTCTTCACAACTTGACTGCTACTTTCTGGGGGTTTCTGGCTGGATGTCTGGAAGAGATTGCTGTGTCCTGAGATATGGGAGCAGCCGACAGGAGTGGAGTTCTTCATAATGCTGGAGGGAGGGGAGGTGATGTCTTCCAATTCTATACAAAAGGAATTGAGAACATTGGGGGGTAGTTTGGTTATTGATTCTTCCCTTAACTTAAAATGTAATTCTGAAGAAACCTAAGGAGTCCAAGAAAATTGTAGCTGTTTGTAAGAGTCCTCACACTGTAGAACTGCTTCACCATTGTCACAGGGACCCCATCATAAAGCTCCCTATACATGGATGTACTAACTGACGCTCAGAGTCCTTGAGTCT
This sequence comes from Rhinella marina, assembly GCA_900303285.1. Classification (NCBI taxonomy): domain Eukaryota; kingdom Metazoa; phylum Chordata; class Amphibia; order Anura; family Bufonidae; genus Rhinella; species Rhinella marina. Next base: position 503,782 of record ONZH01030406.1, on the reverse strand, counting down.
TCTTCTGTCAAGTTATTAGATATTCTCTGCTTCTATTTCTCAGTTTATCGGTTCCTGGGAAAGCTGGGTGGCCTATATGGTGGTCATTACAGCTCCGGAGGCTTGGCTGTGCGCTCCCATAGAGGTGAATGGGGTCGCATCTATTCCGCAATTTACGGTTGTGTGAATGGGGCCTAATTGGCACAATTAAGATACATTTTACTGAATTACTCAGTAGCTATACAAAATTCTTAATTACATCCAATTACAAAAGTATTTAGATACATGTCCTGGTTTGAAAACTGTAGAATATTTTTCGTGGGACAACCCCTTTAAGGTACTGGCTCATTGGGTGATTGTGTCTTTCGGCTGGTACCCAAAATAATTGTTTCTAGGCAGTAGATTGTTCTGAGTAAACAGTGATCTCCTGCCCAGAGACAATGATTCTGTATGGAATGAGTAATAGCAGTAGAGATCCTTCATCCCCATACTTAAGTGATGACCACTGCATGAAAATGTAGCTTAGCCGCTGACAATCAGGCAATTATTGGGAATGTTTGGTTCATTTCTGATGCCTGGTAAATCATCTGGTGTAAAACAACCAAAACCAAACTCTACAATACTCAATGGACAACTGGATGGTGTCCTTATTTCAAGCATTTTCCTATAGAGAAGGAAATTAAAAAAACACCTGAAAAAGCTCCACTGCTTTAATCTTATATTTAAATAAAAAAAAAAAACTACAAAATGAACTATAAAAAAGCAGGTTTAAAAACCGCAACTAAAAATGGAAAAGTGCTGAAAAACTCCACAGAATACCTCAGAACTCCATAAGGTACCCGTGTGATCATTCTGAACACAATATTTCTCAATGTATACGCACCACTACAAGTAGCTGTCTGCCTGCAGCTAGCACTAGGGGGAGCTCAATACATAGGAGTTTATACACTTACCATTGTCTGCATGTCATCTCATTGCATTGAGCTCCCCCTAGTGGCAGCTGCATGAAAACTCAGTGTTTCCTATCAGGAACAGAAGTTCAGTGCTGCATCCCTCCTCCCCAGTGACCCATAGCAGTTGCACTATCTGCCTCCATTAACCCCTTCACTACCAGTACCATACATGTATGGCGCTGGAGCTATGGGCAAACAAGGAACCCGCTTGCACGTGCAGCGGGTGTCATAGCTGACGTGTCTCTGCTAATTACCGTGACCGGCAATAATGCTGATTGCGGTAATTAAAGCCTTTAGATGCCATGATCAAGTGAGATCACTGCAGCTAAAGGGTGAAAAACCTGGAAGCTTGCACTTCCGGGCTTCTTACCGGCATCCTCTGCGGCCAATGAGGATGCCGGTAATTGATTTAAATGTGCTAGGTCTCTCTGAATTTTTTTCCCACTTCCCACTACATTGTATGCCATAATAAATGGTGGCATTAGAAAGTACAACTTGTCCTGCAAAAATTAAGCCCTCATACAGCTATGTGAACGGAAAAATAAAAAAGTTATGGCTCAAGGAAGATAGGGAAGAAAAATGAAAATGCAAAACCAAAAAAAAAAATGATATCCTAAGGGTTAAAGGCTATGTACACCTCTGGAGGCAATTTTTGTTTATGATTGCATGTTACTCATTTTTCAATTGGCCTTTATTAAAAATATTGAGCCATTCTGTCATAAAGAGTTAACTGTTTTTCTAACTGTGTGACTGGTACTTTTACTTTCACTTTGTGCCCGTCCTCTAATAACCCTTATCTCTAAACTACTAAGAGGTCATAAACACTTATTTAAACCACATTCTTATCAGTAAGATAAGAACTGAGCTTTAATGAGTGTTAGGTCAGAGAGCAGAACTAAGGAGTCTGTCTGCCCCCAAAGGTTTACATAGACTTTAAAGAGGACCTTTCACCACTCCTAACATGCCTGTTTTATTAGCTTCATGCATTCCCCATGTAATATCAATTCTGGAGTATCTATTCTTATGTCTGTATGTTGTGCCATTCCTCTATTATTTCTACTAGAAGTTCTGAATGAATTGCTAACAGTCTGCAGTAAGGGTACAGAGGGGTGGTAACCAGTTGGGGGTGTGTATGTGCACAGACTGAAAATGGCAGCACTGATTGGATAGAGTGAGTCTGTGCAGGTACACACCCTCAACTGGTTAACTCCCATCTGTACCCTTACTGCAGACTACTAGTAATTCATTCATAACTTCTAGTAGAAACAAGGAATGGCACAACATAGAGCCATAAGAATAGATGCTCCAGAATTGTTATTACACAGGGAATACATGAAGCTATTAAAACATGCATGTCAGGAGTGGTGAAAGGTCCTCCTTAAAGGTGTGCCACTGTTCACCTCCGTTGCTGCCATTCCAACTGTTTAGATCCCGGCTGTTCTTCACTTCTTGGTCCCAACATGACTGGTTGGAAAGGATTACTAAGCCAATCACAGGCCTTAACAGTGACCTACCTCAGCCTGTGATTGGCTAAATAGTTCTTTCCTCGCATTTCTAGAGTGTCGAACCAGGAACAGTAAGCAAAGAGGACAGGGGGATCAGAGCAGCAGAGGAAGGGCAGTGTCGGGGATGGGTGGAACCATTCAATATATTTTTAAACCCTTCTTATCCATTTTCTTTAAAGAATCTCCATGGAAACCCCATTTAAAAACAACTGTTTCCTAGTACACAGGGCATGACAGTGTTGTTTTTTATATTGTTTGAGGTTGGTGTGCAGATGCTGCCAATATACAGTATAGTTTCACAACTACTTACAGTAGCCTACCACTTACAGATGGGTGAGTGTGATTGTATTCCTTTTTCCATATGATCCTAAATGGACACATCCCAAACAAATTAGATGATCTCTTGTAATGTAGGGTGATGAATAACAGTACAGTGCGTGGTGTACAGACAAAACATTATGGAATGCAAATCATTAAAGCATTCTGTGCAGACCATGAACAAGCAGAGAATACTGAGAGATGTTAGCTCTGATGTCTACAAAATTATGGATGCAGTTCTTCCACATCCACCAGCAGAATAATGAGTGCAGCTCTGGAGAATAATACAAGTTGTAACTCAGGATCAGTACAGGATACATCATGTATCTACAAAGTGACTCACCAGCAGAATAGTGATTGCAGCTCTGGAGTATAATACAGGCTGTAACTTATTAGTGGTTTATACCATTAAAGTGTTATGTACCTGTCAAACACTGATTCACCCATGAGGATGCCTTTGGCTGCGGCATAGGAAGTAGCGGTGGACTACTGATGAGAGTCATACTTCTCTCTGGTGGAGGAGATTCTACAGGTTCGGTGAGCAGTAAGGCTTGTAAAGTTTTCTCCACTGAGTCTTTCATATCTTCCTCCAAGGTCAACTGAGCTTTACCTGACATCAAAGATAAAAGGACCATGAGAGGGGAATTAGATCATCAACCATGTAACTGCAGCAATGTTCCATAACATCTGCATATTCTTGATTTACCATCTCCATGTAATTTATGGTAAGAGGTGGAACCAAAAATCAGCTGTTCAGTTTCCCTTTAACAACCCCACAGGACAAGTAAAGCATTACATTGAAATCAATCGACTATAATGCATCAACAAACTGGGTACTCCAAAGCGAGAGCTCTTTGAGCTGTCATTTGTACTCTTGTCAAGTTCTCACAAAATTCTTTTCAGCTGTTTTTCTAGGAAATGCTGGGTGACAACCAATATAGCCACCTAAAACAGCTAAATATTAGCAGAAAGGAATGACTGAAGAACTTCTTGTTGTGTTGACATCATGATACCTTCTTGATCTTCCCCTGTGTCTGTCTGCTGGTCCTCGTCCAGAGAGCTGACATTCACTGCAGCTGCTGCAGAAGTTTCTGGAAGTGTTTCTTCACTGGGAGGTGACTGGCTTAGAGGCGTTGTTGGGTCTCCAATGGACTCTCTTGTGACATCTTCTACTGGACAGTCTTTAGGGTCAAGGTCTGAAAAATCAATTTGTTTTATTGGTAAATAGGTATGAAAAAAACTATTAATTGTCCTCAGATAGTAGATGTTGGTCTTCAGGGGTCACAAACCCAGCACACTACATAATAGAGATAAGCGACTTGATTCTAGACGAAACACATTTGTTAAGAATGTCACAAGAATTTGCTGCCAAATTCGAAGCTTCTGTGATTCATTATGGGCAAATTGCATAAAAACGGCACCCAGCGTTATTTACTGATGATGTTGGCTGGGAAAACCAAGAGGGAGAAAGAAGACTGAGGATTACATAACACTGGGAGGAAGTGGAGGGGACGGCTTGCTCTGATTGGCTCAGAGGCTGAAATTGGGCTATACTGACTGAGAAGAGGCACCATAGTGTGTTCAGCTTTTGTCCTGGAAGGAGTGTGTTTGGAAGTTTCTGACAAAGTCATTACACAAGCCAATAATGTACGTAGTTTGATAGGAACACTATATGGAGAGATAGAGAGATATAATTGTGTAGATTTTAGGGAAAGCTTTGAGGGAGTGAGGGACTGGTCACACTGTGTGTAATACAGCTGCTTGTTTGCTGCAGCAGCTCTGCCTGGCAGTTCTGCTTTACAAAAACCCTTGTAAGTTTTTTTTTTTTTTAAACCTTCAGTTTTTACATAGGCTTATTGCCAGCACAGCACCCCAGCATCATTCTGCTGCAAACACTGAGCAATTGTACCAGGGTATTATATCTGTGTTATTAACACATTGTATTATAGCAAGACCATTTTAAGGCAATAACATCATTTTTACTGCATAAAACAAAAACATTTCACTGCAAACATTGCATTGTTATATCTGTGTTTGCATATGCATTACTGCATCTGACTGTGTGCTTCAAAGACATTTTTGTACAAAAATTGCATTGTTGAACCAGCGATATTAAGCACATAGTTCAAAGTAAGGATAAGCGAACAAGTTCACACCAAACCGATCGGTCCAAACTTTGCTATTTTTTGGATAGCTGACGAACCCAAATTTGTCCAGGTTTGTTTCAGACAAATCCACTAAAACGGTGCATAGCAGCTACCTGCAAGCAAATACTTTCATTTTGTTTCCTCATTTTCACAGAAATCCTTTTTTGTGAGGTTTGATATAATTAAGCAGTAGATATATATATATATATATATATATATATATACATATATACAGTGGGGAAAAAAGTATTTAGTCAATCACGAATTGTGCAAGTTCTCCCACTTAAAAAGATGAGAGAGGCCTGTAATTGACATCATAGGTAGACCTCAACTATGAGAAACAAAATGAGAAAACAAATCCAGAAAATCACATTGTCTGATTTTTAAAGAATTTATTTGCAAATTATGGTGACAAATAAGTATTTGGTCAATAACAAAAGTTCATCTCAATACTTTGTTATATATCCTTTGTTGGCAATGACAGAGGTCAAACGTTTTCTATAAGTCTTCACAAGGTTGGCACACACTGTTGCTGGTATGTTTGCCCATTCCTCCATGCAGATCTCCTCTAGAGCAGTGATGTTTTGGGGCTGTCGCTGGGCAACACGGACTTTCCACTCCCTCCAAAGGTTTTCTATGGGGTTGAGATCTGGAGACTGGCTAGGCCACTCCAGGACCTTGAAATGCCTCTTACGAAGCCACTCCTTCGTTGCCCTGGCAGTGTGCTCGGGATCATTTTCATGCTGAAAGACCCAGCCACGTCTCATCTTCAATTCCCTTGCTGATGGAAGGAGGTTTGCAATCAAAATCTCACGAATCTTCATTCTTTCATGTACATGGAGCAGTCGTCCTGGTCCCTTTGCAGAGAAACAGCCCCAAAGCATGATGTTGCCACCCCCATGCTTCACAGTAGGTATGGTGTTCTTTGGATGCAACTCAGCATTCACTCCCCTCCAAACACGACGAGTTGTGTTTCTACCAAACAGTTCTACTTTGGTTTCATCTGACCATATGACATTCTCCCAATACTCTTCTGGAACATCCAAATGCTCTCTAGCAAACTTTAGATGGGCTCAGATATGTACTGGCTTAAGCAGGAAAACACGTCTGGCACTGCAGGATCTGAGTCCCTGGCGGCGTAGTGTGTTACTGATGGTAGCCTTTGTTATGTTGGGCCAAAGCTTTCTTCAGGTCATTCACTAGGTTCCTCCGTGTGGTTCTGGGAATTTTGCTCACAGTTCTTGTGATCATTTTGACCCCACGGGGTGAGATCTTGCGTGGAGTCCTTGATCAAGGGAGATTATCAGTGGTCTTATATGTCTTCCATTTTCTAATTATTGCTCCCACAGTTGATTTCTTCACACCAAGCTGCTTGCCTATTGCAGATTCAGTCTTCCCAGCCTGGTGCAGGTCTACGAGTTTGTTTCTGGTGTCTTTCAACAGCTCTTTGGTCTTCACCATAGTGGAGTTTGGAGTGTGACTGTTTAAGGTTGTGGACAGGTGTATTTTATACTGATAACAAGTTCAAGCAGGTGCCATTACTACAGGTAATGAGTGGAGGACAGATGAGCCTCTTAAAGAAGAAATTACAGGTCTGTGAGACAAATCTTGCTTGTTTGTAGGTGACCAAATACTTATTTTCCACCATAATTTGCAAATAAATTCTTTAAAAATCAGACAATGTGATTTTCTACCTATGATGTCAATTACAGGCCTCTCTCATCTTTTTAAGTGGGAGAACTTGCACAATTGTTGGCTGACTAAATACTCCCCCCCATGTATATATATATATATATATATATATATATATATATATATATATTCACATGATTACTGCAGCAATACCCACTGTGTGGAAAGAATTTACCTGTGTGTGTTAAGTTGAAACTGAGCATCAGGCCTCAACCATCCACTTATGTATTTTCAGTTTCCATGCGGTCTCAATTAAAAATATTTATTGGAGGGTGCTTTCAATATACTTAAGCAGCATATATACGCGATTAAGCAATAACCACGGTGTGGCAGCAATCTGTGTGTTAAGATGAAATTGAGTGCCACGGTTGGAATTTACATTTTTTTGGTATTGTTAACTGTATTTAAACAAGCATACATTTATATATGTGATTACTACAAGACAGAAGGTATAGCAGCAATCTACCTGTGTGTATTAACGAGATATTTAGCGTCAAGCTTCAATTGTCCATTTACGTATATTCAGTTTACATATATTCAGGCTTTCAGTGCAGTCCTCCCAGTCTTCACTGCCCCTTCTTAAGGGGGTTACTTTCTTTTTTCCTAAGAAGTGGCAAGAAAACCCCACCAAGTCTTATGACATATAGTCAAGAGAGTCTCCTTGTTGATGACTTGTGTGAGAGGCGACAACAGTGGCAGTCAGGGAAAATGCAGAGCAGGGGAAGGGGGCCCCGGAGCCCACCATGTTATTTCCCAATCTAATAAAAGCGTCAGGGAGGATGAGGACTCCAATGACAATGGTGTATTGGACAGGACCTGGGAGCCAGATCGTGGTTGAGAAGAGCAGGCAACAACAGTGTAGAAGTGCAGTGGTAGCAGCAATAAACAACAGAGGCCACGCACCTCACAGAGCCATGTCTGCTTTGGGATCCAGTGATGCTGCTGATGCTGTGGGTGGGTTAGGCCCAAAGGATGCCAGAGCTAAGCCCAGCTTGGCTGCCTGTAGCTCTGTGCGAGCAGCTCCTATACAGCTCCTATACAGCCTTTTCTCCACAAGGCAGGCACATAAAACCACAGCAGTGTGCAAGATCTGCAGAATTAAAATAAGCTGTGGCCATTCAAACACAATTATAGGTACTAGAGCTCTATTGCAGCACATAAGGCGGTATCACCGGATCCTTTGGAAAATACAACTGTCCAGCATTCCCAATCAGAACAAGTCTGTGATTGTCTACAAGCTGAACCCCCACCTGGCCACGTTGCTGGTGGTTCAGTTGGTGTAGTACCAGGTAGTAGAGCCTTGTACTCTCAAGTGGCAGAGAATGCGGGCCACACCTTGCGATTCTCACTGTACATCAAGCTGCACCCCATGATGGACACCTGGAGAAGCTGTTATGGGCAGGAACAGTACATGTCTTTCATGGCCTATTGGGTCAATGTTTTTTGCGGCAGTGGAAAGGTAACACCCAAGCAACATGGCCAAGTCCTTTTGACCACCTCCCACCATATCATGGGGCTGGCTCGCACTGCAGGCACTTATCTGCCTCCTCCACCTCTTCCTCCATTGACATGGTGCTGTCTCCAACAGCTGCAGGGCACAGAGTTATTCACACTACCCCCCTACCTATCACATGTGTTAGCTCAAGCATTGCCACACCATTTTGGAGCTGATCGGCCTGGGAGAGAGTAGCCACACTGGTGAGTAGTTGCTCAAGTACATCAAGCAACAAACATCCCGCTGGCTATCATGCCACCGACTCTAACTGGGCAAGGGGTCAGTGACAAGGGGTGCAACATCGTGACCGCCCTTACTGCCCAAAACATCAACCTAGTGGTGCAGCTCTTTCTAAATAAGTACACTGGCTTGTGCATGGTAGTGGAAAAGTCCAGGAGACTGTTCAAACACCTCAGCCACTCTTACACGGCGTGGAACTCTCTCCTGGACCTGCAACGACAGAATGGCCTGCTGCTGCACCTCTTAATCTGCAATATGTCAACTTGCTGGAATTCGACATTGCACATGCTCGCGCGTCTGTACGAGCAGCGGAAAGCTGTGAACGGTTTTGTCCTGCATCAGACAGACTCAGCAGCAGGGAGCATATGTTGCTTTGAAATCAGGCAGTGGCAGCTCATCTGAGACGCCTGTCGGTGCTGAAGCCCGTCAAAGAGGCCACAAAGTTTGTCAGCAGGGCAACTGCGACATAAATGACATCATCCCTCTCATATTTATCTTAGAATAGACGCTGACGCTCATGCAGCAGGAGACTATGGTGGAAGAAGAACAGATGATGCATCTTGCTGTCTGCCCTCTAGCTGTTGGGGGTACACAAAGTGAATTTGCCATGGAGGAGGAGATGACAAAGATTAGGAGTTGCCACTGCCATAGGAGGAGTCAAAGAAGGAGAAGCAAAAGGACGATAATGAGGATAGGCACCAGCCAAAATAACTAATTGTCTCAGTGGGGAGAGCTGAGCTGGAAAGAAGTGGCTCCTCGGACATCCTGGCCAGAATGGCCACCTGTATGCTGGCTTGCTTAAGCAGTGACAGTCTTATTGTTGACATCAAGCAGTCCGATGATTACTTGATAGCCATGCTTTTAGATCCTCGCAGCCAAGGTAAAATGGGGGAATGATTTCATCTGGCAGAAAGGGAGGACAAACTACGTTACTACTAAGAAACACTGTGTACGCAACTTGCCGCCGCTTAGGGCGAGCAGATGCTTGCCACCAGTGTGTCTGAAAAGGAGGCTGTATGGATGTGTCCCAGCACGGTGTCTTTTTAAACACGCTGTATGGTAACACTGTCAAATGTGTGTTTACCCATAGCTATGTATGTCAGTGTCACTCAAACATCATTTAATATTGCTGTCATTGAATTTCAGAGTTTGGGGAGGGGGGATGTTGGAGGGAAAAAAAAATCATAAAAATTAAACAAAAAGTGATAACAAGTGTTCCCAAAAATTTGTCCTAGGAAGCTAGAGGGGGTTATATACCAACTTTCAGGGAAGTTGGAGCAGCTTCAGTTTGGCCAGAACGATTCAGGTCTGAACTGAACTTTTTCAAAAATTCGGTGAATCAGACCAGAAATTAATATTGACTGGTTTGCTCATCTCTAGTTCAAAGAGATTTCACTGCAAATACTGTATTGTTATATCAGTGTTAGGGCTCGTTCACATCAGCGTTATGCTTTCCGTTTGTGTTTTCCGTTATAACATGGTTATAACGGAAAATAACGGAAACCATAAGACGGAAGTCAAAACGGAAGCCTTTAGAGGCTTCCGTTTTGATCCGTCATAATAGAAGCCTATGAGAATCATAACGGATCCGTCTGAGTTCCGTTATGCTGAACGGAAAACAAAGTCCTGTCGACAGGACTTTGTTTTCCGTTTTGCATAACGGGAACCAAATGGATCCGTTATGATTCTCATAGGCTTCTATTATGACGGATTAAAACGGAATGCCTCTAAAGGCTTCCGTTTTGACTTCCGTCTTATGGTTTCCATTATTTTCCGTTATAACCATGTTATAACGGAAAACACAAACGGAAAGCATAACGCTGATATGAACGAGCCCTTAGGGTGCATTCACATCACCGTTTAGCTTTCTGTTCTTCTGATCCGTCAGAAGAAGAGAGAGAGAGGGGGGAAAAAACAGGATCCAGTAAAAAAACGGATCCTGTTGCATCAGTTGTCATCCGTTTGAGCCATGTCAGTCTGAGATCCGTTTTTTTAGACGGGGAGTACTTTTGTTTCCATCTAAAAAAACGGATCTCAGATGGAAATGCCTAAAACGGATGACAACTTATGTAACAGGATCTGTTTTTTTACTGGATCCTGTTTTTTTTCTCTTTCTTTTCTTCTGATGGAACAGAAGAACGGAAAGCTAAACGGTGATGTGAATGCACCCTTAGGCTTCATTCACATCACTGTTCAGTCTTTCCGTTCTCATGCTCCGTTTAGGAGCAGGAGAACGGAAAGGACGGATTCGGCACATAACTGAGCCGAACGGAGCCTAAGGACCCCATAGACTATAATGGGGTCCGTTATGTTACCGCTCAGAAGATGACTTTGGAGCGAAGACAAAAGTCGTGCATGCAGGACTTTTGTCTCCGCTTCAAAAATCATCTTCTGAGCGGAAACCTAACGGACCACATTATAGTCTATGGGGTCCCTTAGGCTCCGTTCGGCTCAGTTATGTGCCGAATCCGTCCTTTCCGTTCTCCTGCTCCTAAACGGAGCATGAGAACGGAAAGGCTGAGCGGTGATGTGAATGAAGCCTAAGCGGATGCATTACTGCATCAGAAAGTGTGTTTTAAAGAAATTTTGCTACAAAAATTTCATTATTGAACCAGTGATTAAACTGGAAACACTGCATTGTTATATTCATGATAGCAGACACATTACTGTATCAGATTGTCTGTTTCATAGACATTTTAGTATAAACCACTGATATTAAACACATAGTTCAAAGACATTTCAATACAAATAATGCATTATTCCCAAAGTAAATGGTCAATACCTGTGTACAGTGTGCTTGTAGAATGGGATGGACATTTAATTGCACCTCTGTTTTTAAATTTCAGAAAACACACTTGCTATTTTGCTAGTATCATTTAATAATCAGTGTACCAAACCCATCATTTTTTATTTATATGAAATCCATGACTTTACATTTATAAGACTCATAGTAACTCTGGAAAATAGACGAGTACAAAACGAAACACCTAGGCCTCATCATCCAAATGTCAGAATATTCAGTAGTTGCAGTAGTAGCAGTACCAGCCATCTGGCCAGTAGTAGTGGCCCTTGTACCTGTAGCTACGGTGGTGGCAGTAGGGCCAGTGGTAGCTACAGTGGCACTCAGGGTAAATACAGAGAAGGGAATAGGGAGGGGGCTAAGGAGCCCACAATAACATATCACAATGTGTTAAAAGTGGCAGGAAGGGAGAGGACTATGATGCTGATTGTGTGTTGAACAGGACCTGAGGTGCTGAGGAGATGGTGACATCAGAGAAGAAGGGCAGTGTCCACAGCAGCAATAAAGAGCAACATACATCCAAACCTCTGAAAAACTGTCAGGGCCAGATCTGCTTCTTTTGTGGTCATCTGAGGAACTAGTGACACTGCTGATAATGTGGGCACAGGCGTAAAACGTGGCAGAACTAGGCCAAGCTTGGTTGCTTCTATCTCTGTGTGAATAACTCCTGGTTGGCAGATTTTCTCCACAAGGCCGACACACAAAACCACAGCTGTGTGCAAGATCTGTAGGATTAAAATAAGCCAAGAGCATTGAAACACAAACATTGGTACCAGGGCTCTATTGCAGCACATGAAGTGGCATTAGCTGATCCTATGTGAAATTAGAACTAGCCTGCATTCCAGATCAGAATACGTCTATCCTTCTCCTGGTCTTCTTTATGGAAGCCAGCCCACATCCCAAACACTACAGTGTCCTTGTCATCTTCATCATCAGCTGCTTTTTTCTCCTGCTACTCCTCTTCTTTGTCCTCTGCTCCATCATGAGACATCCATAATGGAAAGTGTGGCCATGAGAAAACTATTAGTGACCAGCAATTAGCTTATGTGCAAGCTGCAATCCTACCTGCCCAAGTTGCTGGCAGTGAAGTTGGTGTCATACCACTTAAATGTGGTAATGGTGGCACCATTCTGTGTCTTCATCAAAATGAGCAGGAAGCATGTATTGTTTCAAGATCAGGCAGTAGCAGCTTATCAGAGATGCATGTCACATGCTCAGGCCCTTCGAAGAGGCCAGCAGATTTGTCAGTAGGAACAACTGTGGCATCAACAATATCACCCCCTTGATATTTATCTTAGAGCGCACGCTCACGCTAATGCAACAAAAGATGGGGGAAAAAGAACAGCTTAAATATTTTGCTGGCTGCTGTGAGCTGTTGGGGACCCATAAGGAGAAAGTCCCATGGAGAAGGATGAGGATGATGAGCTACCGTTGGAGGAGAAGGAGGATTTGGTGGTTTAGGAAGAGTAGGAGACTGATGATTACGACGCTGTTAAGGGGACCAACCTTCTAAATGGAGGGCAGAGCAGGAAAGAACTGGGTGTGCACTGCAGGCACACTGGCCAGAATGGCAAACTGTATGCTTGCTTACATAATGACCGCTGTATCCTTAACATCAAGCAATCTGATGATTACTGGATAGCCATGCCTTTAGACCCTTGGTATCAAAACAAAATGGCGGAATATTTTCCTGTTCCCGAAAGGGAGGCCAAATTACTGTATTACCAGGAAACATTGTATGCATAGCTTGCCACAGCTTTTGGCGAGCAGATGCATGCTGCCAGCATGACTGACTGGGAGGCCCCTGTCTGCCCCCACAGTCACCCGCCACTCGCGGTCTCCACTAACATGAGCAGCAGAAGCTGCAGGAGAAGCAATAAAGCCAGTTCAGTATCATCAACATGATGGATACATTTTTCTATGTGCTGTGCCAGGCTGATGCAAATCAGTAAACAAAGAACACCCATATTCAGTCCTACCTGAATGATGGCCTTTCTCTGGTGCATACTGTGTTCGCTGACCTCATGGACTTCTGGGCAGGCATGTTGGAATAGTGTCCCAAACTGGCCAAGTAGGATGTCTTTGTCTGCTCCAGCCTCCAGTGTCATCTGAGAGAGGGGTGCAGCATGACACCCACATGGAAAAAGTCATGCCCCTGCCACTGTCTGCCTGCCTACCATCATGTTCTCTACTGTGGCTGCTGCTGCCACCACTGCCGCTGATGGCCTGGCTACTGTCATGTTCTGACCCTATGGCTGTTGCTGCTACCATCATACCACCTCCACTGTCTGCCTACCTACGTACCATCATGCTCCATACTGTTTGGCTGATGTTCAGTACTGTATTGCAGCTGCTGTTGTCTCTGCCACAGCGGCTACTCCATGCTGGTAATCCCACTATTGCCACTTCCATTACCTCTCCTGCCACTACTACTTCAACTACTCCAATACAGCCACACATATCTACTGCCTTGTCTGTTCCATGCTGTGCTGCTACTGCTGCCACTGCTATTGTGTCCACATCCCACTATTACCCTACCCTTTTTTCGCATCCACATTGTACTGATGCTGCTCCCAATTAAAAGGGAGAATTTTATTGCAGGCTCATTCAGATCAAGCCACTCTATATTCTGACTAGTATCACTTGTGTGTGTATAAATACAGGCAGACATTCTGCCCCCATTAATGCATAATATTTGGATGTTTGTGCAGAACAAGTGACTGTTTCTTCTGATATTAACATGTATGTGTATAAACAGAGGCAAGGATCTGCCTCCATTAAGGCATAATTTTTGGACATTTATGGGCTAATTTATTAAGACCGGCATTTTAGACGCCAGTCTTAATACTACTTGCGCTGGCGCATGATGCACCTAAGTTATGTAAAGGCGTCGCCCTAAATCTATGCCAGCTCCCTAGCTGGCGTAGATTTAGATAATTTTCTATGCCTAAAACAGGTGTAGAAAATGATAAATGAGACAGGCTTGCCGACCACGCCATGCACCCTTTTTTGGACCTGGTGTCGGCAATGAAATGTCGCAGATTCAGCCGCAAATACCCTTTGCGACTGAATCTGTGACAGATATACGCCAACAACTGGCATATATCTAATAATAACTACAAGTCACTGTTTTTTCCCACAACACTGTGTGTATTTAAACACCATCTGCCCCCCAAAACATAACAAATGCGATCGTGCGGTGTGTTTTTTAAACTCTATGTTAACACCGTCAGACATGCATTTACCGATAGATATATTTGTCAGGGTCGCTTTGACATAATTTGTTATTGCTGTCATTGTGTTCAAAAGCTTAAAGGGGGGAGGAAAGTAAAAATGTATAAAAAAATTAACAAAAACAGATAACATCTTTCCATTAAAAATAAAATAAAACTGAGTCCTAGGAGACGTCAGCGTGTCACATACTGATTTTTAGGTCAATTGAAGCTATTCAATTTGTGTAAAATAGAATTAGGTCTTAATCTAATTTTTTTAAAATATTTGCAGAATTGGACACAGAATGAATTCAAGAAGCTGACTCATCTCTACTAAATACCCTAAATGGCACACGTGGACACCTCTCACCAAATCATCCCTATCCATCTCTTTACTCTTTACAGTAGGAAGCCCTAAGAGGATGATGGTTGGGGCTATGCTCCCTGGGCTGCAAACCTCCATCTTGGGGTACACTGGCATGATTCATGATCACATAATTGTCGAAAGGAGATTTTTGGATACTTTTTTACTGGATGTGTTTGGTGCCCTGCATCTCTATAGTTTCAAAGCACAGTGTCTCCCTGCAATGAGCTGCCATGTATAGGGGAGTATCAGCAAGTGTTCAATTCAAGGGGGACTAGCAGCAAGTACTCAATTCACCAACAGCACCCCCACAGGAAACATAAAGCATTACACATTTTTTCACTGAAATAATTGTTCTGTTCCAGAGACATTCGCTCTGATCATTGTTAATGTTCCTTGTGATATGTATAAAGAGTATGACTAATTTGGAGGGGTCCTATACTAATTATTAATTACTATTACAACTAGGTGCTGCTCTAATTTTTCAATATAGCATGTTAATGGGCTTGTCCCACATTAAAGGGTACCTGTCATTACAGATGACTTACCAGAATAAGCAATATAGTGTGCACAAGAGGAATAACACTATATCTGACCATTATGTGACTTATATTTTGCATTTATCACCAATATGTTCTCTGTAGGCTCCATCTCTAAATGTCAGTTATCCAGCAATAGTGAGCACTGTTGCCGTGAATCCAGCACAGATTTTAGACATAAAACTTACAAAAAACAGCAACAACATCACTGTGTGTTTGTACCTCTGTCTCCTTCCAGCAGCTCATATCCCTAGTCCCTTTCCGCTCTCCATAACCTCCTATGGGCAGCAAGTAATCTGATCTGCCAGTGATTGTCTGGTCTATCAGCTATGAAATGAAAGTGAGTGATCAGTTCTGAAGGCAGGGGGAGAAGAAATGGCTCATAAATGGAGAAAGAGGCATTTTTGTTTAATAATGATGAAAATATATGAGTGGCTCACTATCCAGAATGTATTGAAAGCGAGGTGCTTCAACTGGTAGACCTAATCCACAAGGTCTTAGAAAGAGTGAAAATTCAATGGAAAAAATGAAGTTGAGCACACTCTTATTTAGGAAATCATGGATATCTACTGTGGTTGTAATAAGAAGTTGATCATGCACAGCTTTGATTTACTTTGATTATATTATGGAGTGTATATAGTACAGTACACAATCTATTATAATTTACAAGTAAATATATTAAATACAAATATAAAAATGTAAAAAATGAAAAAAAGGGAAAAAATAGGAAAAATATAAAAATATAGAAATATGAAAAATAGATGTCACATAGGAATATACTCCTTAAATAGTCTGGGAAGAGTCTCGTAAAAAGTGTCCTCCTTGGACGGTCTGATTGGGACAAGGGATGCACAATCCCTATAATGGATATTTGTCCATATGTCTAAGATGTTAGAAGAATAGTCATAATATGATAAATTGAAATATGGTACTTCTTGCAGATAGATATATATGTTAGGTTAGTACTTTACCAGATTCCTAGAGAGATGCCGCAGTCCTTCTTAGTAGTGTGTGCGATGTCTCGCTGTGCGGGCACTCGCAGAGGGAAACAGCTGGGCTTCACCCGTATTCTCAGCTTCTCAGATCGCGGCGGCGTCTGCGCGCTTCCAGGAACAAACAGAGCGCTCCTACCAATGCGCGCCTTTTTCTCGCTGACAGCGGCGTCTCCACGTGGCGTCCCACGTGGAGGTAGTGGGCGCGCTGGGGCAGCCGGAGTGATAATGTGGACCGTAACTTCCCTTTGTTTATAGTTGCTTATTGGCTGCTGTTTCACTTTGTTTCTTTATGTTGAATATTTGGAAACGAAGTATATGGTTTTGGGTTTGATCCCGATAGTTTGTACCACTTTAGGTTTCTCAGGTATCCAGTAAGCTAAACGCGTTTCGGGGACTGCAATTCCCCTTCCTCAGTAGCTACTGAGGAAGGGGAATTGCAGTCCCCGAAACGCGTTTAGCTTACTGGATACCTGAGAAACCTAAAGTGGTACAAACTATCGGGATCAAACCCAAAACCATATACTTCGTTTCCAAATATTCAACATAAAGAAACAAAGTGAAACAGCAGCCAATAAGCAACTATAAACAAAGGGAAGTTACGGTCCACATTATCACTCCGGCTGCCCCAGCGCGCCCACTACCTCCACGTGGGACGCCACGTGGAGACGCCGCTGTCAGCGAGAAAAAGGCGCGCATTGGTAGGAGCGCTCTGTTTGTTCCTGGAAGCGCGCAGACGCCGCCGCGATCTGAGAAGATGAGAATACGGGAGAAGCCCAGCTGTTTCCCTCTGCGAGTGCCCGCACAGCGAGACATCGCACACACTACTAAGAAGGACTGCGGCATCTCTCTAGGAATCTGGTAAAGTACTAACCTAACATATATATCTATCTGCAAGAAGTACCATATTTCAATTTATCATATTATGACTATTCTTCTAACATCTTAGACATATGGACAAATATCCATTATAGGGATTGTGCATCCCTTGTCCCAATCAGACCGTCCAAGGAGGACACTTTTTACGAGACTCTTCCCAGACTATTTAAGGAGTATATTCCTATGTGACATCTATTTTTCATATTTCTATATTTTTATATTTTTCCTACTTTTTCATTTTTTACATTTTTATATTTGTATTTAATATATTTACTTGTAAATTATAATAGATTGTGTACTGTACTATATACACTCCATAATATAATCAAAGTAAATCAAAGCTGTGCATGATCAACTTCTTATTACAACCACAGTAGATATCCATGATTTCCTAAATAAGAGTGTGCTCAACTTCATTTTTTCCATTGAATTTTTGTTTAATAAGATGCGTTACAAAGTTTCTTATGTTTGCCTGCACTATTCATTCATGAAAAATGAGTTGAGGGTACAGTGACTATATAATACTGCTTATAGCCATACTTGAATGTTGTCAGGAACTTAAGTGGAAATAAAATTAAATATAAAAAGTATAAC
Organism: Rhinella marina; assembly: GCA_900303285.1. NCBI lineage: Eukaryota > Metazoa > Chordata > Amphibia > Anura > Bufonidae > Rhinella > Rhinella marina. Next base: position 486,073 of record ONZH01030406.1, on the reverse strand, counting down.
ACACCTTACAATTCTGTTCTGAATGACGCCTTCAATAGAATCCTACATTCAGGATTCCACCACTAGAGGGCAGTGTCTACCTACAGAAAAGCACTATCAAGCCAAAAGCCTGTAAACTACAGGATCACTGTGATGTGGGCGACTGATACAAAACCGGATTCTGAAGGCTCCCACGTAAAAACCCATGTGTTTCAGTAACAGAACAGCAGTACGTAATTGGAGCGGCGTGACTGGAAAACCCAGCGGGGACCTGCAGCTTTCCCTTTTAATCAAACATTCCCATTGTGATGGCTGTGAATACAGGATTATTTAGCAGTACCTGCAGCCACTACAGTGCTGACTATTATATCAGTTTTTTAAAGTATATTATTTATTAATCAAGTATGTTATGACAAGTTTACTCTGCACAAATGACATCAGGATTTTCCAGATTCCCAAACAATCCTTGGCTGTAAGATTACTTAAATGTGTATAAGGTCAGAGAGAAGCCAGTAAGGAGAAACTATACAACAGTAGGCAAGGATGACTATAGCATTACCAGGGTCGTCTGGCTTAAAAAAACACTTTCATATACTCTGTCCATTGATGCCCATGTATTAGCCAGAGCAAATATGAAGAGAGCCCTGCATGTCCATGCATCATATATACAGCCCTTTGATTGCAATGGGCAGGACACTGTGTGATACGTAAAGGTAATGTGTCATCAGAAAATAACCTATTGTAAGCATACATTTTTAAAAAAAATTTGATGATGTTATTTTTAATTTTTCTTGTCAAAAACATCACAAGTAAGTTACAACAAGTAAGATCACTTTACTGTAGTTGTCTGCTTATAATCAAAGACAGGATTAGAATGGCAGATATCACCTTTGTAAAGATAACACATGATCCACCATTCACAATCGGTGATATCAAAGCTTATCTACTGACCTCTGCACAAGTCACAGAGCACTAGAAAACTCTCCCGTAGAAGTAAGGCTACTTTCACACTAGCGTTTTATAATTCTGGTATTGAGTTCCGTCATAGGGGCTCAATACCGGAATAAAACGCTTCAGTTTTGTCCCCATTCATTGTCAATGGGGGCAAAACTGAACTGAAGACAACGGAATGCTCCTAGAAGCATGCTGCGGTTTGCTCTCCGGTCCAGGCATCCTCACCAAGACGGATCCGGAATGACCCCCAATGAAAGTCAATGGGGACGGATCCGTTTGGTGTGATACAATGGTGAACGGATCCATCCTCCATTGACTTTCAATGGAGTTCATGACGGATCCGTCACCTGCACACACACATACAGACATACACATATACAGACATACATATAAACATACACAGACATATACACATACAAATACACATACATACTTACATGCTCCTGGCAGGTCACCATAGCGCAGGAGGAGCAGGACAGCACACACATAGGACGATTCCACCCAGTGCCCAGCAGAGGGCGCTGTGGGGAATCGTCCTATGTGTGCGCTGTCCTGCTCATGTACTGTGCTGTGGAGACCTGCCGGGAGCAGGTAAATATGTATGTGTATTTGTATGTGTATATGTCTGTGTGTGTGTGTGTATGTACTGTGTGACGTGTGTGGGGCCAGAGCGCGGTTCCGGCCCCACACATTTCCCTGCGGCAGCATGGATCCGGCAGCACCCTTCACCTGCCAGATCCGTGCTGCCGCTAATGTGAAAGAGGCCTAAGTGAATCCCCACCAGTCTACTGTGTCTAAGGCCTATGGAGGCTGCCGTAAGGCATATCTCTAAATGTTGTTAAGGAGAGGCAAGATGGCACCCCCATAATCATGTTCAGAAAACAGAATAACAAAATTATAAAAAAGGATATCTGACACCATCTGGTTTTAACTGGCAGAATAAAATATAGGTGACACATTCCCTTTAAGCTGCAGGGAAATTTGACTGTTGCCGCTGGCTTGCCCTATAGATTACACCTAGTTGCTAGAAGTCTTTTTGTTTAATAAAATGGGATTGACTGTCTAAAGTGAACAGCCTTCACTACCATGGGTTCAGTGAGAAAGGGGGCACAGCTAACATTGGACCTATCACAATTCCACAGTGGTAATATAATGTTAACATGCAGGTGGGGGATGCGTATGCTGATTGTGCAAGCACATGATAGGTGAAGGGCCCTGTTGTATATTTGGCAGTCGATATACACTTCTGTGTCTGATCCTAATTGTCCAACCAGTGGGCCCCCAATTCATAATGAGATGTCTGGGAGGTGCAGAAACAGATGAGTATTTCCCGTAGACTATAATTTAGATTAATAGTTGTGGACTTTGCCTGTGCAACAGGTTCAGCTCCACCTGAACAGTGCACAGTGTTTGTGCATTAACTGCCCTGTACGTGTTACTGGGTAGTGTTGCCAACATGTGTAGAAGTGGAAGGAGAAACTGGTCTATTGCCAGCGGCCACACATAAGAAGGCTCCCTCGTCCTGTGACATCCACATAGGCGCATTCACACTTACAGTACAGGCAGGGATAAACACTTGCCGCCTTATCATTCGGAACAGTTTGACAACCATCACTGCCCATGTGCGTTGTCCTAAATACATGCCACACGACAATCTGATCCGGCTTCTATAAAGTCATGGGGTGAAATACAGCAGCCCGGCACATCATTTTAGTGGACAGCAAGTCCAGGTTAGATTTATGTAAAAATATTTAATTAAACTGAATTGGCTATGAGCACATTACAGGTAAATAAAGTAATGACGTCCTGAAATAGGTGTTTTGCTTTAAAACGGTTGTCCAGGATTAAAAAAGCGAAAAGCATAGTCGCTTTCTTAAAGAAACTGCGCTGTCCACAGGCTGTGTGTGATATTGCAGCTAAGCCCCATTTGTGTAACAGTTAAACTGATTTATATATAGTGTTAGTCACAGTGATCCCTCTAGTTGCAGCTAGTCCCTCTGCCTTCACCTACAGAAATGCCAAGTCACATTCTTCTTCTTCTGTGCCCCATCCTCAGTGAGCCTCCTTGATGATGCACAAGGGTCTGCCTAGCCCAATATTTCCAAACCACCAGCAAGAAGTTGTGCTAGAAGTGGACAGGAGGTCTGACAGGAGGATACATTCTGCTGACTGGGAGGAACAGGAATCTGACTTTTGTGGAGAACCAGAGCCTTCAAGAATCCTACCATTCCTGTCAATAAGGGGTTTTCTGGGATTTTGATATGGCATATCCTCAGGATAGGTCATTAATATCAGATCGGTGGAGGTCCGACTCCTATCACCCCCACCAATCAGTTGTGGTCCTCTGGTGAAATTAGCGTCCTCTTCCTAGGCCAGTGACATCACATTCCTCTGTCATGTGGCTCGGCAAAGTTCAATCGCATTCATGTGAATGGGACTGAGCTGCAATACCAAGCACAGCCACTATCTAGTGGACTCACCAGAGCACGCAGCTTCCTCAAACTGCTGGGGTCGTGGCTATCATACCCCTTCCAATTTGATAAGGATGACCTATCCTCAGGAATCTCAGAAAAACCCTTTAATTTATGATAGTTAACTTGGTGATGTGCCATATACCTATGTAACGTCAATGTCGACCTGTGACATATGTTTACAGCACTGTGATTGCAGGGGCACAGCAGTCACCTGAGGGGGGATCTATGATTGATAGCTGCATCCCTGTCGGTACGGTTGGGACTGTAGAAAACTGATATCAGACGTTTAATTTAATGTATATGTTTAGGTAATCATATCAGTAAGGATTCTTTGCGCAGGAGCCCCTGCAATGTGTGTTCCTTGAGAGTGATCCATGACGGGTACATTTTCTGCTGGAAACAAGCGGTGGGAAAGCAGGGGTCAGGGCGACACACCTGTTCTTGGGATTCAGGGTTCCAAGTAGTCGGACCCCCACTGATCAAAATGGGAAAACTACTTTTGCCAATACTAAGGCAACACATCACCAGATTGGATGGAGGTTCCCTTGGCCTATACCATGGCCACCTCCATCATGTCAAGTATAATACTTGGACTATGCTGGTTTGTCCTGTTATATATTACAACACCCTGTGGATTGTAGTTTACCTTTTTCCATAATCTCTAAAATTCCCTTCTTGATGATGTCATCACGGGTCTGCCGGGAGGTGATCTTCTTGGGAGTGGAGACAATTCCTGGGAATAGATACAAATGTTATAAGACATTGCTTTTTCTCATGGGAACATCTTCTTCTGTAATTTAAAACATTTATTCTAAAATATACAAGAAAATCAAAGTGATGTAGCAGCACAGTTGAAGTAATCCTCAAGGCAAAATAGGGTGCAAGGCTCAAAAAGGTTGGACTGATCTTCACAATAGCTGCCAAAATAGAAACAGCAGCACTCCAAAGTGCTTTAAGCGAAAACAAAATAAAAAATTAAAATAAATCTACTTTTTTTTTTGCTTAGGCCAATACTGCTCCTAGAGGGATTGTCACACAGATTTCCTAGGCTCCTGAATGGCAAAGCTGCATAGTTAAACAGCGATACAGGAACGGAGAGGTATCACTATACAGCTAGGCATATATGCAGGGGTGCACCACCAATGAGGTGAGATGAGGCAACTGCCTCAGGCAGCCCCAGGTGGGGGCAAGAGGGGGCAGCAGAAGGGGGATTATCTGTTTCTGCAGTATAGTATTGAGAAGCACAGTGGGCACAGTATGTGGCACTATATTACCCTGTATGTTTTGTAGCTCTGTATGTAATGTTTTCCAAGTATGTCTTTAACAGTAGAGCTGGAAGGGTTAAGGTTAAGAAATTGGCATTGGGGAGTTGGGGCGCTGTTTCAGTTTTCGCCTCAGGCAGCAGAATGGCTAGGTGCACCCTTGCATATATGCCATTCGGGAGAAGGCATATATAGAAAAGCTGGGTGTAATCAAGAATGGCAGACATATTGGACACCTTATCAACAAAAATACTCCCCCCACTATTTCTTACCTGCAGAGGACTGTTTTAGCTTTTCACTTTTCTTTTTCCTCCATTTCCAAGGTTTGAAGATCCTCCCCAGTGTTGCAAGCTTACTGTTCCTCCTGGCAGGTGGGGTTCGCATCCCTGTTACCAGATACTCCGTCCGCAGTGCTGGAGACTGGGCCATCTCTTCTAAGTGAGAGAAGAGAAGGAGAATGTTAGTATAATAGGTCACCCAATAACACAGTGTAACAAACCATATGGGACACCATCACAGAGGACAGTTGGGTATCCAGGGCTTGTTTGCCTCCCCCATAAATTATAAGAGATAGGAAGCTGGACTTCTACCAAATATATCAAGGAGACTGCTTCTCCAATCCATAAAATGTCATCAGTATACACATATTTAAAGACATAGTCATACCTGAAGGCTAATGCATTTAAGACTATCAAACTGATAAAAACTTAATGGCCTATCCAACTCCAAGAACCCTCCTTCCCAACCAGCTAAATGAAGGGGCCATAGTGGTGCAGTGAGCGGCATATTTCTTTCACTGTTTACCGGGAAGAGCACCATACATTTGGTTGCGGCTCTGCATTATCACATAAAGATTTGTTTATATTGCCTAGTTGAGCTTCCAGTACTATGGTGCCCATGGAGAGGGGAACCACTGCACAAATTCAGATTTCCCATGGAGAAGTAGAATGTGGAAATCCCACCCTCTCTCCACAGTCCTGTAACAACCATCGATTTTTCTGCTATGGAACCTAGATCATTTTTCAAGACCCAAAATTAGCATTAGAGGCCCTAGTTTATACAAACATGGCACAGCCACTTATAATGGTTTCTAAATATCACAGTACTGGCCATTATTGGTATATTTGTCAGAGAGGTAGACCCTATAGCTGCCATGGGGCTGTGGAGGGTTGAGGGCTAGCTCTGACAGGCCGACCTAGGGCCCACATTAGGTGTATAGGGGCAACTGAGTTACCGTCTACCTCGACGTAGGGTGGATAAGCATCGAGCATGTTTACAAGTGGCCTGCAGTTGCCACTGAAGGAAGCTTAGGGTGGGTTCACATCACTTGTGTGCTATCCATTTATCGTATACATTGGAAATAAAATGATACAAGAGTGTAGCACACCACATGTTTGTATCCTGAAGAGTCTGGTAAAAAAAAGAAAAAAGGATATGTTAACGTATACGTTTTTTTCTTTTACAATGGAACTCTATGGTGAATGGATAGCACTGTATGGCATCTGTCTGAGGCATCCATTTAACATATACATTACAGACCAAAAGTTTGGACACACCTTCTCATTCAAAGAGTTTTCTGTATTTTCATGACTATGAAAATTGTAGATTCACACTGAAGGCATCAAAACTATGAATTAACACATGTGGAATTATATACTTAACAAAAAAGTGTGAAACAACTGAAAATATACCTTATATTCTAGGTTCTTCAAAGTAGCCACCTTTTGCTTTGATTACTGCTTTGCACACTCTTGGCATTCTCTTGATGAGCTTCAAGAGGTAGTCACCTGAAATGGTATTCCAACAGTCTTGAAGGAGTTCCCAGAGATGCTTAGCACTTGTTGGCCCTTTTGCCTTCACTCTGCGGTCCCGCTCACCCCAAACCATCTCGATTGGGTTCAGGTCTGGTGACTGTGGAGGCCAGGTCATCTGGCGTAGCACCCCATCACTCTCCTTCTTGGTCAAATAGCCCTTACACCGCTTGGAGGTGTGTTTGGGGTCATTGTCCTGTTGATAAATAAATGATGGTCCAACTAAACGCAAACCGGATAGAATAGCATGTCGCTGCAAGATGCTGTGGTAGCCATGCTGGTTCAGTATGCCTTCAATTTTGAATAAATCCCCAACAGTGTCACCAGCAAAGCACCCCCACACCATCAAACCTCCTCCTCCATGCTTCACGGTGGGAACCAGGCATGTAGAGTCCATCCATTCACCTTTTCTGCGTCGCACAAAGACACGGTGGTTGGAACCAAAGATCTCAAATTTGGACTCATCAGACCAAAGCACAGATTTCCACTGGTCTAATGTCCATTCCTTGTGTTCTTTAGCCCAAGCAAGTCTCTTCTGCGTGTTGCCTGTCCTTAGCAGTGGTATCTTAGCAGCTATTTTACCATGAAGGCCTGCTGCACACAGTCTCCTCTTAACAGTTGTTGTAGAGATGTGTCTGCTGCTAGAACTCTGTGTGGCATTGACCTAGTCTCTAATCTGAGCTGCTGTTAAGCTGCGATTTCTGAGGCTGGTGACTCAGATGAACTTATCGTCCGCAGCAGAGGTCACTCTTGGTCTTCCTTTCCTGGGGCGGTCCTCATGTGAGCCAGTTTCTTTGTAGCGCTTGATGGTTTTTGCGACTGCACTTGGGGACACTTTCAAAGTTTTCCCAATTTTTCGGACTGACTGACCTTCATTTCTTAAAGTAATGATGACCACTCGTTTTTCTTTACTTAGCTGCTTTTTTTCTTGCCATAATACAAATTCTAACAGTCTATTCAGTAGGACTATCAGCTGTGTATCCACCTGACTCCTGCCCAACACAACTCATGGTCCCAACCCCATTTCTAAGGCAATAAATCCCACTTATTAAACCTGACAGGGCACACCTGTGAAGTGAAAAGCATTTCAGGTGACTACCGCTTGAAGCTCATCAAGAGAATGCCAAGAGTGTGCAAAGCAGTAATCAAAGCAAAGGGTGGCTACTTTGAAGAACCTAGAATATAAGACATATTTTAAGCTGTTTTACACTTTTTTGTTAAGTATATAATTCCACATGTGTTAATCCATAGTTTTGATGCCTTCAGTGTGAATCTACAATTTTCATAGTTATGAAAATACAGAAAACTCTTTGAATGAGAAGGTGTGTCCAAACTTTTGGTCTGCACTGTATGTTTTTTGTAAACATTAAACGGATAACAAAAATGTGATGTGTACCAAGCCTTAGTGGGTACATACTTTGAGTTCCATGTATTCAAGTGTGCAGTGAAGATCTCCATATGCTTTTCAGTAGCTGTTTGGCCAAAAGCTATTCCTCGGTTCACCCCAGTATACATATCTGTTGCCACAACTAAAGAAGTGGCTATGGAAATTCAACTTGCCTGATCCTTCCTTACCCTTACTTCCTTAGCCCTCGTGCACATCTGATTGTTGGTCAGCAGGTTATCTTTTGAAATAATTTACATAAAAGAATGGTGTTCAGTGTTTTGGTAATCACAAAGTTTGTTGTTTCAATGTTTTTGATCTTTTTGGCAGATGTTTCTATGGTATACTGAAGTACAATTATAAGCATACCTACATATATATGTTTTTTACTTTTATTGACAAATGTATGCAAAACTTAATATTACCAGTGTTCTGAAATTTACTCTGTTGTGCTAGATACCAGCTTCTGTGCCAAATCCCGACTGATGGCAACCAATTCTTGCCTAATCAGTGCTTGGACTTTTTCAGTTTCTGTCTTTTTGTTTGGCCACCTGCTTTTTGAGGAATGATCACAGGCCCACAATGGGACTGAGATCTGGAGAGTGTCCTGGCCATGGATCTAAAATATCAATATTTTGTTCACTGAGCCACTTAGTTATCACATTTGCCTCGTGACCTGGTGCTCCATCATGCTGGAAAAAAACATTAGGGGAGATTTATCAAACTGGTGTAAAGGAGAACTGGCTTAGTTGTCCATAGCAACCAATCAAATTCCACCTTTCATTTTTGACAGCTCCTTTGGTGAAACCTGACTGGTTGCTATGGGCAACTAAGCCAGTTCTACTTTACACCAGTTTGATAAATCTCCTATCTCATTGTTCATCACCAAATTGCTCCTGGATGGTTGGGAGAATGTGCTCTTTGAGAATGTTTGATCCTTTGCGTTAAGGTAGTGTTTTAGGCAAACATGTCAGGTCGCCCACTCCCTTGGATGAGAAGCAACCCCACACATGAATGGTCCCAGAATACATTACTGTTGGAATGACACAGGACTCATGGTAGCACTGATCTTTTCTTCTCTGGATTTAACTTATTTTTCCAGATGTCCCAAATAGTCTGAAGTGGGCTTCGTCAGAGGGCTTCAGAAGACTTTACCCCAGTCCTCTGAAGTCCAATCCCTGTACTTTCTGCAGTATGTCCGTTTGTCCATGATGTTTTTCTTGGAGAGAAGTGGCTTCTTTGCTGCTCTTCTTGATGCACTCACACTTGTCTGATGCCATTCCTGACCAAGCTATGCACTGGTGGTCACCTGATCCCATAGCTAAATCCTCTTTAGGAAGAGGTCCTGGCACTTGCTGGACTTTCTTGGGTGCCTTGAAGCTGTCTTCACAGCAACTGAACCTCTATCCTTAATGATCCGATAAATGGTTGATTTAGGTGCAATCTTACAAGCAAAAATGTCCTTGCCTGCGAAGCCCTTTTGATGCAAAGCAATGCACCGCATGTGTTTCCTTGGAGGTAACCAGGATTAAAGGGAATCTGTCAACTCACCCCCCCCCCAAAGTAGAGTAAGCAGTTTACTATGTGGTATCTTCATACTCAGTTGGCTAACTGTAGATATGGTCCAAGCTATGTTAAATAAGGTAAATGTGAACAAAGCTCCAGGTCCAGATGGATTACACAAAAGAATTATTAAAGAACTCAGTTCAGTTATACAGTAGCTGTGTCCCATTGATAATTTTTTAAGATTTTCTAGGGACTGATACAGTTCCAAGTGCGGGGTCCCCTATTATTTAACTTATGTAAATAATAGATTAATAGCGCTGTTTCTATTCTTGCAGGTGATGTAGTACTGTGCAGTCCATGAAAGATGTCCATAAATTACAAGCTGATTTGGACACTCTGAGTGTTTGGACATCAGCTTGGCAAATGAGGTTGAATGTGGATAAATGTAAAGTTATGCATCTGGGTAGTAATAATCTATATGTATCATATGTCCTAGGGGGATTAACACTGGGAGAGTCACTTGTAGAGAAGGATTTGGATGTCCTTGTAGATTACAGATTAAATAACAGCATACAATGTCAATCAGCTGCTTCTAAGGCTAGCAGGATATTGTCATGTATCAAAAGAGGCATGAACTCGTGGGACAGGGGTGTAATATTGCCACTTTACAAAGTCTCATGCCTCAAAGTCTGATGCGGCCTCATTTGGAATATGCCGTCCAGTTCTCAGCACCAGTCCATAGAAAGGGTGCCCTAGAGCTGGAAAAAGTACGGAGGGGAGCGACTAAACTGATAAGGGGCATGGAAGGTCTTAGTTATGAGGATAGATTAAAAGAATTAAATTTATTTAATCTTGAGATGGAGGGGACATGATTAACCTATACAAATATATAAATGAGCCATACAAAAATATGGCAAAAAGCTATTCCATGTAAAATCCCCTCAAAAGACAAGGGGGCACTGCCTCCGACTGGAGAAGAAAAAGTTCAGTCATCAGAGATGCCAAGGCTTCTTTATTGTAAGAACTGTGAATCTGTGGAATAGTCTATCTCAGGATGTGGTACAGCAGGAACAGTGGAGAGTTTTAACCCTTTCCCGACATGTGACGTATTATTATGTCACATGTCGTTTCTTACAGCAGACGCCCGTGGATAATGTCCGCGACTAGCGGTAATGCCGATCATAGACATTTAACCCCTCAGATGCTGTCTGAGCATGCTGAAAACTAAAAGCATGCACTTCCGTTGATGCTCCGGCTCCTCCGATTGACGCACAATTTTTAAAGTGGAAAACCCCTTAACTTGAAAACGAACTCGGCTTCGGTTCCAAGGTACTAGTTGGAGCCGAAACTGAGTACGGTTTCAAGTTTTAAAGTGATTTTCCACATTAAAAATCTACTACCGAAGTTCTTAAACAAAGTCACACCCAACTTTGCGAATAACTTACTCCGGTCATCGGAGCCCATACATTCTAAAGCTGAATGGAGATGAATCTCCATACAGTATTATTCTGAAGTTTTGAATGAAGTGACTTCGCTCCTACAAATAAGCATTGAAAAGCATCCTCTCCATTATGTGTGTGAGCTTGGGGGACCTCTCTATGCATTTTACTGATGGTTTGTTGGAGTAGAGCGTTGGACTGCAAGTGAGTATGAAGATAAAAGTTACATAAACGGACACGGCATCACTTACACTATACACTGCTTACTCTAGTTGGGGGGAGGTTCGAAGCTGGCAGATTCCTTTCATCAGAAGAAGATAATGATTTCAAGCACCGTCACCCCACTTTTAAAGCCACCAGTCTGATTTTCTGATTTAATCAGAGTGCTATCATCTGCTTTGTCCTCATTAACACTTTCTCCTGAACTAATGAGAAGATCACTGAAATGATGTTAGCAGGGCATTTTGTGTCAGGGCTGAAATTCAGTGGAAATGTTTTTTTTATTATGTTAATTTTCATAGCAAGGAATGACTTTCAAATTAATTGAAAATCATCTGATCATATTCTTCATAACAATCTAGAGTTAATGCAAATTGTCACCATAAAAGCTGAAGCAGTAAACTCTGTGAAAACCAAAATTTGTGTCAGTCTCAAAAATTCTTGCCATGACTGTAATGCCTCATTCACACGTCAGTATTTTGGTCAGTGATTTCCATCAGTGATTGTGAGCCAAAACCAGGTGCGCCTCTAAACACAGAACAGGTGCAGATCTTTCCCTTATACTTTATGTCTGTGGAGGCTCCATTCCTGGTTTTAGCTCACAATTACTGATGGAAATCACTGACCAAAATACTGACGTGTGAATGAGGCTTAAACCTCACACTGCCCTTCTCTCACATCAGGTGTGGTGGCGGATGGGACACAAATGTTGCGTATATGCATTAGTATGGTGAACGGGGGGGTGTAGTTATGTTCTTCTCTCTGTAGCACTGTAAGGGTTAACACTGTTTGTGTGCCTTCCTGTATTAACATGCGGTTTATGGTTCATCGATCTAAGGAAACCACTGGTGTTGTTAATCGTCTGCAGCTCTTTAATAACGTGCTCATTCATCATAGACGGAGGAGGAATAAAACTAAGCAGATTTCCAGCAGCCCACAGCCAGGCTATAAATAATGTACCAGCCACGAGCACCAGGAACTGAGGCATCCATTATGTATACGGCTGGTCACAGGGGGAAGAATCTGCAAACCTCCAAACTACATGGGGAGGGACGTCTCCTGTCCTTTTGCACCCAGATTCACCCAACCATGGTCAATGATCTGTCCTGTATGAGCAAAAAATCCAGTTGTAAAAAATTGTTAATGGGAAATCTGGGTGGTAACCAATTTGCCAGCACACTGGGATTGTAACCCAGCTTTCCTAATCTTAAATGACTTAACCAAGTTAAAAAAATATGGTCCAAGCAGGCTTCTGGGCCTGGTAGCCACTGCTACCTCTGCACCCTCTATAGCTACGCCACTGAGTCCAAGGCAGGGAAGATGTTAAAATAATAAAATAGGTTATACCAGTTTAAAGCCCTCTGCTCCAGCTCTGCCACTCTGATCCTCGACACTGCTGCAGCTGTAACGTCATGTTCTTGATGGCAGCAATGACTTGCCCACATACAGCACATGATGGCCTGTCACTGGCCTCAACGTTATACAACATTATACAACCTCCATTAAAAGAGAAGGACATTGATATTGTCATAAATCTTACAGATTATGAGTTGACACCAGAGTGTGTCTCGGTCCTTAACAAAGGCCTGGGATATAGTCTGGTAGAACAATTTGACCCAGCCACATTTGAAATAGATATGTTTAAAGCAGTACGTAAGATTATTCTGTATAAGTTGTTTAAAAGCATACCTGGTGCTAAAAATGTAGAGAGAGAGAAAAGAGTGGGAGAGATACCCACAACTATTGGTCCGTTGGGATTTAGTCATAAATTTGATGAGCAAGAGAAAATATGTCTGCAATTTTTGATGGGTCTTGAGGAAGAATCTAAAGAGTCGGGAATGGGATTTGCAGAGTTTGTGGGAGGGGTCAAGTCCACATTTTGTCCCCCTTTGCCCGCTGGTAGTAGAATCGATGTCTTTTTTCACCAAGTTATTAGTGAAGTGAAATCACTGGTTTATCCAGTTACTGAGAGAAATATTACAGCTAGCGAGAAAAAAGCCCTTGATTGGCTGAGGTCGAACATGGACATCGTTGTGAAACCAGCGGACAAGGGGGGAAATGTGGTTCTGATGACACGTGAATATTATGTGGCAGAGGCCATTAGACAGCTGGGGGATGTGATTGTTTATGAGAAATTATCAGGGGACCCCACTCACACTATCCAGAATCGCTTGCACAGTTTTTTGAGTACGTTTGTACAATTAGAATGTATTCCAAAAAAGAAAGCAGAGAAATTGTTTTTAGCTTTCCCTATGAAACATTCTTGGTACTTTCTCCCTAAGGTGCACAAGTCACCGAGCCGACCCCCTGGCCGCCCTATTGTGGCAGGGATCAGCTCGGTGACTGAACCCCTTTCTAAGTACTTGGATTGGCTGCTTAGATCAATTTTGGACGGTGTGCCAGCTCTCCTAAAGGACACAAACGACTTCCTACGTGCACTGGAGTCTACAGTGGCATGAGGGTTGTGGTTTGCTGTCCTTAGATGGGGAGAGCCTATACAGAAGAGAGGAAGGTAGGACAGCACTTCCCCTGTATTGCCATGCAATTAAGCCATTTAGCGGTGGTGCCTACAGCATTGGGCTCCAGCCTGTTGGGCCCCCAAGTATAGTAACGGAAGAAGATGCCGTGGCACTCCAACGTCTTCAGACGTTCTTTTATTCAGCAAACACAAATAGCAACGTTTCGACCTGGAGAGGTCTTGATAAAGGTCGAAACGTCGCTATTTGTGTTTGCTGAATAAAAACTTTGAGAATCTGAAGACGTTGAAGTGCCACGACATCTTCTTCCATTACTATACTTGAGAGCCTATACACCCGCATCCCGCATGAGGCAGATACAGGAGCAGTCAGGGATGTATTGTGTAATACGGAGAAAAGTACAGAGTATATTGAATTTATCTGCGAAGCTCTAGATCTTATTTTGAGGAATAATGCATTCAAGTTTGGTAGCCAATGGTATAGGCAGAGACACGGCACGGCAATGGGTACACCAGTGTCGTGCACCTTTGCCAATATCTATTTGGCGAAGTTTGAAGATAAGTACATTTACTCAGTCAATAACCCATACCTGAAGTACATCAAGACGTACTTACGTTATATTGATGACGTGTTTATCGTCTGGTCTGGGACAGAAAAGCAGGCCCAGGAATTTGTAGAGTGGTTGAGTAGGACGAATTATATGAATATGATCTTTACCCATAAATATGGAGAACAAAGTATGGAGTTTCTGGATGTGGCTGTCGAGGTGAGGGGTGACGCATTGGTCACGGTGGGATATAGGAAGCCCACCACGACCAATTCCTTGCTACACCACGACAGTTTTCATCCAGATAATGTAAAGGAAGCGGTCCCATGCGGCCAATTCATCAGGCTTAGAAGAAAAAACAATACAGATTAGGGTTTTTAAAAACAGGCCCTAGAATTGAGACAAAGATTACTAAGAAGGGCATATCCGGAAAGAACTATAGATAGAGCTATGAGTAAGGTGGCTGCCTTTACTCAGCAGGATCTATTGCTCAAAAAACAGAGGGGAAGAACCAATATAGATCATGATGTTGAAAACAAAAAAGAACGACAATTTACTTTTTCCTTCAAATATAGCCCTATGGCGAAGGTGATTCGTGAAGTAGTTTTGCGGAACTGGTGCATATTGACGAAAGATACCAACTTAGGGATAGCTATTACATTCAGAAGGAGTCATAAAATAAGGGATAGGATCGTAAGAAGTCGGTCCATAGAGAAAGATCAAAGCAAGTGGTTAAGAGATTTGGCATCCCCAGGAAATCATCGTTGTGGGGGGTGCTCCTTTTGTAGGTTCAACCCACAGTACAAGTACTTGAAGTTTGGAGGGCTTTCCTATAGAGTACGGGATTGTATCACATGTAGAAGTAAATTAATTGTTTACCTGGTTTTGTGCCGATGTGGGCGTTTCTACATCGGTAAGACAATCAGGTGTTTGTTCGAGAGGTTTAGAGAACATGTAAATTCCATAAGCTCAGGAAAAGGATGCCGCAGATTAATTGAACATGTACGTAAGATCCATCAGGGTGACACGAGTGTACTCAGCTTTTCTGGTATTGAAATAGTGCCCCCGTTAATGCAAGGTGGAGATAGACAGAAGCTGTTGCTTCAAAGAGAGGCCAGATGGGCTTTGTATCAATAAAGGTATAGAAGATTATGAAGAAAACTGGTGAGTGCCATCCTGATTTATTTCTTCTCTTGGTTTGAAACATTGTTTGGACTGTTATCTTTGGACTGAGCACCATATACAGCTTGTGAGTGCATTCCGAGAGCCCGGATATTTAGTGCGGTGTGAACACCCAGATAAATCAGTGACGTCTCTACACTATCTCTACCTATTGACGTTATACAACATGAGACCACATGCAGCTCTCACATGCAGTATACGGCATGTCACCACTGCAGATATATAAACAAGCTCAGCGGGAAGGACGGCAGCAGTGGAGTGGAGGGGCTAGAGGCAGTCAGAATAATGTCTTTTAGTATTTTAACACCTTCTCTGCCTTTTACCATTATTATTTTCACTTGGACAACCATTTTAAAGGGACAATACCATCAAAATTATCACAACATTTTTTAAAAAACGGGTGCATGCTTTTCTGGATATCATTTTTTTAAGTCTCTCCATGTAATCTACTTCCCGTGCTGGCTCTTTAACTTTCTCTTTGTTTGGCCTTTTACAATGGCAAACAGTCTCGCTTAACTCAGTCAGGCCATTCTGACCACAGAGGGAAGGGGATAAGTGAGTCAATTACTGCATCACACATTACACTGATAAGTGCAACTGCTCTTTATCTAGGCCTAACAAGAGAATAATAGGGCGGTCATATTGTCATCCTAAAATCTACATCTACTATTATACTAGCGGATAACATCTTTCCCTTACAGCAGCAGTAAACTGCCAAAGGATTACCTATCTATTTACGAGTTTTATATGCTGACTAGTGATGAGCGAGCATGCTCGGCCGAATATGATATTCGGCCATGCTCGAGTCCCCTCCCCGCACACTAATTGGCTAATTAGTACTGGCATTCACTGTAATGCCATAGCCATCTTGGCTACTGGCATTACAGTGATTGGCTGGCCGGGAACGCATCATCGGGTGCTATATAGCACCAGGTGTCATGTGACCGGCTCAGACCGAGTCAGGGAGAGCTGCTGCAAGGAGGGACGGATAGTGTAGGGAAAGAAATTGGCTAGGCAGGGATAGTATTTCTGTTCAAAAGACCCAAAAGCCCTTTTAAGGGCTATTTTGATATCTGTCTACAATATTTTATTTTTTTTTTTGGGGGGGGGGGTAAAATTGCGCAAGGTGGCCTGACCTTAACGCCACTCTAGTACTCTCTGTATACTATATACCTGACATCCTTTGCTATTATTTCTGCTGTTAATTAAGGCCACAGTACCTCATTTGTGGCTGCTGTATAATGTTTGCGCAAGGAGGGACATATAGTGTAGGGATAGGATTTGGCTAGGCAGGGCTAGTTGTTCTGTTCAAAACACACAAAAGTCCATTGTTATATCTGGCTACAATTTATTTTTTTCTTGTGGGGCAAAAAGAATGCAAGTTTGCCTGACGCTAACACCACCTGTGCAGCTTCTGCATTCTAATACTTTCTGTATCCTATATACTTGACATCCATTGCTATTTTTTCTGCCGCTAATCAAGGCGACAGTACCTGCGCTGGTTCTGCTGTATAACGTTTGCGCATTCTAAATATTTGACATTCGGTGAAATTTTTGCTGATCATACACTTAATAAAAATCTGGACTACTGTACTTGTGACAAAGTTGCATATATATTATTTAATATGCGCAGGGCGAGTAGTAAGGGACGGGGAAGTGGGCGTGCTGCTGATGGTGCACGCAGAGGCCATGGCTCTGGGAGCGGTGAAACTGTGCCTACTGGCAGAGCACAAGAGACAAAGTCATCCAAAACTCCTAGCTTCATGTCCCAGTTTGTAGGGCGGCGCAAGACACAACTCTTGACGCCACACCAGTACGAGCAGGTAGTCGGTTAGATTTCAGCTGATAATGCTTCCAGTCGGTTAAGCACCACCCTCTCTTCCACAAAGTCCAGTCTCAGTAGCCAAGACAACAAAATCCTCACCCTGGGCAACAAAATCCTCACCCTGATCCTGAACAAGGCTTGGATTGCCCCTGACTTCTCTACCACACCAGAGGAAAGCGGCTTAATGTGAAGAAACTTTAAATATGGCTTTTAGGCTGTACTGAATACACTGTATTCCCATGTACCCCTTCCTCTTCTCGTTCTCTTCCTCCTCATTCTCCATCATATGAAACAGCTTATTAGGCTGCCCTCAAAGTTCACCAGCAGGCCTGGAACCATAATGTTTTAGACGGTCAGCTCTCCAGCTGGCCCTGCACCATGATGTTTTAGACGGTCAGCTCACCAGCTGGCCGGGCACCATAATGTTTAAGACTGTCAGCTCACCAGCTGGCCCTGCACCATAGTGTTTTAGACGGTCAGCTCACCAGCTGGCGCTGCACCATAATGTTTTAGATGGTCAGCTCACCAGCAGCACCTCAACCATGATTTTTTAGACGGTCAGCTCAGCAGCATGTCACCCATAATTTTTTAGATGGTCAGCTAAGCAGCAGGACCTCACCCATAATTTTTTAGACGGTCAGCTCAGCAGCAGCACCTCACTCATAATTTTTTAGACGGTCAGTTCAGCAAAAGAACCTCACCCCTATTGTTTTTGAGTGACAGTAGCAGGCCATCAATCATAATTTTTCAAGGGTGTGTCTGATGCCCTCCTTTATGTGTAATAAAGGGTGTATTGGAGTGCCTGTTCCTTGTAATTTTTGGCAGCCCTTCCCCTTTGTGCATAGGCTTTATCAGTGTAGAAGTCCCAAGTCATGAACAATTGTACCACAATGTGAATGAGGCCCTCCTTTATGTTATATACCATACCAGCTGTATCGGAGTGCCTCTTCCTTGTAAATTTTTGACAGCACTTGCGCTTTACGTACAAGTAAATATATTTTTCCTAACAATATTTCCTCTAAAATCGATGTTATCTTCGTTTTTTTGGGGTATAATTGTTATTCCGTAAAAGTGGCATAATAATCGAACATCATCGTTAATAGCAGCGACTTTGTGTCCAAGATGCATCCAGACATCCTCCCCATGCTGTTCCCAAACCATTCCAGTGGTGTTTCCACCATTTTCTCACCTTTCCCTATGAACCAGACATCCTCCCCTCTGCAGAGCAGGGGATGCCTGGTTTAGTGCTCGGGTTCTCCCTTAGACTTCCATTATACTTGGGTGCTCGGCCAAGCACTCGAGCACCACCTAGTGTTCGGCCAGAGCACCCAAGCACCCGAGCTTCGCGGTGCTCGATCAATACTAATGCTGACTGCTACAGAAGGACAACATTTTGTATTTAATTATCAATCACACAGTACTGCCTAAATGAAAAAGAAAAACAGACAAAAATGAATAACAAAAATTGTTTTCTATGGATATTGAGTTTAAAAGACCCCACTGTGACCCAAAAGTGTTCCTTGAAATGTAACATCTGCAATGATAAGGCAGTGAAGGAGGTATCACTGCATATGCAAATATGTCTGCCATTCAGGACTGTAGAAAAGCTGGGTGACTATTAGGATTTGTCAATATCAGAAAATGTACGACAATAAATTATTTTTGACAAAACAATAATTGATTGTCGTATACTGATATACTGATATTGATGTCTGATAATTTCCCTTCTGTAAAGGAATAGGTTTCTCTGGAACTATCTTAATGACTGATTATTATTCTGGTGGATCATTAATTGACAAGAATAATTACATTATATGGAAAGTTTGGCATGACTATTATAAATTGTTTCTTTCAAAGGAAATGTGGTCCCCATTTTGTTACTTCTAAAGGGCAAATCTGCAATAATCAGCAGATTGGTATGTATCAGTATATTGCTAGGTAAGCTCGCTATTCATGATTGAAGGAAATCTGGGTGAAATTATGGTTGGCCAGTCTCAGAAAATGTTTGATATTGATATTGTCATGAAGTCTCTCGGTGTCCCCTTCCTTAAAAGTTACTTCAAGTGCTCTCTTTTTAATAATTACAGCCACTGACCCCATAACAGTAATAGCCAGTGTCCCCCACCATATTAGCAGCCAGTGCTTCTAACATTTATAGTGTCCTCTGTAACGGCTCATTCACATTACCATATGAATAGGTCCGCAATACGTTCCACAATTATGCGGAACGGGTGCGGGCCAATTCATTTCAATGGGGCTGCAAACGATGTGGACAGCACACCGTGTGCTGTCCACATCCGAAGTTCCCTTCCAAAAATATAGAGCAGGGATGCCCAACCTGTGACCCCCCAGCTGTTGCAAAACTACAACTCCCAGAATCCCTGGACAGGCTACAGCTATCAGCCTACAGCAGGGCATGATGGGAGTTGTAGTTTTACAACAGCTGGAGGGCCACTGGTTGAGCATCCCTGATATAGAGCATGTCCTAGGCACCTTCTATTTAGCAACAACTGTATGCGGTCTGCAAAATGCGATACACACAAGGCCGGTATCCGTGTTTTGCGGATCCGCAATTTGTGGACCGCAGAACACATCCAGTTGTCTGTATGCAGCCTAACACTGATAGCCATAGTGTCCCTCTGCTTAAATAAGACTTTTCTAATATCCAGTGACAGCATATTCCGATATCCAGTGACAGCCACAGAGTTCTCCTCCTTAAATAGGACCTGTCACCTCTCCTGACATGTCTGATTTAGTAACTACTTGCATCCCCTTTGTAATAACAATTCTAGAGCATCTATTCTTATGAATCTGATTGTTGCTAGAAGTTATGAATGAATTGCTAGCACTTTGCAATAAAGATTAAGATGGGTGTTACCAATTAGGGGCATGTCCTTGCATGGTCTGACACATATAATCAGTGCTGCCAGTGGCAGACTGAGCAGGGACACACCCCCAACTGGTAACACCCATATGGATGATCACTGCAAACTGCTAGCAATTCATTCACAACCTCTAGCAGGAATAATAAAGGAATGGCACACCATGTGTCAGGAGAGGTTATGGGTCCTCTTTAAAGGGGTTATGCCATGATTGATGTAAAAAAATGAAAATCAGTCATATAGTACATGACGATCTCTTTCTAACAAAGCTACAACTGGCCCTGTGCCTCACATGGATCCAGAGATCTCCACATTCATTCATCCAATTGCTCTAATAGATTCTCTTCAGGCTGACACTTCAGAGGGTTTGTCTCCCATAACAGTAACGATCAATTCCTCCTGACATTTATAGTGTCCCCCATAAAGGTAACAATCAGTTCCTCCTGACATTTGTAGTGTCCCCATAACAGTAACAATCAATTCCCCCTGACATTTATAGTGTCCCCCATAAAGGTAACAATCAGTTCCTCCTGACATTTATAGTGTCCCCCTTAAAGGTAACAATCAGTTCTTCCTGACATTTGTAGTGTCCACATAACAGTAACAATCAATTCCTCTTGAAATTTTATAGTGTCCCCCATGAAGGTAGCAATCAGTTCTTCCTGACATTTGTAGTGTCCCCCATAACAGTAACAATTAATTCCTCCTGACATTTATAGTGCCCCCCCATAAAGGTAACAATCAGTTCCTCCTGACATTTGTAGTGTCCCCATAACTGTAACAATCAATTCCCCCTGACATTTATAGTGTCCCCCATAAAGGTAACAATCAGTTCCTCCTGACATTTATAGTGTCCCCATAACAGTAACAATCAATTCCTCTTGACATTTAGACTGTCCCCCATAAAGGTAACAATCAGTTCTTCCTGACATTTGTAGTGTCCCCCATAACAGTAACAATTAATTCCTCCTGACATTTATAGTGCCCCATAAAGGTAACAATCAGTTCCTCCTGACATTTGTAGTGTCCCCATAACAGTAACAATCAATTCCCCCTGACATTTATAGTGCCCCCCATAAAGGTAACAATCAGTTCCTCCTGACATTTATAGTGTCCCCCATAACAGTAACAATTAATTCCTCCAGACATTTATACTGTCCCCGATAATAGTAACAATTAATTCCTCCAGATATTTATACTGTCCCCCATAATAGTAACAATCAATTCCTCCGGACATTTATAGTCTCCCCCATAACAGTAAAAATCAAATCATCCTGGCATTCATATTGTCCCCCATAATAGTGACAGCCACAGTTTCCCATAACAGTGACAGCCACAGTTTCCCCATAACAGTGACAGCCTTCATGCCATCATAATAATGACAACCACAATGCCACTTCTCTGATAAGGGAATGTCTGATTCTATGTGAATAAGGTTTATTCAGGGTATGATAACAGTGAATAGAATAATTTGTGGTTTACCCGCAGAGGCCAATCATAGTAATATAGTTTATAGTAACATAGTTTATAAGGCCGAAAAAAAAGACCTCTGTCCATCCAGTTCGGCCTGTTATCCTACAAGTTGATCCAGAGGAAGGTAAAAAAAACCCTTGTGAGGTAGAAGCCAATTTTCCACACTTTAGGGGAAAAAAATTCCTTCCTGACTCCAATCAGGCAATCAGAATAACTCCCTAGATCAACGACCCATCTCTAGTAGCTACAGTATAACCTGTAATATTATTACACTCCAGAAATACATCCATGCCCCTCTTGAACTATTTTAGTGAACTCACCATCTCCTCAGGCAGAGAGTTCCATAGTCTCACTGCTCTTACCATAAAGAATCCTCTTCTATGTTTGTGTACAAACCTTCTTTCCTCCAGACGCAGAGGATGTCCCCTCGTCACAGTACTGGGGATAAATAGATGATGGGAGAGATCTCTGTACTGACCCCTGATATATTTATACATAGTAATTAGATCTTCCCTCAGTCATCTTTTTTTCTAAAGTGAATAACCCTAATTTTGATAATCTTTCTGGGTACTGTAGTCCACCCATTCCAGTTATTACTTTGGTTGCCCTCCTCTGAACCCTCTCCAGCTCTGCTATGTCTGCCTTGTTCACAGGAGCCCAGAACTGTACACAGTACTCCATGTGTGGTCTGACTAGTGATTTGTAAAGTGGCAGGACTATGTTCTCATCATGGGCATCTATGCCCCTTTTGATGCAACCCATTATCTTATTGGCCTTTACAGCAGATGTGACATTCGTTTCTACAGCTTAGTTTGCTGTTCACTAAAATTCCTAGGTCCTTTTCCATGTCAGTGTTACCCAGTGTTTTACCATTTAGTATGTACGGGTGACTTGCATTATTACTTCCTATGTGCATAACCTTACATTTGTCAGTGTTAAACCTCATCTGCCACTTATATGCCCAAGCCTCCAATCTATCCAGATCCATCTGTAGCAGTATACTGTCCTCTGTAGTATATATGTATGGTATACTGTCCTCTTTTGTGTTAATTACTTTACAGAGTTTAGTGTCATCTGCAAAAATTGATATTTTACTGTGCAAGCCTTCTACAAGATCATTAATAAATATATTGAAGAGAATAGGGCCCAATACTGACCCCTGTGGTAGCCCACTAGTGACAGTGACCCAATCTGAGTGTGTACCATTAATAACCACCCTCTGTTTTCTATCACTGAGCCAGTTACTTACCCACATACATTTTCGCCCAGTCCAAGCATTTTCATTTTATATATTAACCTTTTATGCGGTACAGTGTCAAATGCTTTGGAGAAGTCCAGATATACGACATCCATTGATTCACTGCTGTCAAGTCTAGAACTTACCTTCTCATAGAAACTGATTAAATTAGTTTGACATGACCGATCCCTCATAAAGTCATGCTGATATGGAGTTATTTGTTTATTTTCATTGAGGTACTCCAAGATAGCATCTCTTAGAAAACCTTCAAACAGTTTACCCACAACAGATGTTAAACTTACCGGCCTATAGTTTCCGGGCTCTGTTTTTGGACCCTTTTTGAATATTGGCACCACATTTGCTATGCGCCAATCCTGTGGAACACTCCCTGTCAGTATAGAGTCCTTAAATATCATAAATAAGGGTCTAGCTATGACATTACTTAATTCTCTTTGGATACGGGGGTGTATGCCATCTGGTCCTGGCGATTTGTCTATTTTAATCTTTTTAAGATGCCGCTGTACTTCTTCCTGGGTCTGACAGGGCTCTTTTAATGGGGAATTTACTTTTATATTCTGCATTTCATCTGACAGTTTATTTTCCTCAGTAAATACAATGGAGAAAAAAAATATTTAATAGCTTTGCTTTCTCCTCATCGCTCTCTGCAACTCCCTCCACATTACTCTGTAAAGGGCCAACACCTTCAGGTTTATACTTTTTACCATTTATATAATTAAAGAACATTTTAGGGTTAGTTTTACTCTCTTTGGCAATTAATCTCAAGGTCTCTAGTTTGGCTGCTTTTATTTGTCTCTTACATATTCTGTTTGTTTCCTTTTAGTTTTTCAATGTTTCCTCGCCACCCTCCTGTTTTAGTGACTTAAATGCTTTCTTTTCGTCATTTATTGCTTTCTTTACAGTTCTATCTATCCATATTGTTTTTTTCTTGTTCCTTAACCTTTTATTCCCATAAGGTATGTACCTCTCACAATTAGATATTAGGATGCTTTTAAAAATAACCTATTTTGTGGCTGTATTTTTACTTTGTCCCAGTTAGTTAGGCCTATGGCTTCTCTTTGTTGGCTAAATTTAGCTTTTTTGAAGTTTGGTATTTTTGTTCCTTCCTAAAGAAACACTCTTTTGAATGACAATTTGAAGGTTATTACTTTATGGTCACTATTTCCAAGGTGTCCCCCAACCTGCAAATCTGTTGTTCTGTCAGGTCTATTGGTTAATACTAAGTCCAGTATGGCCGTCCCTCTAGTCAGGTCCTGAACCAGTTGGGAAAGGTGATTGTCTTTGGTTATTGCCAAGAACCTGTTTCCTTTATGAGATATACAGGTTTAGGTTTCCCAGTTTATATCTGGGTAGTTGAAATCCACCATAATAACGACCTCATTATGTTTTGCCGCCTCGTCTATTTCGTTTAGTAGTAGATTTTCTGTGGACTCTGGTATATTAGGTGGTTTATAATAGACTCCTATTAGTATTTTATTATTGTTTTTGCCTCCATGTATTTCTACCCACAGTGACTCCACATGTTTATGTCCCTCACTTATATTTTCCTGGAGTGTGGGCTTTAAAAAGGACTTTACATAAAGGCAGACCCCCTCCCCCTCTATGGTTTTGGTGATCCTGTCTAAACAGACTGCAAACCTATATGTCAACTGCCCAGTCATAGCTATCATCCAGCCATGTCTCAGTTATTCCCACTATGTCACAGTCCTCCTCACACATCACTAATTCCAGTTCACCAGTTTTATTAGTCAGGCTTCTGTTATTAGTGTACATACAATTAAGAGGTTTATGTATATTTTTTACCCTACACCTTTCCTTCTGAACTGTTCTAGTCCCTCCTTTCATTCCTCCCCCAGTTCCATTACCTCGTCTCCGGTCTCTATCTGCACTATCTTCCCCTGTTATGTAATTTCCCTCCCCCCAGTCCCTAGTGTAAACACTCTTCCAACCTTCTATCCATCTTCTCCCCAAAACAGCTGCCCCTTCCCCATTGAGGTGCAGCCCATCCCTACTATAGAGCCTGCAGCCGACAGAGAAGTCGGCCCAGTTCTCCAGGAACCCAAATCCCTCCTTCCTACACCAGTTTTTGAGCCACTTGTTTACCTCCCAGTAATCTGCCAACCTTATTCGCGATGTGTCGAACTCGAGCGCCAGGAAGACAACACACCGTTCGACGATCCCGGTCTTTGTGACAGTTCGTCCTATCTGTATCCCTAATAATTGAGTCTCCCACTACCAGCATCTGTCTGGCCTGCCCTGCTCTCCTGGTCCCCTGCTTACTGGAGCTGAGATTCCCCTGACTGGCAGAGGAAGTGTCCGGCTGCAGCAGTGCTATCCCTGAACTGACATCCCCCTCATCTGCAAAACTTGCAAACTTGTTGGTGTGTGTCAGATCAGGGCTAGCCTCCCTGGCACTTTTCCCTTTACTCCGCTTTCTAACTGTTACTCAGCTACCTACCTCACTTTCCTGAGCCTCCTCACTACCACCCTCCCCCATATCTACCCCATAGAGTGCTTGCTCTGTGAGCAGCAAACTGTTCCAGGACTGCATACATTAGACAAGATGTGCACTGGACTGCGCTGTCAATATTGGAACACATACTAAATGGGGATTATGCAAGAAAAGAGAAAAAATACAATACAGTGATAAGAAACTGACTTAGGCTACTTTCACACTAGCGGCAGCACGGATCTGGCGGGTGAAGGGTCCCGCCGGATCCGTGCTGCCGCAGGTGCACGTGTGGGGCCGGAACTACGCTCCAGCCCCACACGTGTCAGACTGTCTCTTACCTGTCCCAGCAGCTCCGGACACCACAGGAGGAGGAGGATGGCGCGCACAATGGAAGGGAAGGTAAGATTCCCCACAGCGTCCCCTGCTGGAGGGAGGAGGGAGCTGTGGGAAAAGTGCAAGGTAATGGATCCGTCATGAACTCCATTGAAAATCAATGGAGGACGGATCAGTTTACTATTGTGACACAACGAACGGATCCGTCCCCACTGACTTGCATTGGTGGCCAATCCGGATCCGTCTTGGCGCAGATGCCCAGATCGGAGAGCAAACCGCAGCATAAAGCCCAAAGCCTGAGGCGGCACTACTAAGAGATTCCGATGACTAATGTGGATCCAGTTCATCAAATACAACAATACTTACATGTGTTACGACTTGATCTGTAACTGACAGAAATCAGAAAGGTACAAGTTGCCATCAGAATCTTTCACTTGTGCAGCCTAAAGCTTTGGATCTTTAATCTCAAGTGACTGTATCTCAAAGTAAAGAAGCATTAAAGCGTACCTGAGTTTTCAAAAAATAACTTTGCATAATGGCTACTTTGTACAATCATAATTGTGAATGAATTGTTATGTTTGGGCTTCCCTAAAGTCTCTTTCAGCCGTATTATTCCTTGTTTAAGCTGCACACGTAGATGCATTTCTCTCACAAGCAGTGGGTGTTTGCTGACCTCACTTCTTTTACTTCCCACTATGTTTGTTTTCTTCTAGTGCACTCAAAAGATGACAAGGAGAGATAAGTCTCAGGGCACTCATATGATGCTTAGAAGCAGTTGTTTATCAGGCTCAGGATCTCAACTAGCTCTGACACACCCCCAGTTCCTCTCAACCATCTTCTGAGTCTCTGTTATTAGGGATGGATCTTGCCTGACAACAGTCAATGAACTGCAAGTTGGGTGAAAGTGAGACCCCAAGTGGCCATAACTTTACAGCTTTTTTTCAGGTGGATGCAGACATTTTAAGTCAAGGAGTTATCATGGTTTAAAAGGGTTGTCTGGGAATAGCTAAATGATGCTTGTATCTGCCAAGGAAATATTCATACTTAAATGTTTCTTGCTGCTTCCGTCCTGCACAATGCTTGTTTACTTCCTCCTGGACATGGTCACTTGGTCCTCTGCAGCCAACCAGTGGCGTCAGCTGTGATATGTCTCTTGTGGACATGTAAATGCTGAAGTCAATCATTGCAGCAGAGCAGATGACCATTTCCAGGAGGAAGTAAACAAGCCACAGACTGGAAGATGGACACAGAGGAGCAATCGTGCAGGATGCAGTGTATTACCGTACAACTCTTAAACATCTAGTTTACCGTATCATTCTGCACTCAGTAGCCCATAATAAAAAAGTGAAAGCTGAGTTTTAGTAATTTCTGCAAATTTATATAAAAGAAAAAACTAAAATATTGCATTGACATATGTATTCAGACCTTTTGTTATGACACTTGAATTTTAGCTCTTGGTGCCTCCCATTTCTCATGTGTATCTTTAAGATGTTTCTACACCTTGATTGGGGTCCATCTGTGGGAAATTCAATTGATTGGACCAAACTAATATCCCATGTGCAGATGGGAGAAACTGCCAGGTCAACCATGACTGCAGCATTCCACCAAGGAGCTTCTCCTCTGTAAATGACACTTGAAAGCCCACCTGAAGTTTACAAAAATGCACCTAAAAGACTATCACATTGCGAAAAACAAGATTCTCTGGTCTCATCAAACCAAGATGCATCATGTGTGGAGAAAACCAGCTCAACACCTGACTAATACCATCCCTATAATGAAACATTCTGGCTGTAGAATCATGCTGTGGGGATGTTTTTCAGTGTCTGGAAGAGGGAGACTGGTCAGGGTTGAGGAAAAGCTGAATGGAGCAAAGTACAGAGATATTCGAGATGGAGGTTCACCTTCTAACAAGACAATGACCCTAAACAAACCGCCAAGACAACACAGGAGTAGCTTAGGTACAACTCTATGAATGTCTGTTAGTGGCTTCGAACATCTCTAGAGAGACATGACAATGACTGTCCACCAACAGTCCCCATCCAACCTGACAGATCTTGAGAGGATCTGCAGAGAAGAATGGCCGAAATCCTCAAATCCATGTGTGCAAATCTTGTGACACCATACCCAAGAAGACCAGAGGCTGTAATTGCTGACAAAGGTGCTACAACTAAGTCTTGAGTAAAGGGTTTGAATACTTATGTCAGATTTTAGTTTTTTCCCTTTTTAAAAATTTAGAAAAAGATGCCAAACATTCTGTTTATACTTTCTCATTATGGGGTACTGTGTTAAAATTTCAACTTTTTTTTAATTTTAGCACAAGGCTGCACATCATGAGTTTAATCAAACAAGGAACTCAGTTCTGCTACATGTACATATTTACAGCAATGAGCCTTTCACATTAAATTAGACAGATGGAGCAGTGGCCTGGAACATACAACTTAAACTAACCATCATATCATTAAATATATAACGAGATCAAAGAGAAGCCTTAAACATCATATCTGATTAGATATTTTTAGAAGACTGAATGGGGTCCCAAATCACCTCTAATCAAGTGTATGCTGTTCTTGGAGCATCACAGAAAACAGATCATTAGATTTATCCACACGGAATGTCATATCTATTTATCTATCTATCTATCTATCTATCTATCTATCTATCTCCTATCTAATATTGATCTATCTAGTTATCTCATATCTATCTATCTATCTATCTATCTATCTATCTATCTATCTATCTATCTATCTATCATCGATCTATCTGTCTATCTCATATCTATCATCTATTAGTCAGTCTGTCTATTTATCCATTAATCTGTCTATCTCAAATATCTACGTAAGATCTGTATATGATCATATTTTCAAGCACCTAGCTCCAATCTGTGGAATGTGGGCGGGACAAAAAAGCAAGATTGAAAGCTAAGTTTTTTAGCCACATGAAACCTCAAAAAATCCTCAGATCAAGTCATGTGGGATGATTGTGCGATGCCTTCTGTTCAGCGACCTGCCAGTTATCGCCACTTGTTGCAAACTGAGGGACCTTGGTTTATCACTCCGGCAGATCACTACGTGTATAGGGCAGGATGTCAGCACTGTTCAATGTTGTGCGTCCCGGCAGTTAGGAGAACAACAACAAACTGGAATGACAGCAAGAGAAGCACAGAGACAAACCCCTGTAAGGATGGACTGTGTGATTAGAAGAAGGGTGCATAGTGATCCATTCTGTACTGCAGATGAAATTGGACATCACATCCCAAGCCTAGGGAGGCAAGTTGTCGACACAAACCATCAGACAGCGCTTGCAAGACATTGAGCCAGATGTCCAGCTACAGGCCACTGCTCTCATGAGCTATCATGGTGCACAGCAATGGATGCACAGCGATGGAAGCTGGAATTGAGGTCTATCATCTTCAGTGATGAGTCCCACTTTTGCTCAGACACAATGATGGCAGGAGATTGGTCTAGAGAGCATGTGGTAATGTATGGTAGCAGTTGCAAAGGGAGCAGCCAGCAGCAGATCTTGATGATTTGCGTGCCCAAGTGCATTCAGCATGGCAAAACAATGCTCAGACAATCACTTAATATCTCATTGATAGCATGCCAGACCTGTAAGTACATTTTTTTTCTGCTAAAGGCGCTATACTTGATACTATTTCCATGTTTTATAATTTGCATATCATTAACTTGTCTATCGATCCTGTGATTTCCATAATTCCATAATTTTTTCTTCTCAGTGTTGTAGTTTCAATGTTGAGGCTTGTATGTACATTATCTACCTATCCATCCAACTATTATCTATACATCAGTTTGCACAACCCGTTGCTTTAAAACACCATTAGCTATAGTTAGATGCACATAAGAGAACATCACATGCTACTAGCCTCATACTGTGCTACTAGGCCTGATTAACACAACCGTGGTCAGTATCATAAATCACTATAAGGCAGTCAGTTCGGGTCAGGGGAGCCACGGTCGGTCCAGGAGATGAAGCTGACACATGGGCTGTGTTTCCCAGATCAAGAATGGTCGTGCGAATCAGGCCTGAAACTTAGTACACATTTAAGGAGCATACAAGGTCAAATGGCACAAACTCTGGACAACAGGGGGCGGTAGTGAAAAATGTAATTCATCAGCTTCAGCATCAATAGGAAATTTAAAGGGCCACTGATCCTAAGGTCATATACTTGCAGACACATAAAGGTAGAGAATCATTTGCGGTTATCCTACTGAAGAACACTACAGTGAGCCTCTCCACAGCCTGACATGGCTGATAACAGAGAGCAATAGATCACATATAATGATGAATGCAGATAACAGAGACAATATTGTTCCCACTGTAGTCAGTATGTGGGTCTCGGATCAATGGGCTCAGGGTGTATTGACCTATATGGAGATGGAGACTCATCTCTGCTCCTCTTGACCTTGGATAGATCATGCAGTTGGAGTCTTTTATCCAAACGGAATTCAATTCTGACAATGTGTGTTCCCCAACACTAACCTCAGAGATGTCACAGCTCTCCGGGATGACACGAGCTGCATGTGGACATCCCCAGAGGCATAATCAGGAAACCCCAGCGTAGTTCCAATGACAGCTGCCAAGCATTGGGTTCAATCACACGCCTGTACATCCCTGGGAAGACAGCCGGTGGGAGGCAGCGGCTCAGGGATCTTCTGCCGGTTGCAGCAGTTGTCCCATCCTGCAGAATAATTCATTTCATGGGGTTGTCAGCTCAGTGCTGCAGAATCCTGTATGGAGAGGACTGCAGCCAAAATTACGCCTCCGGACGCCCAATCCGTGCATGTCTCTCTAGAGATGAATCATCTCCTCTTCATGCTTCTTTAGACAGGCTCTTGTCCTCCACCAAATAGCTCCTACAGAGCATTGCAGCCCCCTCCCCCAGCCATGGAGCTTCATGTGTTCTTTTCTCCTTACCTGCCTTATGTGGTCTCTGCCCAATCCTGCAGAAAACCAGGTGATTGTTATATTCACTGTACGGTGAAGGATACAGTCAGCAGTCTGCATAGAGCAGAAGGTCCACAAAGCAAAATCTGTACCAGTGCTCATCACCTACTATGTGCCATTTATACATCTTATGTCTTTGTTTGTTGCAGGGGCATTTGAACTCCTCCATGCTGCTACTTAAGTGAATGATACCTTTGTACCCCTTATAGCCATGGAAGCACCCTATATTACAATTACAATATTACAATTACAATTATAATTAAATACCCTGCAGTGTCCTTGCTCCAATAGACCAATAATGAACAGAACTGTGCAAATATCTATATGTCTGTGTACTTGTATGTACATATGTATATGCATGAATATCTGTGTATGCACGGCAAGGTACGACTACTGGTATGGATGCGCTGTTTATCTACATGTGTCTTAACACATTCAAGGCTAGGGCTACACAGCAACAGTGGTCGCGTGACACCCGTCTCAGCCAGGATCCCTGGGTAGCGGGGATCCCATAGAGATGAATGGGATGCCGCCGCAGTCACAAGAAATCCGACAACTGTCGCCGTGTAGCCCTAGCCTAAAGGGGTTATCCAAATGCTTTGCCTGAGTTGACAGAGGAGGTTCCAGCCTTGCTCTTAGACAGACTGCCCATTGATTTCAGTAGGTGATTAGTGATGTTTGATATCCTTAGCTGCAGAACCCCAAAAATGAACTTATTGTCATGAGATCCGTCTAACAAGTGGACAAATCCCTGTCATTTCTTCTGGCATGTCTGTTTTAGAACCTACTTTCATTCCCTATGCAATACCAATTCTGTGACATCCATTCTTATGAGTCTATGTTGTGCTGTTTCTCTATTATTCCTGTAGTTTTATGAATGAATTACCAGCAGTCTGAAACAAAGTTCAAACTGTGGATAACCAATTGAGGGGGGAGGTCCCTGCACAGTCTGATACTCTCCAATCAGTGCTGCCATTGTCAAAGTGTGCAGGGACACGCCCTGTCTGGTAACACCCATCTGGACCTCCATGGCAGACAGCTAGTAATTCATTCTATAGAGGAATATAGGAATAAAGGGATGGCAGAAGATAGAGGAGGGATGCAAGTAGTTACGAAAACAGACATGTCAGGAGAGGTTAAAGGTCCTCTTTAAGGATTTCTTTAATTGCATGTTTAACATCTCGCCTGTTATATTAAATTACAATACATGCGACATCACATAACTGTGTACATACTTTACTTATCCTGTAATGACTCTGAGTTACATTCTATATCATACTCCAGAGCTGCATTCACTATTCTGCTGGTGGAGTCACTGTATATACATTACTTATCCTGTCCTGATATTAGTTACATTCTGTATTATGCTTTAGAGCTGTACTCACTATTCTCCCCATGGACTCACTATGTGCAATGCATTCGTAGCATTATGCATCCTGTACTCACCCTGAGCTACATTCTGTAAAAGATTTCAGAGCTGTACTCACTATTCTGCTGGCGGAGTCACTGCGCACATACATTACACTACATATATTTTCCTGATCCTGAGTTACATCCTGTATTACGTATATTCCCGAGCTGCACTCACTGTTCTGCTGGTGAAATCACTGTATACATACATTACATTACTTATCATGTACTAATCCTGATTTACAGCCTGTATTACACTCCAGAGCTACATTTGCAATTTTGATGACTTCAGAGCTGAGATCCATCAGCCTTCTGCGAAGTGTAGAGCAAACACACCTCAGTGGTATACTATCACTGTCCCTCCATTATATCTAATCAGTGCGCTGTATGATAGGAGAGAAATATGTGGCACTGCTAATGCAACACTACTGATCCCAGCATGCTCAGCCACTGCACTGGATGACACACCAGACCTTGCGTTATTTACAGCGTTCATTGTGCTGTCTGTGTCTTAGCCATGCAGTATGAGGTTCAGCGGTAACTCACTCCTATCATAGGGAGAAAATTAATATTACAAGATCCCCACTGTGACCTGAGCGAGTGATTATAGATCAAGCCAAAATATGACTGTGTCATCTCCAAGAGCTTCCTCTCATCATCCAAGTCTTAATTAATTTTCATGTAAATTTGCTATAATACAGCCTGTGCTACAGACGACAAATAATATCCTTCATATTTCTAGAGAGGCCGGAGCTATAAGACGGAACCACTAACCGAAAATAACCAGTAGCCGAAGGACCGAACTCCAGTGTGATCTGCAACCAGAGCCTGTCTACTACACACAGTGCACACAGCTAATATTTAGATATTGTGTACACTCAAGGAAATCTTCAGTGACCACTGCAGAACCCACACTACACTGGATGGTGCCTTCTTTGAGTGCCCACATGATATAAAAATACCAATACCATGCCATACCATATAGTGTCTAATTAAAAAGACCACATAGTGCCCCAAATCATAGCATCATACATTAACCAACCAATATTTCCAAACAGCTGTCTAAATAAAAACGCTATATATTGCCTGTAGTGTCAGACATTGCAAAAATAATATACTGTCTAGGTAACAGTGCCATACAATGTATATGTAAATACTGCCATACAGTGCTCAAAAAATACCACCATACAGTGAAAAAAGGACAGCTCCATACATCAAGTGCAGTGCTACACAATGTCTAAATAGTACCGCTATACAATAAATTTTCAGGAATGCAGTTGTCGCAAGCCTTAGGTGATGTCCCCTTCAATAAAGGCTCTTCCTGCATCACTGTACAGGGTTGAGCTCTGCAATTCTTCCAAGTGGGGAGCTCGAGCATTTTATCAGTCACTACAATCAATAATCACACCATACTCTATGTAGTGGGGCGGAGTTTGTCATGTTGCAACACGTGTCATGATACACGGGTTAAGGGGGTTACTCCATGACTAATATTTATCACCTATCCAAGGGGGTCCAACTGCTGGGTCCTAGGGTCCCCTATTGGAATAAAGATTGTACAGAGATTGTATAGAGAAGTGTACATCAGTCCACCGCTCTATACATTTCTATAGTACTGATGGAGTACAGACTAAGTCAGTCCCATAGAAACATGCAGTGTCAGAATGGCCCACCATAGTATCAGAGGATTCTCCAATCGGCTCAGGCTCTGGACACAAAGGTCCAGTAGATAAAACCTGTACTGATAATATGGGGTTAATAATTTCCTCTGGTGGGCCCAAGGAACTTCAATCTGACACTGGAAACATGTTCACTACCACTCCATTCAGACAGGGGACCCGGGACCCCTTGTTCTGTACATCCTGTGCGGTCCCACAGGTCAGAACCCTGCAATTTGTCCAATTTCCTATATATCGATGACCAACTGTATGCTCAGGATAGGTCATCAATATCTAATCGGCAGGGGTTTGACTCCCGGCACCCCCATGATAAGCTGTTTGAAGAGAAAGCAGCACTGTTGCGAGTGCAGTCTTCTCTTCACTGATTACAATTATTACCTCCTCGCTGTCAACATCGCAGCAGCGAGAAGTGTAATTACAAGTCAACTGAATGGGACAGAGTGTAACTACAACTGCTGAATGGGACAGAGTGTAACTACAACCGCTCAATGGGACAGAGTTTAACTACAACCGCTGAATGGGACAGAGTATAACTACAACCTGCTGAATGGGATAGAGTGTAACTACAACCACTGAATGGGACAGAGTGTAACTACAAATGCTGAATGGGATAGAGTGTAACTACAACCACTGAATGGGACAGAATGTAACTACAACCGATGATTTAGACGGAGTGTAACTACAACTGCTGAATGGGACAGAGTGTAACTACAACCGCTCAATAGGACAGAGTTTAACTACAACCGCTGAATGGGACAGAGTATAACTACAACCCGCTGAATGGGATAGAGTGTAACTACAACCGCTGAATGGGACAGAGTATAACTACAACCGATGATTTAAACGGAGTGTAACTACAACTGCTGAATGGGACAAAGTGTAACTACAACCGATGATTTAAACGGAGTGTAACTACAACTGCTGAATGGGACAGAGTGTAACTACAACCGCTCAATGGGACAGAGTGTAACTACAACCGCTGAATGGGACAGAGTATAACTACAACCGCTGAATGGGATAGAGTGTAACTACAGCCGCTGAATGTAACTAAGTGTAACTACAACCGCTGAATGGGACAGAGTGTAAATACAACCACTGAATGGGACGGAGTATAACTACAACCGATGAATGGGACAGAGTGTAACTACAACCGCTGATTAGGACAGAGTGTAACTACAACCGCTGAATGGGATAGAGTGTAACTACAGCCGCTGAATGTAACTAAGTGTAACTACAACCGCTGAATGGGACAGAGTGTAAATACAACCACTGAATGGGACGGAGTATAACTACAACCGATGAATGGGACAGAGTGTAACTACAACCGCTGATTAGGACAGAATGTAACTACAACCACTGAATGGGACAGAATGTAACTTCAACCGCTGAAAGGGACAGAGAGTAACTACAACCACTGAACGGGACAGAGTGTAACTTCAAGCGATGAAAGGGACAGAGTGTTACAACCACTGAATAGGATGGAGTTTAACTACAACCGCTAAATAGGACGGAGTGTAACTACAACCGCTGAATGGGTCGGAGTGTAACTACAACTGCTCCTTCCCAATGAAATGAATGGGATGGAGGTGAGTAGTTACACCTGCTCACCGCTGCAATGTCAACAGCAAGCAGGTGAACAATGAAGAGAAGGTAGCACACACAGGAGTGCTGGGTTCTCTTCAAACATCTAATCGAGGCGGGCGGTGACAGGAGTCGGGAGTCCGCTTATCTGATATTGATGGCCTATCCTAAGGAAACCGGACAACCCCTTTAAGGACTGTTTGTACATGGGGCTGCTATTCACTTTGATTTCAGCACCACGGTCAGCTCTGTTCTATTCTATTCATTGCTTGTTATTCTGTGACAACCAGAACCATGAAGGACTATACAAGGAGGCACATACAAACCGGGGTTTAGTCCACTGAATGAGCTAATATTTGTGGGGCTCTTCACTTTCAGAAGATACAAGGTCAATAAGCACGGACACTATTATGTCTCTGTCATGACAAGACAAACACAGACAAATATCCAAACATCCAGATGTTATGCAGCTAAATTGGATTCCTCATTTTACTCTGCTTTTGTGCAATGAAATAATAATCAGCTAAAAATACTGTAAATCAGTAGGTTTTCTCCAGCTCTGTGTAACAACAAAGATGACGTGCATTCACATCATCCCTACTACATCAGTGTACAAATATATACTGTATCAAAATTAAATGTATATATATATTGTAAAACATCTGCAACTAAGGAAGATGTCATAGAATACAAACATAAACAGATGTAGCAGGGTAATGCTGAACAATTGGGAACTGGGCAGTGTAAAATGACCTTAAAGGGGTATTCCCATCTCACAAATGTAGTTTGTATAGTTAGATATAGTCATACCAGTATTATTACTAATAGAATGTATTTATATAAAATGTACCATTTAGAAGATTTTCCTATTTGTATATCCTCTCACACACATCAGTCAGGCCGTTGCCCCTAGTTACGGCCACCAACGCCATGTAGTTGTGGTGGCCGGCTTGCTCTTGTTCAAACCCGCTCTGAGGTAACTGCTGCATTGTGAACGCACATTACATGAACATGTGGAGACACATCTTAGGGTTGTAGCATTTTTGTCTGCGCCTCCCAAACGCAGAGAAACGGATCCTGTTCCAAGATCAATTCATCTCTATGGAGCAGGGTCCGTTTATAAAGTCTGCGTTTTTTGGACAGATCCTGACCATTGCATCTTGGACTGGTAGCGTCCAAAACGCAGATGTGAAAGTACCCTAAGATGTGTCTCCGCATGCTCATGCAATGTGCGTTCATGAGACAGCAGTTACCTCAGAGCGGGTTTGAAAAGAAGCAAGCCTTCTACCACTACTACATACATGGCCGTGGTGGTCATAACTAACTGATAACTGATGTGTGGGACAATGGATATACAAATAGGCAAATCTTCTAATCGGTACATTTTATATAAATACATTCTATTAGTAATAATATTGGTATGGCTATATCTAATTATACAAACTACATTTGTGAGATGGGAATACCCCTTTAAAGAAGTTCGCTAGCTTTGGAACGGTTTATGCCAGTCCCACCATAATTGTAGAGGGTAGCATACTTACCTACCCCCTGGTCCCCTTCTGCTCAACTTCCACAGTGGACAAGGGTCATGTGTGCCGCAGCAGCCACTGACTGGACACAGCCATGACGCGCCCCAAGCGGTATGTCACTGGGTCATCTGCCAATTTGGGGACACGTCACTGATGCTGCCAGTCTTTGTCTGCAGCAGCACACGTGACCCCCATGCACTCCAGAAGTTGACAAGCAGGGAACCAGTCTGTGGGGAACCAAAGGAGCCGGGAAGTGTGCTTCCTTCCACATGTCTGGCAGAGCTGCTGAAAATTGTTTCAAAGCTGGAGAACCCCTTTAATGACTTAACACATAATGCCGTACATGTATGGAATTATGCGCACGCATTTGAATGGAGTGGGCTGCTGCAGTGAGCATGCTCTATACATGGCAGGTGCCAGGCCGCAATGACGGGGAATGATGATCACAGAAAACCTGGTCATTTAACCCCTCAAATGCCACGATCTAAAGAGATCACAGCATCTGTAAGGTAAGGCAGAGGGATGTGGCTTCTTCTGCCCTCCGACTGGAGCCTCCGCAGTTAAATTTTG
Organism: Rhinella marina; assembly: GCA_900303285.1. NCBI lineage: Eukaryota > Metazoa > Chordata > Amphibia > Anura > Bufonidae > Rhinella > Rhinella marina. Next base: position 448,888 of record ONZH01030406.1, on the reverse strand, counting down.
GGGCTACGATCAGTTACTATGACAGCCTGGGGCCTGCTGAGGATTCCGTGGGCTGTCATAGTAACCTCCCTGCTATGCTGTGCACTAGGCACAGCTCAACAGGGAGCATGTCAAAATCTCAAGGGACAAGGGATCAAAAGATCCCAGGTTTTAGCCCCCTAAGGGGGCTAATAGTTATTAAATATAAAGTTTTAAAAAACACCAAAATATTAAAAGTTTAAATCACCCCTTTCCCAATTTTACATATGAAAATATATAAATATAAAAAAATAAACATATTAGGTATTGCCGCATCCGAATATATCTGAAATATTAAAATATTTAAAAAAATTCCTGTGCTGTGAAGTCACATATACCATAACAAATGGTACGAATAAAAACTACAGTTTGCTCTGCTAAAAACAGGCCCTCATACAGCTCTGTAGACCGAAATATAAAAAAGAAAAAAAGGGGATTTCAGTCAGCACATCCCAGTATAAAAAGGTTATCAGAAAATCGTGAAGTAAAGAAAATTTGTAGTTTTTTCAAAGATTTTTATCCTTTTAAAATTAATAAAACAAAATAAAAACTATATAAGTTTGGTATCGACATAATCATATTGAGCTGCAGAATAAGGATGTCATGGCACTTTTAGTGCACAGTGATGTCAAAACCCCAAAAACCTTCGCAGTATTTTTTTTTTGTTTTACACTTTTACCCCACAAATATTTTTTTTCCCATTTTCCAATACAAGACATGATACGTAAATTAAATGGTGCCATTAAAATGCATTTTGTCCTGCAAGAAGTAAGCCGTCATATAGCTTTATGAATGGAAAAATAAAAAAGTTATGGCTATTGGATCGTAGGGAGGAAAAATCAAAAATGCAAAAATGAAAATAGGCCTGGTCTTTATGGGGTTAAGTTCCAATAGAGTAATCAAAATCTTAAAAAAAAAAAAAACATCTGCAAGAAATTTTCAAGTGATTTCCATTAAACTCTGTAGAGGTAAAACAGAGCTAGTCTTGAGAATTACTCAGAAATCCCAGAATGTAGCCGTTCTAAATAAAGTTGCTAGCTATTCAGTGGGACTGCAGCAACTTGTCTGCAGCCATGACAAGGGAGGAGGTGGTGACAGTACAGGAGTACCTGCGCATGCGTAGTAGCCTAGGACTGTACTGGTTTCTAAGGCGATGAGACACTTGCATGTACACACTGCACGCGCCATCTCCTCATACAGCTGATTGACAGGGGCTCCAGGTGTCGGACCCCCACCGATCTGATATTGATGACCTATACTCATGATAGGTCATCAATATTAAAAGCCTGGACAACCCCTTTAATGGGGTCGTCCAGGTGTTTAATGTACAAAAGTGATGTCATATTCATCAGTCACATGGCCTAGGCACAGCTCAGCCCCATTCAAGTGCAAAGGACTGAGCTGCAATGCCAAGCACAGCCACTATCCAATGGGCGGTGCTGTGCCTGGTGAGCTTTGAGGAGGCTGTTGCTCTCTGAAACTCAGCGGACTCCTCAAACAGCTGATTGGCGGGTCCCAAGAGATCTCCACCAATCAGATACTGATGAACCATGCTGAACATAGAAAACCCCTTTAAATGTGTTGTCTATGCTTGTTCTGCAACCATCTCCCACAAACTGTGTATTAATCGTCACCATTCCTATTTAAGATCTTTGCTTGCTTCCAGTGAACATAATCATCCTTGTGTACCTCGAAAGGCTGGCGATTTATCCCAATCCCATTCTTTAAACAGTGCAGGGCTTGTTACATTGTATCAGAGCTCTGACTACTTCATCAGTTGGTTATGATCATGGCAGGTTTTCAGTCCCTGAATCTAAATAGGAATGCTTCCCCTCACTGACAACAAGCAGAAATCCTGAAAATGGTGAGAAACCGAAACACAAAGTATATTAGAAAGACACCCAACTGTCAATTACGATTACGTTTTATGATAGAAAACTGGAAATTCACTTAGCAGACATGGCCCTGGTTCTGCAGCCTCCTATGGTCGGGCACTGTTCACAGCAGACCAGTCAGTTGTATTTACAGTCTGCAGCCAGTACTTACTGTACATCGCTCTCTCAGGAGACAGCAACAGAGCACGGATATAAATCATGCACAGACCGTGGACTGTAATGAAAGATCAATGACAAGAGCATTTAAATTATCCAAGAAATCTTCTCTGCAGCGACTGCTGAGTGTCTCACCGCCAGCTAACATCAAGACCTATAAATGTGTGTAACTACTGTAACGTCTGTACCGTTCTCCCTTGAATTAAAGGGTATGTAGACTTTTGCAACCATTTTTTCTGCATTGCTCCGATACATCAAGAATCAAAAAAGAAGCTACCATGCAAATAGTTTATAAGCAAAACATAATCTGTTCTGTGTATAGAACTCCTATGGAGATCCATGTGTTGCATTAGTTCAGTGGTCTGCTTCCCATGGAGGCAGACCATGCAAATACTATGGGGCCCCTGGTGAGGGGGGGGGCAGTGTTGAACTCTTTCTAATTCCTGACATAAAAAAGCAGCATACAGCTTCCACTGAGTTCAATGGTAACTGTATACATTCTTATGCACTGAGCTCCCCCTAGTGGAGGCTGCAGGTGGCCGTTTTTATAATATGCTGTGTAAAGGGAAGCAGGACGTTTATAGCTGTATATGGGAGATTTATCAATGTATTTATGCAAGTTGTCTGGTGTAAAGACATTGAGAAATATGAAGAACAGACTGAGTGCCATATTTATAATGCACTTGTTCCACATTTTGCGGCATAGATGGATACAGAGGGTGAAAGCATACATTTTATTTATTAAAATATTCCTCCATGAATAAAAAAAAATAGTCAAGTAGAAGAAGTGGATCAGCACTCACTTTTTAAGGCTAATAAATCTTCACTTTATTGCCAGGCAGATGCAACACGTTTCGGCTAAACACTCTTTTCAAACAAGCATCCGAATTCTGTTTATGGCAATAAAGTGATTTATTAGCCTTAAAAGTGAGTTCTGATCCACTTCTTCTACTTGGATGTGTGGGTCTACAACCCAGAATATGAGCACCACCTTCTTCCAGAGTGTACACCCTTGTCATAGTTACAAACAATAAGCATCCATGTTTTACTCCAGTCCCTCTTTTGATTTATAGACAATAAAAAGGGGCCACTGGAAGGAAGAAACACATGAAAGCAAAATCAGACCACACAAGGGATTCTGAGACCATGGAGACACAAAATTCTGCACAGGGGCAAAAGCTGTCAGCTCCGAAACACCCCCCAAACTAGAGTAAGCGGTGTATAGTGTAAGTGACGCAGAGTCCGGTTATGTCATTTGTATCTTCATACTGACTTGGGTTTTGACGCTGTGCTCCAACAAACAAGCAGTCAGTTGTATTGAGAGGACTCCCAAGCTCTCGCACATAATAGAGAGGACTTAGAGGAGTCCTCTCAATGTATTTTACTGCTGGTTTGTTGGAACACAATGTTATAATATAAGTGAGTATGAAGATAAAAATCACTTAACCGGACTCGGCATCACTTACAGTATATCCCGCTTAGGCTGCGTTCACACTTCAGTTATTGGATCAGTTATTGCCATCTGTTATTATGAGCCAAATAACAGGTGCAGATCTTTCCCTTATACCTTATGTCTGACTAGGCTTCGCTGCGGGTTTTGGCTCACAATAACTGATTGAAATAACAGATCAAATAACTGACGTGTGAACTCAGCCTTACTCTAGTTTGGGGTTGTTTTGTAGCTGACAGATTTAAGTCAGCTAACAATATGAGTACGAGAATAAAAAAAAATAAAAGCTTACTCAACTCACCCATCCCCCACTGCCCCCATTCTGAGGTGCCTGGTTCCTCCAATGCTCTTTGCATCCTTGTCCCTCTCAACACACAGGAAATGCTAAAAAAGGTCACCATGGTGGTCAGTGTTTGGCTAAGCGAGCATTTCTTGTATGTATCCAGAGCCAAGTGCTGTGGACAGTGGTGGGAAAGCAATGAGCTGACTAAGCTTTTTTTAAATTTTTGTACATGATAGTGAGCAGGTTGCTGGACAACCCCTTTAAAGGCTATGTACACCTTTGTTGGCATTTTTGTTATTATTGTATTGTACTTATTTTGAGCTAAATTATTTTTTCAATTGGGTTTTATTAAAAATATGGAATCCTTATTTGTGTACATAGCTGAGATTCTCTAGTAGCTGCCTGTGGATTTTCTGTCTTTTCCGTCATCTGGGGAGCAGATCTGACAAGCCGACCGTCAGACAAGGTCAATGCACAGGTAGTTGTGTAACTTAACACAGAATCACAGAAGAGACCACTAAAACTTAACTTTTAATCCAATAAATAAAATATAACGAACAAGACAACATAGAGGGGGATTAGGATTAATATGAGATGCAAAATAGGTAGTGGGCCAGGAGGTGGATATTGTTGGACAGAAAATGACTATCCCTAAGGCTGTCCCTCAATAACTGCCGGCCCTACCTAATAAACAGAATAGCCGCCCCAATAGGGGCAATCCCTTGTCAGGTACCTCCTGGATTACCCTAAAAGGACCCTGACACAGAATAGATTCCCAAAGCCATTTGATCACCCAAGTGAACACATATATGAATCAGTAAAGGCAGTCAGGTCACAAAACAGTCAATGATATCAGTCCTATTCATAACACCTATGTAACGATCCAGACCTATTGGATCTATGTAAACCACAAAATATCCACACCATATTCATATTCCACCTCAGATATAGTCAAATAACATGATAGCCACAAAATGCAGACCCAGATATCTGTATGGGTCTTAGAAATCCCAACGCGTTTCACTGTAACTCCAACCAGAGGTACAGATCATCAGGGGATAAAGGAGAGAGAGGGACGATGCCCCTATGTATCAAATGATATACAACAGGCTAAAAAAGCCAAGGTGAAGATACAAATCATAAATACACATAGGTCCAAGATGTAGCATATATCCTTGGTGGGCAAGACAAGCCTCTTTCATTTCAGCAGAGACGAGATTAAATTGTTACAGATAATGTATATTGGTACTGTGTCAAGCAATATGATGTGCTTATACAAAAAATACTTGTGCCCCCAAAAAGATCAATCCTGGACAAATGAAAACTCATATAAGAGAGCTGGTATCCATAATATACATCAATAAGTACAGCAACGTGGTATACTTATATGAGTAATACTTGCGCCACCAAGAATGTTAAAGCTGGACTGGTAAGTATTCAAGACAGCAGCGCCCACTCCATGGCCTGATACAGTGAGGGATGACAGGGGATGATTGGATAGAGTGAGTCTGTGCAGGGACACACCCCCAACTGGTTACCTCCCCTCTGTTTCCTTACTGAAGGCAAATAGCAATTCATTCACAACTTCTAGTGCAAATAATAAAGGAATGGCACAAGACAGAGACATAAGAATAGATGTTCCAGAATTGTTAATACGTGGGGAATGCATGAAGCTATTAAAATAGGCATGTCAGGAGTGGTGAAAGGTCCTCTTTAAATAAGTGTTTATGACCTCTTAGTAATTTTGAGATAAGGGTTATTAGATGACCACAAAACGTGAAAGTGAAAGTACCAGTCACACATTTAGAAAAACATTTAATCCTTTGTGACAGAATTGCTCAATATTTTTAATAAAGGCCAATTGAAAATATGATTTTTAGCCAAAAATGAGTAAAATGCAATCATAAACAAACATTTCTTTCAAAGGTGTACATAGCCTTTAAGTCTCCTACAATTGTTCAAATACTGCTGCATCACATAATTAATAACACAATAATAGAGGTGCAGTTTGTACAGGACGAAACTTCTGGACACAGAATGATCATCAGCTAATTCTCAGTGTGTAACGATATGTTCATTGTACTGTACAGTCAGTCTGTTCTATAGGCTTATAATATAATGCATCCTCACACATTTTCTACACTGTTTCAATACATACTAAGGCCTCATGCACACCGCCATTGCTCGGCCGTTCCATGCATTGAGGACCGCAATTTGCGGTTCCCAATGCACGCTCAACATCCGTGTGGCTGCTGCAGACGGATGCAGACCCGTTCAACAATGACGTCACTGCGCTCACCACGTGGGTAACGCAGTGATGTCATCGCGCGCATCGCATGTCCTTTGGCAGGTCCTGCTCAATGAAGATAGAAGATACTCCTGCAGTGCAATCATCTGAATGAGGTGAGCTTCTTTTTTTGTTTTTTTTTAACCCCTAAATGGCCATATTCTTTTGCATTCTGTCTTAAGAATGGTGTTATTTTCCGATATAACCATGTTATAACTGAAAATAATAAAGTGAAGTTCAGTTCCCAATTGACTTCAGAGGGGTTCAGGGTCAAGTTCAGGTCAAGTTCGGGTCTCGAACCCAAACTTTGACCTAAAGTTCAGCTAAACCCGGCAAACCTGAACTTCCATGGGTTTGCTCATTCCTATTATCTATCTATCTATCTATCTATCTATCTATCTATCGTATCTGTACATCTATCTATCTATCTACAGTGCTGTGAAAAAGTATTTGCCCCCTTACAGATTTCTTTTATTTTTGCACATTTGTCACACTTAAATGTTTCAGATTATCAAACATATTTGAATATCAAAGATAACATGCGTAAATACAAAAATACGTTTTTAAATGATGATTTCATTTATTTATTTAAAAGCTATCCACACCAACCCTATGTGAAAAACGAATTGCCCCCTAAACCTAATACCTGGTTGTGCCACCCTAGGGGGCAACAACTGTAATCAAGTATTCGCAATAACTGTCAATAAGCCTTTCACATCTCTGTGGAGGAATTTTGGCCTGCTCTTCTATGCAGAATTGTTTTAATTCAGCCAGACCAGAGGATGTTTGAGCATGAACGGACTGTTAAAGGTCCACAGCATCTCAATCGGATTAAAATTCGGACCTTAGAAGAAGATGAGGCAGCTCTTTAGCTCACTGCTCTGAAGTAACTTGTCCTTCTGTGTGATTAGGACAGGTTTTGTGTGTACTAATAGGACAGCGACCATTTTATTTCTCCTAATGATTGCTCCCTAAACACAATGAGCCATTATAACTAATGAAAGGTATATGGGAATATATTTACAATAAAGTAATATTTAAGTATTTTCATTTTCTAAATTCCCGGAGAACCCCTTTAACTAGGCCACTCCAAAGCCTTCATTTTGGTTAGGTGGACTTGCTGGTGTGCTTTGGATCATTGTCCTGCTGCGGAACACACATACACTTGAGCTTAAGGTCATGAACTGATGGCTGGACATTCTCCTTCTGGCTGGCTGGATTTTCTGGTAGAGAACAGAATTCATGGTTCCATCAAGTCGTCCAGGTCATGAAGCAGCAAAGCAGCCCCAGACTTTCACACTACCACCACCATGTTTGACTGTCGGTATGATGTTCTTTTCCTAAAATGCTGTGTTAGTTTTATGCCAGATGTAACAGAATGCACACCTTCCAAAAAGTTCCACTTTTGTCTCATCAGTCCACAAAATATTTTTTTCCAAAAAATATCAATATGTTTTTTGGCAAATTTGAGACTGGCCTGTTTTGGTCAGCAGTGGTTTTCGTCTTGGAACTTTCCCATGGATACCAGTCTTTCTTATTGTTGAATCATGAACACTGATCTTAATTGAGGCAAGTGAGGTCTGCAGTGTGTTACATGTTGTACTGGGTTCTTTTGTGACCTCCTGGATGAGTCGTTGATGCACTCTTGGAGTAATTTTGGTAGACCGGCTACTCCTGGAAAGGTTCACCCCTGTTCCATGTTTTCTCCATTTGTGGATAATAGCTCTCACTGTGGTTCGCTGGAGTCCCAAAGCCTTAGAAATGGCACTGTAACATTTTCCAGACTGATACATGCCAATGGCTTTCTTTCTCATCTGTTCCTGAATTTTTCAGATCATGGCATGATGTGTTGCTTTTTTAGATTTGTTAGCCTAATAGGCTAACAAACAAATAGTAATCAGGCCTGTGAAATTTAACTCTGCTTTCCAAAAACTGTGGTTAATAACAGTTAATTCATGGGGGGGATTATTTTTTCAGATTACGGCCAGGTTGGTTTGGTTAGCTTTTTATCTTTAGTAAATGAAATAATCATTTAAAAACAGCTTTTTTTATATTTACTCATGTTATCTTTGTCGGATATTCAAATTTATTTGATAATCTGAGACATTTAAATGTGACAAATGTGCAAAAACAAAAGAAATCTGTAAGAGGGCAAATACTTTTTCACAGTACTGCCCCGGGGGGCCCCTTATACACTGCCAGAGCTGGGGGAGAGTGCTACTAACTCGGAGGCCCCCTCATACTCTGCCAGACCTGAGGAGGGGTCTGTACAGTGCAGGAATAGTGTCCGGGGATCTTCTACCATAGGGAATGGTCATTCCCAGGTGGAGATCGATCTATCTATCTATCTATCTATCTATCTATCAAACGAAATTCCACAGCACCACCAGAAGTAAATAAAAAAATAATGTGATTTATTTCACCAAGACAGCGACGTTTCAGTCCTCTTACTGGGACTTTTCCATATGGCTGCTTGAGAAAAGTCCCAGTAAGAGGACTGAAACATCGCTGTCTTGGTGAAATAAATCACATTATTTTTTGATTTACTTCTGGTGGTGCTGTGGAATTTCGTTTTCTATGTAAGAAGGAGCTGACCAACTCCGGAGCTACTGGCACACCAATACCTTGTTTTGGACTTTGCTGTGCTGCTTTCATTACTTGCATTTGTCTATCTATCTATCTATCTATCTATCTATCTCATATCTATCTATTTCCTATCTAATATCTATCTATCTATCTATCTATCTATCTATCTATCTATCTAATATCTATCTAATATCTATCTATCTATCTATCTAATATCTATCTCATATCTATCTATCTATCTATCTATCTATCTATCTATCTATCTATCTTGACAAAGGCTCCATTGAGAGAGCTGAAACATTGCATGGAATAAAGATCCACCACTTTGCACAAGCCTGGATTCCTGCCTCATTCTTTAATATTTTGGATACCTATCTATCTATCTATCTATCTATCTATCTATCTATCTATCATTAGAAGAAACAAAAGCAACACTCAAATGGTCAGTGCAAATCCTCCAATCAGACCTGAGACCAAAGTCCACTGTAATAGTAGTTGAAAAGAAAAGCTTGAAAAGGCTCCATTGAGAAGAGCTGAACCGTTGCTGGTTGATAAATCATTCACTTTGTTCATAATTTTTGGAGTGCTGCCGTCTTTTTTTTCAATATCTATCTATCTATCTATCTATCATCTATCTATCTATCTATCTATCTATCATCTATCTATCTATCTATCTATCTATCACATATCTATCTATCTAATATCTATCTAATATCTATCTATTGTATCTAAGTGTCTCTCTATTATCTATCTTTTCTATCTACTCTCTGTTCTTTCTATCTCTCTAACTATTCTCTCTATTCTTTCTATCTATCTATCTATCTATTATCTCTCTCTATCTCTCCATCTATTCTAACTCTCTATCTATTCTCAATATTTATTCTCTCTATCTCTCCATCTTTCTCTTTCTTTCTTTCTTTCTTTCTTTCTTTCTTTCTTTCTTTCTTTCTTTCTTTCTTTCTTTCTTTCTTTCTTTCTTTCTTTCTTTCTTTCTCTTTCTTTCTTTCTGTCTTTCTTTCTTTCTTTCTGTCTTTCTCACATGTCTATCTATCCATATATCTAATAAAAGATGAGATGTATGTGCCATAGTAAATATAGTCATCCATATGCCAATAAAACTTTAAGTCCGTGATTCTAATACTGTATTTTAGCCAACTATAGTGACCTACTTGTAAAGGCTGCAGTCATTGCTTACCGAATGAACTATGACCTCTAACAAAACAGTCACCTGGCAGCGAATTGACTACAAAATAATAATGGGGTATTCATTATAAAATATAATACTCGCTTGCCAAATTATAAACATTTGATTTTGGTATTAAAAGGGTTAATCTATTGGTATTAAACAAGTTAATCTATGGGAGTAATACAGTAATAATACATATCCTAACAGTAACAAAAGTAATAATAGCAAATACATAGAAACTACCTGAGTAATAAACAGAAGACTGATAGTAGCTAGTAAGTATTAGTCACTATAAAACAGGTATGGTCATGTACCTGGCAATGAATCAGTTAAACCATGTAATGATGATGATGATGATGATAACACTATGATAATGATTATAATATTCCATATAATGTAATCACCTGGCATGGCTGATCTGTGTGCAGTCCTCCTCCTCCCCCACAGTCTTTGTTCTGTGTGTAGGAGCCCCAGGCTCAGTGCAAGGACTGACAAAGAAGCTTTGGGGGAGCCCTGGAGAAGCTGTGACATCAGGAGGTCTCAAGGTTGGACCTCCCCACCACCACTAGTGACAGCCCAGCTGCTGAGTAGGCATATTCTGACACTGGAATGGTTCATCTCATTGTGAGGATGTCCTCATCAGAAACTGAAAATGGGATTGTCACATGTGAGTCCCTGAGACAATGGACTGTAAGACATGGGAAGTGGGACTGGATTATTTTATGGGAGGGGAGGCATACAGTAATTATGAACAAAGCAGATTGTGAACATTACACCCACCTCCCCTAAACTATCCTGCTTCTCTTTGTCTCTAAGCATTTTCATGTCATGTCTATTACAGGAGTATAGGGCTAGTATATCCCATTTGTTACTATTCCATACATGATACACAGAGCTGAGTGGTGACAAGAGCCGTGGATACAGTGTATCTTTTGTTTGTTATTCTGGGTATATCTCATATATAATATAGAGGACTGTGCAGTGACAGTAGTGGATACAGTGTATCTATCATGTGTATCACATGTTATTCTGGGTATATCACATATGTTATATACAGGATTGTGCAGTGACAGGAGTAGTGGATACAGTGTATCACAAGTTATTCTGGATATCATATATATAATATACAGGATTGTGCAGTGACAGGAGTAGCGGTTACAGTGTATCACATGTTATTCTAGGTATATCACATAAGATATATACAGGATTGTGCAGTGACAGGAGTAGTGGGTACAGTGTATCAAATGTTATTCTGGGTATATCACATATATAATACACAGGGCTGAGTGGTGACAGGAGCAGTGAATACAGTGTATCTATCATGTGTATCACATGTTATTCTGGGTATATCACATATGTTATATACAGGATTGTGCAGTGACAGGAGTAGTGGATACAGTGTATCACAAGTTATTCTGGATATCATATATATAATATACAGGTGTCACGTGGGGGGGACAAGGGTAGGTGAGCCCTGTACTGCACCCCTCCGTCTTTCCCTGCCTACTTGCCTCAGTCGGCCCTAGGCGGCCGCGGACAACCACGAAGGCGGACCCTACACTGGATAAGTGCGCAGGAAGGGAAAGGGAACAAAGGGACGGACAAACACAGACAGAACTAACACGCAGGTGGAAGGTCAACAAGCCGGGTCAAACACAGGAGGTAACGTCAATGCCAGGGGGTGAAACGAGAGAGAGGTCAAGTCCAAAATCCGAAGTTCAAAAATCCAAGCTAATCCAAAAGGTCACACGAGCACTGATCAAAGGAGACTAATCACAGGCAATTTGAGAGGGCAGCTAGCCTGCTTTAAAAAGCCCTCCAATGGATCATGTGACGGGGCCAGCGTCACATGACCTCATTTGCATAATGAGTGCTGGCCAAACATGACCAGCGCTCAATTATGCTAACAGTCTGGTCATGTGGCGTGGCCAGCGCCACATGACCCAGTAAATTCAATATACAATAACTCTGAGCGCTGGCTTGCCGGGCCAGCGCTCAGCACCACCCACTGCTCGTGTCTAGGGGGGCGGGGACGCCGGGCACACAGCATCCGGAAGCCCGCCCGACGTTCCCCGCCTCTCGTTGCTGTGGAGACGAGGACGCCTGTCGCGTCCTCGCTCCGTGGATACGGAGGTCCGGCGGCGCTGCAAGCGGGGAGCGCGCCGCCGGCCTCCCGTGACAGTACCCCCCCTTCACGAGGGGCCTCCGGACCCTTACCAGCGGGAGCAGGTTTATCAGGATGCTGCAGGTAGAATTTCCGGATGAGCGAATCCGCATGCATCCTGGTCAACGGCACCCAAGACCTGTCCTCTGGCCCGAATCCCTTCCAATGTACCAGGTACTGGAAGGAATTCCGGACCTTCCTAACGTCAATGATTCTATGAATCTCGTGCTCCACTTGTCCCTCCACCTCGACCGGAGGCGGAGACAGTTCCTCTGGACCAGCGGAAGCAACATAGTGTTTGAGCAAAGACATATGAAAAACATTGTGAACACGAAGGGAGTCAGGTAAACACAATTCAAACGACACCGGATTGATCACCTTGGTGATCCTGTATGGACCAATAAAGCGAGGCGCAAACTTATAGGATGGTACTTTCATGCGTAGATTTTAGTTGACAACCATACCATGTCCCCCACCTTGAAATTCACACCCTTAGAACGTTTCCTATCGGCCTTAGATTTTTGAATTCTTTGGGCTTTTTCCAGGTTCGACTGAACCTGTGCCCAAACTGTGCACAGTTCCTGAGAGAGAGCATTGGCCTCTGGGACCGCCGAAACAGCTGGAGAAAAGGAGCCAAAGCGCGGATGAAACCCCATGTTGCAGAAAAACGGCGATACCCCAGAAGACGAATTCACACGGTTATTAATCGCGAACTCGGCCAGAGACAGGAATCTGGCCCACATATGCTGGTTATCTGCAACATAACATCTGAGATACTGCTCAACGGACTGATTAAGACGTTCAGTTTGCCCATTGGTCTCTGGATGAAAGGCCGACGAAAAAGACAAAGATACTTCAATCCTCTTACAGAAAGCTCTCCAGAATTTAGACACAAACTGCACCCCCCTGTCCGATACGATATTTTCTGGAATACCATGCAGTTTAACTATGTGGTCTAAAAAGACGGACGCCAAAACCTTAGCAGAAGGTAACTTACCCAACGGAATAAAATGACACATCTTGCTAAATCTGTCAACCACAACCAAAATCACCGTTTTACCCTCAGAACAAGGTAAATCCGTGATAAAGTCCATGGACAAATGAGACCATGGTCTGCTAGGTATGGGTAATGGACAAAGCTCGCCCATAGGTCGTGTCTTGGGATTCTTGGACCTAGCACAAGTATTACATGCAGTTACGAAAGCCTGAACGTCCCTGGAAATCGATGGCCACCAATACTGCCTAGAGACTAACTCCCTGGTGGCATTGATCCCAGGATGTCCACATAATACAGAGTTATGGCACTCACCCAGCAGTCGCAAACGCAAATGAGCCGGCACAAACAATTTGTCATTGGGGGTACCAGTGGGAGCGAGATGTTGTGCTGTCGAGATCTCAGATGCCAGATCAGACGAGGTAGCGGCTACGATGATGTCAGCCGGCAAGATGGGCTCAGGAAGGACGTCAGGAGGCTGATATGCCTGAAAACTCCGGGATAGAGCGTCAGCCTTAATGTTCTTGCTTCCTGGTCTAAAGGTAACACAAAAATCAAAACGAGTAAAAAACAAAGCCCACCTCGCCTGTCTGGGATTCAAACGCTTAGCAGACTCTAGAAACATAAGGTTCTTATGATCCGTGAGGACCACAATGCGATGTAATGCCCCCTCCAGGAAGTGACGCCATTCCTCAAATGCCCACTTAATGGCCAATAACTCCCTATTCCCGATATCGTAGTTCCTCTCAGCAGACGAAAACTTGCGGGAAAAAAAGCACATGGCTTAAGGTTAGTTAGGGTGGAGGATCCCTGGGACAACACTGCCCCTACCCCATCCTCAGATGCATCCACCTCAACTATAAAGGGCTCATTCTGGTCAGGCTGGATTAACACAGGGGCATTAGTAAAACATTGCTTTAGCTTCTCAAAGGCTTCAATAGCTGCAGAGGGCCAATTAACTAGATCCGCTCCCTTGCGAGTCAGATCTGTAATTGGTTTGACCACCAATGAAAAATTTTTAATAAATTTGCGATAAAAGTTCGCAAACCCTAAAAATCGTTGGAGCGCCTTAAGGGAGGAAGGTCGCACCCAATCGAGGATGGCCTGCACCTTAACTGGGTCCATTTTGCAAGAGCAAGGGGTCAAAATGTATCCTAAAAAGGCCACCTCCTGAACGCCAAAGATACACTTCTCCCCTTTGACAAATAGTTTATTCTCACGTAACACCTCTAACACTTGTCTGGTATGAGAAACGTGAGATTCCCAATCCGCAGAAAAAATAAGGATGTCATCAATGTAGACAATCATGAACCTCCCAATAAAAGGTCTAAAAATGTCATTGACAAAATTCTGGAACACAGCGGGTGCATTGCTTAGCCCAAAGGGCATTACTAAATACTCATAATGACCCTCAGGGGTATTGAAGGCCGTCTTCCATTCATCCCCCTCCCTGATTCTAATCAGGTTATAAGCTCCCTTTAAATCCAGTTTAGAGAACCAGCAGGCGCCTTGAATCTGGTTTAGTAAATCTGGGATAAGGGGCAGCGGATATCTGTTCTTGACCGTGACCTTGTTAAGTTCCCTGTAATCAATACAGGGCCTCAATCCTCCATCCTTCTTACCCACAAAGAAAAATCCGGCCCCCATGGGGGAAACTGAAGGCCGGATATGACCCTTGGCCAGACTCTCCTTAAGATAATCCCTCATGGATTGCCGCTCAGGAGTGGAGAGATTGTAAATACGGCCCTTAGGATACTTGGAACCCTCAATAATATCAATAGCACAGTCATAATGCCTGTGAGGAGGGAGGAACTCAGCCTCGGACATGGAGAATACATCCTGAAAATCTCTGATATATTCAGGCAGGATCAGAGACTCAGTAGTACCTCCTAACTGAAAAATTGATTTGCAACATTTGGAACAATCCCCTCCCCATTTCTCTAATTCACCTGCAGGCCAGTTGATCACGGGGTTGTGGTCCTGTAACCATGGCAGACCTAAGACGAGGTCAGCAGGTAAATCCCTTAGGACAAGGAAGGAACAGGTCTCAGTATGGGCAATCCCCACCGTTAGGGACACCTCGGGCGTACGAAATTCCACTCGCCCATTCTTCAATGGGGTAGAATCTAAGGCAATGATTTGGATTACCTCCCTTAGAGGAACTAGCGGAATACCAACAGTTTGTACGAAATCAAAATTAATAAAACTAACGGCAGAACCTGAATCAACAAATGCTTGCCCCTCCCCCTTAATTTGACCATAAGTAACAGAAATAGGAAGCAAAATTTTCCTTCTTACCACCGTCGGAGTTACCTTGCTTCCCACCGGAGATCTCCTAGAAGGTGGAAGTTTGGGACACTGCTGGAGCCAGTGGTTCATCTCCCCGCAGTAAAAACAGGCTCCCTTTCGGCGTCTTTGGTCCCTTATGGTCCCCCCTAACTGCATGGGTTCCTCCGGAATTCTGGCAGGCGATGGACTCGGAAGAGGAAGCTCAGGAAAAACGGCCCCCTGCGGAATGCTAGAACGTTCTCTCAGCCTCTCTCTCACCCGTCGGTCTAGTTTAATGGCCAAGGTCATAGTCGCCTCTAAGGAGTCAGGAGTGGGATAACATACCAGAAGGTCTTTTAGTTGGTCAGACAGCCCCACCCGGAATTGACTTCTTAAGGCTGGGTCATTCCATCCAGAAGAGACACACCACTTCCTAAACTCTGCGCAATAGTCCTCTACTGGACGGTTACCCTGCCGAATGTCCCTGAGTTGAGACTCGGCCACAGCGGTCAAGTCAGGCTCCTCATACAATAGGCCTAAGGCCAGAAAAAACGCGTCCACAGTCAGCAAACTTGGGGAGTCAGGGGGTAACGAAAAGGCCCACTCCTGCGGATCACCCTGCAGCAAGGAAATAATTATTCCCACCCGCTGCTGCTCGGAACCCGAGGAGTGGGGGCGTAGGCGGAAATATAATTTTATACTCTCCTTAAAGGAGCGGAAGGTCTTCCGGTCTCCCGAAAACCGGTCCGGAAGCTTAACATGGGGCTCCACGATAGGGTTAGATGTGGAGGGACCCATTACTGGAGCGGATTGAAGCTGCTCCTGCTGTTGGAGCCTCTCGGCCAGATCCTGGATAGCTTGAGCCATCCCTTGCACCTGGTCCGTGAGGGCCCGCAACTGCTCCATGAGATAAGGCCTGTGATTCTGTCACGTGGGGGGACAAGGGTAGGTGAGCCCTGTACTGCACCCCTCCGTCTTTCCCTGCCTACTTGCCTCAGTCGGCCCTAGGCGGCCGCGGACAACCACGAAGGCGGACCCTACACTGGATAAGTGCGCAGGAAGGGAAAGGGAACAAAGGGACGGACAAACACAGACAGAACTAACACGCAGGTGGAAGGTCAACAAGCCGGGTCAAACACAGGAGGTAACGTCAATGCCAGGGGGTGAAACGAGAGAGAGGTCAAGTCCAAAATCCGAAGTTCAAAAATCCAAGCTAATCCAAAAGGTCACACGAGCACTGATCAAAGGAGACTAATCACAGGCAATTTGAGAGGGCAGCTAGCCTGCTTTAAAAAGCCCTCCAATGGATCATGTGACGGGGCCAGCGTCACATGACCTCATTTGCATAATGAGTGCTGGCCAAACATGACCAGCGCTCAATTATGCTAACAGTCTGGTCATGTGGCGTGGCCAGCGCCACATGACCCAGTAAATTCAATATACAATAACTCTGAGCGCTGGCTTGCCGGGCCAGCGCTCAGCACCACCCACTGCTCGTGTCTAGGGGGGCGGGGACGCCGGGCACACAGCATCCGGAAGCCCGCCCGACGTTCCCCGCCTCTCGTTGCTGTGGAGACGAGGACGCCTGTCGCGTCCTCGCTCCGTGGATACGGAGGTCCGGCGGCGCTGCAAGCGGGGAGCGCGCCGCCGGCCTCCCGTGACAACAGGATTGTGCAGTGACAGGAGTAGCGGTTACAGTGTATCACATGTTATTCTAGGTATATCACATAAGATATATACAGGATTGTGCAGTGACAGGAGTAGTGGGTACAGTGTATCAAATGTTATTCTGGGTATATCACATATATAATACACAGGGCTGAGTGGTGACAGGAGCAGTGAATACAGTGTATCTATCATGTGTATCACATGTTATTCTGGGTATATCACATATGTTATATACAGGATTGTGCAGTGACAGTAGAAGTGGATACAGTGTATCACATGTTATTCTGGGTATATCACATATACCATATACAGGATAGTGCAGTGACAGGAGTAGTGGATACAGTCTATCACGTGATATTCTGGGTATATCACATATGTTATATACAGGATTGTGCAGTGACAGGAGTAGTGGATACAGTGTATCACATGTTATTCTGGGTATATCACATATATTATATACAGGATTGTACAGTGACAGTAGTAGTGGATACAGTGTATCACATGTTATTCTAGGTATATCACATATGTTATATACAGGACTGTACAGTGACAGGAGTAGTGGATACAGTGTATCACATGTTATTCTGGGTATATCACATATGTTATATACAGGATTGTACAGTGACAGTAGTAGTGGATACAGTGTATCACGTGATATTCTGGGTATATCACATATGTGATATACAACATAGTGCAGTGACAGGAGTAGTGGATACAGTGCATCACGTGATATTCTGGGTATATTACATATGTTATATACAGGATTGTGCAGTGAAGGGAGTAGTGGGTACATTGCATCACATGATATTCTGGCTATGCCACATACATGATACACATCACTATGTTACATATACAGCTATATCACATATAGAGATATCACATACATGGTACACTGTACCGTGACAACAGTAGAAGATACAGTGTATCACATGTATTGTTCTGGGAGTTTAAATTACATGATACACAGGACTGTGCAATGTAGGAGGAGCGGATACAGTGTATCCGGTGGTATTCTATATAAATACAGGGTGCTGTATGGCGACAGCAGTGGTGGATAAGTGTATCCTGCATTGTTCTTGGTATATTACATACATGATACACAAAAACAGTGGATACAGTATATCACACAACTGATACTCCGCACTCGTGGATACAGTATATCCTGTGTTATTCTGAGTATTCTGAGTATATCACACATGATACACAGGACTGTACAATGCAGGAGGAGCAGATACAGAGCTCTATATAATATATATCTTCCATTTATTTTACATTAGCGAAGTATTCTGGATTGATCACGTGGCCACATCTGGCCCAGGATTTATTCTCACAATCAAATCACTTCTTCCTGACACAACTGTTAATTGCTGTCCTGCTAAGAGACATTTTCAATGGGTGCAATTATGACTCCTCTTGTATCCATGTTACCATGGAAATGACAAATCCCCACCCCCACCCCCAAAACATTTCATGCAAATGGCAAATGGTATACCTGTAATGTGTGATTAGTATGTGCAAAGGAGGCCTGCAACCCTATTATAAAGGTGACCCCAAAATGGTGTACCTAATATGTGCAGGACAAAAAGGGTTAAACCTAGACGCTCCTTGCTGATCATGTGACGTGATCTGGGCCTCTCCACATTACTGCTCAGGATACAGGTCTTGCTATATATGATAGACATCATAGGGGTGATTTAGAGAGAAAACTGATAGATAATTGTAGATGGATAGATAGATAAATAGATACAAATGATGATAGGTAGATAGATAGATAGATAGATAGATAGATAGATATGATATAGATTGATAACGATAGACAGATACAATAGATAGATAGATAGATAGATCGATCGATCGATCGATCTCCACCTGGAAATGACCATTCCCTATGGTAGAAGATCCCCGGACACTATTCCTGCAGTGTACGGGGCAATAGCACTCCCCTCCTCCTCAGGTCTGGCAGTGTATAAGGGGGCCTCCCGGGTTAGTAGCACTCCCCCCCAGGTCTGTCAGTATATAAGGGGCCCCCGGGGCAGTACACACGGCTGCAGTGCACTAACACAAAGCCCACTATGCGGGTGTCATCCCCGGTCGAGCACTGTGGGGGTAACACAAAAGCCCGGATGCTGTTGAACTGTAATAATGTTATAACAAGCCTGTGATGTCACTGCCGGCTTTAACCCCTACAGCGCCGAGGTCAAGCTCTCCACTGGTGACAGCATCCCCTCCCCCATACACACCCCCTTCCATGTAGCTTTATACCTGTGCAATCCTCTGACTCTGAGCCAGTCTCCTGGAGATTGTTGGGGTCACTGTGGATGATGTTGGGGTCACTGTGGGATCTACCTCTCTTACGAAATGATCCAGGAAGCTCTTGAGGTGTTGCCATGAGCCTTAGGGTGCAGGGATACTTGAGCAGGTTGCATTAAAGAGGTGGCTGGGTGCCAGGTGTCCAATGCAAGGCAGAAGAAGGGGGCCACACAATTCAGCAAACGGGGGTCACCTGGAATCCACCCCGGGCAGTAGAGTGGGGTCCTTGCATCATCTTAAGCTCCATAAATCGTTGCACATCATCCAATGAGGCCAGGGAGACACCAGATCCCCCTCCCCAAATCCTCCCCTTCAATGCTCTCCCTAAAGCAGTAGCAGAAAACATTGGGATTTTACCATCATCCCTTGCGAGAGGGATGCACCATGCTGACGTCTGCAGTGCCTGCCAGATGAAATACCTGCACTGCAACAGCATAAAGAGCTCTGCTGTGCCAGTGTACGGGGAGGGGGCAGGGGTCCCGTGTGTCCTGCTGTAGTGTCCTTTATAACTAAGTGTGCGTGTATATAGATAGAAATATAATACAAATCAATATGAAATATTATACAAAAAAATAAGATAATACAATGTAATGCTATATGAAATATGGCACAATGCAATATGATGCAAAACAACACTTTGTGGCATAATGCAATATACAATATTATATAACAAAAACATAACACAACAGTTATAGAAACAATAGAATAAAATTATATATATATATATATAGTCTTTCTGCTCTCCATCAATTGCTATTTTTTCCAATTTCATCTAGAAAAGGTACAGCAGATATCAGATATACAATATACATGTAATATATTTCCATCTAAAATATAATACAGAAATAATATACTGTAATATAATGCAATTTAATACTATATGAAATAAGACACAATGCAATATGATACAAAACCACACACTGTAGTATACAATATTATATAACAATACAATACAATAACATATAACAATCCAATTTAATAGAAATATGATTATAAACAATAGAATATAATACATGATATATATGGTATATATATATGGTATATAAATATATATATATATATATATATATATATATATATATATAAAATATCTATATATATATACACTAGCTGAAGGACCCGGCTCCGCACACAGAGGCGTAGCTATAGGGGGTGCAGAGGTAGCAGTCGCTACCGGGCCCAGGAGCCTGAGGGGGCCCAAAGACCCTTGTGCCGCATAAGAAGACACACAGAGCACTAAGGGAAGGGGCGCCCAAGCTGAAGTCTTGCACCAGGGCCCATGAGGCTTTAGCTACGCCCCTGTCCGCATGGGTATATTTAATCTTTTTCATTTAATGTTTGTGTGTGTCGTTAAAAGATATCGACAGTATCCACTATAACAGTGACATCTACAGCACCCCCTCCCCTTAACACTGCCCTCTCACAGTGCCCCGTCTCCTTAAAATGGGACCTCCACAGCAGCCCACACCCTTAAATTTGACCTTCACAGCAGCCTACCCCTTTAACAGTGAGTTCCACATGACCTCCACAGGGGCCTGCCCCCTTAACAATGACCTCTACAGCACCCGCACCTTAACTAGGGTGACCAGACGTCCTCTTTTCCCCGGACATGTCCTACTTTTGGGCATTAAAAAAATGTCCGGGGGGAATTTGAAAATTGTCCGGGATTTTGTTGGACTGCCTCAAACTGTTTGAGTCAAACATAATTTATGTTTGACTCAAACAGTTTGAGGCAGTCCAACAAAGTCATTTTAACTTTTAAAATGGCCTTTAGGGTTAAAAATAATAAAAACAAACTCACCTTTTCCACTTGTTCGCGGCGCAGCCGGTCCGGTGTCTTCTTTCTTCTTTCCTGGCCTTGCAGGACCTGCAAAAGGACCTTTGGTGACGTCACCGCGGTCACCACGTGGTGAGCGTGCTCACCGCACGGTGACGTCACCAAAGGTCCCTTTGCAGGTCCTGCAAGGGGAAAGAAGAAAGAAGACACCGGACCGGCTGCGCCGCGAACAAGTGGAAAAGGTGAGTTTTTTAAAATTATTTTTAACCCCTAAGGGCCATTTTAACAATTATTTTCTGTTATAACCATGTTATAACGGAAAATAATAAAGGGAAGTTCGGGTCCCCATTCCCTGGACTATAGTGTAATGGCATTACACTATACCCCAGGGAATGGGGGGACCCGAACTTCCCTTTATTATCTTATTTCTGAAAAGAAGGACACCAAATAAAAGGTGTCCTCCTTTTCAGAAACCCAAATCTGGTCACTCTACCTTAACACTAACTATAGGTTACAGTCCCCTTAACTGACCTCCACCATTCCAGGTGCCTGTAACAGAGATCTCCACAGCGACTGCCCCTTTAACAGTGACTGCCACAGTACCCTGCTTCCTTAACAGTGTCCTCCACTGTACCCCACTGCCTTAACCATGTGACCTAACTGGGTCGGGCGTGGCTTAGCGGGGCCTTATTTTTGTAATGAGATACTCCACCAGGTTTTCTTTTGTGTTTTGTATTTTTCTTTTCTTTAGGATTTTTAGATTTTGTGGCTCCCTCTCCTGGAGTTCAGCCGCATCTTGTGTTAGATCTAACGGATAATGAACAGTATTTCCGTATATGATTGTAGGATCTTGGATAGAATGACTTGTTTTGATGTTTTGTATTGGTATTTTTATGTGTAAAATCCTAATAAAACACTTTGGAATAAAAAAAAGTACAGCAAATAGCCACATCACAAAACCAAGTTCGTTTTCAACAGCGTTTTTTAGCACTTGGTCAAAATCATTTTATGTAGCTACTGTAAACCTTTAAGTCAATAGGTGGCTTTAGCCAAACTAATGGGAGGGGGATGGGTGAGCACTAAACGTGCCTAGGGCAGCATGACTACAGCCCAGGCTGTCTAGACCTGCACCAGGTTTATCACAGAGGCTCAGGCTGGATGATAAATGTGGTGCAGCGACAGATCCTTTTGTGTAACTTCATGACGACTATTGGTTGGCTTACTTAGAGTGGTGTATCTTAGATGACACCACACCTTTCTTGTGAAGCCACGCCCATTTTCTTAATAACTAGGTGCTATGGGTTTTTTATAAAACTAGATGTGCCAAAAGTGTGCCAAATTGGTCTAGGTGCACTGGATCTTGCAATCTTGCAAATGTGAATGCATATGAAGCCTGATGAATTATGGGAAGAAACCCCAGAAGTCAGAAAGCAGACACATTTCCCTGGTCATCTTACACCTCCTGACCCTAGCTCTGACCAGTGACTCCCAAGACTGTCCATATAGAAGAAATATTTAGCATATTTCTGACTTCTGAGTTTTTCATCCTTGTCTACAGAGGATTTGTAATTGATGCCATTTTCATTTTTCTTACAGGTGTTTTTTGCCCTTATTCCACCATCATTCCTGATAACCTCATAATGTTTCTATTTGTTAAATCCAATCTCGCCAAATCACAGAAATCGTGGTCACCAGCATCCTCCACCAGGGACATGTCCAGCCAGGAGGTGCAAGGATGGAGAACTGCATGATGGCTCCTCGGGATAGGTCATCAGTATCTGATCGGTGGTAGAGGCGCTTGTCGGAACCCCACTGATCAGATATTGATCCAGAGGATAGGTCATCAGTAAAAAAAAGACACTTGGAAAACCCCTTTAAAGTGATTTCTGTGATTTGACCCCAAGCGGATTTAGTATACGTACAGTAATATGCTTAGTAACACTATTAGGTCATGTAATAAGGCATGGTGGCAGTTCAGAGGGAGAAAAAGCTGACTGGTTCTTTAAAATGGTTTTCCAGATTTAGAAAAACATGACTGCTTTCTTCCAAAACAATCCTCTGATATTGCAAGAATTGAATACAGTTGAGCTGCAATACCACAAACAACCTGTGGACAGGAGTGGTGCTGTTAAAAGACAGTAGCCATGTTTTTTCTAAACTAGACAACCCCTTCAAAGAGAACCTGCAACCTCCCATGTAATAAAAACTCTATGACTCTATGCATTTCCTTTATTATTTCTGTTAGAAGTTATGAATTAACTATTAGCAGTTTGCAATGAAGATCCAGATGGGCATTTCCAGTTGGGGGGGTATCCATGCACCATCTGACATTATCCAATCAATGGTGCCAGTGTCACAACCCAACTGGTAGCACCCAGATGGACCTTCATTGCAAACTTCTAAAATGAATGTATACGGGTGCATTCACACGACCGTAATTCTGGGTCCACATCCATTCAATTTTGCAGAACGGGTGCAGACCCATTCATTTCAATGGGCCAAAAAAGATGCTTACAGCACATGGTTCTGTAGTTCTGTCCCACAGCCCTGCAAAAATATAGAGCATATCCTATTCTTGTCCGCAATTGCGGACAATAATAGTCATTTTCTATATAGCGCTGGCCATGTGCAGTCGTGTGAATGTAGCCTTACTTCTATCAGGAAAAATAAAGAAATGGCACAACACAGAGTCATAGGAATGGATGCCCGGGAATTTTTATTACTTGGGGAATGCAAGTAGTTAATAAACCAAACATGTCAGGAGAGGTGACAGGTCCTCTTTAAAGGACACTAAGTACATTTATTCCATATCTGCAATATTAATATTAGCTTGCCAATTACTAGGAAAAGAGGTCCAAACCATAGTAGCATGTTCCAGCTCCATACAAGTCAGTGGTAGATGTGGAGCTCTCAGTCCCATAGAGTTGTATGCTTGACCACCACTATATACAGTAATTCCATTCTCCTGTGGATGTGTTGGTGGGAAAGGAGGGAGACATATAGTCTTAAGATGACTCTTTGGGGTACCAGCAGTAGAACCCTTCCCCCCAGTGATCTGTTTATCATTGGGAAACCCCAGGGGCGGACTGGCCATACACCCTACAGGGAAATTTCCCAATGGGCCGATGACCAGGGGGACGTCCGAGTCCTCCTCACAGCCACTGGCCAGCTTCTTTAATATCATGTATCCAACGTCATCCACACATACTGTCTTCAGTTTTGGGAAGGAACCTGCGAACTGTTGTCATTGTCTCAACCAGGCGACTCCCCAGTATAAAGATGGTGACATGAGACATAAGGTCGGCCTTGCAGACAAGTATTTTTCCAGCTGACTCCACCAGTCTATTGTCCTCCAGGGAGCAGTTGTGTGCAGCACATTATCCTTCAGCAGAGGTTTTCCATCATCTGACCTGTACTCAGAGTCTGTGGTCATCATCTCCAAGATGAGATGTCTGAAGCAGTTTATATGCATCTCATGTCCAGTTAACCACTTCCAGACCGGGCCACTTACCCCGCTTCTAGACCAAGCCTAATTTTGCAAATCTGACGTGTCTCTTTATGCGGTAATAACTTTGGAATGCTTTTACTAATCCAACGGATTCTTAGAACATTTTTTTGTGACACTTCGTACTTTGTAAGGCCTTGTTCACACATCAGTTTTTTGATCAGTTATTTTCATCAGTTATTGTGAGCCAAAACCAGGTTCGGGTCAAAAACACAGAACAGGTGCAGATCTTTCCATTATACCTTATTTCTGTGTAGCCTCCACTCCTGGTTTTGGCTCACAATAACTAATGGAAATAACTGATCAAATAACTGACGTGTGAACAAGCCCTTAGTGGTAAATTTGGGTCAATATGTTTTACCTTTATCTTTTTAAAAAATCCAAAATTTAAAGAAATTTTGGCAAAATTATGAATTTTCTAAATTTGAATGACTCTGCTTTTAAAACAGATAGTGATACCATACAAAATAGTTATTAACATTTGCCATATGTCTAATTTATGTAGGTATCATTTTGGTAATGTTATTTTATTTTTTTAGGACGTTAGAAGGCTTAGAATTTTCAAAAACTACTTTTTTAAAGACTAATTCAGTTCTGAAGTCACTTTCAGGGGCTTACATAATGGCAAACACCCATAAATGACCACATTTTAAAAACGACACCCCTCAAATTATTCAAAACTGGTTTTGGAAACTTTGTTATCCCTTTATGTGTTCCACAGGAATTGATGTAAAATGTAGGTAACATTTAAAAATGTCATTTTTTTTACATTTCCATTTTAATTAATTTTTCCTGTAACAGCAAAATAAACCTCAATATTTATTACCCTGATTCTGCAGTTTGAAAAACACCTTCTATGTGGTCGTAAACTGCTATATGGGCACACAGCAGGGTTCAGAAAGGATAGAGAGCTAAATGGTTTTTGGAGGGCAGATTATGCTACAATGGTTTTTGGTCATTTGAGGCCCAATGTGTTGATTTATACAGCACTGACCAACTGTAGAGGCTCTACTTCACAACCCTAGAAGTGACTCAATTTTAGAAACCTCCCCCCTCACAGAGTTTACCAACAGAATCCAGAACACCATCCAGGACACACCACACCCCTTAAATTGCTAGGCGGGTTCTACTGGGTACAGAAATGCCATAAAGGTAAACTGCTGTCTGAGTACACTGCATGGTTCAGAAGGGAAAGACTACCTTTTGACACTTGCCACGCAGATTTTGATGAATCGGTTTATGGGCACCATGTTGCTTTTCAACAGCCTGGGGGATACCAGTGCAGCCATTTTCTGAGAACCATACATTTTTATTTTTCTCTCGACGGAGGTGTGTGGGATTATTTTTTGCATAATATGTTGCCATTATCATTGGTATTATTTTGGGGTACATACAACTTTTTGAGCCCTATTTATTTAGCTTTTTGGGAAGCAGGATAAATAAATGGCAACAATTCTGCCATTACTTTTTGATTTTAATACTGCGTCGTGCACTGTGCGGGATAAATAACATTAACTTTATTCTGATTCTGAGATACCAATTACAGAGTTACCAACTTTATATACATATTTTTTTCCTTAAACAATTGAAGCATTTTTTGGGAAAAAAAAACATTTTTTTTTTCTGGTGATGATTTTGTGTGAGTGCTCATTTCTTGCAGGATGAGGTGACATTTTCATTGGTAGCATTTTGGAGTAAATAAGATTTCTTTATCCCTTGATTTTATGTTTTTTTGAAGGTGATTAAAAAATGGGTGTCTTTTTTTTTAATGGCGTTTAACCTGACGGGGTAGATAATCCTGGATCAATTCGCAGGATAACAGCCTGACAGATGTCTTTTTTTTTCAGCCTTACAAGTTATGGGCCACTTTTATTAGGCCAATGTTTTAGACGCCAGTCTTAATAAAGACCCATAGCTGGCGGAGGATCCGCCGGAGTTATGAAGAGGCACAGGCCTCTCCATAACTTTGGCACATCCAGCACTAGTTCTAAATGTAAGACAGCTTCCGGGCTGTCTTACATTTAGACCATTTTCTAAGTAGAAAATAGTAAATCAGACAGGCTTGCTGGCTCATCCCGTCCCACGCTACGGCCACTTATTTAGACCTGGCGTGAGTGGGAAAAAGTTGCAGATAGCAGCGCAACTAACCATTGCTCCTCAATCTGAGCCAGAAATATGCCTTTTTTAAGCGTATTGCAGTATAATAAATGACCCCCTATGTTACTATGTTACCATTTCCTACTGCAGTGCTTTTTTTCTGCAAATTACAGTCATGTGGATGAGGTTTTACAATACATTTCAAGCCAGACAGCAAAGGAGATCAGGAGTAAGATCAAATAAGTACAATCAACCTTAAAGGGGTTGTGCAATGCTAGTATACAGTGGGGAAAAACCTAAAAAGATGAGAGAGGCCTGTAATTGACATCATAGGTAGGCCTCAACTATGAGAAACAAAATGAGAAAACAAATCCAGAAAATCACATTGTCTGATTTTTAAAGATTTTGTTTGCAAATTATGGTGGAAAATAAGTATTTGGTCACCTACAAACAAGCAAGATTTCTGGCTCTCACAGACCTGTAACTTGTTCTTTAAGGGGTTCCTCTGTGCTCCACTCATTACCTGTAGTAATGGCACCTGTTTGAACTTGTTATCAGTATAAAAGACACCTGTCCACAACCTCAAACAGTCACACTCCAAACTCCACTATGGTGAAGAGTGAAGAGAAACCTGCACCAGGCTGGGAAGACTGAATCTGCAATAGGCAAGCAGCTTGTTGTGAAGAAATCAACTGTGGGAGCAGTGGCGTACCGCCAATATAGGCAGACCACGCCACTGCTATGGGGCCCGCAGCACAAGGGGGCCCGGAGTGCACAAAAGGCCCCGCCCCCTACTCTGCACACACAAGCTACTAAGTTTTGTTGACCAGCATTGTGAACGGCAAAGGCAGCGCAGTGATACTGCTGCTGCCTGAAACAACCAATAACAAAGCTCCTTACACTAAGGAGCATTGTTATTGGTCAGTTTGAGCGGGCTGCCACAGCGCTTGGAGGAGAGGAAGGAGGCGCACGATCATCACTGGCGGGGTAGGGTAAGTGGCCTTGCTCAGTAGGGAAATTTACTGGGGGTCCCAGATCTGAGCGGCTTGTTTTTCTCCATAATGATGAGTCTGAAGTCTCAGCCAAGCGCTCTCTCTACTCCCTGCTGAGCGCGGCACTGAAGACGGCCTCAATAGCAGGTCTATGGGACAGTCTTCACTACCGCGCTCAGCAGTGAGGAAAAGTGGCTGAGCGCGTCAGTCTCCTGCTTATAGAAGTCAGCGAGGGCTGGACACGCCAACAGCAGCGAAGAACACCAGCCTCAGGGCAGGGAGACCCTCAGGGCAGGTCATTCTGTTGTCCTGTAGCCAGAGAAATAAAGGAGGAGCAGTGTATAGATGCAGCACACTGTGATGTGCCTGTGTACCCAGTACGGGGCCCAGCAAAAGCCTCCTGGCTGATACACAGATGTCACAGCATGGCTGTCTTACAGATACCCCTACTCTCATTGCCACTGCAAATCAGGGCACTGCAGTAGGAAATGGTAACATAGTAACATAGGGGGTCATTTATTATACTGCAATACGCTTAAAAAAGGCATATTTCTGGCTCAGATTGAGGAGCAATGGTTAGTTGCGCTGCTATCTGCAACTTTTTCCCACTCACGCCAGGTCTAAATAAGTGGCCGTAGCGTGGGAGGGGATGGGCCAGCAAGCCTGTCTGATTTACTATTTTCTACTTAGAAAATGGTCTAAATGGCTGGGTCTTTCAGCATGACAATGATCCCAAGCACACCGCCAGGGCAACGAAGGAGTGGCTTCGTAAGAAGCATTTCAAGGTCCTGGAGTGGCCTAGCCAGTCTCCAGATCTCAACCCCATAGAAAACCTTTGGACGGAGTTTAAAGTCCGTGTTGCCCAGTGACAGCCCCAAAACATCACTGCTCTAAAGGAGATCTGCATGGAGGAATGGGCCAACATACCAGCAACAGTGTGTGCCAACCTTGTGAAGACTTACAGAAAACGTTTGACCTCTGTCATTGCCAACAAAGGATATATAACAAAGTATTGAGATGAACTTTTGTTATTGACCAAGTACTTATTTTCCAGCGGCGCTCATGTAAGCAGTGTCGTCTTCACTGTTTACCTCCACTCTGTCTACCATGTAGCCTGTCTACCATGTAGCGGCAGTGTAGTGTAATTACAACTGCTCGTCCCATTCAAGTGAGCACTACATTGCCATTACAAACATGGAGGCAAACAGTTAAACAGTGAAGAGGATACAGTGCTTCCACGAGCACCACGGCAGATCAGCGGGGTACCAGGAGTCAGACGCTGGAGATAGGTCATCAATATATATGCACAACCTCTTTGATTGTAGTGACAGGACCTATAGGCCCCTGTGCCTTGTGGGCCAGGTTGTAACTATGAATGCTGTGACCCCTACTGTTATGCCACTATGGGCAGATGTACTAATGCTATCTAAGATGTAGGCAGGCTAGAAAGTCTAAAGATACACCATACAGTGATGGCTAACCTCCGGCACTCCAGGTGGGCTGAAACTATGACTCCCAGCATGCTCCATTCATTTCTATGGAGTTCTGAGAACAGCCAAGCAAGTGTACATCTTGGGAGACATAGTGTTAACCACAGCTAGAGTGCTGGAGGTTAGCCATCACAGCACCAGAAACATCACAGCAGTATAGGCTGGATGATAAATCTGGTGCATAGCTAGACACTTTGGCCCTGATTTATCATACCTTCACTCCAGAATTCTGGCATCAAAAAGTAATAGAGCTTTTGTGACTTTTTTTAGAGCTTATGCGATTGGGCAAAAATCTGCGACTTTTTACACTCACTTGCGCAAAAGTTTGCGACTTTTTGCATGTGTACACCAGTCACTCCAGTTTTGTAATATTGGTGGAAAAGTGGGTGTGGTTAGCTATGTTAATGAGTTTCACTCCAGATTTATCATTGCGACTTTTTTAAAAAGTCGCAAAATAGTCGCAATCTCACTCCAGGAGGAGGGTGGAGCAGGAAAAGTGGAGGAGCTTCTCTAGACAGAAGTGTTAGGTCTAAGGACAAGACACATTTATCAAACAACCTGTGACATTTGATAAATGTGGCACAAATATACTCCAACACAGACTGAAGCAAAACTGACTTAAATTTTTCTCCTAATGATAAATTTCCCCCTTTGTCTTTGGCACCTATTGCACACCTTAAAGGGGTATTCCGGTAAAGTAACTTCATTTTTTTAAAAAATCTGCATTAAGGCTGCAAGCTGTGACCCAACCAAAACCCATACCTATACATATAACCAGAGCTTCATTTTACCTTGTAGTTCATTTGTCTAGCTCCTGTGTGAGCGTGCAGCACACTGAGAGTATCATGGCTCCTGATTAGAGATGAGCGAGCAGTGCTCGTTACGAGCACTGTAACGCTCGGGTCCCGTGTGAAATGCCCGCAGGCATTGCGGATCCATCCTCATCTGCATGTAAGTCAATGAGGACGGATGAGTGTCATACCAAACGGTTCAGTCCTCACCCGTCTTAAAGTCAGTGGGGACGGAACCGTTTGGTATGAGTGTCATACCAAACGATCCGTCCTCATTGACTTACATGCAGATGAGGACGGATCCGCAATGCCTGCGGGCATTTCACACGGGACCCGAGCGTTACAGTGCTCGTAACGAGCAGTGCTCGCTCATCTCTACTCCTGATCTTCCCTCACAAAACTACAATACCCACAATGCATAGCTTTCCTGCTGTGAGCTTCTGCTTGTTCACGAGGGTTGATGTTTACTGATTGGCTGCCTGATATCACAGTCCGGTCACGCCCCCACTACTCAGTAATCAGCAGCACACTAACATTTAGCTAGAGAATTGATAGCAGCACACTGAGCATGCTCGACCTAACAAAGGCTCAGAACTACAGGTCGATACCATGGTAATTTATGAGGAAACACAGTGGGCAGCAGAGGAAGAAAACTACTTTTATAACTACTGAACGGTAAATGTGAAATTTACATTATACTAGGTAATTATTGATGATGAGTTAGTCTAAAAAAGTTATATTTATGGTAACCAGACTACCCCTTTAAAGGATAGGATATGCCCCCATTGTCCTATAGGTGCAGGTCCCACTGCTGGGACCCACACCTATATCAGGAACGGAGCCCAAGGTGGTGGCTGGAGGACTCCGGTTTAGGCACCACCAAGCCGGCTCCCCATAGAAGTGAATGGGAGCGCACTGCGCATGACCGGTCATCACTCCATTTCACT
The DNA here is from genome assembly GCA_900303285.1 of Rhinella marina. Lineage (NCBI taxonomy): Eukaryota > Metazoa > Chordata > Amphibia > Anura > Bufonidae > Rhinella > Rhinella marina. The sequence goes on along the minus strand of ONZH01030406.1, from coordinate 418,024 downwards.
TCTATGGGCCTGACAGAAATAGCCAAGCCAGCGATCGGCTATTTTTGGCAGTCACATAGAAAATGAATGGAGGGTGGCTGAGCATGCGCAGTGCGCCCTCCAACTCTTTCGGGGCTTCATTCTCAATATAGGTGCCTATAAGACAATGGGGCAAATCCTAGCGATATGCCCCCATTGCCTGTGATGAGACAACCCCTTTAAGCTTCCCCTTTATTTTTACACTAAATCAGGGATCAGCAACCTCCGACACTTCAGCTGTTCTGAAACTACAACTCCCAGCAAGCTCCATTCACTTTAATGGGAGTTAGAAGAAGAGTCAAGCATGTTGCATGCTGAGAGTTGTAGTTTCACAGCAGCTGGAGTGCCGGAGGTTGCTGAACTGATCCCTGCACTAAACCATGACCTTCCTTGTCAAACTAGATGCAGCTAATATTCCTTTTATCTCATTTGGTTGATTAACCATTCTTAAACGAGGCAGTAAATTAGGCCAAATATTGGCGCATTTTACACCAAGGACTAGCCTCAATTACATTAGTAAATATGGCTCACTGTATTATGCCTAGGCTGAGCCTAAGGGGGCGAGACATTGTACTGCTGCACGTGAAACAAGCCCTCTAATCCGCATATTATACAGAAATGTTATATTTGCCATTTAATCATGCAGGTGTGGCACACCCCATCATCGCTGTTTCACAAAACAGAGGTCTGCGCTTCCAGTAAAATACAGACATGATCAATCTGTTATCCCCATGTGCCACTCTATAAATCCTGTTATTTCAGCATGATCCTTTTCATCAGATTACTCTGAAGTTTATCCTGATAACTCAGCTGCTGGATTATAATAAGTACAGATTTGCTGCAGTCTTTACTGTAAAACCTCTGGGAATTTACAGATCTAGACTTGGTAATACGATAGTCATGGTGTCATCGAATTTAATCTCGTGGCTGCAGTACTCACATATGACCAGTAGATGGCAGCAGAACACTGTCCAACTCCATAAGGTATTATTTGAATGACGCGTACGGATTGTGAAGCTTTTTGGTCCTTATAGGAGTCCGTAGAGGCGGCTGAATTTAAAAACTGAGAAGGAAGAGAAAGCGTACTGGGCTCGGTAAGTGACAGAGACGCAGCATAGATGTTTAGTGGCGCCGCTGCTGCTGTGAGACTGCTGGCTTCTGCATAAGTTCCTGTGTTTGCTGGGTATAGGTTCACGTGGTGCCTCAGCTGTGGATGATGCAATGTATCAAGCACCTGTAGATACATTGTTGCAATGTTTTGGTTGTATGGTGACTTCTGGTCTCACATTTATATATATATATATATATATATATATATATATATATATATATATATATCGCTTCTTTGCATTCTCCAATACAAATGCCATGGTGTGTATTTCATCATACCTCCCAAAAATGTAAAGAGGGAAAACACACGGTATGTCATTTTTTTTGCCCCCAGGCCCCTGTGCATACACACGCAAAAAATATACTTACCTACACTCTGCTCCAGACTTCTGTTGACGCCGTCTTCTTCTCACCCAATCCCATTATCCGGTGTGTGCTCCATCCTCCTGCGAGACCGGGCACTGAGGTCACGTCTTGCGGGATCATCACAGGGGAGACGTCTTGCAGCGCTGGATGGGGTATGGGTGGGGGTGTCTATAGGTAACTAACTCCGCAGCGCTGCGTACTATAGTACGCAGCATTGCGCAGGTAGCGCCACCAGCAGAGTGGCCCTGACTGGCCATTAAAATCACTCGCGGGGCTGCGGGCCTTCCCCCCTGCCGGCCCCGGTCCTGGCTACAGGACTGTAACCCTATTGTCAGTGATTGTGATGTCACCGACGTTACATCACATACGCTAGCCTCCCACGGGTGCCCTCAATGTATCTAGGGCTTATTTTTGGAGTAGGTCTTATATGTTAAGCCTACTCCAAAAACCGGGCAAAATAGCACTAGGGCTTATTATCAGGGTAGGTCTTATTTTCGGGAAAACATGGTAGATCTAGTTAATACAAGGCACTTACTAATATATGGTTACTATCCATATTGCTTTCTTTGCTGGCTGGAGTAATTTTTCCATCACATTATACACTGCTCGTTTCCATGGTTATGAACGCCCTGCAGTCCAGCAGCGGTGGCCGTGCTTGCGCATTATAGGAAAAAGAGCTGGGATCTATTATGGCCCAGACTGTGGAAGTTTACATAGGCACTCATTTATTTATTTTATTTTTTTTTTTATACTCCCTTACATAGCGCTGACATATTCTGCAGCGCTTTACAGACATTCGCATCACACTGTCCCCAATGGGGCTCACATTGTAAAGTGTGCAGCAGTTCCTGTCTCGGCCACCTTGTATCTGAGCTGCAGCGGTGGCTGTAACCCCTGGTTACGAGCAGTGTATAATGTGATGAGAAAATGAATAAGCCAGCAAAGCAGGCAATATGGACAATCACAATACATTAGTGTGGGCCTTGTACTTATGTAATCTTTTACTTTTTTTTTTTTTTTTTTTTTATAATGGTAACCCCACCCCCTTCCTAAATGTGATTCAGTAATAATGTTGAAAACATTCCTACTGTGCAGTGCTGTCCCCCTCCAGTGTAATTGGGCTGTGAGCACTTCCTGGATCATGTGCCGCACGTGATCCTAGCCTGGTTACAACCCCATGTATGTGGGTTGCGCCTGTGCAGTCAGGCAGCCTTGGACACTGGCTGCTCATAAAAATTAGGATAACCCTTTAATTCTCTGTACATGATAAATGCCATTTGCTTTAGGGCTCATGCACACGAACGTATTTTCTTATCGTGTCCGTTCCGTTTTTTTGCGAACCGTATGCGGAACCATTCATTTCAATGGGTCTGCAAAAAAAATGGAAGGTACTCCGTGTGCATTCCGTTTCCGTATGTCCGTATTTCCGTTCCGCAAAAAAATAGAACATGTCCTATTATTGTCCGCATCACGGACAAGGATAATACTGTTCTATTAGGGGCCAGCTGTTCCGTTCCGCAAAATACATACGGTCGTGTGCATGAGCCCTTACTGAGACAATCCCTTTAATCCATATACACCCAGTCCCATCAATTCTCCACCCAGTAATGATACCCTTTAAGTGCACCCAAAATAGAATGATGTCCTGTAAGTGCCCTCAACAAAGAGTGATGCCTCCTTAGTACACATTGCATACTCATCCATACCTTCCAAGTTTTAAAAGCCCAAGGAGGGCTGCCAGTCTCCTTGGTGCCCTCACACAGAAGCCATGCCCCTTTAGTGCCCACACACAACAGAGCCTAACACATCATGCATTCCCCAGCCGTGCCCGTATTGCAGCCTGCAAACAATGCACAGTATAACATATTCACTTCATTGGGTCTACAATCTGGAAGATACGGAGCGGAAGGCCACGGAAGCACTACAGAGCACTTCCGTGGCATTTCGGTCCATGCCGCTGCACCTCAAAAAAATAAAACATGCTCTATATTTTATGTGTTATGACCACCCTGCAATCCAGCACAAGCCACATGGACGGTGCCCATGCATTCCCAGGCACGGGAGGCATGTGTTCATGTGCATGAGCCCTAACACTGACATGGAAGGCGCTGTGGTCTCCTAAAAGAGACCGGTGAGGGTTCCGGGTGTCAGACCCTACTGAACTGATATGGATTACCTAACCTGGATTACCTATCCCAGAAAACCCCTTTAAAGAGGACCTGTCACCACTCCTGACATGCCTGTTTTAATAGCTCTATGCATTCCCCATATAATAACAATTCTGGAACATCTATTCTTATGTCTGTATGTTGTCATACCTTTATTATTTCTACTAGAAGTTATGAATGAATTACTAGCAGTCTGCAGTAAAGGTACAGAGGGGAGGTAACCAGTTGGAGGTGTGTACCTGCACAGTATGAAAATGACAGCACTGATTGGATAGTGTGAGTCTGTGCAGGTACACCCCAACTGATTACAGCCCCTCTGTACCCTTACTGCAGACTGCTAGAAATTCATTCATAACTTGTAGTAGAAATAATAAAGGAACGGCACAACATACAGTCATAAGAATAGATGTTCCAGAACTGTTATTACATGGGGATGCTTGTAGATATTAAAACAGACGTGTCAGGAGCGGTGAAAGGACCTCTTTAAAGGGAACCTGTCATCTCCGAAACACCCCCTGAACTAGAGTAAGCGGTGTATAGTGTAAGTGACATCGAGTCTGGTTATGTAACTTTTATCTTCATACTTGCTTCCGTTCCTATGCTGTGCTCCCACAAACCTGCAGTAAAATGCACTCAGTGGACTCCACTGCTCACTCATATAATGGAGAGGACTCAAAGAAGAGTCCTCTCAATGCATTTTACTGCAGGTTTGTGGGAGCACAGCGTCGGAATGGAAGTGAGTATGAAGATAAAACTTACATATTCGGATTCAGCATCACTTACACTATACACCGCTTACTCTAGTTCAGGGGGTGTTTCGGAGATGACAGGTTCCCTTTAAGGCCTTGTGTACACTACTTTCTCATGTCTGCGAGAGCTTGTATGTCGCACTGGACAAGCAGTCTTCTACAGTATGACAGCCCCGAGCTGAACGCCGAAAACTTGTGTGCGAGCATGAGAAAGGAAATAAATGATATCCAAATGGTATTTGGCACTCATGGTCTGCTGTGGTTCCATGCTGTGGAATCTGAGAGAAAATCATGGCTGCTGTACCGTATGATTGGGTGGTTTTATTTTTTTAGTACTGTTTCTAGTACATGTCATACTCCCTTATTAACTTACAGCTAACATCTGCTTGTAGTGGTATTTGAACAGAACAAAAAGATGTAGGACAAAACCCAGCAAAAGACGCTGTGTGGGAAACCAGTCAAAGGTTTTCATTACCTTTTTGTGGCTTTTTTTATTGTAACACTTCACAGGTTTTTGTGGCAGTTTTTGAGTCCAAGCCAGAAGTGGATTCAACAGGAGGGATAAGTACAAGTCCTTCCATTATATTTCTCCTCTCCTTCCAACTTCTCTCTTTAGATCAAAAGTACTGCTCCAAAAACTGTTATAAAAGGGGGTACTTAAGGGGTTGTCCAGGATTAGACAAATCTAATGGACACACATCTCATTGATTTATGTGTAGGGGTTTTAGCTGTTTTGGTGCAGATTTTCTTCACACAAATCTGCCTCATTTGCAGGCACCTTAAAGGGTTTGTCTCACTTCAGCAATGGTATTAGGCACTTACTAATGTATTTGTATTATCCATATTGCTTCCTTTGCTGGCTGGATTAATTTTTCCATCACATTATACACTGCTCGTTTCCATGGTTATGACCACCCTGCAATCCAGCAGTGGTGGTCGTGCTTGCACACTTCAGGAGAACGCAATAGCCTATGTGTGCTCCCATGGTCCCAGCCACCAGGGAGTCTGACTCTTTCTCCTATGGTGTGCAAGCCACCACTGATTGATTGCAGGGTGGTCTGTAACCATGGAAACAAGCAGTGTAAAATGTGATGGGAAAATGAATCCAGCCAGCAAAGGAGGCAATATGGACAATCACAATGCATTAGTAAGTGCCTTGTATTAACTTCCTCTAAGTGATAAATGTCACTTGCTGAAGTGTGACAACTCCTTTAAGATTGGTTGCTATGGCAACAAGGACAATCAAAGTTCATATTTAATTTTTCCAGTGCAGTTTACAAAAATGAAAGCACTGATTGGCTGTTATGGGCAACAAAGGTGGTTTTGCTGTTAGGCCTCTTTCACATGAATGATACGGATTGTGTCACAATTTGTTCAGGGAAAAACTGATGTTTTTGCAATCAGTTGTTTCTGTGATAACATTCAGTGTTTGCGTTTTTTTCTGTCTGGATTGCATGCATTTTACACACGTGAAGAAAAACGGAAGAATAACCATCTACATCTCCTAGCAACAATCAGTGAAAAATGCATTGCATCCAGGGCTGCATGAAAAACGCATAATATAGAACATGCTGCGATTATTTAGAGATGATGCATGAAAAATGGCGCTCGTGTACTCAGACCTACTGAAATGAATGAATCATGGTTCAGTCTGGATGCTATACGTTTACTGTACACACACCACATCCGAACGGAAAACTATCTCATGTGAAAGAGTCCTTAGGGACCAGCACACAAGGGCAATATCGGCATGGGCCACACACGTTCATGTGCATGAGCCCTAAGGCCTCATGCACACGACTGTATGTATTTTGCAGTCCGCAAAAAATACGGATGACGTTCGTGTGCATTCTGTACTTTGTGGAACGGAACAGTTGGCTCCTAATAGAACAGTACTATCCTTGTCCGTAATGCGGACAATAATAGGACATGTTCTATTTTTTTTGTTGAACGGACATATGGAAACGGAATGCACACGGAGTAACTTCAGGTTTTTTTGCGGACCCATTGTAATGAATGGTTCCGCATACGGTCCGCAAAAAAACACGTACGGACAGGGAAATAAAATATGTTCGTGTGCATGAGCCCTAAGGCTGAGTTCACACTTCGGTTATTTGGTCAGTTATTTCCATCAGTTAATAAGCCAAGACCGGTAGTGAAGCCTACACAGAAATAAGGTATGCTGGAAAGATCTGCACCTCTTCTGTGTGTGTTTTTTTTTTTAACCCTTTCACTCCCGGAGGTTTTTTCGGTTATGCATTTTCGTTTTGCGCTCCCTGCCTTCAAACAGCCATAACTTTTATTTTTCTGTTCACATAGCTGTATGAGGGCTTGTTTTTTTGCGGGACAAGTTGTATTTTTCAACGCCACCATTTAATATTGCATATGGTGTAGTGGGAAGCGGGAAAAAAATTCCAAATCGGGTGAAATTGCAAAAAAAACGCTATTCCGCTACAGTTCTACGGGTTTCTTATTTACAGCGTTTGATGTGCATTAAAACTGATCCGTTACTTTCATTCTACTGGTCAGTACGAATCCGGCAATACCTAATATGTATAGTTTTTCCTGCGTTTTCATAGTGATAAAATAATTAGAATGTTGCCCCTTTTTTTTTTTTTTTTTTTCCTTGTCATATCTTGACCCCTATAACTTTTTGGTATTTATGTGTACAGAGCTGTATGGGGGCTCATTTTTTGCAGGACGATCTGAAGTTTTTATTGATACCATTCCGGGGTGTGTATGACTTCTTGATCACTTTTTATTTAATTTTTTTTAGAAAAAAAAGCGACAAAAAACGGCAAATCGCCATTTGGACGCTTTTTTCCGCCACACAATTCGCCATATTGGAATTTTTTTTATATTTTAAAAGTACGGGCGTTTTCGGTCACGGTGATACCCATGATGTCTATATTTATTGTTATTTAGGTATTTATTTTTTAATTATACGGAAAGGGGGGGTGATTTGAACTTTTATATCTTTTTTATTTTTTATATATTTTTTAACTTTTTTTTAATTTTTTTTTTACTATTTGAAAGCTCAAATATGGGCTGATATATTATGGCTTTTTTTTTTTCTTTATGAGCAATCAGGGATTTTCTTGACTCAGAAATCCAAGAATTGCTCATTTCTTATCCTGGCCTGCCATCTAGTGGCCAGAATAAGAATTGCACTTTAAAAACTGTAATCCTCACCAGCGAGGATTACAGTTTTCATATGGTGTACAGACACCCCGATTGGCCACACGGGGTGTCTGTACACCACCCGGAAGCGAACGCTTCCGGGTTCAGACGCAACTAGATGCCGTGATCACGGCATCTAAACGCCCAGGAAGACGCCGCCGATCTAGTAAGTAGCGGCAAGTCTCTGCTCTCTACATGTACGGCGCTGGGCGTGAAGGGGTTAACTGCACCTGGTTTTAGCTCACAGTAACTGATAATAATAATATGTATTTATATAGCACCACCATATTACGCAGCGCTTTATAAATTCAGAGAGTTCATGTACAAAACAAAAGACATCATAATTAGAGATGAGCGAGCATGCTCGAGTGCCATTTTTGCGTATTTGCGTACGCATTTTAAAATTCGTACGCTATTCATACGCATATTTTAATCTATATGCAAATGCGTACGAATAGCGTACAAATTGAATTTGTACGCTATTCGTACGCATTTGCGTATAGATTAAAATATGCGTATGAATAGCATACGAATTTTAAATTGCGTACGCAAAAATGGCACTCGAGCATGCTCGGCCAAGCATGCTCGCTCATCTCTAATCATAATGTAAATGGCAAATATACAAACTGAAACAGTAGGAGTGAGGGCCCTACTCACAAGAGCTTACAATCTATGAGGAAATGGGAGGTGACACAAAATGTAGTTGATTGCGATATGTAGTAATTGAGCCATTTTTGTACTGAAAGCAGTGGTGTAGGCCGATCTGCTTCATGTGTGGAACTGTTAGGCTCCTTTCACACAAACGATATGGATTCAGTCCGAATGCGTTAAGGGTGCGATCAGGAAAACTCGCACCAATCCGCACGCAATCGCAGTCAGTTTTGTCTGCGATTGCGTATGTTTGTTCAGTTTTTAACGCGCGGGTGCGATGTGTATGAATGCATTTTGCACGCGCGTGATGAAAAATTGATTGTTTACAAACAACATCGCTAAGCAACCATCAGTGAATCACGCACTTGCTTGCGGATGCAATGCGAATTTTACGCAGACCCATTCACTTCAAAGGGGCCAGGGCCGCATGAAAAAGGCCATATAAAGAACATGCTGCGATTTTCACGCAAAGGCGAACTGATGCGTGAAAAAATTCGCCCATGTGAAACGACCCATTGAAATGAATGGGTCAGGATTCAGTGCGGGTGCAATGCGTTCGCATCACGCATTGCACCCGCGTGGAAATCTCGCCCGTGTGAAAGGGGCCTTAGAAGATCGAGTTCAGCTCTGAAGAGGTGGAGGAGGGGTTACTCATGGAACACTCAATTTAGGAAGCTTGATAAGCCTGCCTGAAAAGATGTGTTTTTAAGGCACATTTGACGGTAGGGAATTAAAGGTGGGACGGTGGGAATTAAAAAGAGTCTGTCACCTCACCTATATAACTAAGAGCACTGCTCCACAGAATATTGCATACACATCCCAGACATACCTGTGTGCACTGTGTGTCTATATTCTATGTCCAGGAAAAGCACTTTTATTCTGCAGGAAAATAGCTCCCAGTGCCTGGCTGAAAGTGAAACTAAAAACAGCTTTCTCTCCCGACTCGATTTCTAACTTCTGATATACTGGATATAATGCTGTGATTTTGGTATCATTTTAAAGCTTGGAATGTCAGCTTTCAAAGAAGGTCATGCACTACTTTTTTGCGGTGTGGAGGCACAGCCCGAAACACCACTAAAGCACTCAGTAGTGCTTCCATGGGGTTCCGATCCGTGCCTTCTTTCCGCATCTCCGGGATTGCGGACCCATTCAAGTGAATGGGTCCACGATCTGTGATGCGGGGTGCACACGGCCGGTGCCGTGTATTGCGGACCGACGGTATGCGGACCGCAATACGGCCATGGTCGAGCAACAGCCGTGTGCATGAGCCCTGTGCCGTGTATTGCGGACCGGCAGTATGTGGACCGCAATACGGCCATGGCCAAGCAACAGCCGTGTGCATGAACCCTAAGACTTGTATGTCGTCTAAAGTTAGAAAAGGTCATTGTCGCCTCCCGTCTCTTTGGCGGAACCCCCCTCCCCCTTCCCCCTTTATAGACTCATATTTCACTAGTAGGATATTTAGAAATAAGTTTTGTAAACCAGACAACTTCTTTAAGGTGATCTACCACAAAGGCTTTCAGGGCATGCTGGGAGTCGTAGTTTCACAACAGCTAAAACATCACAGATCATAGGGAGGAGGAATTGGGGTTCCTATAACTCTCCTAAAGCTGTCACTTCCTCACCAGTCTTCTATATTATATATCAGTTTTCTATCTGTGTTTTGCTAGGGATGATTGCACAATACTGAATTCTTGATCACACCCTAGCACACCTTGATCCTGTACTGGTTACAGATTACAACTCAAAGAACTTTGGATCTTATCTCATAGGTGTGCGAAGTGTGCCACAGAAACAGCACAGTGAATTCCATTCCCATTGCAGCACTGCATTCAGCTAATGGAGCTCACTTTCATGTACATCAAGTGGCCACTAGGGGGAGTCTGGAGATTGGAGAAAATCGGCTGTTGTGGCGTGTTCAGACAAACCCTACATCTCCCCTTAACTAACGAATTAACACGTACTGCCAGGCTTAATCACCTCCACAGGTATTTTTGCCTCAATCCCAATATTTCTTTCTCTTGATTCCTTGTAAATAACACCTCCTGTGCTGGTTACCTGAACAGCCTGCGGGGGATGTCTTAGGATATTGCTTAAGCAATAATGTCAAATTCCTTGATTGCTCTTATGTGAGTTAATCTAGTGTACAGGGCTGTCTCGTCTCCAGGCAAGACTTTGAAGGTGGCCGGATAACAGCACCTCCTCTACGTGTGCAGGAAGCTGAGCATACAAAGTGTTAGGCCTCTCTCACATTTCCGTGTCCGCTTGACGTCCATGTTTCATCCGTGAAGAATCCATGTTTGGTCTGCGTCTCCTCTGTATTCCACAGACACTGCTCAGCTGAAAATTAATTTTCAGAGTATCTCCTACCAGTGGTCAGTGAAAAATGGTCCAAACATAGATGCCCTCTGTGTTGTGTCATGGACCCATAAACGTCAATGGACAAGTTTGGCCTGCATCACGGGTCAAAGTAGTGTATGTCTCATTGATTTTTTTCACTGACACATGGTCAGTAAAAAAAAAATAATACTGATGTGTGAACAAAAGATAACATTTAACTCAGCAAACGTCCGTAAAAAACGAGGCCGCAGGCTCTTTGCATTGCCAGGTTATGGTGAATGAAGTGATTACAGGTTCTGCATAGTGCCTGTCCCATAATCCACTTCATCTATGCCTTGCTTACCATCAGCCTGTGGCTCAGTCCTGCAAGATCCGGCAGTCCAGTGGGCATCACTGGCATAATTTGAAGCTCCTGGGCCCCAATGCAAGATCTGTCACGTGGGTAAGGGCTCATGCACACGACTGTATGTATTTTCCAGTCCGCAAAACACTCCATCATCATCAAAATCATCAAAACATCCATGTGCATTCCGTATTTTGCGGAATGAAACAGCTGGCCCCTAATAGAACAGTACTATTATTGTCCGTAATGCGGACAATAATAGGAGGTTTTGTTTTTTTTGCGGAACAGAAAAAAGGACTTACGGAAATGGAATGAACACGGAGTAACTTCCGTTTTTTTTGCGGACCCTTTGAAATGAATGGTTCCCCATACTGTCCGCAAAAAAACCCTGAACGGAATGTAAAATGAAAATTAAACATCATATAGTACATGACAGTCTCTTTCTAACAAAGCTAGAACCTCATGGATTTAGAGATCTCCATATTCATTGCTCTGCTAGATTTGTATCAAGCTGATGGGGTGTGTCTTTTCTGCTTCAGCTAAGGGGGCGTGTCCATTCTGCTGGAGCTCTCCCTATCACAGCTCAGGAGGCAGTTGAAGGATGAAACTGAGCATGTGCAGCCATCTCGGTGAGCAGGTCAAAGAAATAGGAAAAAAACAAACAGCAGGTGACGCTGTACAGTTACATTTTATTGAATAACTCAGTGGCTATGCTAAATTTTTAATTATATCCAATTACAAAAGTATTCAGATCCAGGTGCTGGTTTGAAAACTGTAGAATATTTTTCATGGGACAACCCCATTAAATAAAAGTCTGTCCCTCCCCACATTACATGTAGTGAGGTGGTCGTCCTGGTCCTAGGAAGTATCTCAGAATCAGTTTAGTGACACAATTTTTTATGTAGACTAATTCCAGCTATACTGTATTATTATGATTAGAGATGAGCGAACGTGCTCGAAACGAGCACTGTACCGCACGGCTCCCCTGCGCTCGCCTGAGGAGGACGGAAGCGGCTGCCTGCGCCCATGCGAGCGCAGGGGAGCCGAGCGGTACAGTGCTCATTTCGAGCACGTTCGCTCATCTCTAATTATGATCATACACTAACCTCCCCCCAATTCTAGCATGTACCGAGGTAGGCGGGCAGGCATGGAGTCTTATGGAGTTGGAATTTCCATATGCTGCCTTTTATTGTGAACTTTTTCCTTGTAAACACTCTTGTATTTTTCTGGAGGATTAATCTGTTCAAGCCATAATTTTAACATTTAACAAAGTTTATTTCCATCATGTGTAAAATCTAATGAAGGAGATTGTTTTATATTCTACCAAGGAATTTATCACAGGGATAAGGAAGAACAATTAAGTGCCAGTAAATCTCAATACTGCACCTCACAGCCTCCACACCATCTGTCTTTTGGGCCACTCGCGAAACCTCTACACTAGTAACACGAGTGATGCAATCAAATCTATCCCAACTTGCTTAGGAAGCAGAGATCTTGAAATTGCATTGTATATTGTAAGTAAGAAAAAGTATATAAGCAAATGGTTGCCGTTTCATTCCCTGGAACTCTCTAATCTTAATGGGACCTACTATATATATCCCTGTTCACATTCAGACCTGCTTAGACCTTCGACCTGAATAGAATGTCAGCACAATGAAGACTGACACATACAGTACAGACCAAAAGTTTGGACACACCTTCTCATTCAAAGAGTTTTCTGTATTTTCATGACTATGAAAATTGTAGATTACACACTGAAGGCATCAAAACTATGAATTAACACATGTGGAATTATATACTTAACAAAAAAGTGTGAAACAACTGAAAATATGTCTTATATTCTAGGTTCTTCAAAGTAGCCACCTTTTGCTTTGATTACTGCTTTGCACACTCTTGGCATTCTCTTGATGAGATTCAAGAGGTAGTCACCTGAAATAGTATTCCAACAGTCTTGAAGGAGTTCCCAGAGATGCTTAGCACTTGTTGGTCCTTTTGCCTTCACTCTGCGGCCCAGCTCACCCCAAACCATCTCGATTGGGTTCAGGTCTGGTGACTGTGGAGGCCAGGTCATCTGGCGTAGCACCCCATCACTCTCCTTCTTGGTCAAATAGCCCTTACACAGCCTGGAGGTGTGTTTGGGATCATTGTCCTGTTGATAAATAAATGATGGTCCAACTAAACGCAAACCGGATGGAATAGCATGCCGCTGCAAGATGCTGTGGTAGCCATGCTGGTTCAGTATGCCTTCAATTTTGAATAAATACCCAACAGTGTCACCAGCAAAGCACCCCCACACCATCACACCTCCTCCTCCTCCATGCTTCACGGTGGGAACCAGGCATGTAGAGTCCATCCGTTCACCTTTTCTGCGTCGCACAAAGATACGCTGGTTGGAACCAAAGATCTCAAATTTGGACTCATCAGACCAAAGCACAGATTTCCACTGGTCTAATGTCCATTCCTTGTGTTCTTTAGCCCAAACAAGTCTCTTCTGCTTGTTGCCTGTCCTTAGCAGTGGTTTCCTAGCAGCTATTTTACAATGAAGGCCTGCTACACACAGTCTCCTCTTAACAGTTGTTGTAGAGATGTGTCTGCTGCTAGAACTCTGTGTGGCATTGACCTGGTCTCTAATCTGAGCTGCTGTTAACCTGCGATTTCTGAGGCTGGTGACTCGGATGAACTTATCCTCCGCAGCAGAGGTGACTCTTGGTCTTCGTTTTCTGGGGCGGTTCTCATGTGAGCCAGTTTCTTTGTAGCGCTTGATGGTTTTTGCGACTGCACTTGGGGACACTTTCAAAGTTTTCCCAATTTTTCGGACTGACTGACCTTCATCTCTTAAAGTAATGATGGCCACTCGTTTTTCTTTACTTAGCTGCTTTTTTCTTGCCATAATACAAATTCTAACAGTCTATTCAGTAGGGCTATCAGCTGTGTATCCACCTGACTTCTGCCCAACACAACTCATGGTCCCTACCCCATTTATAAGGCAAGAAATCCCACTTATTAAACCTGACAGGGCACACCTGTGAAGTGAAAACCATTTCAGGTGACTACCTCTTGAAGCTCATCAAGAGAATGCCAAGAGTGTGCAAAACAGTAATCAAAGCAAAAGGTGGCTACTTTGAAGAACCTAGAATATAAGACATATTTTCAGTTGTTTCACACTTTTTTGTTAAGTATAATAATTCCACATTTGTTAATTCATAGTTTTGATGCCTTCAGTGTGAATTTACAATTTTCATAGTCATGAAAATACAGAAAACTCTTTGAATGAGAAGTCCAAACGTGTGTCCAAACTTTTGGTCTGTACTGTAGGTGAAACAGTAATAAGAAAGGAGTACATAGTAAGATAAGCTCTATATGCCATTCAGGGTCTTTGGAAAGTTAGATACTGTGTCTTGAGGATCAGAGCTGTGAGTGGGAATTTTGTTTTTGGTAACCTCCTTCACAAACCTCTTTTTTGCTGGTGAAACATCGCTGGATGTTCAGTGTGATTCTCGACAGCAGAGGCCTTCTCTTCCCCTAGTCATTCCGTTACTTTTCTTGACTTTTCTGTAGCTTGTGCGTCGGTCTCCCTTTAATGTGGCACATCTTGGGAATCTCTAATTAAGTAGCTGCCCCAGGGTCACTGTCTTGGCTTTCACCCTTCCAATTTTGAATGACAAGTTTTGGAAGAAGTTTATGAGACTCTGTGGTGTGAGGTCCCCAGCACGGTACTTTGAAGTTTCTTCAGATAGAAAAAACTCCTCCAAGTTGTCGTATTACATTGTGGTATTGAATGAACTGGGAAGTCTCCAGGCTGGAGAGTTCAGCCAGTGGGGGCAATGAGCTGAAGACTTCATCAAATCCCTTCATGTTGATCCCTAAACACCAGTTTACTATCCTTCTTTGTCCCCTGATAATCTAATAGCTATCGTCCTCATTAATGCCAGGCGTAGCCTCTGGGTATGAGTGGCACTGTTTAACATAGACAACAACCATGTTTTTCTAATCTCATACAACTTTTTTGAGGAGCTGTCCACTTTGGGCAACTATTAACCATATGTTACATTGCAGGCCTAGCAGAGTCATGCCCATCTAGTCTGGGACTACCTGCTTCTCCTAGTAATAACTGCTAATTGATTGGTGACCCTCATCATTGTCAGATTTTTCCAGTGAGAAAGGCAGCATCCAAGCATGACATCCCCTTTAAGGGCTCATGCACACAACCGTATGTATTTTGCGGTCCTCCAAACACGCATCCACAAAAAATACGGATGACGTCCATGTGCATAGAACAGTCCTTTCCTTGTCCGTTATGCGGACAATTATATGACGTGTTCTACTTTGTTTTGCAGAAGGGACATGCGGACATATGTAAACGGAATGCACATGGAGTAACTTCTGTTTTTTTTACGGACCCGTTGAAATGAATGGTTCCGCATACGGTCCTAAAAAAAAACCTGGAACTGACACAGAAAGAAAATGTGTCGTGTGCATGTGCCCTAACATGGAGTAATATCCTTGTAGACTTGCTAGGAGGAGGAGCTTATTGCATACTGTTTAATTATGGAACTCGATGTATGAACAATATACAATAAGCCGCTCAGCGACTCCTAGTGGTGGCTGCAGGCAGCCAGAATTTTTATGTACTTTTGTCTATGCAGGGGATTTGGATCTCTGACCACTGTTAAAATTTTATTAGGAAGTAAATCGGTACAGAATGTGTGACTGAAAGTACAACTTGACATTAGAAAGTGATGGATTAATGCAGACCTACCCTTCCATCACTGAGGTCCCTGCTTGTTAGACTTGAATAGTCGACTCATTCATTTTAGCTTCATTCATTCGTTAATAAAGTACTGTCTCTGTAAAGAGCCCATGTGTCATGTGTTTGTGTGGGTGGCATGAGTAATGTATTGCATGTATAAACATGCACGAAAACAAAGCCTAGAAAGCCACAAAGCATTAGGATTTAATCTTCATGCCGTGGTAGTTTTAATTTTTCCTGTTTATATTTTGTTTTGTAGAATAAGTTCTAAAAATAAATATATACACAGTGTATGTGTGTGTGTATGTGTGTGTATATATGTGTGTGTGTATATATATATATATATATATATATATATATATATATATATAGTCTGTGCTCTAATTTTCTTCAGCACAAATTATCACATTTGGTTTACCTCCAGCTACCACTAGAGGGAGCTTACTGTTTTATAGTTGAGTTAAATGGGATCTTTTTTGAAGAGAGTCTGTCGCCTACACTGTATATCTGTAAGGCCAATATATTGTAGTGCCTCTAAAACCACCTTGCGCTCTCACTTGGTGACATCACAGATCTCCTGCGTCCAAATTGCATGCAGACACGGACTACTACTTAGCCTGTGCATTACAATACATACTGTGGGCATTGGCGCATGTGCTGTAGGGCTCCAGTCCTGCTCTTTCCGATGATTGTCCCCCTCTCCTCTTGCTGTACTACACAGGTCAGTAGTCATTAGTGATATCATTTGATAATGGGGACAGAAATGAGAGTGCAAGTGGGCGGTTTTGGGATCTATTGCAGAGGTAGTCTTGGACTATTTGAAAGAAAACCAACCTCGTCTCTTGTTGCTTCACTTGACTATATATGAAGTGCTTTATTTCTTGTCGGAGGCGGATTGGCCTAAGACCCTACAGGAAAATTTCCTGCTGGTCTCATGCAAATGGGGCCACTAGAGCCGGCTGGTTGGGTACTTAATGATCTGATGCTCTCAGTATTAATAAATGCTAGGAGCATCTGGTACTGTACTTCTGCACCTGAAGAAAGTGTCCTCCTGCATTCAACTGTATTGCCATCCTCAGGACAGTGATAGAGTTGAATGCCGCATGGCAGCTGTATTTTGTGCTGCACTGTATATGGTTCAGTGCAGAAAAACAGCATGTAATCTGCATCAGGTACTCTAAAAGGGTTTTCCTGGATTCATATATTGATGGCCTATCCTCAGGAACTACTGGCACCCCCGACGATCAGCTGCTTGAAGAGGCTATGGCCTCTTCCTATGCCAGTAATGTCACGTTCATTGGTCACATGGCCTAGTAATTTGCCTGAGCTGCAATACCAAGCACAGCCGCGATACAATGTACTTCACCGTGCTTGGTTAACTGTGAGGAGGCCACAGTGCTCACTGCAGTCTATCTACCTCTTCAAACAGCTAACCTGCGGTAAGGCAGGGTGTCAGACCCCCAATGATCAGATATTAATGATCTGTCCTGAGGATACGTCATCAGTATAGGAGTCCTGGAGAACTCCTTTAATGTATGTGCAGGAAGCTCCCCCTAGTGGTTGCTTATGCAGACAGAATTTTATCACTAATAAAGTAAGATCAAAAACAAAGATGTTTCCCTTATAGAAAGGACGTGATTTTATTTTTTCTGGAAAGAAACATGCAATATATTACATTAAAGAATATCAATTCAATGGCAGGTACAATCAAAGATATAATTTCAGATCTTAAAGGGATTCTGTCACCACGATTTTGACTATTAAGTTATTTATAGCACTGGATTCAGCTGACTATAAGCATCTCCAAAACGTTATTGTTATAGGGCATAAATGAAGATCTGATGTTAAAAATACCTTTTTTATCAACTGTCAATCTCTTTCTTAAGGAGCCCAAGGGGATGTGCCAGCGATGTTGGAGCCCGGGCACGGCGATTCAGTTGGAGCCCAGGACCGCCCACCTCATTAATATTCACTTCACTGCTTGAAGCAGTGAAGCTCCGGCACGGCTGTAATCCCGCGCAGGCGCAGTACATCCTGTGAAGCTGTAGCCGGCAGACCGCACGGCGCAGACCACTTAATGTACTGCGCCTGCGCGGGATTACAGCCGTGCCGGAGCTTCACTGCTTCAAGCAGTGAAGTGAATATTAATGAGGTGGGCGGTCCTGGGCTCCAACTGAATCGCCGTGCCCGGGCTCCAACATCGCTGGCACATCCCCTTGGGCTCCTTAAGAAAGAGATTGACAGTTGATAAAAAAGGTATTTTTAACATCAGATCTTCATTTATGCCCTATAACAATAACGTTTTGGAGATGCTTATAGTCAGCTGAATCCAGTGCTATAAATAACTTAATAGTCAAAATCGTGGTGACAGACTCCCTTTAAACTAAAACTTTTGAAAGTTAAATCAGAGGTACAGAATTAGAGGCCAATATGTGAAGCAAGCATACAGAAAAAGAGCGTAAAAGAAACTCTTTTATAAGTCCCTCATTGTGTCTTCTGATACTGGCTCAAACTTTCCAGTGCGTCCAATCACCTGCCTCTCTGCAACTTGATATCCAATGCAGATGGGAATGTATGAGATAAACAAAAGGAGCACAGACGTGAACTGCAGACAATAGTCAGTGCTATCCTGCCCTCACAAGGTTATTTACCCTACAGGGTCTGCTGTATCCCTATAATTAGACACATTCCACTTCCTGCAACCGTTGATAAGTGGTGACTATTACATTTTGTCGGCCTGGCTGTTGCTTTCAAAACCAGCAATTTGTCAAAGCTCATTTTTTACATCTACCTTCTTAAAGAGTAACTAAACTTTTATACAAGTTGCTTTGAAACTCTTCTAAATAGCCCCAAATAATTTGTTTTGCCACTTAAAAAGGTACCCAAAGTTCATGATGGTACCACTTCTTAAAATCATCATTCCAATACAGCGCTGGCTTGTCATCGCTGTACGGTGTATGGATTTCTGCTGTGGAGAACTCTGCGCAGGAGGGAGCACAGAACGCTGTCCTCCCTATGCTCCCCCCAAGCTAATTCTGGCACAGCACATCGGTGCCCTGTACCGATGTGCTCCGCCTCTGCCCGCGCTCCTCTGCAAGGCTCTCATACCAATGTGGTACAACATGGATATTTTAAATGGAACCTGTCACCATGAAAATGCAATGTAATCTGCAGGCAGCATGTTATAGAGCAGGAGGAGATGAGCAGATTGATGCATAGTTTTATGTGATAAGGTTCATCATAACTTGTACTTTATACATTTATATCCCTGCTCATTCTGAGCTTTGAAGTCAGGGAGTTAGTCCTATCAGTGATTGACAGCTGTCTCTGTATCCACAGTCATAGAAGGAAGGCTGTCAATCACTGATAGGACTACCTACTTGACTTTAAAGCCCAGAATGAGCATGGATTTAAATGTATAAAATACAAGTTATAGTTTTATGTGATAAGGTTCTTTATATCTCAATCTACTCAGCTCCTCCTGCTCTATAACATGGTACCTACAGCTCAAACACACTGGTCAATGTGATCAGTTCCCATGAACCATTCTTCTCATTTCATGAGTGGCCTGAATATCACTGGGAGAGTTGAGACCACAGCAGTGCCCCCCACTTTGGTCTCATAATCTAAGCCAAGGTGAATATTTGACAAATTCCTTTCAAATCCATGAAAAAAATCACACAATATATGCAAACATTATATATGGACTAAGAAGCCTTCATTGCGATATGATAAAATCTGAGACTCTCAGCCAATATATTCTGATCAAAATACATCTGTGCCTGCCTTCCCACACCAAGGTGGTCTCAGTCAGGCCGGTCCTACTCTAAACCTACCAATGCCGTTGGGCATCTACATTCAGGAGACTTTTTTTAAAATCCATGAGAGAAGTACAGTATTCTGAGAAAGCAATAATAGTGTCATAATAACAGTTCCAGGGAACATGGTTTTCAGAGAGGAACAAGCATATTCCTGTAATTGATTAGCGAACTTAAAAACTACAACAGCAGATGGCTGAGTTGCTTTAAATAATGCTCACTGAGGGGAGGTTTCATCGCCGACTTCAATGCCTTTCTGGACAAAAAAAAAATCAAATTACAATTTTTTAATGTACTTTTGTTTTTTTTTTTCTTCTCTTAACTTTTGCATAATGGGCTCCCCTGCAGTTCTGAGAGGCTTCAGATGAGTGGAGATGTTAGAATGGGGTTCTTTTGATCACTTTATTGATCTATTTGTAGACAGTCTGGGTAATGTATCGGCTGTGTAATTTGTACAGTCCATTCATTTTCTATAAGTTGGCAGTATGCTTAGCAGAAATAATTTATTTTCAAGAAAAATAGAGTTAGAATTTGTATGCATGCCAAGCACATAGTTTGGTAACATGTTGACCCCAGGAAGATACCTTAAATTATACTTACCAACTTTGCCGGATGCCTCTGAAAGAGAGTGGTATGCTGCACATGTTATGCGTTGCTGAGAAATTTTCAGAGCCAGAAATGCCCCTTTACCCTTGCCACACTTATAAATGGTGCAGCCCATACCCCTTTATGTTCCTTAAGCAGGCCTTATTTGTTATTTGGCCAACTGTGTTGTATCTCATAACGCAGCCTGGTGCCCCACACAGCTAGTGGACAACCTCCAGAATGTGCAGGGAGGCGTTTTTGGCACCCGGTAGATTTGCCAGCTTTTCCAGGAGGTTTCCCCTTTTTCTGGAGCCCCCCTGACATTCTGGGAGACTTGTCAAGTATGCTGGAAACTGTGATTCCTAAAACCAAAAAGTCTGGGCACTTAGTAGAGCATCCACCGACCTCTTTGCCACTGCTTGTGTTGGGCAGCCCTGGCGCCTTGCAATGCTGGGGTCCTGTGTTCAAATCCGACAAAGGAGAACACTTGAATGGAATTTGTACAGTGCCTTGCGAAAGTATTCGGCCCCCTGGAACTTTTCAACCTTTTGCCACATTTCAGGCTTCAAACAAAAAGATATAACATTTTACATTTTTGGTCACAATTGTGAAGTGGAACGAAATTTATTGGATCAACTTTTTTTGTAATAATAAAACTGAAAAGAGGGGTGTGCAAAATTATTCGGCCCCTTTGCATTAATCCTTTGTTGCGCCACCTTTTGCAGAGATTACAGCTGTAAGTCGCTTATGGGTATGTCTCTATCAGTTTTGCACATCTAGAGACTGAAATTCTTGCCCATTCTCCAGCTTGTGCTCTTTGTGAACAGCAGTTTTCAGCTCTTTCCACATATTCTCAATTGGATTGAGGTCTGGACTTTGACTTGGCCATTCTAAGACCTGGATACGTTTATTTTTGATCCATTCAATTGTAGATTTTGCTTTATATTTGGGATCATTGTCTTGTTGGAAGATAAATCTTCGTCCTAGTCTCAGGTCTTTTGCAGACTCCAACAGGTTTTCATCCAGAATGGTCCTGTATTTGGCTCCATCCATCTTCCCATCAATTTTAACCATCTTCCCTGTCCCTGCTGATGAAAAGCAGGCCCAAACCATGATGCTGCCACCACCATGTTTGACAGTGGGGATGGTGTGTTCAGGGTGATGAGCTGTGTTGCTTTTACGCCAAACATATTGTTTTGCATTGTTTCCAAAAAGTTGGATTTTGGTTTCATCTGACCAGAGCACCTTCTTCCATATGTTTGGTGTGTCTCCCAGGTGGCTTGTGGCAAACTGTAAATGAGACTTTTTATGGATATCTTTGAGAAATGGCTTTCTTCTTGCCACTCTTCCATAAAGGCCAGATTTGTGACGTGTTCGAATGATTGTTGTCCTATGGACAGACTCTCCCACCTCAGCTGTAGATCTCTGCAGTTCATCCAGAGTGATCATGGGCCTCTTGGCTGCATCTCTGATCAGTCTTCTCCTTGTTTGAGATGAGAGTTTAGAGGGACGGCCGGGTCTTGGTAGATTTGCAGTGGTCTGATACTCCTTCCATTTCAATATGATCGCTTGCACAGTGCTCCTTGGGATGTTTAAAGCTTGGGAAATCTTTTGGTATCCAAATCCGGCTTTAAACTTCTCCACAACAGTATCATGGACCTGCCTGGTGTGTTCCTTGGTCTTCATGATGCAGAACCCTGAGACTATCACAGAGCAGGTGCATTTATACGGAGACTTGATTACACACAGGTGGATTCTATTTATCTTCATCAGTCATTTAGGACAACATTGGATCATTCAGAGATCCTGATTGAACTTCTGGAGTGAGTTTTCTGAACTGAAAGTAAATGGGCCGAATAATTTTGCACGTCCAACTTTTCAGTTTTATTATTACAAAAAAAGTTTAAATGATCCAATAAATTTCGTTCCACTTCACAATTGTGACCCACTTGTTGATTCTTCACCAAAAATTTAAAATGTTATATCTTTTTGTTTGAAGCCTGAAATGTGGCAAAAGGTTGAAAAGTTCCAAAGGGGCGAATACTTTCGCAGGCACTGTATGTCCTCTCCGTAATTGTGTGGGTTTCCTCCAGGTATGGCTGTGTTCACATCTCCGTTTTGGAGATCCAGCATCCTGATCCAGCACAAATGCCTGACAAAAAAAACTTTGCATGCAACAATTTTGCTGGATCACTGCCTTACCCCACTGCAGAAAATGGGGATCTGGCGGTGAAGTAGAGTATTCAGCAGGCTGATCTGTGCTGGAACAGTCTGACAGATTTCCAAATGGAGATGTGAATGATGCATACTCCAGTTTTCTCCTACACTCCAAAGACATAATGATAGGGAATTTATATTGTGAGCACCACTGGGGACAGCGAATGATAATATCTGTAAAGTGCTGCAGAATATTTTGGCGCTATATGACTAAAATAAATGAATACATAAGTAAAAGCTAAAGGGGCCTTTATATTTTTATCTCAAGCCCTGCTCATTTATAGAGGCATCATGCCCAATCTACTATACATTATATGAATCATAAATTGTCCATATGAGCCCCTTCATTACACCCCAGATCTCTCCATAGATCAGGCCTCCTAAAAATAATTGTGATATAGTAATAATAGTAATCCTTATTTATATAGCGTCAAAGTACTCCACAGCACGTTACAATTCAGAGGGTATGTTTACAGACAAAATTAGACATTACATAGCCCCAGACTAATTAACAATTCAAGCAAGTGAAATGATGGCCCGGTAAATAAGTATGGCACAAAGAAGTAGAAAGTGGTTATCTTGTATGATGTTCAGCAATGGCCACTAAATAGAGCCACCCGACTGGTTCAGCTTCAAGTCGATGCCTGCCAGCGCCTGTTATTGAAGAGAATCGCAGGAACAGGGAGAGGTGACAGTATGTTAAATAGGATGTAGGGCACCTGAGATTTGCCTTATCAACTTTTTTTTAGGTGTCTTTTAAACTGGGAGTTGGCAAGGGTTGGGTAATTTGCTGTTGGCATACATTTATATCAGCACCTGACTGAATTGCAGTACCTTCATATGATATGTAATTGATGCGTGCCCTGCAAGGAAACGCATCCATATCTTTCTGATCTTTTGACAGATTACAAATAGAATGTTCTGTTATGCAATGAACACAAATTTCGGAATATTTTAGGAGTTTGGGCCACATCTGAACATAATTTTGAACAATGTTGAAGAATAATATGTTGATGAAAAAATGGAAAGCCATTGCCTAATAACCTTTTAATAATGACCCCTGTGATTAGAAGAGGAGCAGTCACAGTTTGGAGGAACATTTGATTTCTATTATTCAAAAGACATGTCGATGTATCTTGCATTCAATTTATCAAATTCCCTGGCTCCTCAGACTTCTAATAAGTCAAGTTTGATATTTGCTCCATTATCCATTTGGGGATTGCACTGTAATCAGTTGTGATGTTTGTCTGGACTGGAAATGCTTCCATTCTTCACCCTTGGTGGCAACTTTTTTCAGAACTGACCTTTGTAACTTTTTCTTTTCTCTTAAACAGGGCATTTCACCACAAAATACACTGCAATCTCCAGCATGTCATAGGGCAGGAGGAGCTGAGCAGATTGATATATAGTTTTGTAGGTAACAATTCGGCAAAACTTATAATTTATACTTTTAAGGCTACTTTCACACTTGCGTTTGCAGGATCCGTTTGTGAGATCCGTCACAAGCTCTCACAAACGGTCCTGGACTCATCAGTTTTTCCCTAATGCATTCTGAATGGAAAAGGATCTGTTCAGAATGCATCAGTTTGCTTCAGTTTGCTTCAGTTTGCTTCAGTTCAGTCTCCATTCCGTTTTGGAGGCGGACACTAAAACGCTGCCTGCAGCGTTTTAGGAGTCCGCATGAAGAAACTGATGCAAACAGATCCGTCATGACTCACAATGTAAGTCAATGAGGACAGATCCGTTTTGTCTGACACAACAGAAAACGGATCCATCCTCCATTGACTTTCAATGGAGTTCATGACGGATCCGTCTTGGCTATGTAAAAGATAATACAAACGGATCTGTTCAGAACGGATGCAGACATTTGTATTATCATGACGAATCCATTCGTGAGAGCCTGGATGGATCTCACCAATGGATCCTGCAAACGCAAGTGTGAAAGTAGCCTAAGTCTCTGTTCTTTCTGAGCTCAGTTGTACACAAAGCTATCTTATAAGTGACTGACAGCTATCACTGTATACTCACTTACACAGAGGATGCTTTTAAAGGAATTATCCAAGACTATAAAAAGCCGCCCCCATATGCCAGGCCCCTCATAATTAATATACTTACCTGACTACACGCTCCCCACACCGCTCCTGGTCCCCGCACCCCCGCTGCTGCTTTTCGTTGTTCGCAGATGAAAACATCCGATGACCCAGGGGGAGCAGCCAATGGCAGAAGGGGACAGGGACGAGCCTCCCTAGTGTCACTGCGATGCTAGGGAGGCTCGTCCCTGCCATTGGCTGCTCCCCCCCTCCCCCGACGCTGGATGTTTTCATGCATGCACGGGGAGAAGCAGCAGCGGCAAAGTGGGGAGCCAAGTAAGTATATTCATTGTGAGGGGCCCAGCATATGGGAGAGCATTTTATAGTCTTGGATAACGCCTTTAATCAATGATAACAGCTGAATGGACTGTCTTGAGCTCAGAAAGAACAGAAATTAAACAGGAATTAGAGATGAGTAAATATATTATGAATGAATCAGATTCATTACAATTTTCACAAAAATTCTGCTGCCAAACAAATCTATAGTTTGGTGATATGCTTCTGACAAATCTTGCAAAATGCCTTCTATGCCATTTTACAGTGGAAATTGGCAGGGAAACGACAGGAAGGATGAAGATGGAGGAACACATGACCCCGGAAGGGAGGGAACTTGATCTGATTGGCTCACAAGCTGTCAGCTTCTGAGCCAGTCGGGGGCAGAATTTTGGAAGGTTCAGCCTCCAGCCTGGAGAGATGCCTTTCTGAGCGTAGATTGCGATCTAAGAGCATGTGAGAATATTGTATGTCTACCAAAAAGCAATTACAGACACAAGCCAGTAATCTAGGTGTGGTAGGGAGAGTATAGGGACATATTTAATTAGGTAGATTAGGGTTTTATCAGGGAAAGCATAGGGAGGGACTCCACTCAAGAGTTTTTTGTTTTATACTGTTTTCATTCAGTTGCTGGCAATTGAGAAGTTTATGTTGCACTGAAAATTCTGCAATCAACAAAGTCCTGCTGCAACTTCATTTTGTTCTGTATATGGACAGCCAGCCAGCCCATTTTTGTTAACAAAACAAAAAACCTTTGTGTCTACAGTTCATAAATGTTTTATAGGTTTATTGCCAGCACCACCAGCATCAATAGCATGTATTCTTCTGAAAATGCATTGTATTATTTCATTTAATAATCTGTGGGAGGGTGATTGCCACAGCAGCAGTAAAGAACAAAGGCAACATACAACCAGAACCTCACAAAGAAACTTGCACATCCAGATCTGCTTCCACATCTGGTCAGCTCGGGAACTGATGATACCGCTGATACTGTGTTCTCAGGATCAAAAAGTATGACACCTAAGCAAAGATAGGCTGCCACTAGCTCTGTTCAAGTAATGTCTATTTGCCAGCTTTTTCCCATAGACAAACGCATTGGAACATAAAAGTTCCTAAAGAAACAGGGCAGAGCCTACAATAGCTACCATAGCTAAAATGAAAAATTGCCATGCAGTGTAAAAGCTGATGAGCCTGGGTGAGAGTAGCCACACAGTAGATCAGTTGCTAAAGGGCATCAAATAGCAGACATTTCTCTGGCTGTCTCCTCGCCAACATCAACTGGGCAAAGTGGTCAGCAACAATGGCAGGAAACACATGGCTGCCCTGCATTTGGGGGAAAGTGTGGTGGAGCATGTGTTTAGTGGTGCAATGCTCTTTGAAAAAATACCATGACTTGCAGAAGGTGCTGGCAATGCCCAGGAGACTGTCTTCCCATTTCAGCCATACTTATATTCAAAGGAACATCATCCTGGACTTGGAGCAACAGAATGGTCTGCCATTGCACCGCTTGATCTGCAACATTCCAGATAGCTTGAATTTCACCTTGCATATGCTGGAGCATTTGTATGAGCAGCGTAACCCCTTAAGGCCCCTTTCACACGAGCGAGTTTTCCGCGCGGGTGCAATGCGTGATGTGAACGCATTGCACCCGCACTGAATCCTGACCCATTCATTTCAATAGGTTTTTTCAGATGAGCGTTTTTTTTCACGCATCACTTCTGCGTTGCGTGAAAATCGCAGCATGTTCTATATTCTGCGTTTTTCACGCAGCCCTGGCCCCATAGAAGTGAATGGGGCTGCGTTAAAAACGCATTGCATCCGCAAGCAAGTGCGGATGCAATGCGTTTTTCACTGATGGTTGCTTAGAGATGTTGTTTGCAAACATTCAGTTTTTTTTCACGCGCGTGAAAAACGCATCAAAACGCATTGCACCCGCGCGGAAAAAACGGAACAACTAAACGCAATCGCAGACAAAACTGACTGAACTTGCTTGCAGAATGGTGCGAGTTTTCCTGAACGCATCCTGAACGCATCCGGACCGAATCCGCGACGCTCGTGTGAAAGAGGCCTAAAGCAAAAGTCAGTTTGGACCAAATGCTAAAGCCCCATTTTCAAATCTGATGTGTCACTTTATCTGGTAATAATTCTGCAATGCTTTTACTGATCCAAGCAATTCTAAGATTTGTTTGTTTTCTTGTGTCACATCGTACTTCATGTTAGCGGTGAATTTGAGTTGATGTGTTACCTTATATGTCTAAAAAAAAAAAAAAAAAATTTGCTAAAATTATCAATTTTCTAAATTTAAAATTCCCTGATTTTAAAACATAGTGATTCCTCGCAAAATAGTTGTTAATTAACGTTCCCCATGTGTCTGTGTTGGCATCATTTTGTAAATTTCATTTTATTTTTTTTGGATGTTAGAAGGCTTAGAATTTTGGAAGCAAAAATAGAAACCACCCAAAAATGACTGAAACTATTCAAAACTGATTTGATAAACTGTTAACCCTTTAGGTGTTCCACAGGAACTAAAGCAAAATGGAGGTGAAATTTAAAAATATTTTTGTGTGTGTGTAGATTTTCTATTTAAATCAATTTTCCTGTAGCACAGCAAGGGTTCACAGCAGCACAAATCTCAGTATTTATGACCCTGATTCTGCAGTTTACATTAACACCCAATAAGTGGTTGCAAATCTCTTCATGGGCATACGGCGGGGCTCGGAAGAAAACTAGCGCAGTATTGTTTTTGGAGGGCAGATTTTTGCTGGAATGGTTTTCAGAGGCCTACAAAGGAAACCTCAAAAAGTGACCCCATTTTGGAAACGACACCCCTCAAGGACTTGATCAAAGGATGAAGTGAATGGTTTCACCCAACAAGCATTTCATAGAAATTAGAAACACTTGCCTGTGAAAATGAAAAATTACATTTTAGTTCCAATAAAATATCACTTTAGGCCCAATTTATTATTAATTTTTTTCCTGAATATGGTAAAACCCCATATGTTGTTGTAAACTGCTGTTTGGGGCACAGCAGCGTTCAGAAGGGAAGGAGCAGGATCAGGATTTTCTAACGTGGAATTTGCTGACATTGTTTTTAGGGGCCTTAACTTTTTTTTTTATATAGAACTGTGTAAGGGTTTGTTTTTCATACCATTTTTTATTCCATTCTCTGTGTTTTTTTTAAATTTTTTTTATGGGGTTCTTCATGCGGTAAATATGATGTTAATTTTTTAATGTGGTTTGATACCGTAATGGGTGGTACCAAATTGATATAGTTTTTTTATGTTTTACTAGTTTTTCAGCTTAAAATCACTTTTTTAATAACAATAAATGGTATTTTGCATCATCATATGCTAACATCCATAACATTTTTATTTTTTCACCAATGTAGCTATGTCAGAGCTTTTTGTCTTGATCACTTTTTATACTATTTTTTTTTTTTGTGAGGTAAGGTGGGCAAAAGTGAATTCTTTAAGTATATTTTTTTTATGAGGTTCCTCATGTGGTATATATGATATTTTTATTCTGTGGGTTGACACTGTTAAGGTGATACCAAATTTATATAGATGTTTTATGTTTTGCTACTTTTTCAGCATAAAATCACTTTTGTATAATAAATGGTATTTTGCTTATACTAACGTCCATAACATTTTTATTTTTTCACCAATGTAGCTGTGTGAGGGCTTTTTTTTGTGAGAAGGGCTGTAGTTTTTATTGATATCATTTTGGGATACATATGATTTGTTTTGGGAGGTGAGGTGGGATACATATTTATTATTTTTACAATGTTCACCATGCAGGATTAGTACCACAATCTTTTTAAAGATCAGATTAGTACAGATGTGACCATACCAATTGTGTGTAGTTTACTTTATTTTGTCATTTTTCTACAACTTTAAATTAACAAATTTGGGAAAAGGAAATTTATTTTATTTTTATTTACATTTTTTTTTATATAGTTTTTACATTTTTTTTAATCAAGTCTACTTGGAGATCCAGTAGCTCTATACAGTGGCTATACAGTTCATTGCAATAGTCATCTATTGCAATGCACTGTAATGTCAGTGCCAGCACCGATTTCAGCCGATGTAGCAGAGTGTCAGCTGTGTGTTACAGCGGACACTCACTGCTGATGGCGGCGGCTTCATTCCTGAGCCATTGCCATCAGATTAAAATAAAGTAGCAGGGAAGGGGGATGGCACAGAGGACTGCAGGGGGCACATTTGGATCAACAGGGGCACAAGGGCACAAAGATAGTAATGCCTGATTTCAGGCTCTGATCTCCAGAGTGGAGATCAGATGCTAAAAAGGGCATTTTCACACTGTTGCACTCCAATTGATTAGACTGCATAGACTAATCAATTGGAGTGATCGCCAGCAAGGGACCACTCCGATTAATCTCTTGTCAGCTTCTCTGGTGTTTCTGCTCTCAGGGAGAGTGGAGACTCTGTGGCTGTGACTCTTTATAGTGTGACAGACCTGGTTAGCAATTTCAACGTAAATGTACGCTTGATTGCCTTTAATTACAAGCAATCTGGATGTACAGTTACAAATGCGTGAATGGGTTAACGTGGTGAATGATTTTGTCATACACCAAACTATCTCAGCAGGAAACATGTTGTTTTGAGGTCTGTCAGTGTCAGCTCATCAGAGTCCTGTACCCAGGCCCTTTGAAGAGACCATCAGATTTGTCAGTAGTGACAACTGCAATGTCATCTCCCTGATATATATGTTAGAGCAGACGATCATGCTGATACAATAAGGGACGGCAGAAGAAGAACAGCATATACATTTTGTAGGCTGTCCTATAGCTATAGGGGAACCCCCACAGAGAAAGTCCTAGGAGAAGGAGTCAGGAGAATTTTTCAAGGCTTTTTCTTAACAAACTAATGTGTTTTTTCTGATAACGAACACTTGTGTATGTATAAATATGAGTTAGGATCTGAACCCATTAAGGGATTATTTTTGGATGCTTGTGCATAACAAGCCACTGTTTCTTCTGAAATTAACATTTCTGTGTGTATGAACAGGGGCAGGCATCTGCTTCTATTAAGGCATAATTTTTGGAATGCTTGGTCCCAACAATCCACTGTTGTTTTTAAGATGACACTGGGTCTGTTTAAACTCCACCTGCCTAATAAGGTACAATTTTTGTAACGTTTCCAATATTAAAGATCATAACAAATGTGACGGCACAGTGTTTATAAACATGCTGTTTAACACCCATAGCTATATATGTCACCGTCACTCTGTTGCAGAGGAGTTAAATGTTTAAAATGTCATGTTTTTACTTATTCATTTCCCACAAACCATTTAAAAGCTATGTACATTTTGGAGGCACTTTTTGTTTGATTGCATTTTACTCATTTTTGGCTAAAATGGCCTTTATTAAAAATATTGAGCCATTCTGTCACCAAGGGTTAACTGTTTTTCTAACTGTGTGACTGGTACTTTCGCTTTGTGCTGGTCATCTAATAAACCTTATGTCTAAACTACTAAGAGGTCATAAACACTTATTTAAAGGGTTTCTGTCACCAGTTTTGGGCATATCAAACAGGATGACATTTGCAATGTACAAATGTCACCTGATGCCCGATCTGGTAATCAGTTTTGTTTTGGTGTCCCCGTTTTTCAGAAAAATACACTTTTATGATATGCAAATTAGGCTTACTAGGTGCAAGGGGCGGTAACCCTGCACCTAGTAGCGCCGTTTCCCCACCTCTAGTGACGTCTCCTTTCTTGTGATGGACAGGGCCAGGCAGCTCGCTCTAACTGCTGCCGGCCCTGCCCGAGCTCCAAATCCCGCGCCTGCGCCGTGCGGCCTTCATTCGGCGCAGGCGCAGTGAGTGCCGCTGGCCGCTGGGTCCCTCACTGCGCCTGCGCCGATGACGTCACAGTCCTCACGAATGAAGGCCGCACGGCGCAGGCGCGGGATTTGGAGCTCGGGCAGGGCCGGCAGCAGTTAGAGCGAGCTGCCTGGCCCTGTCCATCACAAGAAAGGAGGCGTCACTAGAGGTGGGGAAACGGCGCTACTAGGTGCAGGGTTACCGCCCCTTGAACCTAGTAAGCCTAATTTGCATATCATAAAAGTGTATTTTTCTGAAAAACAGGGACACCAAAACAAAAATGATTACCAGATTGTTCATCAGGTGACATTTGCACATTGCAAATATCATCCTGTTTGATATGCCAAAAACTGGTGACAGAAACCCTTTAAGCCACATTCTTATTAACAAGATAAAAACTGAGCTATAATGAGTGTTTTATAATATCAGAGAGCAGATATAAGCAGCCTGTCAGCTCTCCAACTGATGGAAAAGACAGAAAATGCCCAGGCTGCTACGAAAGCATATCGGCTATGTACACAAAAAAAAGTATTCCATATTTTTAATAAAGACCAATTGAAAAAATGATTTTTAGCTCAAAATAAGTACAATACAATAATGGTAAAAAAAAATTGCACATAGCCTTTAAATCTGCTCAGCTCCTCCAGGTCTATAAGATGATGCCTGCAGATTGCACTGCATTTCGTGGAGACCCGTCCTCTTTAACTCCCTCCTGACAAAGCCATCTTAACCGTTCCTGACAGAGCCTATTTTTGCAAATCTGATGACATTTTATGTCATAATAACTTTGGAATGCTTTTACTTATCCAAGCATTTCTGAGGATGTTTTCTCACAACACCTCATCCTTCATGTTACCGAAAATTTGGGGAAATTTGTTTCAAAATATTAATTTCTCTGCCTTTAAGGCAGACAGTGATACTGCAAAATATAGTTATTAACATCCACAGTATGTCTACTTTATGTAGGTATCATTTCGGAAATGTAATTTTTTTTTTTTTAGGATGCTAGAATGCTTAGACCTGTTACATACTGTCGTTGGTATCTCCGGCAGAGAACAGCCTGTTGTAGGTCACTGGATCTGGCATTGCCGGATGTCAAAGAATGCCCGCCAGTCCCATTGACTATAATGGGGTGTGGCGGAGATCCGGTTGCAACCCAGCAAATATGCCAGGATTCGGCTGGACAAACAATGCTGTGTCCAGAACAGCCTGCCAGAACTACTAAAGGCAGTGTAAAACTATCCGTAGACTTGTTGTGATGAGTCATTTTTGGACATACGTATAGTCCCTTTCGAGAGATTTTTCCACTGGTACAAGTGATAGCATACAGGATATCTAGTTTCCATCAGTTTATGATCATGTTACCAGTGTATTACTATACAGCGGCACGAAGCGCACAGCATCATAGCAACCAATGACGCTGTGCGCTCCTGCACTAATCAGCAGGAGCACAGTCCGGTTTTTCACGGACCGTGCTCCACGGATGTCTGCATGAGGCCTGTATTCCAGTCATGTCAATTCCTGTTCATTCTGAACTTTGAAGTTGAGGAGGCGGTCCTATCAGTGATTGACAGCTATCTCTGTGGACACAGTCATAGAGGGAAGGCTGTCAGTCACTGAAAGGACCGCCTCCTGGACTTCAAAGCCCAGAATGAGCAGTAATATAAATGAAAACATTTTAAGTTGTACTAAATTCTTTCCCATAAAACTATATATCAATCTGCTCCGCTCCTCCTGCTCTATTATGCTGCCTGCAGCTCAGAAACTATGTTCAGTGTTTTCCTTTTACACTTATTGGGCAGTCACTTGAATAGTAGTTCCTCAGTAGGTTGACTTAAAGGGACATGCCATCCAAAGCTGATACACTACCTCCATTGGGTGCATTTTCCCAGCCTTCAGTACATGATGTATGGATTATGCTGCCAGCTCTGTGGGAGTCTTCAGATGGATGCGATGGTATAAAGCACACCTCAGTTAGGATCCACAGACAGCGATTTACATGTGTTCGGTGAGACAGAGATTGAGCGTTCACTACCGCCGCATGTGTTTTTAAGCGACTAAGAGCTTAGTTTTTAGAAAAACAAGAAAAGAAATGATCCTTGCTTTATTAAACTGTGTTCACTGCCAGTGTGGCTGGAGCTACTTTGAACTCTCTCCAGACATAATCTTTGCATAACATTCACTGGCAGCAGCTCAGATCCCGACACATGGGAATGATACATTTTTCCGGGTCTCATCTGAGAAAGCATGTCAAACCAACCCCCCCCCCCCCTTCTCGATCTCATCAACTTATATGTTTCCACTTTCAAAATCAGCAACAGGTGCTGAAGATATTATTCCCTCCTCAGGGTATAGGAGATAGCGATGTGCTCTGCAGGGCAGGACACAAGCCTACATTGTTCCTATGCGGCGCAACGCTCTGCAAGACGCCTTATATAACTCCAGATATTTCTCCTTACATAATGCTGGGCGGCTTCCGAGGTTTAAGCTGTTTGTGACATTTCATTCATATCCTCTCTGGCCTTATAACTGTCTAGCTCCTATCCCCCAAGCCTTGTAAACAGAATGAAATTAAAAGATTTCCAGCAGACTGAAGTTCTCTTTTACAAGTGAATAGCATATCATAATTCGGAATAACTTGTGATTTTGTGTAAATAAAGCTTAGTTATTTTATCATGAAAAAAAACTGTGTTTACATTTTTAAACATGTTCAATATCTCTGTTGGCTGTCAGTGAATGACGGCCAATGGAGATCCCCGCAGGACCGACTTCATTTACAGAGAGACAATGCTGTGTTATCCAGTATCAAGATAAAGACAAGGAAGCATTATTATATGTTTCTACATCATTTACAGTAAGAGGTCATGTAATACTATCATTTACATGGAGACAGGAAAGCAGTATTATCTCATTGATGGACTGGGAGACAGCACTGTCTGTGTCTACATCGTTTTAAGTGAGCGATTGCAATAGTGCTTGTACCAATTCCATTTACATGGAGAAGTGGGATGACTGTGTCTACATTATTTACAGGGAGAGTCAGGGAGGCACTATTGCCTGTGCCTGCATAATTTACACTGGGTGATCCCAGTACTGCCTGTGCCGATATAATTAAAGAGGACCTGTCACCACTCCTGACATGCCTGTTTTAATAGCTTCATGCATCCCCATGTAATAACAATTCTGGAGCATCTATTCTTATGGCTCTATGTTGTGCCATTCCTTTATTATTTCTACTAGAAGTTATGAATGAATTGCTAGCAGTCTGCAGTAAGGGTACAGAGGGGTAACTAGTTGGGGTGTGTTCCTGCACAGTCTGAAAATGGCAGCACTGATAGGATAGTGTGAGTCTTTGCAGGTACAAAAAAAAAAAGCTATAGGTGTTACATTGATTTCACACCATGGTAATCAGAGATTACCATGGTGCACAGAATGACGGCAATGGAAACTGGAATGGAAGTTTTTTTTTCAGTTCAGTTTTTTTTTTTTTAATCTCTGGTGCAATGATAGCTGGAGATTAGTCTGGAGACTATGTGGGCAATACTGTGAAGGGACCTTCATAAGGGAACATCCCACTGGTATGACTCCCAAGATTATGGTGTGGGGTGGCATAATGTAAAATAGCAGGACCCCTCTAGTCTTCATTTCAGATACACTAACAGCTTAATGATACATTGATTTGGTCATGGAACTAGCAGTATGGCCACTTCTACAAAGTGTCCCAGGAGCCATTTTTCAAAAGCCTGCGTGGCCTAAACCTGCTACCAAGGCCTGCATCGTCTCCAGACTTGGATCACATCTGTGTCAGCAATTGCAAAGGGAGCTGCCAGCAGCGGATCTTGATGATTCGTGTGCCCAAATGCATTCAAGGTGGCAAAACATTCCTCACACAACCATTAATAACATCATTGATAGCATGCCAAGACATGTAAGTGCGTGTATTCCTTCCACTCAAAACTGAATAAATTGAGATGTTTTGAATATTTTGTTTCCATTTTTTTTTAATCGTTTGCATTCCTTCAACATGTCTAGCGATTCTTGGATTTCCATAATTCCACGACTTTTCCTTCTTGGTGTTGAAATTTCAATGTTGAGGAATGTAGTTTACACCGAGTGATCAGTGATCACAGTAGTGTTTTAGTGTTTTTACCTGTACTCATAGCATTAACACTGAGAAATGGGAAAGTCATACATTGGTGCCATTAAATAATGTAGACACAGTGTGCTATGCACTTACTGTACGTTGTTTGGTTGTGTTGTCAGGGCACAACTCCTGTGATAGCTTGTCAAACAACTGATTTAATTGGAAAACCTGCAGGTCAACAACCCTATCTGGTGTCATACTATGGATCTGGTAAACAGTATTGGAGTTGGAAAGCTGGGTTTATCTACTGGTGCTGTCCCTCAAAATTCACAGGTCAAGAGGAACCTTCTTGAAATTAATTTAAAAAATAAGAAATATAGGTAGATTCTGAACAAATCAAATTCACTAGAAACCGCGCTGCTTCTGTTCCAAACACAAGCACACAGGGGTGGGATTCAAATTTTTAAGAACAGGTTCCCTACTAAACAGCAGACACGCGGCATCACGACACGTGTTTACATATACATACACCATATATACACATACCACAAAACTTTTAAAAAGCCTAAGGAGCTAAACTACCAGCGTTGCAAGTTTTTGTAAAGTGCTGGCCCACACCTCTAACTCCACCCAATGTCTATCTGTACATGTTCCAACCCTGCCTAATCTCCATTGTGCCCCCCACACAGTAGTTATGTCAGATTTGGGATGGTTGGGAGGTATGCATACATAAACAGACTATATAGTCACTACACTCACATCATCACATATACACCATACAGTATATAAATTACACCTAGGCTACACTTACAGTAGATTTACCTGCTCCATATACATTTTACACACATTTGTACCTAGCACTACAGACATATTTGCATACACATTATATTCAGTGCTATCCAGAATACAGCGCACATACCTCTTACATCCAGTGACTTCTCCTCTGATGCAGACGTTCTCTTTTCTCATCTTCTCCTTTTAGACCAGGTGCCATGAAGATTTTTCACCCATCTCTTGTCTCTGTAGTTTGACGAAAAGACATCTTAGGTTCCAACTTTTCCATCATCCTGCCACCTTCATTACTTAAAATGAGCACCAGTACAAAGAATGTCCCTTATAATGTGTGCCAGTACAAAAAAAAACCCCCATAGTGCCCCCAGTTGAGCTAATGTCCCCATAGTGCCCCTATAATGTGTGCAAGTATAAAATACCCCTATATAATGCCCATAGTAAATGCCCACATAGTGCTCCTCTCCTCTTCCCGACAGTGCCCCCATAATGTGCCAGTACAAGATTCCCCCATAGTGTCCCCCAGAATGTGCCAGTATAAATGTCCCTTCTTAGTGTCCTCATAATGTGCCTATATAATATGCCCCCATAGTGTTCTTCCCCCCTGCAACATCATAGTATGCCCATAATGTGCCAGTTTAAGATGCCCCCATAGTGGTCCCCATATGCCAGCAATGCCCCCCAGTTCACTGTCCCTCAGACCGTTGGGCTATAAAAAAAACTATGAACAAATCCCTATGCACACTGCACATATCTTATTTTAAAGTAAAAAAACAAAATGGGAACAAATACAATACACTGTGCCCCCATCAGACCTCAGATCAGCCAACTGTGCCCCCATCAGACCTCAGATCACCCCATTGTGCCCCCATCAGACCTCAGATCACCCCATTGTGCCCCCATCAGACCTCAGATCAGCCCACTGTGCCTCCATCAGGCCTCAGATCAGCCCACTGTGCCCCCGTCAGACCTCAGATCAGCCCACTGTGCCCCCGTCAGACCTCAGATCAGGCCCACTGTGCCCCCGTCAGACCTCAGATCAGCCCACTGTGCCCCCGTCAGACCTCAGATCAGCCCACTGTGCCCCCGTCAGACCTCAGATCAGCCCACTGTGCCCCCGTCAGACCTCAGATCAGCCCACTGTGCCCCCGTCAGACCTCAGATCAGCCCACTGTGCCCCCTTCAGACCTCAGATCAGCCCACTGTGCCCCATCAGACCTCAGATCAGCCCACTGTGCCCCCATCAGACCTCAGATCAGCCCACTGTGCCCCCATCAGACCTCAGATCAGCCCACTGTGCCCCCATCAGACC
The DNA here is from genome assembly GCA_900303285.1 of Rhinella marina. Classification (NCBI taxonomy): domain Eukaryota; kingdom Metazoa; phylum Chordata; class Amphibia; order Anura; family Bufonidae; genus Rhinella; species Rhinella marina. Next base: position 381,338 of record ONZH01030406.1, on the reverse strand, counting down.
TCAGATCAGCCCACTGTGCCCCCATCAGACCTCAGATCAGCCCATTGTGCCCCCATCAGATCTCAGATCAGCCCATTGTGCCCCATCAGACCTCAGATCAGCCCATTGTGCCCCATTAGACCTCAGATCAGCCCACTGTGCCCCCATCAGAATAAAAAAAAAAATCTCTCTTACCTCTCCTGCGCAGCGGCACTGCCCCGGGTCCGGCGCTCCTCTGTCTTCTCTGCCCGCGCTGCACTGTCACCTGACTGCGTGCAGCATCAGGTCAGAGTGTGCGCTCTACGTCCTGATGCTGTACGAGGTCAGGCTAGTGCAGCGCAGGCAGGAAAAGCAGGAGATGAGCGCTTCCATTGTGGAAGCGCTCATCTCCTGCTGCCGCATCGGATCGGGATTCAGCCGGTAACCCGGTTCTCCGATCCGGCTGTAATTATAACAACCGGGTCTGGAGAACTGGAGGGAACCGGCTGAATCCCATGCCGGCATGCACCCTTTAACCACTTCAAGACTAGGCCTAATTTTGCAAATCTGACATGTGTCACTTCATGTGGTAATAACTTTGGAACGCTTTTACTTATCCAAGCCATTCAGAGATTGTTTTTTCATGACACATTGTACTTCATGTTAATGGTAAATTTTAGTCAATATGTTTTACCTTTATTTATAAAAAATCAAAATTTACTGAAAATTTTGAAAAAAAAATCACAATTTTTTAAATATTAATTTCTTTGCTGTTAAGTTGCATAGGGATATCTAATAAAATTGTTATTAATGAACATTCACCATATGTCCACTTTATGTTGGCATAATTTTAGAAATGTAATTTTATTTTTTTAGGACATTAGAAGGCTTCAAATTTTAGATGTAATTTTTAAGATTTTCATGAAAATTTCCAATAGTTAATTTTAAAGGACCTTTGCAGTTCTAAAGTGACTTTGAGGGGCTTAAATAATAGAAACCTCCCATAAATGAACATATTTTAGAAACTACAGCCCCCAATGTAATCAAAACTGATTTTACAAAGTTTGTTAACCCTTTAGATTTCCCACAAGAATTAAAACAGAAGGAAGGTGACATTTAAAATATATATATTTTTTCGCAGATTTTCAATTTTTAATTCATTTTTCCCATAAGACAGCAAGGGTAAACAGCAAATCAAACCTGAATATTTATTTTCCTGATTCTGAAGTTTGCAAAAACACCCAATATGTAGTTGTAAACTGCTCTGTGACCGGCAGTAATGAGAGTGAGATAGTACAAGCATTTGTGATCGCTTTGACAGCTTGTCAGAGTGATCAAAAGCCTGGGTGCCAGGAAAAAAGGTCTCAGGTTAAAGCTCCATGTTCTTGGCTGTCAGGAGGCAGCTGAGTCATGGAGCTTCTATGTATAGGTGCTGCACACAGGGGGCAAAGCTGAAGGACGTTTATAGTCAATGGGCAGACTTGAAGTGGTTAAGGAGCCAAAACGAGCAAATTTCTTGTGGCTTAATCACCAACTAAAGCAGGAAAAAATCTTTCTTTTCTTCCCTCTCGACCACAATTCAAGCATAAAATCACGAAGGCACATCAAGATAAAAACTTTCATCCAGAGTAAAACTGCTTCTCCCACGTGTCAAACCCGACCCGGGTTTCGCTCTCGCTTCATCAGGGGTTCTAATTTCCTCTTCCTCCGGATGTTCTTTTATACTAACATTACATCATTCAATTAAAATAAAGCATCTCTCCACCTTCTTATGTATAACACACACATTAAGATCCTATTTTTAGATATAAAATATATTTTCTAAAATACCCTTCTATCATCCAAACTAAAAAATACATTTTTTCTCCTACTCCATCTCTAGGCCAGTTCACATGTTGTGTTTCTCACATTACATTTTTTATTTTTTATAACATGGGGCATTTTTTAAAATTTTTATTATTATTGTATCGCTATCCACTTATAACCTGAACCTCCTTTGGCATCTTATTATCTATCACCAACTTATAAAATAACTGTAATCTAGTTATAGTAGTGCCTACTGTTCTTTTGAACTCCACCTATCTCCATTCATAAAGTCCTGCAAGCATTTCACAGGTCACGTGTTAAAACCTACCAATCAGAACCTACTAGCAACATAATTCATTCATAAAGAAACTTAAAGGGGTATTCCCATCTCACAAATGTAGTGTGTATAATTATATATAAAATTAGTAAAAATGTGTGTGGTCGCTTAATTAGCACACCCACGTATGATTTGTATGGGGGAATTTGAAATGGTTAGATAGACAAACTGATAGTAAGGGTAGTTTTATCAATGTTAGTCACAAGAAATAATGTTACTGATACTATGTTGTGTCAATTATAGTAAACAGGTGATAGAAACAAATAAAAATATATAAAAATATAAAAATAGAAAAATATGTAAAAACAAAAAGAATAGTCCTTTTGATCTCGCAAATAAAATATCAAATATCAAGAGATGACAGATATACAGCGGGCTTGTGAATAGTTGAAAACAAATGTCATAGTTGAAAACAAATGTCAAAACAATGTCATATACACAATATGTCTATCCAGAAGGCCTCTGAAAAAACACTGCCCATAGATAATGTTGTATATCGTCTGTTAGGTGACAGTATATAAACGTAGAACTCAGTTAGTTCCACGGGGTATTATATATATAATCAGTATAACTCCTTTTTCAGCAATGGTACTGGAAATAGTAAGTTAGAGGTAGTACTTTACCATCCTAGTATCCATGAGTGGGGGGGCGCTGATCGAGTGAGGTCCGCTGGCTGGGTGAAGTCTTCTATTGCCGGCTAGGTCCGTAGTTCGTGCCGGTATCGCGCGCCTAAATCAGCGTTCCACGTGGCGTCCCACGTGGACACTGAAACCTTTGGCAATGAAGTAGATGAGCGCGGGAAGAATTGCAATCAGCGTTGGGTGATACACTTTGCGCAGGACTTTCCAACCTCGGCGATGTGTGTTTAATTCAGTAATGATGCACTTGGGGATAACTTCCAATCAAACTGTTGGTGAAGAAGTTTAATCCTATGCTCTGGCCAGAGATGGAAAAATAGAATAAAATCGCAGTCTGCCAACAGTAACACCAGACGCGTTTCGGGGTACTCCCCTTCCTCAGTGAGGAAGCACAAAAAGAAGCTCATACACATCTCTGTAAATGGAGGTATATAAAAAATAAGTTATGGCTATCAGAATATGCAGCACAAAGTAATTTATTTCAAAATTTTTATAAACCATTTTATAAAAATTAGGTCTTTCAGTAATTACACTGACCCACACAATAAGGCTACATTCACACATTCATTTCTATGAGGCCGCAAAAGACAGTGCTCCGTGTGCTGTCTGCATTCGTTGCTCTGTACCGTGGCCCCGCAAAAAAATAGAATATGCCCTATTCCTGTCCGCAATTGCGGACAAGAATAGGCATTTCTGTGATAGCCGTGGCAGTACGGTCCACAAATTGCAGAACGCACATGGGCCGGTATCCGTGTTTTGCGGATCCACAAAACACCATGGTCAGCCAATTGCGGACAAGAATAGGCATTTCTGTGATAACCGTGGCATGTGCGGTCCACAAATTGCGGAACGCACATGGGCCGGTATCAGTGTTTTGCGGATCCGCAAAACACAACGGTCATGCCGATGTAGCCAAAGGGCAATACGATGAACACTGTAGACACTGTAGAATAAAAAAGCCATGATAGAATAGTTTTGTTTTTTTTTTTTGTTTTTTTCAGTTTCACCCCACAAAGATTTTTTTTCCAGTATATGGTAAAACTGTGCCATTAAAAATATAACTTGTCCCACAGAAAACAAGTCCTTATATGACTATGAAAGGAAATGTTAAAAAAAAATATGGTTCTTGGAAGGCTGGGAGGAAAAAGCAAAAAATGTTTATGATGCAAAGGATTCAAAGCACCTCTACCACAATTATTACAAAGTAATAAGCAACTAAAAATGGTCACACAGTCAGTTTTTCGTGGCCATTTTTCATCCGTGTGTACATCCATTTTCTGGCTGTTTTTAATGTACGTTTTGCATTAGGTTTTAACAATCATTAAAAACTGCCATTGAAAAACTGATTTTTTTTTTTAAATAGCAGGGGCGGTCTGGAACCTTTAAGTGGCCCTGGAAAAAAAAACTAAAACAGACCCCATGTTGTAGGCAGGTCCTAACTGACAGAAGACAAGGAAACACAAATAGTCAGTGACAACAGAAGTAGTCTGGGCAAGCAATACCATAGTGCAGCATAAAATTCCACCCCAGCAGAACCAAATACCACAGTGCAGCGCAAAATGCTGCCCCGCCCCCTGCAGTATTAAACTGTAGTGCCCCCAGTAGCATATATGCCCCCATAGTTTCCTCAGTATATGCCCTCATAGTTTCCCTATAGTATCTGCAGTACAGGGTGGGCCATTTATATGGATACACCTAAAAAAATGGGAATGGTTGGTGATATTAACTTCCTGTTTGTGGCACATTAGTATATGGGAGGGGGAAAACTTTTCAAGATGGGTGGTGACCATGGCGGCCATTTTGAAGTCGGCCATTTTGGATCCAACTTTAGTTTTTTCAATGGGAAGAGGGTCAGGTGACACATCAAACTTATTGAGAATTTCACAAGAAAAACAATGGTGTGCTTGGTTTTAACGTAATTTTATTCTTTCATGAGTTATTTACAAGTTTCTGACCACTTATAAAATGTGTTCAAAGTGCTGCCCATTGTGTTGGATTGTCAATGCAACCCTCTTCTCCCACTCTTCACACACTGATAGCAACACCGCAGAAGAAATGCTAGCACAGGCTTCCAGTATCTGTAGTTTCAGGTGCTGCACATCTCGTATCTTCACAGCATAGAAAATTGCCTTCAGATGAACCCAAAGATAAAAGTCTAAGGGGGTCAGATCGGGAGAACTTGGGGACCATTCAACTGACCCATGATGACCAATCCACTTTCCAGGAAACTGTTCATCTATGAATGCTCGGACTTGACACCCATAATGTGGTGGTGCACCATCTTGCTGGAAAAACTCAGGGAACGTGCCAGCTTCAGTGCATAAAGAGGGAAACACATCATCATGTAGCAATTTTAAAAAATCCAGTGGCCTTGAGGTTTCCATTATCTTTGTACCCCATATACCACACCATACCATCAATTTTTTGTGTTCCAACAGTCTTGGAGGGATCTATCCAATGTGGGTTAGTTTCAGACCAATAGCAGTGGTTTTGTTTGTTAACTTTACCATTCACATAAAAGTTTATCTTTGGGGTCATCTGAAGGCAATTGTCTATGCTGTGAAGATACGAGATGTGCAGCACCTGACACTACGGATACTGGAAGCCTGTGCTAGCATTTCTTCTGCGGTGTTGTTATCAGTGTGTGAGGAGTGGGAGAAGAGGGTTGCATTGACAAACCAACACAATGGGCAGCACTTTGAACACATTTTATAAGTGGTCAGAAAGTTGTAAATAACTCATAAAAGAATAAAGTTACATTAAAACCAAGCACACCATTGTTTTTCTTGTGAAATTCTCAATAAGTTTGATGTGTCACATGACCCTCTTCCCATTGAAAAAACGAAAGTTGGATCCAAAATGGCCGACTTCAAAATGGCCGCGATGATCATCACCCATCTTGAAAAGTTTTCCCCCTCCCATATACTAATGTGCCACAAACAGGAAGTTAATATCACCAACCATTCCCATTTTATTTAGGTGTATCCATATAAATGGCCCACCCTTTATATACTTGCCTCTGTAGTGTCAGCAGTATATAAATGCCCCATATAATGCACCGCCCTTCCCGGTAATGATGATTAAAAATACTCCCCTCAACCACTTGCACGCGCAGGGACACTCGCTCTTGGCAGAAGGCAGCAGATCCTGTCACTCTACTGCATCCAGTGAGGAGCAAGTGTCCATATGCGTGCAAGTGGTTAGGGTAATTTTTTTTCTTTTTTTTTTATACCCGGAAAGGCAATTTTTTTCCTTAACGTACCTGTTTTTTACAGTCATTAGATGGGTAGACTCTTCTCTAAAAAGCTGTTAAAATGGTCCCATTGATTTCAGTGGAGTAAGTCTGACTGTCAAAACAGACAAAAGGAGGTCATGTCCTATTTTTTGACTGCCCCTATTCACTGTGAATAGCCCCAAAGACTTTAATTACAGTAGTTATAAAAATGGACGTTTTTCACTGTGTGAATGAGGCCTTATAACAAATATAGGGTTTGTCTCAGCTTTGTTCTGATTCTTCATGCACCTGATGCGGTGACATAACTACCCAGATTTTTTCTTGTTACAAGAAGACATATATCTTCCTCTTTCCTTTTCTACAGTGACACATTTTCACAGCTTCTGTGACAGCTGCCTTCTGAATCTAGAAATAAACTGTGATTTATCTCCTTCCGTAAGTAAATCCCTAACCTGCTTATTATTCTTCTAATGAAAAGAATTTCACCTGTGGCTACAAAAGAAATTATACATGGAAAATAGATACTCATGTGCTATATCAAAAATGTGCTTTACCGTCCTCCTCTAGGAGTTGCACCTGAGTGTGGCGGCTTCTTGCTTCTGGACAAATACAGTACGTACCTCAAGCTTTCCTGTAATTCTTCACATTTTTCTATAATGAGGTACATGCACAGTTTAAAAATTTCAATTGCAAGTTTTAAGTAACTTGAAATAATATCACTGTGTGATGAAATATTACAAGAATAATTATTTGCCTGACTTAACCCTCGATATAAGATTTGATAGTGTTAATCTTGTAAAGCATGGTGTGGTGTCAGAGCTGTGTGCTGTAAGCTGTGTTGAGCTTCTCGCACCCCCCTAAGGGACAGAGACTGCCACTATTTCCTCCTCCTCCCTGTTTTTTATCGTTTTTTATTCTGGAAGGATTTTTGGGTGACTGAGGAAGTATTGAGACATCTACAGAAAGTCTGCAGGAAGGAAGTTCAGTGACCTGCAAGGAACTGGAGAGGAAGATGGAAGTGGTAGTGGCTCTGGCCGTCACAGTCCATCACAGCATCTGTCCTTACATCATATAGAGCCGTGCAACGAAAGGAGAGGGCATCCTGATTCTGGGTCTCCTGCCTGATGGTAGCTGGGGTGCTGTTGATGTTAGGTGTTTGGGTGCGTGCAAGACAGGGCGTGTAGATTGCAATGACCAGCGTATGGTGTAGTCAGGAAACCAGACCAGAGTTAGAATATTAAATCTTTCTTTACTGGATTGCAAAATAGGAGGAGTAGTACATTCAACTGTAGCAAAACACTATTCCAATTGTACACCTTGTAATTCCCTCCCACATAGCAGTGTATGGATTTAGGCAAGGATGGAAATGATGGGCCTCTATCTTGCTAAGCATGGCAGCTCAGTGGTTAGCACTGGTGCCTTGCAACGCGGAGGTCCTCAGTTTGACTCTGACCAAGGACAACATCTGCATGGAGTTTGAATTTTCTCCCAACGCTTGCCTGGGATTTTTCTAGGTACTCCGGTTTCCTTTCCTGCTCCAAAGACAGACAGATAGGAAACTTAGATTGTGAACTCCAAAGGGGAAGCGCAATATGTCAGTGAGTAAAATAAATATTTAATAAATGTATCTGCCATCATAAAACCAGCTGAACCCTCTTGTACCCACTTATTATTCATCTGCAGACAGGTGAGCCACCTAGATTTTGTTTTAAAATAAATAGTCTCATTCTGTGTGATATACGACTTGCAAGTATACATGTAATGCGCATTGAGGCATACAGGTTGAATGATACGACTGGCTGGGTTGTTCCTCTTGTGTGTATGGTGTCTTAACTGTAATCCCTCCACAGCAGTAAAGTCTGAATTGCCCTCAGTGGGGGTTACCTTATTGATTGACTCTTGTTGCTTGACCACGCAGATTTCTGAACCTTAGCCTTTCTCTCCTTTCTCTCTTGCTGTAGATCTTGCAGCAATCAAATAGAGAGAGTAGGAGAGGAAGAACATGTTAAGAGTAGCAACCTCCTGCAAAGGGCTGTTAACTCCATCACTACCATGCAGAGCTATGCCGGGAATATACAAGGCATTACAATGGATAACATTAACAGTAACAATATATAAAATAGCATTTAACTAACGAACCATTTGCAGATACCCTCTGCCCTGGGGTAGTTCAGAAGCAAGTAAAGAAGAATCACATGCAAGCTGAAAGGTGAAGACGATGATGCTTTCTGCTAAAAAGACATAAAGTTGTCCAGTGGGATAATATTTTTTTTAGATATAGAGCAGAATGGTGTGAAAAATAAAAGAAGCATTAGTCACCTCCCTGCTATTTTCCTCCTGCTCTTTTACTGCTGTTCTCCACTTATCGGTGCTACCTTGACAAGCAGGAACGGCAGGGGATGCCTGCTTAGCCAGTCAGCGACTGAGACAGGTCACTCCTGTGATTGGCTGAGTCTGTGTCTCTGGACCAGGCATACTGCTTTTATTCTTGTGGGTGCTCTGTACTGTCTCTGTCTTCAGCCTTGCTTGAAATTACATTGAGGGAAATTACATGTAAATCAGGCAATAATCTAAATGTCCTTTAAAAGTGTTTTCCAGGATTCCTATATTAATGAACTACCCTCTGGATAGGTCATCCAATATCTGATTGATGGGGGTACAAAACCCAGCACCCCTGTCGATCAGCTTTTTGAAGAGGCTGCAGCACTCTGGTAAGCACTGTGACCTCCTCACAGCAGACCAACCCCAGTGGCTTTGCCTGGTATTGCACCTCAAGCTTATTCACTTGAATGGGCCTGAGCTGCAAATAGACCTTGTTTGATGAACATGACATCACTGGCTATGAAGAGGCCACAATGTTCATCAAACAGCTGATCAGCGTGGGTCCTGGGAGTTGGACCCCCACGATCAGATAATGATGATCTATCTTTGATATCTTTGAGGACAGGTCATCAATCCCTGTCCATATGACTTGTTGGAACATATTGACACCATGGTAAGAGTGCTCCATTTGAGAGACCCTCCTTGTGCCAGAACATGTAGCCACCATGGCCGACTTGGCACCTGCATATGTATGGTCAACATGTAATTGTACACTTCTCTTATAGTTAATGAGTTGGAAATGTGTAGCTAGATATACGGTGGCTTCCCCCAACAAGTTAGGCTCTGTGTGCACAGAATTCGAGCATTCCATCGACCTATGCCATGGTATAGACATGCAATGCCTATAAGGTCCACTTGTTAAAAAAAAAAAGTTCAATGCACGACATAAAGTAGGGTTGTGGCCCAATGTGCATATAGAGTCTTAGAGAAGAGCAGGCTTTCATTGAAAAGTGGTTGCTTTCATGAGTACCCCTAAACCGTCTGCAGTACCTTAGAGCTGATGTCATTTGGTTTCTAATTATATTTTTGTCTAGTCCGATGGTTACGATCTCTGTAACAGCTCATGCACACAACAGTAGCCTGTTTTGCGGTCTGCAAAACACGTATACAGGCCATGTGCGTTACGCATTTTGCAGAAGGGAACGTCCGGTCCATAATAGAACTGCCCTATCCTTGTCCGTAATACGGGCTAGAATAGAACATGTTCTATTATTTTGCGAGGTCACGGAATGGACTTATGGATGGCAGACAGCACACAGTCTGCTGTTCACATCTTTTTTGGCCCCACTGAAGTGAATGGGTCTGCTTCCGACCCAAAAAAAATGCAGATCAAATGCAGACTAAAAATATATTCATGTGCCTGAACCCTAAAACAACTTTTATTCTGCAGCAAACTGTATGCAAATGAGGATCCAGAAGTCAAGGGGCAGTGTCTTTCATGCTTGAAGTCAAGCTTGCCGCTCCCTCTTCCTGCCCCTTCACATTTGATTGATGGCCTTTTTTGTTTTCTTCATGAGATCTCACGCATGCGCCGTATGATAATGGTCTCCATTGCGCAAGATCTCAAGAAGGAATTGCGCATTAAAGAAGAAGCTCATCAAACACAAAGGGGCAGGAAGGGGACCCGGCAAGTTTGACTTCAAGCTTGAAAGCCCTGCTCCTTTGACTTCAAGATCCTTATTTGCATACAGCCTGTGCCGGAATAAAAGTTGTTTTATAAAGATGACTTAGACAAACACATCAACACACCAGATGACATCAGATGTAAGGTACCACAGGCAGTTTAGGGGCCATTTTAGAGCCGACAGGTTTCCTTTAAATATTCATCTGGATTGGTCATCAATCTCAGATCAGTGTGTGTTAAGCTCCCGGTACCCCCACCAATAGTAAGCTAAGCACAGTGCCATCAATACTTATATAACTGAAGGTCTGGCTTGTTGACAGAAACAAAACATCTCTGTCCAAACCCATTATCATGGATTTAGTCCAGTTAAAGGTGAGGACTGAATATTTACCATACTCCTCAAACCTCTCTAGAACTTTATCTACTGATCTAAATGAACCCGAATACTGCAGAATATCATCTGCAAATAATGATAATGTTTTAGTCTCATCTCCCAGGTCCCATGATCCTGTCTTAAAAAACTTTATTAATGAAAATAGCAAAGGGGACAGTTGGCAACCTTGTCTTTTCCTTCTACCTATCTCAAACACCTCAGACATTAAAGGGGTTGTTCATCTTTGGGTAGCCTTTTTGCCCAACTTATCCCCCTACACTCCTAGTCACTATATCCTTGGAGGAAAGCATACTTACCTGTTCCCCACTGCTGAATTCCAGCTCTTTCAGTCCTCTGCCGTGCTCTGCACGCCGCTAGTAAACTTCCAGTTTGGTGGGAATCACATGACACATGGAGGACACATCACCGCTGCAGTGGCCATGTGACCTCCATCAAACCAGATAATGACACATGGAGACCGTAGCTGCTTGGGACCAAAGGATTCAGAACTAGGGAGCAGGTAAGTATGCTTCCCTCTACAGGCCCATTACAACGCATTTAAATCATTAATCCCAACTCTTGCTAAAGAGGGAGATACAACAATTATATCCATTAAAAAAAAAAAAAATGATCTCCAACAACCATACAGTTGTATCATGACATTGTTTCCTGGAGAGAACATGTGAGGATCTCTGTATCTAACCCGGCTTCATAAGCCACCACCTAAGCTTCATGTAAGGCTATGGTGCAACTCTAAGTAGTTCAGCACCAGGACCTGCACATATATGCTGAGTGCACTGAGGCACTGAGGCTATATAGTGGCATACGCTGAGATGCCTGGAATTTGAATACAGGTGATTATTGTCTATAGGCTAAGCGAGGACGTGGGAACACAGCCGAGAACACAAAGGAACAAAGCAGGGACGCTTCTTGATGCAGTGCATCAATTTCAAGGGATAAACCCAAACACAACCCACACAGATGTGCACTAACCTGAAAGAGTTGTGCAATAACATAGGCACAACTCTAGGGCATGTGTCCAAACAATTAGAGAGGGTATGTCATTGCTCCACCTGGACTCCTCATGTGCTCTTGTTCTGTGGGAGGCAAGATGAGGGATGCAGACAAGAGCTTGGATAAGCCGTAGTGTATGTTAGTTTTTAGTTTTTTTCTTTCCACTACTTCTTTCCACAGTTGTAGCAACTTATCAGGGCCCCCAAAATCAATGGAGCGGCATGTCGAGCATACCCACTGACACCCCATTCAAGGGAGCTCCTGGCGGTGGGCTGACCAGCCATCCTGTCTCATTTATTTTAGGCGTAGAAAATGATTGATGCCTGCAAGGGAGCAATCTATGCCATATGTGTTTCTACTAAGGAAGAATGAAAGCGGAGTGATGTCATGTTCTACCTTTTGATGTTAGATTGAAGCCTATGTACTGGATATAATACTTGTGTAAGTCAATACTTGTACTGAGCCTGATGAAGACATTGCCGCAATGTTGAAAAATGTTGCTACTAAAAATGGGTTAGACAGCATTTATATATCCTGGCTTACCTGAAATCTGGTGACGTTATTTAAATCCCCCCATGGGGTGGATCTGGGAGTTTAGATTTTGGAGCTGAAAGGAGAAACACTAGAGGATTAGTGGGATCACAGAAGAGGCCGAGGAAAGTGACCTGGGAGAAAAGAGGATCTTGCTGCTTGTAATCCAAAAGTGGTGAGATCGACTAAACAAGACATTAGTTTGGTTAAAAATAATTCAAAACTTACTATTTACTATGGTACCCAGAAGTGTAGCTGCGCATGCACAGTCGTTATACGCGCTATTTCTGTAGCAGCAGAGCCCCTGTGCTAGCGCAGACACTCGATGCAAAGGCATGAGCAGGAGAGCTATCCCCTCGCTGCTCAAAAAGTCTGATGAACTAATTAGATTAGTACAAATCGATTCGCTCATATCTAATTGGCTTAGGCTACTTTCATACTTATGTTTTTGTTTTCTGGTATTGAGATCCAGCAGAGGATCTCAATACCGGAAAAAAAACATTTCCATTTAGTCCTCATGCATTCTTGATGGAAAGAGATCCATTCACGATGTCTTCCGTTCCTTCAGCATTCTGTTTTGTGACCGTACACAAAACTGCTGCAAGCTGCGGATCCGTCAAGGAAAACTATTTGTCAATGGTGACAAATCCGTTTTTTCAGGATGCATCCGTTCCGTTAGAATGCGGTTGTGTGAAATTAAAACGGAAAAAAACCATCCGTCACTACATACTTTGAAAGTCAATGCGTGATGGATCTACTTTTTTCCGTTCTGATTTCACACAAGCACATCCTAACGGAACGGATACATCTGTTTTTGCTGGATCTGGCAGGGTTCAGCAAAAACGCTTCCATTACTGATAATACAACTATCTGCATCCGTTCTGAATGGATCCGGTTGTATTATCTTTAACATACCCATACCTGTCATAATAAAAAATGGATCCGTCCCCCATTGACTTTCAGTGGAGTTCATAACGGATCCGTTTTCTATTATGACAGATTGCGGACAGAAAGCAAACTGCGGCATGCTGCGGTTTTCTCTCTGTTATGAGAACAGAACAGAATGCATTTTGGAGCACTCCGTTCTGTTCAGTTACATTTTGTCCCCATTGACAATGAATGGGGACAAAACGGAAGCGGTTTTTTCCAGTATTGACACCCTATGACGGAACTCAATACCAGCAAATTTTAATGCTAGTGTGAAAGTAGCCTTATCCAATGAAACTGAGACAAAGTCTTTCTGTGGTTTTAATATTGGCAACTGGCGTAAATCATGGAGTAATGTTTCCTTTGCGCATGTTTGAGAGGATTTAGTGGTAAGCAACTGCATTGGCTGAAAAATACCCCTTAGACCTCATGGATAAAAAAAAGTCTGTATTGCTGCCCACACTTTTCTCACTCCCATTACTACAAATGACTATTCTCGTCCTATTCTTTTTCCGTATTGCGGACATGTTCTGTAACTTGCAGAATGGACACACGGATGAGGACAGCACATGGATGACGTCCGTATGCTTTTTTTCTTTTTGCAGGCCCATAGAAATGAATGGGTCCATGCACAATCCACAAAAAATATGGATTGAACAAAGATACAAAATACGGTCATGTGCGCGAGACCTAGGATGTATAATTAGAGTCATCATATGGGTTTGGCACTTGAACTGTCTAGTTAGCTAGAAAAACATCATTTCTGTGTGAGACAAAGACACTTTACACTGGTTTTCATAAATCTGTCCCAATATGACAGATGTATTGATGGTTAGATATTTAAAAAAAATAAAAATCAGCAGTTTATGCTTACAATGTATGGCAAATTCCTTAGTGGAAAGTTCTATGAATACTCGACAAGTCTTGTGCCAACTGCTTTTAGTATTGAATTAATGCTTATTATTTCCAAATGGATTATTTATTGTTGCGCTTTCATTTTATGAACTGCAAATGGATATTCTTCTTTTGTAGTGTTTTATATTAATCACAAAATTAAAGTTTTATTAAAAATGTGCTCACAGAGCAGGCAGGATCTCATTACATGACATTATAGGCTGGAATTCCTTTCTGTCATTTCTTTATATAAAAGGTACATTTCATCATCTCTGATTTTTCAAAAGGGCAGTCCACACAATTTATCCTGAAAAGAAACAAATGTCAGCTGTGAATTAGAAATCATTATGTAAGTCAGAAACTATGGATAGTAGAATATTCTTGTACATATGAGGCAGTATTATAGTAGTTCTAGTCTTGTACATTAGAAACAGTATTATAGTAGATATATTATTGCACTTAGGTGGTAGTATTATAGGAGTTATTTTCTTGTACCTAGGGACAACATTGTCGTAGTTATATTCTTGTATATAGGGGGCAGTATTATATTAGTCATTGTATTAATTGTATTCTGGTACATAGAGGCCAATATTAATGGGGTTGTCCATGAAAAATATTCTAGTTTTCATACCAGCACCTGGATCTGAATTCTTTTGTTATTGCATATAATTACAAATTTTGTTTAGCCACTGAGCTATTCAGTAAAATGTTGTGATAGGGAGAGAGCTGCAGCAGAATGGACACACTGTCTTCAGCTGCAGCAGACACCCCTCTTGAGCTGTCGGCTTGATATAAATCTACAATGAAAAAAAGGGCGATTTCAGTCCGCACATCCCTTTGCACAGGTGCACGTTGCTATGGCTAAATGCACAAGGAAAGGAAAATACATACAATGCAAAGGCACACTGCCAACCAGATAAAGCACAAAGTGCCATAGTGATATGAGGTATTCTGAAGCTAATGCTATGCTTGTTTAGTAAATTAGAGATTCTTGGCAAATATATTTTGTACAAAATTATCTGGGCCAGTCCACCAAATCGTCAAGGTGATCTCTGTAGGACGGGAACCTAACACTATTTCCTACCTGTTATGTGCCAACCTTGGCTTCCGTATAATCAGGGGGTGTTGGTTCCACATGCATGCTGGGTCCCCTCTGCCTTTTGCCATTTATGGTGCTTCAAGGGCCTCCACTAATACAGGGATGCAGGTACCAACATGCATGCCGAGTCCACTCGGCTTTATAGTTACACTAATTAAAATCAGCCTATGGGGCAGACGGCTAGTCAGGAGTGCATGACCAAATGGAGTAGCCACACCTCCAGTACAAACTTACAAAGAAAAAAAGGGAAATTTTAGTCAGCACATCCACGTTGCTATGGCTAAATGCACAAGGAAAGGAAAATACATACAATGCAACGGCACACTGCCAACCAGATAAAACACAAAATGCCATAGTGATATGAGGTATTCTTGTTTAATAAATTAGAGATTCTTGGCAAAAGCAGAGTGGATCCAGCATGCATGTGGAACCAACACCCCCTGATTAAATAGTGTTAGGTTCCCGTTCTACAGAGATCACCTTGACGATTTGGTGGACAGGCTCAGATAATTTTGTACAAAATATATTTGCCAAGAATCTCTAATTTACTAAACAAGCATAGCATTAGCTTCAGAATACCTCATATCACTATGGCACTTTGTGCTTTATCTGGTTGGCAGTGTGCCTTTGGATTGTATGCATTTTCCTTTCCTTGTGCATTTAGCCATAGCAATGTGCACCTGCGCACTGGGATGTGCTGACTGAAATCCCCTTTTTTTCTTTGTAAGTTTGTACTGGAGGTGTGGCTACTCCATTTGGTCATGCACTCCTGACTAGCCCGTCTGCCCCATAGGTTGATTTTAATTAGTGTAACTATAAAGTCGAGTGGACTCGGCATGCATGTTGGTACCTGCATCCCTGAATTAGTGGAGTCCTTTGAAGCACCAGAAATGGCAAAAGGCAGAGTGGATCTAGCATGCATGTGGAACCAACACCCCCTGATTATACGGAAGCCAAGGTTGGCACATAACAGGTAGGAAATAGTGTTAGGTTCCCGTCCTACAGAGATCACCTTGACGATTTGGTGGACGGGCTCACATAATTTTGTACAAAATATATTTGCCAAGAATCTCTAATTTACTAAACTAGCATAGCATTAGCTTCAGAATACCTCATATCACTATGGCATTTTGTGCTTTATCTGGTTGGCAGTGTGCCGTTGCATTGTATGTATTTTCCTTTCCTTGATATAAATCTAGCAGAGCAATGAATGGGGAGATCTCTGGATCCATGGATCTCTGGTTCTAGCTTTGTTAGAAAGAGATTGTCATGGACTAAATTATGTCTAATTTTGATTTTTTTTACCTTACTCATGGGAGAACCCTTTTAAAGTTGTTGCATTGTAAATTTGGAGCAGTATTATAGTAGTTATATTCTCGTACAAAGAGGAAAGTATAAAGGTTACATCCACTTGTATGGGAATGAGCCTTCCAATTGAAATGAATGGTATGGTTAGGTGTAATTACACCTACTCACCGCTACCCATGTTACAGCTAGGATGTAAACAATGAAGAGGAGGCAGCGCTGGTACGGCGCGCGCCTCCTCTTCAAACAGCTGATCGGCGGGGGTGCCGGATGTCGGACCCCCGCCGATCTGATATTGATAATCTATCCTGAGGATAGGTCATCAATAAATATAACTTGGAGAGCCCCTTTTAAAACAGAACTCTTTGGCCATAATGAGCAAAAGTGTGTTTTGAGGGAAAAAAAGGGCACATAATTTCATGAAGATACTCCTAGCTGGTTCCAAAAAGTGTTTACAAGCTGTGAGGCTTGCCAATTGGGGTGGTACTAGGTACTAACCATGCAGGGTACCCAAAGTTTTGCTTTGGACCCTTTTTGTTTTTTATTTTGAAAATGTAAAAGATGAAAATAATAAAAAACTGTTTTTGCATAAAATATAAAGGGAATGTACCATCTTTAAAGGGGTTGTCGTGCCATATTTATTGATGACTGATCGTCAGGTTATCAATATTTGATCGGTGGGGTTCCAACACCCAACTCCCTCACCAATCACTTGTTTGAAGAGGTGGTGCTCCATGCAAGCTCTGCTTCCTCTTCATTATACTGCACGTCATCTCGGAAGTGCAGTGTAATGACAAGTACTCACGCCATTCAAGTACTTGTAATTACACTAAGCTGCAGCTCCACAGGATACGATGTGTAGTGTAAAGACCAGGAAGCCATGCTAGCATTGAGTGATAGGTACAATATTATAGTTATATTCTTGTACATAAGGAACAATATTATAATAGCCATATTTTTGTACTTAGGGAGCAATATTATAGCACCTATATTCCTGTACATAGGGGTAGTATTATAGTAGTTATATTCTTCTACCTAGGAACAATATTATAATTGTTATATTCTTGTGCATAAGGGGCAGTGTTATAGTACATTTAGTTATATTCTTTTACGGGGGCAGTATTATAGTAGGTATATTCTTGTACAGGGGGGCAGTATTATAGTAGTTATATTATTGTACAAGGGCGGTATTATATGAGGTACGTATATTGTTTTTAATATTGTTCATAAAAATATCCTTCATTCATTATTGTTTTATATTATGTTATTCATGCATCTGAAACCAGGATTGTCATCTTAGCCATTTACATTCAAATGTATGCCACCAGTGCCCAAGGCTTGTTTACAGACCTGCTCTGACATTTGTGGTTTTGGTCACTCCTTTAGGCAATACTTAGAGAGCATAGGGTGGGTCTCAGCCGTCCTGGGGATTAAAACATTGACTTGACTGTCGAAATGTAAATGATTTATGATACACAACTTGGACAGCCAAGACTGCCTTGATACTTGAGATCGTACATTTTTAAGTAAACTTGTCTTAAACCAGTGTGAATGAATGATTAAAAAATAACACACTCACTACAGAATTGTTCCGACAAAAAGTGCAGAGACCTAAACCTAAACAATATAAAAACTGGCATGAAGTTTTTTAGAACCCGTAGATTGGCTGAAGAATGATCTAGGCAAGACTGGAAGCGTGAAGGCCTTGTCTGTGTATAGTCATGGCCAAAAGTTTTGAGAATGATACAAATATTAATTTTTACAAAGTCTACTGCTTCAGTTTTTATAATGGCAATTTGCATATACTCCAGAATGTTATAAAGAGTGATCAACTTAACAGCAATTACTTGCAAAGTCAATATTTGCCTAGAAAATGAACTTTATCCCCCAAAACACATTTCAACATAATTGCAGCCCTGCCTTAAAAGGACCAGCTAACATCGTTTCAGTGATTGCTTCATTAACACAGGTGTGGGTGTTGATGAGGACAGGGCTGGAGATCAATCTGTCATGATTAAGTAAGAATGACACCACTGGACACTTTAAAAGGAGGCTGGTGCTTGGCATCATTGTTTCTCTTCTGTTAACCATGGTTATCTCTAAAGAAACACGTGCAGTCATCATTGCACTGCACAAAAATGGCCTAACAGGGAAGAGTATCGCAGCTAGAAAGATTGCACCTCAGTCAACAATCTATCGCATCATCAAGAACTTCAAGGAGGGAGGTTCCATTGTTGCCAAAAAGGCTCCAGGGCGCCCACGAAAGACCAGTAAGTGCCAGGACCGTCTCTTAAAAGTGTTTCAGCTGCGGGATCGGGCTACCAGCAGTGCAGAGCTTGCTCAGGAATGGCAGCAGGCAGGTGTGAGTGCATCTGCACGCACTGTGAGGCGGAGACTCTTGGAGCAAGGCCTGGTCTCAAGGAGGGCAGCAAAGAAGCCACTTCTCTCCAGAAAAAACATCAGGGACAGACTGATATTCTGCAAAAGGTACAGGGAGTGGACTGCTGAGGACTGGGGTAAAGTCATTTTCTCTGATGAATCCCCTTTTCGATTGTTTGGGACATCTGGAAAACAGCTTATTCGGAGAAGACGAGGTGAGCGCTACCACCAGTCTTGTCTCATGCCAGCTGTAAAGCATCCTGAAACCATTCATGTGTGGGGTTGCTTCTCAGCCAAGGGAATCGGCTATCTCACAGTCTTGCCTAAAAACACAGCCATGAATAAAGAATGGTACCAGAATGTCCTCCGAGAGCAACTTCTCCCAACCGTCCAAGAGCAGTTTGGCAATCAACAATGCCTTTTCCAGCATGATGGAGCACCTTGCCATAAAGCAAAGGTGATAACTAAATGGCTCAGGGAACAAAACATAGAGATTTTGGGTCCATGGCCTGGAAACTCCCCAGATCTTAATCCCATTGAGAACTTGTGGTTAATCATCAAGAGACGGGTGGACAAACAAAAACCTACAAATTCTGACAAAATGCAAGCATTGATTGTGCAAGAATGGACTGCTATCAGTCAGGATTTGGTCCAGAAGTTCATTGAGAGCATGCCAGGGAGAATTGCAGAGGTCCTGAAGAAGAAGGGTCAACACTGCAAATATTGACTTGCTGCATTAACTCATTCTAACTGTCAATATAAGCTTTTGTTACTCATAATATGATTGCAATTATATTTCTGTATGTGATAAAAACATCTGACAAACACACATAAAAACCAGAGGGCAGCAGATCATGTGAAAATATAATATTTGTGTCATTCTCAAAACTTTTGGCCATGACTGTATATGTCAGCATAGTACTCCACGAGAAGTGCATACATTTTATGAAGTTTATCCACAAGGTGGCATTCTATCTGCCTTGTGCTTGAAAGTGCTTTTCTTGTCAGATCACTGTTTTCATGATTCTGTACTATCTTACTGGTTATGACTAGTTTTAATGTCTTAGGTGCTTTGCTTATTATTGACCACAGGTGCCTTCACACACTGCGGATTTTGTTGCAGAATTTTCTGCGACTGAAAATCAGTTCCATTCATTTGAATGGGGCAGCATGCACATGGACTTCTGCAAGCCCCATTCAGGTGGATGGAACAGATTTTCCGTTGTGGAAAATTCTGCAACAAAATTTGCAGCATGGCCTTAGTCCAGACTTTGAGGCTTTTTTGAGATGAACTGTATTTTCTTCTATAACACAATGCTCCTGATTTACTTTGTTTTAAAAAGTAGCTTTCTTTGCAGGCCACTGCAGAAATTAAGACTTCCTATAAAGAACAAGCTGCAACAGGATGGGATCTCTTGGTAGCTGGATTTTAAGCAAGGTCAACTTCCTGAGGCACAAAATAGTGGGTTTGCCAGAAACTGAACCTTCTCTTCCTCCTCCATGGTCCTTAGAGTCACCTTTCCAGAAATGGACCATTTACTCCAAAGCATCATTGGCTGCTGCTGTTGCTTGCTTCATCATCTTTATCATCTTACATTCTCGAAGACAGTTGTCAGTCCATAAGAAAATAATGGTCATTAGAAGGCTCCCATCCCCACATATAAAGGAGTCTGTTATTTCTGAGAATTGTATCTTGGACACCTGGCTTTACCATCTTTCATTGCTCCTCATACTTTGCTTTTTCTTTTCCATTCCTTGGGAATGGATTAGACTGTATCAAATAGAAGTAGCCAAGAAGTCTACCATCCTCTCTGAGGTAAGGACACTAAATATAATAAAATCCGAAGCTGCTTAAATAACTTTTTGTATTTTTGCTTCTCTAACAATTAAGTCCAGGCAGCAGAAACGAGAGATGTTTCAGACTCTCCAATCTCATCCTTGTTTCTCGTTTTCTTCCATCTGTGTTTTTAGTGTGTTCTGTTTTTATTGATGTGGAGTTATTTTGCCATGTTTGATATGTGGGTCATCACTCATCACAGTGGAAAGGCAATTTGTCTTCTGTAGAAAAACACATGAAACAAATATCCATGATCTAAACAAGATGCTCCAGCAAGAGCTAAACAGGGAAACAATTTTCTGTGTCAATGGTATCACTGCAATCTGCCATGCAATTTCTCATTTTGTGAGGTAGCTACCATCTTCTTCTAGTTTACTATTGATCGTGACCAATAAGGTCTGTAAAATAGTGAAACTTGTCACGGAAATAATAAAGTGATGGACAAGGTTGGTTAAAACCAGTCAAACTAATTTTGGATTTTATTTGACTTTTAAAAGCCAGGCTCTAAATACCTGCATATATAGCTCTTCATTAAAAGAGAGTTTAGAAAGTTAGGTACCAGTAGAAAATTTGCGGCTACCTGACTCCTTGAGGTTCTTCACCAAACTTAGGACTGGAAAAATAGAACACAGTTAGGAAAGTATCTTGTTTGTATTGACATGACTACATTTATGTTTAAAGGGATTGTATGAGATTACAAAACTAGGTCTGATATTTATTTTCCACCAACAGTGCCTCTCTAGTCTTCCAGCTTAACTTTAAGGGTTCTACACATCTGAGACACTGATGGCATATTGCTAGGATATGCCATCAATGTCAGATAGGTGTGGGTCCCACCTCTGGGACCTGCTCCTATGACCAGAACAGGGCCCCTAAAATGAAGGAGTTCACCCCATACTTGCTAGGCATGCTCTCCATTCACGTCTGTCCTGTAACGGTGAATAGAGAGTGTACCATGCATGCATGGCCACCTCTCCACTGACCACAATGGAACTGCTGGATTAAGCCAAGCCAGGGCTAAGCTATTTTCAGAACTCCTGTAGTGGTGAATGGAGGGTGGCCGTGGTGTGCTCTCTAATCACTTCATAAAGTCTTCTTTCATTTGAATGCTGTAGTATGAAATACGGTCTATACAGTAGAGAGGTGCTGTTTCCAGGAGAAAAAGCTGACCCTTAGTCAATCCCTTTAGAGAAAATTTAAACCAGATTTTTTAAAATGAGGGTATCTATTGTGGATTTTTTTTTTTTACAAATTGCTGCCATTTTTTGGTCACAATGCCTCAAAAAAGTGTAATACCAAGCGATCAAAAAGTCACTTGTACCCTAAAATAGTACTAATCAAACCATCACTTCATCCCGCAAAAAACAAGCTCCTACATAAGATAATCGCCTGAAAGATAAAAAAAATGACTTTCAGAAAAAAAAATTTTCAAATTTTTTTTTACTGTGTAACACAACAAAAAAATAGACATATTAGGTATCACTGCATCAGTAATGACCTGCTCTGTAAAAATATCACATGATCTACCCCTTCAGGTGAGTACCGCAAAAAATAAGTAAAAAAAACTGCCAAAACAGCCATTTTTTGGTCACCTTGCCCCAAAAAAGTGTAATATTGAACGATCAAAAAATCATATGTACCCAAAAATAGTACAAACTAAAATGTCTACTCTTCCCGCAAAAAAATGAGCCCGTACACAAGACAATCTGTCACTTCTTAGAGCTCATGCACATGCCGTTGCCGTTTTTGCAGTACGCAAATTGCAGATCTACAAAACATGGATACCAGCTGCGTGTGTTACGAATTTTGTTGAACAGAATGCCCTGCCTTCTATCCAACTGTCCTATTCTTGTCTGTAAAATGGACAAGAATAGAACATGTTCCATTTTTTTGCAGGTCTGTGGAACGGACATACGGATGTGGAGAGCACACGGGTGTGCTGTCCATATCTTTTGCGGCTCCATTGAAGTGAATGAATCCGCATCTGACCCACAAAAAATGGGATTGGATGCAGACCAAAGATACGTTCGTGTGCATGAGCCCTCAAAAACTGTTGCAAAGAAAAACTGGCTTAGCTGCCCATTACAACCAATCGGATTCCACCTTTCATTTTTTGGTGCTCCTTTGGAAAATTAAAGGCTCAATCTGATTGGTTGCTAATGCACGTAAGCCAGCTTTGATAAATCTCCCCTCAGAATTTTTTTGTGGCATTTTTCTGTGTGTTTTATTCAGTTAAAAGCGCACTATCCACATGTTCTATCTCAGCCAATTATAAAATATGAAATGCCCTACAAACATTGAGTTTTTTTGTGTTTTATGCTAGTTTGATGTTTTTTTTGTTTTTTATAAATCGCAGCATATTCTGGGTATAGCATTTTTTCAGGCATTTTTGCATAGGCATATATGGGAAATATATATATATATTTATAATATATATATACTATAGGAAAAAAAGTCTTAAAAAATGCTATGTGACTAAAAAGTCAAAAAGAAAAGCACTAAGAAGAAGTAGTGCGACAGTAGCCTTTGAAATTTTCTATTCTGACTTGCAGGGTTTGCAGAGCTGTCAAACATGACTTCTCTGCCACATTTTATAAAAGGCACATGGAAACTGGGGGTCCTGCTAGGTTCAAATTATGTCAGGGTTATCCCCATAAAAAGGAGTTACTATCAAATATTATGTTATGTCTGATAAAGAATAATATTGCATACTGCTCCCATCATACCAGTCACAAGCCCTGGTATCGCCCCACAGCTGTGTTTTGTACACAGTTTATTTTTGTCTTGTAAAACACTAAACAAATGAGAACATTACATATCTGCTTTATGGGTCTGGAATACAACCAAGAGGCAGCTGGTCAGAAGAGAGACCAGGAAGTCTAATCTGGCCCCTGTTATGCTAAAATACTCACTACAAGAACATTTAACATTGGCATACAAATGTGTAAGAATCTGTCTAAGACAGGATCGCTTCCAATAGATGAACGTGCTGGGTGCCAGCGATAAGGTCCCAGATAGAGAAGTCCACTTAAAGGAAGAATTTAAAGTGGCCTCCAGCAACTTGTCCTAGAATGTGTTGCCTCCACTTGCAGAGCTGCCTAGGAGGTGAGGGGGCAGGGCTTCAATACACAGATCTACACTAGCTGGTAATGATGCGATCCTGTGTACAATATGCCTTAATGGCTGAGCAGCCTGACAGGAATGCTTAAGGGCCAGTGCTCAGTGTGTAGTGAGGCCTCACCCCCTCATCCCCCATCTCTGCAAGTGGAGGCAACCAGTCTTGTTCACATTCTAGGAAAGATTGCTTAAAGCCATTCTCAGATGACACTGCGTTAAGTAAAAAAGAGGAAATCAAAGCACTCCAAAATGAGATTGAAAATAGTGAAATTTTGGTTGTTCAATGCGCATGCAGTTTTTAAGCTCTGTCCTCGGAGCCTTTATTAAGCAAAGTGCAAAAGACGGTGTCCATATTGTATAGCAAGTTTGTGCATTGCATAATTAAGGGCTATGTACACCTTTGTTTTTTATGTTATTGCATTGTACTTATTTTGAGATAAATCATTTTTATTATTATTTATTCATTATTAAAAATGTTGAACCCATGTCTCTGTCAGGCAGCTCAGCTGACGGACTCCTTATCTCTGATCTCTTGCCTCCTAAACACTCGTCAAAGCTCAATCCTTATCTTACTGATAAGAATGTGGCTTAAATAAGTGTTTATGACCTTTTTGTAATTTCGAGATAACGGTTATTAGCTGGCACAGTGAAAGTACCATTCACACAGCTAGACAGTTATCCCTTTGTGCGAGAATGACTGAATATTTTTAATAAAATTGAAAAAAAATTATTTTTAGCCCAAAATGAGTAAATGCAATCATAAAAAAATTTGCCCCGAAGGTGTACATTGCTTTTAGACCCTTCTATTCCAGGCCTGTTTTCACCTTCCTGCCCAGGCCTATTTTTGCTAATCTGACATGTGTCACTTTATGTGATAATAACTTTGGAATGGTTTTACTTATCTAACGAGTCTGAGATTATTTTCTGACATATTGTACTATGTTAGAGGTAAATTTGGGTCAATATTTTATTCCCTTATTAATAAAAATCGAAATTTACAGAAAATTTGGAAAAATTTTTTATAATTTTTTCAATAAAGATAATACAAACACAATATATAACAGTCGTATACATCAAATTTCTCTACTTTTAAGACGGATAGTAATACCTCATAACATAGTTGGCAATCAACATTCCCCATATGTTTACTTTATGCTGGCATCATTTTGTAAATGTCATTTTATTTTTTTAGGACGTTAGAAAGCTTAGAATTTTTGAAACGACTTTTAAAATTTTCAAGAAAATTTACAAAAGCATTTTTTAAGCACTAATTCAGTTATAAACGGATTTTGAGGGTCTACATAACCACCCATAAATTACCCCATTTTACAAACTACACCCCTCAAGTTATTCAAAACTGATCTTACAAACTTTGTTCCACAAGAGCTAAAGGAAAATGGAATTGAAATTTTAAAATTTAATTAGATTTTATTAATGTTCATTCATTTTTCCTGCAAGACAGCAAGGGTTAACAATAAAATAAACCTCAATATTTATTACAGTTTACAGAAGCACCCCACATGTGGTCGTAAAGGGGCACATGGCAAATGCTCTATGGGTACATGGCAGTGGTCAGAATGAAAGGAGCACCATATGGTTTTTGGAGGGCAGATTTTGTTGAATGGTTTATTTGGGTGCCATGTTTTTGCCATGTTTTCCGATTTTTAAACTACACCCCTTCAGGAAATTAGTAGGGGATGTACTGAGCACTTTGACCCCACAGGCATTTTACAGAATGTAGAAACACTTGGCTGTGAAAATGAAAAATGTCATTTCTTCCAATAAAATGTTGCTTTAGCTCCACATTTTTGATTTTCACAAGGGGTAACAGGAAAAAAAAAACATCCCATAATTTATTCCTTTTCTGATGAATACAGCAACACCCCATTTGTAGTTGTAAACTGCTATAGGGGCACACCGCAGAACTCAGAAGGGAAAGAGCACCATATGGCTTTTGGAGTGCAGATTTTGATTGATTGGTTTACAGGCACCATGTTGGCATTGAACAGTCTCTGAGGTACCAGTACAGCTATTTTCTGACAACCGTACATTTTTCTCTGTGTGAGGACTTATTTTTTGTGGATGAGTTGCCGTCATCATTGGTTCTATTTTGGGGGACATACAACTTTTCGATCACATTTTCTTTTGCTTTAATGGGAGCAGGATAAAGAAACGCAACAATTCTGCTATTGCTTTTTGGGGTTTTTTATTGTGGTATACACCATGCAGGAAAAATTACATTATCTTTAATCTTCTGGTCAGTACGATTATGGAGACACCAAGCGAGTCATTTATTATTAGATGTTTGTCAATTTTCAGTGTATATTTGGTGCAGATTGTGGTGCAAAGGTTACTTGCGATGCAATCTGTGACTATTCTCCACTCACGCCAGGTCTAAAAAAAAAAGGGGGCGTACTGTGGGCGGGGAAGGGCCCGTCTCATTTATTATTTTCTACACCTGTTTTAAGCGTAGAAAATGGTCTAAATCTACACCAGCAAAGGAGCTGGTGTAGATTAAACATGCGGTGGATACGCCACTGTTACCAAAGCATTTTTGTAAAGGAAAATCCTGTTTTTGCATTACCATTTACTGACAGTTCTTTCTTTTGTGGGGCGATTGTCTTATGTGGGGGCTAGTTTTTTGCTGGATGATGTCTTCATTGGTACCATACCATTTTTTGATCGCTTAATATGCAATTTGTAAAGGTGAGGCGACAAAAAATGACTGTTCTGGCACTGGTTTTACTTGACGGGGTAGATCATGTGATATGTTTATTCTGCAGGTTGTTATGGATGCGGTAACTCCCATAGAAGTGTAAGGAGGATTCTGGGAGTTGTAGTTTCAGAACAGCTGGAGTGCCAGAGGTTGCTGATACCTGTTGTTACGAATGTGGCGATACCTAATATGTCTATTTTTCTTTTTTTCTATTTTTTACAATTTTATATGACACTTGTGGGAAAGGGGTGCTTTTTTTTTTTACTTGAAATTTTTTAGTTTTTTTTATTATGAAAAACAATAAAGGATGGATCTTATAGGCTTCCGTAGGAGGCAAGCTCTGATGCCTGTGTAAGGCATTGGGCTGCCATTTCAGCCATCTAGTGCCAACCACCGCAGTGCGGAGACCCGATGGGACTTTGCAAAACCCGTATATTCCGCGGTCAGCATTGACCGCAGCATAGAAGGACTTAATGCGCCGACATTGGTACATTCACCGATGCCAGCCTACACAGCAGGGGCTTGGCTCTCAGACCATCAGAGTTACTATGCTGGACACCCCCAGATTCCCATTCACTGAAATCGAATCTGGCGGGCTTCTGGTATAAATCCCAGCCTTCTGCCGGAAAAATACTGCTGCATGCAGATGTATTTCTCTGGGAGTAAGCCGACATTCATGCCGGAAACTTGACAGATACCATGATAGTGAATGGGAATCCAGCGGTGTCTGGCTATGCTGGATATGGTCACTCCCAGTTTGTTCCTCTGCCAGAACAGACTACCAGATGTACAAAACAAACATGTAACTGAAGTCTAAGATGATTAATTTAAAAACATATAATATAAAAATTTAAATCAAATAATACAATTTTGATACATATTGACCATAATGAAAGTGCTTAAATAGTATTCAGCAACTTAAATAAAAATTCCCAATTCGGGGCAGGGATAAGGCCATTCACCAAAGATATTGCATAGTAGATCAATAGTAGATGAATCAGCTGAAAAACTGAGCATGCTCCTGAGTGCATCATGACAAGTGTTTGTAAAATGTGAATAGTTCTCTGCACAAATTGCACATATGTTATAGCAAGATAGTAATAAGTAAGGGTCACAACAAGATACAAAGTATTTTGGAAACATCCACAAACACCTAAAACCACCAAACAGTAATAAAGAATAAAACTCTAGATCTCTATCTTCAAATTGGAGACAGGTCTCCAGTTGAGTAGTCTAAATCCCACCAACCTCCACGGCACTATAGAGGATGAAAGGACTAAGGCAGTAGGAAATAAATGAGTGAAAAAACCCAACATGGTATAGAGTAGAGAAAAGGTGGTTGGTAAAAAAAAAATTGCTCACTGAAGGAAGGTGTGACTGCACCTCTACAACAACCATTGAAAATATATCACATGTACAGCCAATATGGGGAGCAACACCTGATAAAGTGTGTATATATATATATATATATATATATATATATATATATCTACAGTACAGACCAAAAGTTTGGACACATCTTCTCATTCAAAGAGTTTTCTGCATTTTCATGACTATGAAAATTGTAGATTCACACTGAAGGCATCAAAACTATGAATTAAAACATGTGGAATTATATACTTAACAAAAAAGTTTGAAACAACTGAAAATATGTCTTATATTCTAGGTTCTTCAAAGTAGCCACCTTTTGCTTTGATTACTGCTTTGCACACTCTTGGCATTCTCTTGATGAGCTTCAAGAGGTAGTCACCTGAAATGGTATTCCAACAGTCTTAAAGGAGTTCCCAGAGATGCTTGGCACTTGTTGGCCCTTTTGCCTTCACTCTGCAGTCCAGCTCACCCCAAACCATCTCGATTGGGTTCAGGTCTGGTGACTGTGGAGGCCAGGTCATCTGGCGTAGCACCCCATCATTCTCCTTCTTGATCAAATAGCCCTTACACAGCCTGGAGGTGTGTTTGGGGTCATTGTCCTGTTGATAAATAAATGATGGCCCAACTAAACGCAAACCGGATGGAATAGCATGCTGCTGCAAGATGCTGTGGTAGCCATGCTGGTTCAGTATGCCTTCAATTTTGAATAAATCCCCAACAGTGTCACCAGCAAAGCACCCCCACACCATCACACTTCCTCCTCCATGCTTCATGGTGGGAACCAGGCATGTAGAGTCCATCCATTCACCTTTTCTGCGTCGCACAAAGACACGGTGGTTGGAACCAAAGATCTCAAATTTGGACTCATCAGACCAAAGCACAGATTTCCACTGGTCTAATGTCCATTCCTTGTGTTCTTTAGCCCAAACAAGTCTCTTCTGCTTGTTGCCTGTCCTTAGCAGTGGTTTCCTAGCAGCTATTTTACCATGAAGGCCTGCTGCACACAGTCTCCTCTTAACAGTTGTTGTAGAGATGTGTCTGCTGCTAGAACTCTGAAATTGACCTTGACATTGACATTGACCTGGTTTCTAATCTGAGCTGCTGTTAACCTGCGATTTCTGAGGTTGGTGACTCGGATGAACTTATCCTCCGCAGCAGAGGTGACTCTTGGTCTTCCTTTCCTGGGGCAGTCCTCATGTGAGTCAGTTTCTTTGTAGCGCTTGATGGTGTTTGCGACTTCACTTGGGGACACGTTCAAAGTTTTCCCAATTTTTCGGACTGACTGACCTTCATTTCTTAAAGTAATGATGGCCACTCATTTTTCTTTACTTAGCTGCTTTTTTCTTGCCATAATACAAATTCTAACAGTCTATTCAGTAGGACTATCAGCTGTGTATCCACCTGACTTCTGCCCAACACAACTCATGGTCCCAACCCCATTTATAAGGCAAGAAATCCCACTTATTAAACCTGACAGGGCACACCTGTGAAGTGAAAACCATTTCAGGTGACTACCTCTTGAAGCTCATCAAGAGAATGCCAAGAGTGTGAAAAGCAGTAATCAAAGCAAAAGGTGGCTACTTTGAAGAACCTAGAATATAAGACATATTTTCAGTTGTTTCACACTTTTTTGTTAAGTATATAATTCCACATGTGTTAATTCATAGTTTTGATGCCTTCAGTGTGAATCTACAATTTTCATAGCCATGAAAATACAGAAAACTCTTTGAATGAGAAGGTGTGTCCAAACTTTTGGTCTGTACTGTGTATATATATATATATATATATATATATATATATATATATGATCTCCAAATAGGAAATAGGTCTCCAGCTGAGAAGCATGAACCCCACCAACCTCCACAGCACTGATGTAGAGTTAAAAAGGTTTTCCAGGATTTTTATATTAATGGCCTATCCTCAGTATAGGTCATCAATATCAGATTGGTGGGGGCCCACCTCTCAGGACTACCACCCATCAGCGGTTTGAGAAAGCCGCAATACTCACTGGAGTTCCGTCACACAGCTTACCAAGCACATCAATGTCCATTTAAGCAGCACTTAGGCCATGTAACTGATGAATGTGATGTCACTGGGCTAGCAAGAGGTCTAAGCACTCACTGAGCGCAGCGGCTTCTTCATGTAGCTGATTGGCAGGGGTGCTGGGAGTTGGATTCTGAGGGTAGGACATCAATATGAAAATCTTGTAGGATTTAGCAATAGGAAAAGTGCCCTTTATAGAGAAAATATGGTAGATTAAAAAACTGCATATTGAAGGAAGGTGTGAATGCATGCCAACAACAATCAGTAAAATGTCATATGATACAATAGCAAATTTATGTAAAATCATGTTGGAGATATGTAAATACTGAAGAAACTGCAGGTCTTTCTTGGTTTGTGGCTTTCATCCTCCAAAACACAGAAAAAAATACAGAATAATAAAAATATAATATAGTTCGTAATTACAAACATACACTGAAAAGATGTTGAAACATCAACAAGGTGGCAAAGGGCAAGACTCTAACTCATCATGTTAGCAGTTAAGTTAAAGGGTTTCTCTCACCAGTTTTTTCGGTATGAATCAGGCTGACATTAGAGATGTGCTAATTAGAGATGAGCGAACGTGCTCGTAATGAGGCATGGGCGCAGGCAGCCGCTTCTGTCCTCCTCACCCGACGGAAGCGGCTGCCTGCGCCCATGCGAGCACAGGGGAGCTGAGCGGTACAGTGCCCCCATTTTTATATAAAATGAACTTTTATTTTATGCTGATAAGGCCTCTAGGTGCAAGGGGCGTTACCCCTGCTCCTAGAGGCTCTGTTGATTGACAGGACCAGGCAGAGAAGAAACACTCCATTCGCCATAGCTTGCAAGGACCTTCAATGATGTCATGACCATGTGATCAGTCACATGGTTTAGGGGGAGACAGGCTGTTTGTGTGATCCTAACCATGTGACTGATCACATGGTCATGACATCATTGAAGGTCCTTGCAAGCTATGGTGAATGGAGTGTTTCTTCTCTGCCTGGTCCTGTCAATCAACAGAGCCTCTAGGAGCAGGGGTTAGCCCCTTGCACCTAGAGGCCTTATTAGCATAAAATAAAAGTTCATTTTATATAAAAATGGGGGCACCAGTAAATGAAACAGATATATATTTGGAATCAGGTGACATTAGCACATCTCTAATGTCAGCCTGATTCATACCGAAAAAACTGGTGACAGAAACCCTTTAAAAGGTCTTCAGCTTATAAATACAGGCAAGTTCAAAGTCCTTCTGTTGTGTGGTGGCACATGGTCCACTATCATGAAGTGGAGATGTTTTTCAGAATAACCAAACTTTTCTGTTCTTACAATCAAAAAGCACAAAAAAGAGGCAGCACTCCAAATAAAATGTAGGGTGGTAGAACCACTTTTAATCACCCCAACTGCAGATTTTAAGCCCAACACAATGAGGCCTTTCTCAAGCAATGTGATGTGCTATAGTAAAAAAATATACAGGAGGTTAATTAAGGTAAACGTATATCATCAATCAATAAACATTCATGTCAGCAGTACATAATCATAATTCATTCCATACAAGTGATAAAGTGCCACCCTCATAAATATACAGTGTCATGAAGTACACTTATTTAGTTAAGTAATGTATGTTTAGTAGCAAAAATCATACATCCCCATAACAGTGATAATTGCTCATTAGCACATCAGATAAACACTTGTGAATATACTGTGTATCTTGTCAATAATTAACACTATATTCCATCAAGGCTCACCCATGCATAGTAGGCTTCTCTCAATAATTATACAGGGTGGCCCAGGACAAAGTAGCCTGTCTCTAGCGATAGTATGACAATATTAATGAGCAAGTGGATTGTTTTTTTTAAATAACAATAACAATAAGTGGTCCCCGTTTACGTCTATGCATCTTTGGGCACGTTGGATTATGTTGGCTAATACTGCTTGCAGCTCTTCAGCAGTGATGCTGTGGATAGTGTTTGTGATGTTCTCCTCGAGTTCATCCAGGAGATGTGGATTGTTATCGGACACTTTCTGTTCCCCACGGATATGGACAAGTCTGGGGAACATGGTGGCAGTAACCCCCTGCTCACAGTTCGTTCATCCGTAAACCGTTCATGAACCTGTACCAGTGAGTTCCATGAGGTATGGCATGTTACCCCATATTTTTGGAAAAATCAGGACATTTTTTCTTCTGCAGCATCATTGTTGAAGAGCAGTATCAGCCAACATAATCCGACGTGCCCAAAGCTGCACAGACATGAATGAGGATCACTTTCAGCATCTTTTGTGTTCGTTCATCTTGTTATACTAATACTTGAGGCGGGGCTACTTTTTTGGAGGCCACCCATGTAGGCAGCAATGATGGTAGTAATCCTCCTTGATTCTTGCTCTATATTCACTTTGCAATCTTCCCAAATAACCAATGCCATATAATTTGCATTAACTCTTTTTGCAGTTCCCAGTTGCAGGCAGTTCTTAGATCCAGATAACCAGTCCGTCTCAAAGTGTGGTGAAACTAGGCTACCACTGCCAGTGTTAATGGTTTTTTGTCCATACACAACCTTTTGGATACACAGTGCATCAAGAGATGTGTTTTTAATATTAAAGGGGTTCACTGCACACTGCAGACCCTGACTCTGGACTTATTTCCTATTGGGGTGTACCATGCCTTACTATCTCTTCCAGAGAGCAGCAACAGGTGGTGACACCTCAACAGTGTCTGGAGGATACAGCATAGCGTTGGGGGCCGCCCCAAACCTGGCCACTGCATATCTATAGGCCAGTTCTTCATCCATTCTTCATGCATTTTTTGCATTATGTATCTAATCTGTTCACTTGCATGCAACACCACAGAAAATAGCTTTCCACAAGCTCCATGTCTTACTGCAGCCCTAATGGGATATACAAGATTACAAACATGGCTGGTTTCTTAACGAAACAGCACCTGTCCATTGATAATGTATAATATTTGCAGCTCAACCATTTTAAGAGAATGGAGCTGAGCTGTAATACCACACACATAACCAGTCTACAGATGTGGCATTGTTATTGGAAGAAAGCAGCCATGTTGTTTCAAGCCTTGACGACCCCTTTTAGATATTTTTCTGACTGTTATTCTAGATTTGTTTGTTTCTTTCTATTGAGGGGATTGGTGGGGGTGCATAGATTTAATTGATGTAGCCTCTTCTGGAGTAGGATAACAGCACCTCACTCCCCATCTTTGCCTCCTCAACAGCAATGGAAGTTGTAAAATAATACTGCATGGATGTAGTAAAATAATACTTCAAAAGAATGGACAGCGTAAAGAAAGAGGCGGCTTCATGAAGGGTGACATGTTGGCTAGACATCTGTCATCCTTGGCTGTTCCCATTCTCTCTTGTTTTGGCCATTGGCCACTGGATCCATTGCTGTCAGATCTTTCATGCTCTTTGCGTGACTTGCTTCCTGTATTTGCAGAGTCTGTTTCTGCTGCTGGTTACTGATACAGCCAGGTATAGTATTATGCTCTTAAAAAAGGGCAAAGCTTAATGTCAAATTTGCATGGTCTTGGCTATGATTGACTATGGTGGCTTCATTTTGGAGATCCATTGCCTGTTGGAGGCTTTCCTTCTAAAGAGTTGAAAGGAGATCCAGCTCCACCTCTGTTAAAACTCAGTACTCTTATTTAGTGTCTAAGGTCAGAACTTGGACATCTAGAAGGTTATGATAAAATCTATGTAACAAAATGTAAGAGTACTCCAACAGCAACGCGTTTCAGACCCTCCAGTCTTTTTCCACAGCCATAGTGGTGCATTGACAGTGGGCTAATTTGTTCTTATCTTTTCTAATGTCTCTACCAAGATGTAATAAGGGTGTCAAGCATCTCCTTAACTCACTGTACTGTAGATGGCCCTTGGTGCACTGATTCAGCAAGTTGTAGTTACTTCTCTACATGTTGTAACTAGTGTTGAGCGAATCAAAGTATCCAAAGTGGACTTTGATCTGAATATAATGAAAAATTCGATTCAACATGTGGTAACGAATCCATTTTTCCTAAAATGGTGGCAAAAAACAACAACTCATGCACTTGATCATGAAGAGGGCGTCCACTCTTGTCTTGATTGAAGAAAACTCGTCAAAGGACCTGCGGCAAAAGTGAAGCCATCCCACGGGCCTAGCGTGAACACTTGGTGATGTTATCACGCTCAGGCATGTCCTTTGGCGGGTTTTCTTCAATCAAGATGGGAGCGGATGGCCTCTCTACAAGCTAGTAGATTACACCCTGAAAGGCTGAATGTGAGTCACAGATGCCACGATCAGTGTTGAATGCGGCATCTAAGGGTTTGGAGCAGCCTGTTCGCCATTGATTTGTGACTAATTTCTTGTCGAAGTTCAGTTAAGTAGCCAAATCAAATTTTTCAAAACGTCGCTCATCTCTAGTTGGAGCCATGATAGGTACTATTTCAGGGATCAGTTAGAGTCCTTTGTCAGATTTTGAGTTTACATAAAACATTTCTTTAAAGGGAACCTTCCATTAAAGGGGTTGTCCGAATTATTTTTTTGTCCTTTGTATGTTTCTAACTAGTCAAATACAACAGCTTTTCCGTACACTTTCGGCTTCTAAAGCTGCTGGTTTATCGGATTTCACCCAGGGTCACATGACCTGTGATGTCAGCTTGTCTCCCTGCTAATCTTATATTCGTGCACAGAGCCTGTACACCAAACGTCACTGTGCTGGCCACGGCCCCCCTGCTCTGCCGCTGCTGCTATCTGCTCTCTCCCTGGATTCTTTCAGATAAAACCCCTTCAGCCAGAACACACTGAAGGCTTTACAACAGCAGCTGCAAATGTAAAGAGACACAGGATCTGCCCTCCTCACCCTATAGACACAGAGCTGACTGGAGCTGATCTGGAGGAGATGCAAAGTAGTGTATTTTACAAGAACAGGTGGTGGGAAGACCCTGTGTGTATCAGCAGTGTCATTGTACAACTGGGACTTGTAGTCCTACACATACAACATGCTGCAGAGTATTCCAGCAGACATGTCACTCAGGCCAGCTCTTGTATTCACTGCCTTTGCATAGCAGGAATGGGAGGGGCAGAGATTGTTATTACTACAGGTAAACAAAGGCCAGTGGAGAACCAGGGAAATGTGGAAATATAGATTTTTTATGCCTAAAACTTGCTTAACTTAGTTATATATTGCTGCCCATCAGATTTACAGTACTATACATTTTTTTTTCATAACTCTGACTTTGGGCTTGCTTTGTAAGTGGGCTGTGTATAAGTGGAGTTAAAAAACCGGAGTTTAAGAAAAAGAGCAAAAAGTAAGGTTGGAGAGATTTTCCTTGTGTGTTAACTTGATTTGTAGTCCTCCAGCTACAGCAAACCCTAATCGCATATTTACTGTTTTTCTGTACTGTACTGTATATCCCTATCTAGCAGGTGCTCCATGGACAATGCTACCAAGTGTGTGTCCTGTGCAATGTATGCATGCCTTGAAGAACCATTCAAGGCTGAATACATTTGCACTAGATGCAATCACGTTGCATATTTGGAAGCCCAGATCTTGGATCTAAATAAGCAGCTTGACATACTTAGGGGCATTAAACACCTGGAGAGAGGCTTAGACCTCACAGTGCAGGCACTGGCTGGGGTCAGTGAAGAGGAGGATGACCGCTGCAGGAAGGATGGGAAAAGGAGAGCAGCAAAGGCCAGACAGATGCTGGTGGTAGGGGACTCTATTATTAGGTGGACAGACAGGGTCATCTGTCGCCGAGACCGTGAATGCCGAACAGTGTGTTGTCTCCCGGGTGCTCGGATTCGGCATATCGCGGATCGGATTGACAGATTGCTGGGGAAGACCCGGCGGTCATGGTACACATTGGCACCAATGACAAAGTCAGGGGGAGATGGAAGGTCCTTAAAAATGATTTTAGGGAACTAGGAGAGAAGCTCAAGTCCAGGACCTCCAAGGTAGTGTTTTCAGAAATACTACCAGTGCCACGAGCGTCACTAGAGAGACAACGGGAGATTAGGGAGTTAAATAAGTGGCTCAGAGGCTGGTGCAGGAAGGAAGGGTTTGGGTTCATGGAGAACTGGGCCGACTTCTCTGTCGGCTACAGACTCTACAGTAGGGACGGGCTGCACCTTAATGGGGAGGGTGCAACTGCCCTGGGGGAAAAAATGGTTAGATGGCTGGAGGAGCTTTTAAACTAGGATCTGGGGGGAGGGTGGGGGGTAATACTAATAAGGGGGTAGATAGTGTAAATAGAGAGTGGGTCATAGGAGGGGAGAGTGGGGGGTTAGTGGGGGTTGGGATTAGTGAGGAATGTAGGGAGAATATTGGGCAAAACTTCAACCAAAGTAACCCAAAAACCCCGGATATTCACTTCACAGGTAATAGTAATTTAAAAAGGGGGATAAAAAAATATACATAGACCTCTTAAGTGTATGTACACTAATGCCAGAAGCCTGACTAATAAAATTGATGAACTGGAATTAGTGATGTGTGAGGAGGACTATGACATAGTGGGAATAACTGAGACATGGCTGGATGATAGCTATGACTGGGCAGTTAACGTACAGGGTTACAGTCTGTTTAGAAAGGATCGCCAAAACCGGAGAGGGGGAGGCGTCTGCCTTTATGTAAAGTCCTGTCTAAAGCCCACACTGCGGGAAGATATAAGTGAGGGACATGAACATGTGGAGTCACTGTGGGTAGAAATAAATGGAGCCAAAAACAATAATAAAATACTAATAGGAGTTTATTATAAACCCCCTAGTATACCAGAGCCCATAGAAAATCTACTTCTAAACGAAATAGACGAGGTGGCAAATCATAATGAGGTCGTTATTATGGGGGATTTCAACTACCCAGATATAGACTGGGAAACTGAAACCTGTACATCTCATAAAGGAAACAGGTTCTTGGAAATAATCAAAGACAATTACCTTTCCCAACTGGTTCAGGACCCGACTAGAGGGACGGCCATACTGGACTTAGTATTAACCAATAGACCTGACAGAACAACAGATGTGCAGGTTGGGACACCTGGGAAATAGTGACCATAATATAATAACCTTCCAACTGTCATTCAGAAGAGCATTTCTTCAGGGAGGAACAAAAATACCAAACTTCAAAAAAGCTAAATTTAGCCAACTAAGAGAGGCCATAGGCCTAACTAACTGGGACAAAGTCCTCAAAAATAAAAATACAGCCACAAAATGGGATATTTTTAAAAGCATCCTAATATCTAATTGTGAGAGGTACATACCTTATGGGAATAAAAGGTTAAGGAACAAGAAAAAACCAATGTGGATAAACAGAACTGTAAAGAAAGCAATAAATGACAAACAGAAAGCATTTAAATCACTAAAACAGGAGGGGAGCGAGGAAGCATTGAAAAACTATAAGGAAAAAAATAGAATATGTAAAAGACAAATAAAAACAGCCAAACTAGAGACCGAGAGATTAATCGCCAAAGAGAGTAAAACTAACCCTAAAATGTTCTTTAATTATATAAATGGTAAAAAGTATAAACCTGAAGGTGTCGGCCCCTTACAGAGTAATGAGGGGGGAGTTGCAGAGAGCCATGAGGAGAAAGCAAAGCTACTAAATATCTTTTTCTCCACTGTATTCACTGAGGAAAATAAACTGTCAGATGAAATGCAGAATATAAAAGTAAATTCCCCATTAAAAGTGCCCAGTCTGACCCAGGAAGAAGTAGAGCTGCTTCTTAAAAAGATTAAAATAGACAAATCGCCAGGACCGGATGGCATACACCCCCGTATCCTAAGAGAATTAAGTAATGTCATCGACAGACCCTTATTTCTGATATTTAAGGACTCTATACTGACAGGGAGTGTTCCACAGGATTGGCGCATAGCAAATGTGGTGCCAATATTCAAAAAGGGTCCAAAAACAGAGCCCGGGAACTATAGGCCGGTAAGTTTAACATCAGTTGTGGGTAAACTGTTTGACGGTTTTCTAAGAGATGCTATCTTGGAGTACCTCAATGAAAATAAGCAAATTACTCCATATCAGCATGGCTTCATGAGGGATCGGTCATGTCAAACCAATTTAATCAGTTTCTATGAGGAGGTAAGTTCTAGACTGGACCGCAGCAAATCAATGGATGTCGTATATCTGGACTTCTCCAAAGCATTTGACACTGTACCACATAAAAGGTTAGTATATAAAATGAGAATGCTTGGCCTGGGAGAAAATGTCTGTATGTGGGTAAGTGACTGGCTCAGTGATAGAAAACAGAGGGTGGTTATTAATGGTACATAATCAGATTGGGTCACTGTAACTAGTGAGGTACCACAGGGGTCAGTATTGGGCCCTATTCTCT
Source organism: Rhinella marina (assembly GCA_900303285.1). NCBI lineage: Eukaryota > Metazoa > Chordata > Amphibia > Anura > Bufonidae > Rhinella > Rhinella marina. Next base: position 343,446 of record ONZH01030406.1, on the reverse strand, counting down.
TCAATATATTTATTAATGATCTTGTAGAAGGCTTGCACAGTAAAATATCAGTTTTTGCAGATGACACTAAACTGTGTAAAGTAATTAACACAGAAGAGGACAGTACACTGCTACAGATGGATCTGGATAGACTGGAGGCTTGGGCAGAGAAGTGGCAGATGAGGTTTAACACTGACAAATGTAAGGTTATGCATATGGGAAGGAATAATGCAAGTCACCAGTACATACTAAATGGTAAAATATTGGGTAACTCTGACATGGAAAAGGACCTAGGAATTTTAGTGAGCAGCAAACTAAGCTGCAGAAACCAGTGTCAGACAGCTGCTGCCAAGGCCAATAAGATAATGGGTTGCATCAAAAGAGACATAGATGCCCGTGATGAGAAAATAGTCCTGCCACTTTACAAATCACTAGTCAGACCACACATGGAGTACTGTGTACAGTTCTGAGCTCCTGTGAACAAGGCAGACATAGCAGAGCTGGAGAGGGTTCAGAGGAGGGCAACTAAAGTAATAACTGGAATGGGTGGACTACAGTACCCAGAAAGATTATCAAAATTAGGGTTATTCACTTTAGAAGAAAGACGACTGAGGGGAGATCTAATAACTATGTATAAATATATCAGAGGTCAGTACAGAGATCTCTCCCATGATCTATTTATCCCCAGGACTGTGACTGTGACGAGGGGCCATTCTCTGTGTCTGGAGGAAAGAAGGTTTGTACACAAACATCGAAGAGGATTCTTTACGGTAAGAGCAGTGAGACTATGGAACTCTCTGCCTGAGGAGGTGGTGATGGTAAGTTCACTAAAAGAGTTCAAGAGAGGCCTGGATGTATTTTTGGAGGGTAATAATATTACAGGTTATAGTTACTAGAGAGGGGTCGTTGATCCAGGGAGTAATTCTGATTGCCTGATTGGAGTTAGGAAGGAATTTTTTTCCCTAAAGTGGGGAAAATTGGCTTCTACCTCACAGGGGTTTTTTGCCTTCCTCTAGATCAACTTATAGGAAAACAGGCCGAACTGGATGGACAGATGTCTTTTTTCGGCCTTATAAACTATGTTACTATGTAACTTGGACAACCTCTTTAAAGGTGAGCGAATCTATTCGCCGCTTCGTAGATTTGTATAGAATCTTACAAATTTTCTACTCCAAAGCGAATCCGGATTTTTTCGGATTCGCTTCATACTATTTGTAAATTTTCTTAAAATTTTGAACGCTAACAATACATACGCTACGTATGAAACGTACGCATTCTTCGTTAAGCGGGAAAATTACGATACACCCCCACAAGAGCGGGAAAGTGAGGATACGCCCCCCCTTAGAACTGGAAAAAAGCAGCCCGGCCCACCGGGATCTGACTATTTGCACATATAGAGAGTGAAGACTCCTCCCTCAGTACTCCACCCTCCTCTGAACCAGTTTAGACCAGCGCTGAAAACTGATCAGTATAGCTAGCATGGCTAAAGTGCTGCATCCGAACCGGAACCAGATGGTTTTTGGGAACGACTTCCCCGAACCACCGCCTGCTCCAGACATCAGGGTGTCACACTGTGAACTCAAGACGAGAAACCCAGCTTCAGTGCCCTTATTCTCCTTACCGGCTGCTGAGGTTGCTGTGCATTGTGAGGCGGTTCGTCGTGAGGCAGTTCGTCATGAGTCGGCTGGTGAGGCTGCTGTGGCTGGTGCGGCGGAGGCGGCTGGAGCATCCACTTCGCCGCCCAGGAGGAGATCAACAACACCTTCCATAAGGCAGAACCCGATTGTGCCAGCATCGGTGACGGCCCACGCGCAGACCCTCTGGGACTGCAAGAATGCCGTGGAGGACTGGGTGATCCAGGTACTGGACCATCCTAGTCCGGGAGATCCTAATTTGGAGCGCAGAAAGGGAACTGTCCTGTGGAGCGAGGCTCTGGCTTCCTGACAGACGAAGAGGAAGGCAAGGAGTACTTTGTGGGCCGCAGGTCAGTCAAACGGCCGTACCTGCCCAACCCCGTCACAGCCTGTACGTGGTGGATCAGGTGGAGTACACCTCCATGGCATCCCTGAAAGGCCCCTTCGCTATCCGGGTTACCCTACTATCTAAGCCCCTGGTTCCAACATCACCACCTGAAGTCTGGCCGGAGGAACCACCAGGCACAGTACCAGTGCGCTGCCTTCAGGAGTCACCAGATGACACCCTCCGCTTCAGGGAGAAGCCATAGCCGGAGCCTCTGATACCTGGACTGCCACCACCACCACCATCACAGTCCTTTCAGCTGGGTCAGCTGACAACGTCATCATTTACATTCCAATCCACGGTGATCCACCAGTACCAACTACCGTGGAAGATGAAGCCAGCAGCAGCCAGGGGAGCTGGGGCTTCTTCCCTGGGTGCAACCTTGCCTCCACTGCTGCAGCCAGAAGTCCTTACCCCTGCTGTCCCGGCAGGAAGTTCTGGAAAAGCGCAAGTGGCTACAGCCACCACCTGGACCTGGTCAAGTCCGACTTCTGGAAGAAGAGGGCAGTGGAGTTCCACCACGGCAGCGAGCTTGGCCTACAGGAGGCAGGAGCGTCCTCTGATGTCCTTCAGTAGCAGCTCAAGCAAGGAGGACTTCAGGTCCCTCATCTAAGGGGCCCAACTACTGGCTGTCTCAAGGATACTTCAAGAGGACATATGGGAGCCACACCATGGACTGCACCTGACGGGTGAGAGCTAGTTGGCACTTTTTTTGTTTGTTTAGTTTGTATTGCCCCCTATTTGACTCTTACCCAGATGGACATGGCTTAACAGGACTCCCCCAAACCCCCCCCCTCACTGTGCAGAAAATTCCCAGTTGCGCCTAAGCTCATCTATTTTCCTTTTTCCCTCCTTCTCAGGTTAGTTGGGAGCCCCCTTCTCTATTTGCTGCTATTTTCTATTATCCATGTAGATTACACGTTACCTGATTGGATTACAAAATTACCTCACGTAGATTACAATTGAATTTTGGAGTGTGTTCCAGTGTTTTATCATGCTAAGGATCCACGAGGAGAGACTCAAACGTATATCTGAGCCTTTTATGCTTGCAAATGTGAAATTAACCCCTTCCCGACCGGCACCGTACATGTACGGCGCTCGGGCGGCGCGGGGACATGACGCCCGCTCGCGGGTGCGGCGGGCGTCATGGCCGGCAAGTCTCTGCTGTTTCTAACAGCAGAGACTTGCGGCTACTTACCGCCATCGGCGGCGTCTTCCGATGGGCCTCTCATTTCTTATGGGCCCCTCTGAAGGCTTCCGGTGGCGTCTGTACCCGGAAGCGGTTCGCTTTCGGGTGATGTACAGACGACCCGATTGGCCAATCGGACCGTCTGTACACGCTATGAAAGCCGTAATCCTCGCTGGTGAGGATTACAGCTTTCAAAGTGCAATTCTTATTCTGGCCACTAGATGGCAGGCCAGGATAAGAAATGAGCAATCATGAGTTTTAATTCAAGATTAAAAATCAGAGATTGCTCATAGTGAAAAAATTAAAAGTACAATATATTAGCTCATATTTGAGCTTTCAAATAATAAAAAAAATTTTTTTTAAAAAAAAATGTTAAAAAAATATATAAAAAAATAAAAAAAATATAAAAGTTTAAATCACCCCCCTTTCCGTATAATTAAAAAAATAAATACCTAAATAACAATAAATATAGACATCATGGGTATCACCGTGACCGAAAACGCTTGTACTTTAAAAAAAAAAAAATTCCAACACGGTGAATTGTGTGGCGGAAAAAAGCGTCAAAATGGCGATTCGCCGTTTTTTGTCACTTTTTTTTTTCTAAAAAAAATTAAATAAAAAGCGATCAAAAAGTCATACACACCCCAGAATGGTATCAATAAAAACTTCAGATCGCCCCGCAAAAAATGAGCTCCCATACAGCTCCGTACACATAAATGCCAAAAAGTTATCGGGGTCAAGATATGACGACCAAAACAACCAACTTTATCATGTTTTTATCACTATCAAAACACAAGAAAAACTATACATGTTAGGTACCGCTGGATTCGTACTGACCTGTAGAATGAAAGTAACCAGTCAGTTTTAATGAACAGCGAATGCCGTAAATAAAAAACCCGGAAAACTGTAGCGGACTAGTGTTTTTTTTTTGCAATTTCACACGATTTGGAATTTTTTTCCCGCTTCCCACTACACCATATCCAATAATAAATGGTGGCGTTTGAAAGTACAACTTGTCCCGCAAAAAACAAGCCCTCATACAACTATGTGAGCAGAAAAATAAAAAAGTTATGGCTGTATGAAGGCAAGGAGCAAAAAACGAAAACGCAAAACCGAAAAAACCTCCGGGGGTGAAAGGGTTAATTGCACTAAAATGTTTGCATACTTATGTCTTTGCTGTATTTTAGCTACACTGTTTTTACTAGTTCAGCAACGTTCAAGCACTTTAGCCCATTGTGTGTATTCTTTTTCCGGTACTGCAATGTGTCCTATTATGCACTTATTGTGCGGTGTTTTTAGTAAATGATGCACTTAGCTGGATAGCTAGCAGTGAGCACCTTACTTTTCTACCTCATATGGACTGCCTCTAAAGACTGTACGCCGCAGCCTAGCCTCGTGTGTATGACACAATCGTGAGTCAATAGTACGCTAAGGATTCGTACGCACTTTTGTACGCTAATGCTTACGTATTGCGTACTTTTAACAACGCTGACTGTATGTTCGTAATTTGTGCAGGAATGTTTGCAAAAAAACTATTATTTTTTAACGCAAATTCGACCAAATAAATTTGTATTAAGAATGAATATTGTCAGAAATTCGTTGAACATTCGCCAAAGCGAATTTTGAATGATTTGCTCATGATTTTGGCCCTATCTATCAACATAACAGAGGCCTGTGCTCATGATTTTGGCCCTATCTATCAACATAACAGAGGCCTGTGTTTAAATGGAATGGTGGATATTCATGCACACTACCACTTCATTCAACTCTGTGGGGCCAACAAAGATAACCAAGCCCTTGTGTACTCTGCTGTCTCTGGTAGCGTCATAGAGTTGACAGAAGCAGCAGAATGCAGGAGTGTTAACCACTTCATTTAAATGGGGGACACTGGCCCCCGTTCTAGTGATTGTAAATGTATATGAATACCACAGCACTCATAAATAATGCTTAAATATGTCTTTGTTTTGTTAAAGGCAAACAGACAAGATTATAAGCTGACACTAGTCTTTTGGTCTAACCTTAGACCTTGTTATGCTATGTGTGCTATTGCACTTCAGCCCCATTCACTTGAGTACAGATGAATTGCATTACCAGACATAATGAAAAATCCTAGAGGGAGTCATGTAGGGACTCTATCCCAATGCACGTTTATGCAAGTAAAATATACTTGGGAGGTTCCTTTTAATAAAGGTATTTATAGTTAATAAAGTTATTTATAGTTTTTTTTTGTTTGCTTTTTTGTTTTTGTTTAGACCTACTTGTTTATGGCTTTCAGATAGCATCATAACCAGGCATAATAAAAAAAGTAAACTGAAAAACAAGTAAAAACATAAAAACAGACAAAAAGTTAAATTAGATATGTTGCAAAAGCAGCCAGATTTTACCTTTTGCACAAAGGGTTTTATGTAGTTATGTAAGTTAGACGGCCCTCCCCAAATGTTATCCATATGTTTTTAACTGGAATACGTATGTGATGCAAAGCAGACATACTTGTGTTATTCTGTATCCCAATTGGAGTCATTTACTAAATAAAGTAGTTGTGCTTTGTTTGTGTTTGGAGCTCGATTGCCAAGGACAGACGTCTCCTCATGACAAATGAAATGCATTGAGTTTCTATACACATTTTCGCTGTTCTTTCTGGATTGTTTATTCAAAGCTGCTACAACTGGACAGCAGTGTCATGGCTGGAAAATGGTCGAACGTGTGGAAATGCATGATAAGGCAGTGAAATGTGTGGGTGAGGCAGGTAAACATGTTTCTACATCTTCAACTTTCTTGAATGGAACCCTAAGTATCTAGATGCTTAGCATGCCAAGCCGCCAACTAAATGATTGTTTGGCCAATGGCTTTTGAAGGCACCATCGGGGCATCCCATTGAGCTGCTATTGTGCCCCTAGAGATAGGGGTAGCAGCACAGCATGACCACATCCCATGTCTTAATTGGTTCTTAGGACCTGGAATGATTTCACAGTTATGGACAAACCAGGCAGTTCAGAATTGCCCCAAGGGTCATAGGGAAAATTGTAAACTATTCTGTTATGGGATCCTCAAATTGCCAGGACTGTTTTAAAGTCGATATACTATAGTATGTAGTAGTTCACATGTTTGCAGATTTGGAAATTTGTGTTGCAAAAAAAAAAAAGTTGGTTCAGTGGGTAAATTCACATGCAGAATCATGGCATGTCAAACTGCAAATCTGTTGCAAAAGTTTGAGGAACAGCCCCAGATTTCAGCTGTGGATTCTGTTGGGAAATTCTACTGTCTGAACATGCCATTAGTTGGAACAGTCTGTGGTAGAGATTCTCTTCCCAGAGACACACAACAGCTTTGTAGGTTTGGAGGGCATCCAACAGTCACTTTCAGCACAAACCAACTGTAAGGGACTTGTTGGAGTATTTCATGATCCCCAGCCCCAGTTATAGGAATGTTTAAATGGTTTCTGTCACCAGTTTTTTCGGTATGAATCAGGCTGACATTAGAGATGTGCTAATGTCACCTGATTACAAATATATATCTGTTTTATTTACTGGTGCCCCCATTTTTATATAAAATGAACTTTTATTTTATGCTAATAAGGCCTCTAGGTGCAAGGGGCGTTACCCCTGCTCCTAAAGGCTCTGTTAATTGACAGGACCAGGCAGAGAAGAAACACTCCATTCACCATAGCTTGCAAGGACCTTCAATGATGTCATGACCATGTGATCAGTCACATGGTTAGGATCACACAAACAGCCTGTCTCCTCCTAAACCATGTGACTGATTACATGGTCATGACATCATTGAAGGTCCTTGCAAGCTATGGTGAATGGAGTGTTTCTTCTCTGCCTGGTCAGCCTGATTCATACCGAAAAAACTGGTGACAGAAACCCTTTAAAATTGTTATATAAAAGGGCATCTGTCAGCAGACTTGTACGTAGCTATGTCAATGGTTGACCTGTTACATGTGCACTTCACAGCTGAAGGCATCTGTGTTGGTCCCAAGCTCATATGTACCTGCATAATTGAGAAAAATGATGTTTTAATATATGCAAATGAGTCACTAGGAGCAAAAGGTGCATTGCCGTTGCTCCTAGAGGCTCTACTCTCTCTGCAACTGCACCGCCGTCTGCACTTTGAATGACAGGACCATTCAGTGAAAACATCATCACATCTGACCCTGTCAATTGCAGCAATGTGGACACATATGAACATGGTACCAGTAAGTATTCCTTCAGTTGCCAAGGGCACATGCAACACATCAGCTAGTCTCATAGGTACAAATCTGCTGACAGATACCTTTAAATATGTTTGTAACCATGAAGCATACTGCACTCCTAAGTGTATTCTGCAATCACCAATCATATTGTTGGAAGAAAATAACATACTTGTTCAAGTATCCACCAAAAATAGTACTTCCCTTGGAAGAGCCCTTGAGTTGCGTTCTTGCATGATGTTCCAGAATCTCAGGGTATAAAGCGATCAATACAAGGGGAAATTGAATTAAATAATGTTCCTTCAAGCGAGAGCCCCATGATTTTTTCTATTAAGAACAATCTAGGCTGCAGTTGTCAGGGTCTGCTGAGGGTTGTAGTTCAGTCTGAAAATTCTTGGCAGATGTGTCACTCTTCAGACCAGCTGCACTGGGGAGAAATATAATTCACAGCTGGGCATTTCTATGCAATTTCATCTTTCAAATCAGTTTCTTATTTTTATTTCATATTTTCTATCCTTTTGAAGCTTGCAATAAAACTGTGCTTCATGATCTTCATCTTTAGATCTGTGTCCAGCTAGGGAAACATTGTTTCTTCTCGTGTTTATTTCTGCTGATGGTTTCTGTTGCATCTTCCCCTTCATGGTTGTGCTATGGGCAAACCTTGTTCTCCAGGGTAACAGACAAATCCATCATCAGGAGTTATGCCTAATTAAATAGAGTTCTATAACAAGTCACATCGAGTGACCATTAAAGATAAAATTATAAGGAAAAACTACCTATATTGCCAATCTTCTCTATATAAGCCATCAATTTCTAATAAACGGAAGTTGACCTGATGGTGATGAGTCACAAAGAATGATATATCCAACTTCAACTGACTACTCTGTGTCTATGTAGATTATCATTCAGCCAGGTGATGGCATGGTGTTCATACAATCATCTGGACTTTTTTAGAAATCTTGAATACATTCCACCAATCATGTGAGAGGTCATCTAAAGAAACCAGTCATAAGACTGGGAGAACATCTTCAAGATTTCTAAACAAATCCACTTGGTGTGTTGGTTTAATGCTAGTACTCAGGCTCGGAGTAGCCCACAGGGGTACAGGCGACCTTGCGATCCAAGCAAGGTGGGCCCCTGGCCCTCCATCCCCTGTACACCTGGCACATGGCACAGTAGAGTGTCTGCACTTCATATAGATAGGCAGCGTAAAGCAACTCAACCAGCCTAAACATCCATATTTAACAGTTTATTATTATAGGTGCATGTGGTGCTGAGAGGACTTGTAGACACAGCGGCAGGGCAGCCAGCATCCTTGTTGCCTAGACACCCACCTTCTTGAAGTCCCTGCAGAGTCTCCAATAATCATTCACCTTGTAACATCTTGCTGTCTGCTGCTGTGTGAATGCGTAATATTTGCATGTATCTGTGTAGTGGGCCCCTAGTATTAATTTTACTGGTTGGGCCTAGGCACTTCAGTCTGACACTGCTAGTACTGCATACTGATTGGTTTCCTCACATGAACTGCCTGCTTCACATCCACAACATTTCTAGTGTTTTAAGGTCGGAACTTTGATTTGGCCATTCCAAAACTTTTAATTTATTCTTCCTTAACCATTCATTGATAAAACTACTTGGGGTCATTGTCTTGCTGCGTGACCCATATTCTCTTGAGATTCACCTCACAGATGTCTTGACATTGCCCCTTAAAATTTCCTGGTAAAATTTAGAATTCATTTTTCCATCAATGTCAAGTTGTCCTGGCCCAGATAGCACAAAGCATGATACTACCACTGCCGTATTTTAGAGACGGAATGAGGGTTTTATGCTGGAATGCAGTGTTTTCCTTTTTCCAGACATAACACTTTTCATTTCATTTTGGTCTCATCCATCCACAAAACATTGTTCCAATAGCCTTCTGATTTGTCTAGGTGATCTTTAGCAAACTACAAATAGTTTTCTACTTACAGAGTAGAAGACTAACTGGTAAAGGAGGCTTCTTTCCATGGCAAATAGTTTTTGGTTTTAGTGTTAATATTTTACTAAATAAATTGACCTAGCTTGATTATACATAGGATGTGTCCTCGTACACAGTGTGAATGATCTTGGGTTCTTTTTTTCCTCCGTTGGTCAGATGACTTGAGAATTGTATAGAGACATGTGATAACTGAAGGCATTTAGAGCTCCTTGTCACTGTATCGTCCTTGTGTAACAATTTGTGTTTGCCCCGCTTTTGCCATTTGTTAAAAGGTCAGTCATTTTTGCTGTAAACGTCTGCAATTGTCACCAGACAGACGGTAATTTAGAATCTGGATTGAAACAAGACTGGTGATATAATGAGGTGGTAAACAGACAGAAGATGGATCACCTCAGTATATAATTACAGCCAGTGAGAGCACATTGATCAATGTGTTATTTTTCCCCCGGACTGTGGGCTATCTGACGTTTGTGTTCTTGTGTTTTCTACTTGGCATACCCCACAGTAAAAAAAATAAATAAAAAATGTCATTAAAATAAAAACAGAATCTGAAAACAGAAGTCACTCGCTCATGTCACGTTTTTCATGTTATTTGGGGCGCCTTCTGGTAAAATAGGCCCTTTTAGGCCATAATGTGTGAGTGAAGCAAATTAACGTGTTTTCTCTAACTAGTATATAGTGGCTGCTTTTGCTCCATGAAGCAGTTTAGAATGAGTTCTCGATTTTAAATGTTTTTTTTACCACTAACCTATTTCATTATAATGTCCATAGAGGCAGTCACCCAACCTTCCATAAACCTACAGTATATGCCTCATGTACAGCCTGGTGTACTAACGAGACATATGCACACCGTATAGCGTCTCTATACAACATTGTGTAATAGAGGTGTTCTCCATAATACGTAGTAGTGAAACCTGAAGCTTTGTGCCATTTACTGTATAATTCTAGAGCCTTAAAGGAAATGTGTCACCAATTTTTTTTTCTGCCAGTTTAAACCAGATAGTAACACATATCCTTTTCTTGTAATCTCTCTTTATTTTCTGATTGCAAATTTTTTTTTCAAATTTCTAAACATGATTATGGGGGCGGCCATCTTGCCTGAGCTGTTCTTAACAGCATTTAGAAAGCATTAAGAAAATTGCTTTACGGCAGCCCTATGGTCTATAGATTCAATGGACTGGAAGGGACCTCTTTGACTTCTATGGAGTTTTGTAGACATGCTCTGTGACCTGTGCAGAGGTCATTGTACAAAGAAAGAATAGATAGGCTTTGACAATTACCTATTGTGAATGGTGGATCCTGTCTTATCTGTACACAGAGGTGATTTCATTACTGGCAGGATGACAATGACAGATAAGCAAATAACTGCAGTAAAGTGATGTGTACAGACCAAGAAGTGGCACCTATTAGGCTTAGTGGCTATTGCGAAAACTGCAGGATTTTATGTTTTTTGTTTAAATGTAGATATTGACATGGAAAATTAAAAATAGCATCACCAAAAATTCCTTTAAAATATGTTAAACTCAAAAACGTGGTTTAAATAATAGGTAATTTTTACACATTTCGTTTTTAAATTGTAGAGGGGCCATTGGACTCTTTCTGACCCAATCTGTAACTTCTGCACCACTCTAGCTACTCCACTCTTAATAGAGTGATCAACAGAATCAGCATATGGTGGCACATGGAGTGTCTGTGGCTCAATATCACTGAGCTGCATGTACTTCATGTGCAGCTATACAAGCTTAATAAACATAAATCTACCATTTCTTTGAGGTCTTAAGGTGGTAATAAACCATCAATAACTGTCGACCAAATACTCATTCGGCAGACAGTTATCTCCTACAGCTTCCACATACATATACATGCTTGGCTACATCAATGGGGAGAGAAGAGAAAGCCGCTGCCAGAAACCTGTCACGGAAGCTTGACTCGAGGAAGGACAAATGGTGAAGGATCAAGTCCCTGGTCCGTTTCAGGTTGGCTTCCACATTGGATTCTTGTCTAGTGAGTTTTAGTCTCACTACCACAAATTACCTCAATACAGTGAAGGTCATCTGGATATTGATCGTGTCAGCCATGTTTGTTGTTATCCCACTGTAGCTGTAGAGGAGCCACATGGGAGGAGGGAACATGAGGGAAGTCATATTAAAGAGGACCTGTCACCACACCTGACATGCATGTTTTAATATCTACATGCATTGCCCATGTAATAACAATTCTGGAAAACCTATTCTCATGTCTGTATGTTGTGGCATTCATGTATTATTTCTACTGGAAGTTATGAATGAATTGCTAGCAGTCTGCACTAATGGTACACAGGGGTGTTAACCGTTTAGGGGGCTGTCTCTGCACAGTCTGACAATGGCAGCACTGATTGGGACTGTGCAGAGACACCCCCCCGCCCAACTGGTTACCTCCCCTCTGTACCCTTACTGCAGACTGCTAGCAATTCATTCATAACTTCTAGTAGAAATAAAGGAATGGCACAACATACAGACAATGTATGTAAGGAATTTATGTAGCTATTAAAACAGACACGTCAGGAGAGGTGACTGGTCCTCTTTCAGCTACAGGCACTCCTTGTGCCACCGTATGCTGATTCTGTAGGGAACTCTATTAACAGGGTCATAGATACAGAGGTAACAGCTGCATCTGGGTCCTCATGTCTGACTATCCAAAGCCCCATCTGCCATATAAGACACTAGAACTATACATTTTTAGGGGGAAAATCAGCACTTATATTTCATTTTAGGGTGTGTTTCCTTGCAGTGTGCATTACTAAAAAAAATGGCTAATATAAATTATCATCTTCCTAAAAGTTGATGAGCATATTAATAACTGTGATGAGACTTGTCTATAATGGTATCCTCAGGAGCTCCCTTTAAGCAATCTACTTCAAAAGTCATTTCCCTGCTCTCCCTTGTCTGACAGAGCTCTTCAGACTAGACATGTCTTCTCACGCACCCAGGAACCCAATCAATCTTCATACTTGAACGTTAATATCTCAAGGTGTGAAAATTTGTAGAGAAGCTGACTCTGGATTTAAAGGAGCCTCTTTATACTGTTAGTGGATTGAGGCTGTAGAGGATGTATTTCTGTTGACACGTTTATAAATCAACAAAAGACATTAATTTATTTCAGGGGTCACTCACATGACCTTGGGGCCTTAAAAAGGAATCTACAGCCTAATACTTTTTCTACCATGACTAACCTATTAGTGTAATTCCGATAATTGGACTTTTAGAAAGCTGTACTGTTCCTGAGTTAGTGAGCTGCACTCATTATATTGTCTGTAGAATCACTGTATACATACATTACATATCCTGAACTAATTGTTACAGTTACAGTTTTCATATATCAGGCCCTTAGTGAGCTGTACCCAGAGAAAAGCCTGATACTGAAAGTGCAGAGTAAAGATATCTACTAAAACATATATTACAAACTCTTTTTGTCATGACAAATCTGTACTATTGATTTATGCAAAGTTTGTTTAAAGTTATCACTTAAACATGCGCCATGTATGAGGGAGTCGGAGTCAGGGGAAATTGAGGAGTCTGGGCTTTGGCTTACCGACTCCACAGCCCTAGTTCACAGGTACAGTAACAATCTGTGGATACACTGTGGTGGCATGGACCATTATTTGGTTCCCTTGCAGCAAAGTCCAGATCCCTGTAAAGGGGTTAAAGGGTGAACACCAGGGGGCTGCTTCCTGGGACGTCGAGATGTTCCATCTGCTTTGGACCAGAACATAATGTGAAGATGCCTTTTCAAGCCAAGAAACTCCTGTCCCTAGAGCTGACTGGAGAGACTTCTCTTTCTCCAAAACTATTTCCCCATTCATCTTTGTGACAGTATATCTGAGACTACCTTCTCATGGTAGGACAGAAAAATACAGAAATTTAAAACCTCACCTCCATTTCCAGTGTTTTTTCCCATCCTGTCAAAGGCAGGCAGACCAGAGAGATGCTGAGAGCTCTTCTGCAGTTCCTGGATGAAGTCCATTACTTTTTTCTTTTCTAGACCAAGGTTGGACCCAGCAGTGGTGTCGCACCCTCCTCATTTTGCAGCCTAGGCTTGAGCTGTTCAGATGCTGTAGGCCCGGTGAAGTTCCCTCCTGTGGCGGCCAAGGGGTACTTCATATGGAAAGGCAGTGCAGGACTGGATCAACACTATGACCTCCTCTGTCCAATCCTGTGGCGATGATGCTAGATGCAGGATCACATGGCAAAAGGAGTTCATTTCCAGTCTCAATGTGTCCCAGACAGCTTTCCCTTTTGCATTAAGCAGGGGTCTTCTCACTGTTTGAAAGACTGTGGTCTTCTTCTTCCTGGTGCTGGCATTTTTAGAAGCTCCAGTATCTGTGCCCCAGCTTCTGTGTCTGAGCTTTCTGCAGCCCAGGGTTCTGTGAGTAGCCTGACATCAGGAAGTGCACTATATTCTCTTCTGTGCTGTAGCTGATTCTTCCCCCCCCCCCCCCCACCCCCACTGTTTTCAGGGAGACAAGGATTCATCTTCTGCTACCCAACAAAATTCCAGGAAATGTGGCGTTTGTATTAATTGGTTACCAGTGTCTCACTTGAAGCCATTATGCAAAGAATGTGCAAAGAATGGTTGTTAAAGCAGAAACTCTAGGTTTTTTGGATGACATCAGGTTACTAGTTAGAGAACAGGTTCAATCTCCTCTTTCTGCCTCTCCCTCTGCATCTGTTTCAGGGGCCTTGATTGCACCATCTAAGGGTCATCCTATTTCAGTTACAGTACTGACTCATTTTGAAGACCCAAATTTGTCTGATCTTGAAGAAGGTGAGAACATTTTGAAGCCTCTTCTGATGAAGATAATGACTACAAAAAGTTTTATATAATGTGGAGTATGTTGTTGAATGAAAGCAATCAGAGCCACTATACAGATAGAAATACCTTAAAAATCCTAAATCAGTTCAGGATGAGATTTTGGGGGGACTATTTTGGTGGACTAGGGAAGTGGCATAGGAGCTTATTTCCCGTCCCGGATAAAATTCAAAAGGTGATTCAAGCAGAATGAGGCAAACCAGCAAAAGGCTCCTTTCTTTCTAGGAGCCTTAAAAGATGGTACCCATTTATGAAAGTTTGTATAATGAGGAAGATTGTATGATTGGGATACTATCCCCATCGTAGATGTTTCCTTAAATAAGGTAGCAAAAGTTACTTTTTTGCCCTTTGAAGATGCGTTATCACTAGGACAAGAGATTGTAAAGCTGAAAGTGTGCTTAAGAAAACTTGGGTGGAAGCCTCAACCTTATTGAAACCCAGGATGGCAGCCGCTTGTGTAGCCCATACCCATAATGTATGGCTGGGTCAACTGGAGGTCCACTTGCCATACAGAACTTCTCAGGATTAGATCCTTGAAATCCTTCTTAAAATGGCCACAATTTTTTTTGGCCAACGCCTCGGCCGAGTGAAATCTGCTCGTACTGTCAAATCCAACTAGGAGAGTCCTTTGGGTTATGTCCTGGTCAGGGGATATGGCCTCTAAAAATATGTTTCCTCCCTTTTCATAGCCAGTATATTTTTGGTTCTGAGTAGATATCAGCGAAGTTTTGAAAAATTCGATTTGGCTGCTTGGCCGAACAAGAAATTCGATTTGTTACAAATTACTTCAGCACAAATCGGTTTCCATGTATGGAGCAGGTGCAATGACTGGGAACAGCGATTGCGCTGCTCCCTGTAATTTAACAGATCTGCATTCAACACTGATCGCGGCATCTGTGAGTCACATTAAGCTGTTCAGGGGTTACAAATAAAAATATACTCACTTTATTAAGTTGCTTGCAGAGAGGCCCATCTTGATTGAACAAAACCTGCCAAAGGTCCTGTGGCGAGCGCAATGATGTCACTATGTGATCACGCTGGACGCGCACGGTGAGGTCATTACTGAGGTGCTCATTCAGCATGTCTGTGTGGCCAAAACAATGCAGGTACTGGTCTGGGGGCACTGCTCCAAACTTGCTAGTCACTCAAATCTCCACAAGACTGCTAGTTTGATCTCTCAAAATTATTGGTGGCCTATGATCTCTATGTAAAAAAAATGCCCAAAATAAGACTCCTAAACAAAAACCTGACAGACTTTTGCTTTCTTTGCCTGTGCTTGAGGCTCCATGGTAACACATAGCCATGGACTTTATCACCGACTTCATCAGTGTGCATGGTAATCTGGTTGTTAGCAGATCAGTTTTTTAAAATGGCCCACTTTGTACGTCTGTTTGGGCTTCCTGTCATTGGTCAACTGCCTAACTTGAAGCACATTTTCCAGTTGCATGGTTTGCCTTTGCCCGTTGTGTCTGAATGAGGAGTGCAATTTACTTCCAAGTTCTGGGAAGCCATCTCAAAGCAACTGGACATCAAAGTGAACTTTGCTTAGCATCTGCAGTCCAATCGGCAGGTTTAACGTACAAACCAGATTTTAGTTAAACTATTTGTAACACTTTGTTTCTGTACATTATAATACCTGGGTTACGTTCGTTTCTTGGGCTTACCCTGTAGTTCTCTTACATTAACCATCCCAGTGAACTGTCTGGCAAATATCCTTTCTTCTTTGTGTATATTAATCATTTGCATGTTTCCCTTCTGATACCTGGCTCTTCTGGAGTTACGTTGGTTGAATTCACTGTCAATAATTATTTTCAGACATGGCAAGAGACTAGGGCTTCCCTCTCACAGGCTTCTAGTCGCATGAAGAAGTGAGCGCAATATTCCACCTCAGTTATCTCCAGGGAATAAGGTTTGGCACACATTTGTCCATTTGAGGTTTTGGTTAGTTACACATTATGTCTTTCTTTGTCTCTACGCATCCCTAATTCATGTCTCCCTTCTCAAGCAAGTTGTGTTCAACCGTTAGTCCAGATGTTCAGTTGCTGCTTCTACTCCTGTCACCTGCTCCAGCATTACAGTGACTTGGACCTACTTTACGCACTGCCTTTTTCAGAAGAGCAGCCCATGCTCGCCACTGCCTTGCTCTTCTTATCCTGCATCGCATCTCTTATTCTGCCCTACATCCTGCTTTACCAGTTTTTGGACCCCGATGCTCTGACATACCACCTGCAGTGGGCCCAGCCACATGAGTTCCTTGAGCCTGCTGCTGCCCAGATCCTCTGGTGCAGGACGTGGCTTGTGCTCTCCTTCCCAGCCTTCCCCTTAGGGATTGCATGCACTCTCTGTCAGCCTCTTAAAGGACCAGTGAGTGTAGGTCCAAAGTCTTCTTTCCTATGGCTGGCTGTCCTTGGATATATAAGGCATCTTCCCAAGTAGCAGAAGAATGCCAGTGTGGACAGCACTTCCCAATGAAAACATATGGTGGGTGTGCCTCCCCTCCCTGTAGGTATGGGTCAGTGCCCCCTAAAAACAGGATAAGCCAAAAATAAAGAGCAATGGAGACAGCAATCTTTAATGCAAGTTTGTGACTTTTAATCCAGGTGCGATGTTTTGGCTAATCAAATTCTTCTTGAAGAAGGCTTTGATTAGCCGAAATGTTGCATCTGGATTAAAGGTTACAAACTTGCATCAAGGAGTGCTGTCTCTATTGCTTTTTTTTTTTTTCCCTAGTGGGTGCCTGAGCTTCTTAGTTGTCTAGTCCAAGTGAAGGTGTGCTTATTCCTGTCTGACTGCCTATATACCGAACCTTGCCTGTTAACCGTTTCTGATCTTCCACTGCCTGTCCTGACCATAGCCTGCTATACTGTATTGACCCTCAGCCGCCTGCCCCAACTTTGGACCTGTTTTACATTTATTCAAGAACTCCACCTGCCCAAACCTTGGCCTGTTTCTATGAGCATAGCCTGATCCATTAGTGCTTCAAACCAGTGTCTCTATTCCCCATGAGTCAGCTGCCAACTACACCAGGACTATTCTAGGAGGTAGGTGCCTGGTTGTTTCACTGCAGTGAAGTCCACATCCCTGTACAGGAATTACAGGGTGAATACCCTGGGGCTGCCAGGACAATGTTCTTAAATTTATCTCTAAGACAAACTGGAAATTTGGCACAGTGGGTCCATGCCCACTGCACCATTACACCCCTCCTTACTGGCGAGTCCTGACCAGGGGCGGTCTTGGGCACCACGCATCCTATTCATTTGCGTGGGGCCCCCGACGTCTAAGGGGGCCCCCACGCTCCGCTGTTGTGCCCAAGACCGCCCGCCCTCCTAATACATCCCACCCAGCCACATAAGAGTAAAATAAAAAAGCTTTCTTACCTGTCCTGCGGCTGCCCTCCGGTCCGGCGCTCCACTCTGTTCCCTGGCCGGCGTGCACTATGACCTGACGCTGCACAGCGTCAGGTCATAGTGCGCGCCAGCCAGGGAAGAGAGTGGAGCGCCGAACCGGAGGGCAGCCGCAGGACAGGTAAGAAAGCTTTTTTATTTTACTCTTATGTGGCTGGGTGGGATGATCTGAGGTCTGATGGCGGCACAATAAGCTGATCTGAGGTCTGATGGGGGCACATTACCCTGATCTGAGGTCTCATGGGGGCACATTACGCTGATCTGAGGTCTCATGGGGGCACAGTGGGATGATCTGAGGTCTGATGGGGGCACAATACGCTGATCTGAGCTCTGATGGGGGTACATTAAGCTGATCTGAGGTCTGATGGGGGCACATTTTGCTGATCTGAGGTCTGATGGGGGCACAATACGCTGATCTGGGGTCTGATGGCGGAACAATACGCTGATCTGAGGTTTGATGGGGGCCCCATGAGCAGCTCTGAGGTCTGATGGGGCACAATATGCTGCTCTGAGGTCTGATGGGGGCACAATACGCTGCTCTGAGGTCTGATGGGGGCACATTACGCTGGTCTGAGGTCTCATGGGGGCACATTCTGCTGATCTGAGGTCTCATGGGGGCACATTACGCTGATCTGAGGTCTCATGGGGGCACATTACCCTGATCTGAGGTCTCATGGGGGCGCATTACGCTGATCTGAGGTCTCATGGGGGCGCATTACGCTGATCTGAGGTCTCATGGGGGCACATTACGCTGATCTGAGGTCTCATGGGGGCACATTACGCTGATCTGAAATCTTATGGGGGCACATTACGCTGATCTGAGGTCTCATGGGGGCACATTACGCTGATCTGAGGTCTCATGGGGGCACATTACGCTGATCTGAGGTCTCATGGGGGCACAGTGGGATGATCTGAGGTCTGATGGGGGCACAATACGCTGATCTGAGGTCTGATGGGGGCACATTCTGATGATCTGAGGTCTGATGGGGCAAGTTCTGATGATCTGAGGTCTGATAGGGGCACAATGTGTTGATCTGAGGATTATTATCCCTGTACGGTGACATCACTGTGTTTATTATCCCTGTACAGTGACATCGCTGTGTGTATTATCCCTGTACTGTGACATCACTGTGTTTATTATCTCTGTACTGTGACATCACTGTGTTTATTATCTCTGTACGGTGACATCTCTGTGTTTATTATCCCTGTACAGTGACATCGCTGTGTGTATTATCCCTGTACTGTGACATCACTGTGTTTATTATCTCTGTACTGTGACATCATTGTGTTTGTTATCCCTGTACAGTGACATCGCTGTGTGTATTATCCCAGTGCAGGAAGAGGTAAGTGCTCTGTGTTTGTGTGTTTGTTTTCTATTTTTCAGGGTCGTGAATGCAGAGGACTACGTCGGATTCGGTGGACTACGTCGGACCAGCTTTTTTTTTTTTTTTTTTAATAAAATGGTCAAACAGGGGTCTGGGGGAGTGTTTATTTCAATAAAATGTTTTATACTTGTGTGTGTGTATTTTTTTTACAATACTACAGTTTTAGTAATTACGGCTATCTACAGACGGCCCTGATTACTAATACTGGGCTTAGTGCTTGCCGGTATGGCAGGCCAGCACTAACCCCAACATCTATTACCTCGGCACCCACCGCCACCAGGGGTGCCGGGAAGAGCCGGGTACCCGCAGGACCGGACCTTCTAAATTGAGGGTCTGGCTCTGGGGCGGCTGCAGGCTGGTACCATTAGGCTGGGAAGGGCCAATAACCGTGTCCCTTCCCACCCTGGTAGTGCCAGGCTGCCGCTGCTGGTTGTATCTGGCTGGCGAAGGAAAAAAGGGGGGGGACCCCACGCCATTTTTTTTTAATTATTTAATTATTTTTGTAAAAAAATGGAGTGGGGTCCCCCCCTTTTTTCCTTTGCCAGCCAGATACAACCAGCAGCGGCAGCCTGGCACTACCAGGGTGGGAAGGGACACGGTTATTGGCCCTTCCCAGCCTAATGGTACCAGCCTGCAGCCGCCCCAGAGCCAGACCCTCAATTTTGAAGGTCCGGTCCTGCGGGTACCCGGCTCTTCCCGGCACCCCTGGTGGCGGTGGGTGCCGAGGTAATAGATGTTGGGGTTAGTGCTGGCCTGCCATACCGGCAAGTACTAAGCCCAGTATTAGTAATCAGGGCCGTCTGTAGATAGCCGTAATTACTAAAACTGTAGTATTGTAAAAAAAAATACACACACACAAGTATAAAACATTTTATTGAAATAAACACTCCCCCAGACCCCTGTTTGACCATTTTATTAAAAAAAAAAAAAAAGCTGGTCCGACGTAGTCCACCGAATCCGACGTAGTCCTCTGCATTCACGACCCTGAAAAATAGAAAACAAACACACAAACACAGACCACTTACCTCTTCCTGCAGTGGGATAATACACACAGCGATGTCACTGTACAGGGATAATAAACACAGTGATGTCACCGTACAGAGATGATAAACACAGTGATGTCACCATACAGGGATAATAAACACAGTGATGTCACTGTACAGGGATAATAAACACAGTGATGTCACTGTACAGAGATAATAAACACAGTGATGTCACTGTACAGAGATAATAAACACAGTGATGTCACTGTACAGAGATAATAAACACAGTGATGTCACCGTACAGGGATAATAAACACAGTGATGTCACCGTACAGGGATAATAAACACAGTGATGTCACCGTACAGGGATAATAATCCTCAGATCAACACATTGTGCCCCCATCAGACCTCAGATCAGCGTCTTGTACCCCCATCAGACCTCAGATCAGCGTCTTGTGCCCCCATCAGACCTCAGATCAACACAATGTGCCCCCATCAGACCTCAGATCAACACAATGTGCCCCCATGTGCCCCCATCAGACCTCAGATCAACACAATGTGCCCCCCTCAGACCTCAGGTCAACGTCTTGTGCCCCCCTCAGACCAGGGTTGTGCCCCCCTCAGACCAGCGTCTTGTGGCTCCCCTCAGACCTCAGATCAGCCCACCCAGCCACTTAAAAAAAAGCATACTTACCTGTTCTGGCTGCCGCTGTCCTCAGGCTCCCTGCTCCACTGCCTTGCCTGCCGGCGCACACTATGACCAGACGTCAGGTCATAGTGCGCGCCGGCAGGGAAGACAGTGATAAAGAAGGGACAGAGAAAAATAAAACAGGAGACACCGAGGCAAACAGAAGAATCATATATGACAAGTGTGTGTGTGAATAACAGATAGGAGAGTGATATATGATAAGTGTGGAAAAAACACATTCTTTCATTGTTTAACAGTGAGTTAATTGTTAATCGTTTGACAGTATTTTATTGTTAAAAAAGTCTTTGATGTGTGTGTGTGTGTGTGGGGGGGGTGTCATTGGGGAGGGGGCGTGTCATCAGAGGGCATGTCATCAGAGGGCGTGTCATCAAAGGGCATGTCATCAGAGGGCGTGTCATCAGGGGCGTGACGCGTCATTGGGGGGGGGGCCCCCGGACATAACTTCGCTTAGGGCCCCAGAAATGCCAAGACCGCCCCTGGTCCTGACACCGGAGGAGCTCTGTCCCTTATGCAGGCTATGGCCTGCTTGACAACTTGGCCTCTCTCTCTTTGCCTGTAGAGCGTGTTCGCTCCCTTGGCTCTTAAAGGACCAGTGCACAATACTCTAATCTTCTGCAGCCTATGACTGGCAACCAGGGGCGGATTGGCCATAGACCCTACAGGGAAATTTCCCGGTGGGCTGATGCCCATGGGGCCACTCAAGGCCTCTTGATGGCCGCAGGCCAGGTACAATATGATCTAATGTTCAATGGCCACAGGTGCCCTCCTAAACTCATCTGTGATACAGTTGGATACTGTGGGTTTGGGAGGCAGTATTTTGTGCCGCCCTGCGGTATTTGGTTCTGCTGGGGCGGTATTTTGTGCTGCACTATGGTATTGCAGGCCCTGTCTACTTCTGTTGTCCCTGCCTACCTGTTTTCTCCCATCTGGACCAGCCTACAACATGGGGCCACTTTTAGTTTTTTTCCAGGGCCACTTTAAGTTCCCAATCCACCCCAGCTGGCAACCCAGAAATACATAAGTCACCTCCCCCTGTGGGAGGGTGCCTGACCAATAGGTTCTAGTCCATTAATGTCCTGCAAAGTTGTGCTATTTTATGTTTGTCCATGTACCGCTTGTTTCCAGATTTGACCATTAGCCGCTTGACTTAAATTCTGCTTGATCTCAGTACTGACCCTGAGCTACCGATCCTGACCTCAGACTGTTTATTGGATTCCATGAACTCTGCCTACCCTGATCTTGGCCTGTCTCTGCCTATGTTTTTTCCTGATCCCTCTGTGCTCCGCACCAGTGCCTCTTAACCCACATGGCTTATTTGTCAGCTGAGCTGAGACAACTCCAAGAGGTAGCGATCTTGTGGTTCCCCTGCACCAAATTCCAGATCTCTGTATAGGAATTAAAGGTTTACAGGGAACCTGTCACCTAAAAAATACCTCCAAAGCCGCCAGCATTACCTTAAAGTAGCCAGTAGTAGGTTTCTAAAGCTCCGTTTCTTCCTCCGGTCAGCTGTGCCAAACTCTTGAAAAATAAACTTTAATCCTCTGAACACGCTATGTCACAGCAGAGTTTGAAGTCAAGGGGGCAGCGGTCTCCTCGCTTCAAGTCAGGATAACCGCGCCCCCCTTTCCCTGCCCCTAAGCCTCTGATTGACAGCAAAGCTGCCTGAAGACTAGTACATCGCTATCTCTATTCCCGCGCCTGCGCATCGGCTCAATGCTCAGCGCACATCGAGGGAATAGAGACGTTGGCGCATGCGCAAGACTTCAGACGGCTTTGGTGAACAACTGCCTGTCAATCAGAGGCTTAGGGGCAGGGAAAGGGGGCGCGGTTATCCTGACTTGAAGCGAGGAGGCCGCTGCCCCCTTGACTTCAAACTCTGCTGTGACATAGCGAGTTCAGAGGATTAAAGTTTATTTTTCAAGATTTTGGCACAGCTGACCGGAGGAAGAAAAGGAGCTTTAGAAACCTACTGCTGGCTACTTTAAGGTAATGCTGGAGGCTTGGGGGGTATTTTTTAGGTGACAGGTTCCCTTTAATACCAGGGAGACCACTTAGATAACATCCTTAGGAATTGCCCAAGCCAAATCTGTTTAAGTGGCACTAGTCTCCTGGAGAAGTAACTTTGTGCAAACATTACTTATCCTTTTTTGATCAAGAGTTACAGTCTGCATTATACTCTAGTGCTGCACTCACAACTTTGACTAGATAAATTAGCAGTTTATTGGTAATTAGTGTATTTGTTTATTAAATATGGTAAATTCCTCCTATAATAGAGTATATAGGGGGACAGTATTTGTATATAGGGGGACAGTATTTGCCATATCAGCCTAGAATATGGAGGTGCTAAAAAATATTAATGGCAATATTTTACCATATTCCATATCATCATTTAGGTTATATAGTCACTTTTTGACATATTACTAAAGTGCTAATAATAGCAATTTCTTATTCTCTCATATTTACCATCAATACAGAATAAAATAAACAATACTTTAAATTCACATTATGCTATGATTATTCCTCTTATTCTTATTTATAGGCAGATGAAAATCTCTTACTATATTCTGCTGCGTATAGAAGTCTTATCATGGAGCTAAATGGATTACTATTTATACAATGTTGAATATATTACTATATTACTGCTACGTATAGGAGTCCATCAAGGAGATAGAGGAATTTCTATATATCCAATACTGAATATCAATAATATTAGTAGTTTTATTCACATATTGTGATATATCATATTTACATGTGATGTTGAACATGGCTCAGTGATAATGATCAATACTCCTTGTTCTTGCTCTATAGGGGATAAATTACTTATTATTACTCAATAGGGGACAGCGTCTTCAACTCTCACCAATTTTTATTGTCCTGTACAATGGTTGTTAGATTTGTGTCCGCAACCGTTTTTACAAGAATGAAGAAAAAGTAAACCCTTTATTCAGGCCTTTGGGACTTAAACAGTCCAGTCTGTAAATCCACCTAGTCTCTTCTTGTAGGAGGATTTTGTCCAAATTACCTTTCCTTGGTCCCAATCTTTTTTTACAGATACCCCAGAATCTGAGACAATTGGGGTTACCATTATGGTATTGCCTAACATGTCTAGAAATAGACGTTTAACTCTTGGTGTTGATACTGCTAATATGATGGCTGATGCGTTGTCTAAATTCTTGTATTGTTTTGCCAACATATAATTTCTCACATGGGCATAGAATGGCATACACTATGCCCATCGTTTGGCAATTGATAAATTCCCTGATTTGATATCTCTTACCATTGACCGGATTATGAAATTAATTGGTTTTTCTAAGATAGGGACAGAAGGAACATTTGCCACAGGGATACGTACCTACTAAACTCGATCTCAACCACGTGGATGAAGATACCTCAGATGGTAGGAAACTGTGGACCAATAGGTCTTTTAAATTCTTGCCTCGTCTGTACTGTATGTCACACTAGGTTGTACAGTTAAAACCTCCCTAAGGTCATTATCGGCCCGAAGGATATGCCAATGTTTGTGTAAAATCCGGTAAACCCTTCGATGATGTACGTCATAGGTGCCTATGCATCTTATTAACTGTTGGCCTAAATCTTTGACTTTTCAACCTAACAGATCAGAACTTTTCTTTGTTTTCGCAAACAAAGACAGCCCATATCCAGTAGACCCATCATCTCTGGCAATAATAGCCTGTCAGAGAATATAAGTCAGTGCGTAGATGAATTTATTTGTCTTTGTACCATCTCTTCCATCCTACATCAGAGACACCAAAGATGCGGTCACCAGACTCCAGGAGGTTCAGGTCACAGAGGGGAACAAATTAGCGAGTCTGGACATTGAGGCTCTATATATGAGTATCAGACATGAGTTAGGAATTCAGGCCACCTCTTGATTTCTTTTCACCAAGGGCACTCAATTTCACGCACATAATAATTTTGTTCTCACTCTATTACGTTTTCTTTTGACACACAATTTTTTTCTGTACAATGAGGATTATTATTTACAATTAGTTGGTACTGCAATGGGCAGTAAATGTGCACCAAATTATGCCACTTTGTTTTTAGGGTGGTGGGAGGACACTATAATTTTTTCAGAACGATTTCACAAATACACTCAACACATTTTTTTGGGGGGACGGTACGTTGACGATGTACTAATTCTTTGGGATGGCACCACGGCAGTTTTCTATGAGTTTGTAGCACAACTTAATCAAAATGAAATAAGTCTCAAGTTCACTTCTGAGATACATGATAGCACATTGGCCTTCCTTGACCTAAGAATCTCTCTGGACTCTGGTGGCCACATCCACCACATTGGGGAAGCCATCATCCCCTTCCTCTTAAAAGGGGCATCCCCGTTGGCCAATATATTAGAGCAAGGAGAAGTTGCTCCAGTGAGGAGGATTTCTTGAGAGAAAGTGGAAACTTATTACAGAGGTTTGAGGAAAGGGGATACCCCAAAAAGATTCTACACAAGGCGTTTACCAGAGCGAAAACAACGAAAAGATATGATCTGTTAGGCGGAAAAGTCAAAGACTTAGGCCAACAGTTAATAAGATGCATAGGCACCTATGATGTACATCATCGAAGAGTTTACCGGATTTTACACAAACATTGGCATATCCTTCGGGCCGATAATGACCTTAGGGAGGTTTTAACTGTACAACCTAGTGTGACATATAGACGAGGCAAGAATTTAAAAGACCTATTGGTTCACAGTTTTCTACCATCTGAGGTATCTTCATCCACATGTTTGAGATCAAGTTTAGTAGGTACGTATCCCTGTGGCAAATGTTCCTTCTGTCCCTAAATCAGGGAATTTATCAATACAAGAATTTAGTCTCAGATTCTGGGGTACCTGTAAAAAAAAGATTGGAACCAAGGAAATATAATTTGGACAAAATCCTTATACAAGAAGAGACTACTAATATTATTGTTATTCAACATTGGATATATAGAAATTCCTCTATCTCCTTGATGGAGTCCTATATGTAGCAGTAATATATTCAACATTGTATAAATAGTAATCCATTTAGCTCCTTGATAAGACTTCTATACGCAGCAGAATATAGTAAGAGATTTTCATCTGCCTATAAATAAGAATAAGAGGAATAATCATGGCATAATGTGAATTTAAAGTATTGTTTATTTTATTCTGTATTGATGGTAAATATGAGAGAATAAGAAATTGCTATTATTAGCACTTTAGTAATATGTCAAAAAGTGACTATATAACCTAAATGATGATATGGTATATGGTAAAATATTGCCATTAATATTTTTAGCACCTCCACATTCTAGGCTGATATGACAAATACTGTCCCCCTATATACTCTATTATAGGAGGGATTTACCGTATTTAATAAACAAATACAGTAATTACCAATAAACTGCTAATTATAAGGAGTCATCTAGAGTTACAATCAGAGACATTTATAGTAGGCATTGATATTTATAAGTACAATTCTGCTGGCAACATCCAGCTACAAGAAGGAGACAAGTGGAGAAGTTAATTAAATGAGTTCTTGCACAGCTTATACAGCGCAGGACATGCATGGTCAGTAGGAGCTCTAGCTTGCAAGTCTAAGTGTGTGCGCAGGGGCGTGAAGACTAGCGGCACCTGCAGCTTCCTAAGTCGGAGTGCAGCAGTGAACAGCGCTGCACGTGATCGGTAATCTCACAAACGGCTGTCAGATGAATATTGGGCCATTAGTACCAATCACATAAGGTGATAAGATGATGTGGGAACCTTTCCCAGCGGTCCGTGGCTCTCATAGGACAATTATATTGTCAATCAATATCTCTTGGCCTTAAATAGGGGTAATTTAGCATTTGTACTCAAGTCTGCCCATTACCCCTGAAGAAGCCAGATTAGCTGGTGAAACATGTCGGGGGCAGAAGGAGGTTTTGACTTCTGTTGACCCTTGTTGCTTGCTTCTGTTCAGTCAGTATCTATAACACAGGTAGACTTATCAGATGTATGCAGCATAAGGCTCCATTCACACGTCCTGTTTTTCTTTCCTGATTCGATCCTGATCTGGATCCATTCATTTCAATGGGTCCTGAAAAAATCAGGATCGAAATAGGAAAGAAAAACAGGACATGTAAATGGAGCCTAAAGTTTATTAACCAGTGAAGTAACTGGATAAGGCTGCTTTCACACTAACCTTAGTACGGATCCGGCGGGTGAAGGGACCCGCCGGATCCGTACTGAATAATACAACCTTGTGGATCCTTAATTCCGGATCCGGTTGTATTATCTTTAGCATCTTTTAAACGGATCCGGAATAACCTCTGTTGAAAGTCAATGGAGGACCGATCCGTTTACAAGTGTGTCCACACCAAACGGATCCGTCCCCATTGACTTGCATTGGGGGTCATTCCGGATCCGTTTAGGTGCGGATAACTCGTACGGAGATCAAACTGCAGCATGTTGCGGTTTGCTCTCCGGTATGAAGACGGAACGGAATGCTTTCAGGAGCATTCAGTTGTCTTTAGTTCAGTTTTGTCGCCATTGACAATGAATGGGGACAAAACTGAAGCGTTTTATTCCGGTATTGAGCCTCTATGACGGAGCTCAATACCGGAATTCCATAACGCTAGTGTGAAAGTAGCCTAAGCCTAAATACCTTAGCTATCAGAACGGTGTGGTGGGGTGGAGAAGTGCACGTTTCTACTACAACCTATACATCGAGTGTTATCAGAGGCAGCAATCAGTGTCAGCAGTAATTTTAAGTGTTAGCACACAAATATAAGATTTTAACGGTAGCAATAAAGGTAATATTTTATAATTCAGTTATTTATATCTGGGTCAAGAAGCGTGAACAGGCGATTTTGAGCCTTTTGTGATTTTGGAATGCTTTGGTTTCTGCACATATCTTGATCTGGCAATTTGTGTTTTGCGAAGTTTCAGGAGTATTGAAAAAAATAGAAAAATTAAAAAAATGTTCCCATTAATCCTTGCAAGGGGAAAGGCAATATTAAATGCTTGTCCAGCAATTTAATGGCCAGCCATGTAATAGAAGAGTGAGATGAGTTTTACTTAGGGCTCATGCACACAAACGTATTTTTTGTCCTCATCCGATATGAATTTTTTGCGGGTTGGATGCAGACCCATTCCCTTCAGTGGGGCTGCAAAAATGGCGGACAGCACATGACCTATTATTTTCCGTATTACAAACAAGTATAGGATTGTTCTTTTATGGCCCGGACGTGCGGAACGCATATGGCCAGTATCTGTGATTTGCAGACCACAAAACAGGCTACAGCCATGTGTATGAGCCCTTAGTGGGAGACAATTTTCCTTAACTGTTCTTGACTATTGCTTAATAAGAATCCCGAGTGGGGGGAAAATCTGCTTCTGACACCCATTTTCCCTAATTGGCAACCGCTTTAAGAAATGAAATGTTATTGAATAAGGGTCCATTCACACGTCCACATGTGTTAGGCTACTTTCACATTGGCGGCACGGATGTCCGGCAGGTTGTTCCGGTGGGTGAACAGCCTGCCGGATCCGTGCTGCCCATTCACTATGATGCAAACATGCCGAGAAGCGGCCAGGCTAAAATTACAACTGCTTGAAAGGTTATGTACACCTTCGGAGGCAATTTTTTTTATGATTGCATTTTACTCATTTTTGGCTAAAAATCATTTTTTCAATTGGCTTTTATTAAAAATATTAAGCTGTTCTGTCACAGAGGATTAACTTTGTGACTGGTACTTTCACTTTGTGCCAGTCATCTAATAAGCCTAATTTCTAAACTACTGAGAGGTCATAAACACTCATTTAAGCCACATTCTTATCAGTAAGATAAGAACTGAGCTATAATGAGTGTTTAGGACATAAGACAGCAGAAATAAGGCTACTTTCACACTTGCGTTTGCAGGATCCGTTTGTGAGATCTGTCACAGGCTCTCATAAACGGTCCTGAACTGATCAGTTTTGTCCTAATGCATTCTGAATGGAAAAGGATCCGTTCAGAATTCATCAGTTTTGCTTCAGTTTGCCTCAGTTCAGTCTCCTTTCCGTTTTGGAGGCTGACACTAAAACGCTGCTTGCTGCGTTTTGGTTTCCGCATGAAGAAACTGATGCAAATGGATCCGTCATGACTCACAATGTAAGTTAATGGGGACGGATCCGTTTTGTCTGACACAATAGAAAACGGATCCGTCCTCCATTGACTTTCAATGGAGTACAAGACAGATCCGTCTTTGCTATGTAAAAAATAATACAAACGGATCCATTCAGAACGGATGCAGACGGTTGTATTATCATGACGGATCCGTTTGTGAGAGCCTGGGCGGATCTCACAAACGGATCCTGCAAACGCAGCTCCTGGTCTAACGGAAAAGACTGAAAATCCAAAGGGTGCTACTGTACAGAAAAATGGACTGCATATTTTTAATAAAGACCAATCAAAAAAAATATTTTTAGCTCAAATGAGTACAATGTAATAATTTTAAATAAATCACCCCCAAAGGTGTATATAGGCTTTAAAAGGGAAAACTGGCTTCCACCTTTCATTTTTCAGAGGTCCTTTGAAAAGTGAAAGGGTCAATATGAATGGTTGCTAAGGGCCAGAGCCAGTATTCTTTTACACCGGTTTTGATAAATCTCTTCCACTGTCTAGACCTGCCCCAGACTGATCAAAGTGGCTCAGACTGGATGATAAATTTGGTGCAGGAATAGATCTTAGTATGAAACAGAATTTGACTCCAGAACTAGGTGAGCTAAGATAGCCGTACATAGCATTTAAGCTCCTAACTGGCGGGTTGCTTTCATTAAAATGAATCTGACGAGTCAGAAAACCACATTAAGGCACAGTATATTTTATTAATAAAGTTAAATGAAATGACTTATAAAGTTAAATGAAATGACTAATGGAACAATGTGCATTCCATTGTTTTGTGCATTTCCTATTTCTTAAATTATAGGCAGTATTCTTGTCAAAATGTATTTGTGGTTAAGGCAGTTGGAATTACCAGACTTTGCCATGCATATCATATTAGTTAAAGGAACCTTCCAACATTTTTGCTATCCCCCTCCTCCACTCACTACCCAACCATCATGTTCCAGTTTGGAAACCAAACTCCAGAATTGGGGACATCAACTATAATTCTCTTTCTCACCAACAGATGTTTTGTTGCTGATTCTCATTGCTCGACTTTCATAGAAGCATCGAGGCCTATCGACTTGTTCCTAAGCAGATTTCCAAACATAGTCCTCCCAGGACAGTCCATGCTGAAATTTTTTGTTAGATTCCGAATTAAATAATGCAAAATGAAACCTCTATTTTAACAGGGTTGTCTAGGAATAAATATTTTTTTCCCAAATGTCTGCAGCCTGCATTACCTAGGTAAAGACTTATGACTGGAGCGTCAGTGGGCTGGTAAGTCTGTGTGCTGGCTCCTGTGTCCATCTTCCAGTGCATGGCTTGTTTACTTCCTTCCCAACATAGGCAAGGCCACTTGCTCCACTACAGCAAACCACTGGCTTGAGCGGGGTTATATCTCTTGAGGACACATCACCATTGAAGCCACAAGAGAGCATGGAAACCAGTGGTTGGCTGCAGCAGAGCAGGTGACCTTGCCATTTCAGGAAGTGAACAAGCCAGCGCACAGGGCTGGAGCCGTGGAAGCAAGTAAGTATAATTCTTTTCTCTAGGTGAGGCAGACTTCAGAGATAAATTATTTATTCCCAGAAAACCCCCTTAACCCCTTAGTGACCACCCATTGGCTTTTTTTACGGCGGTCACTAAGGGGCCTTAGGCTGGGCCTCCCGTGCAGCGGGGAAGGAGTGCCAATCTGGGCTGTTTAACATTTTACAATGGCGCCCACCGCATGTAAAGTGCTGACAGAAGGAGCGGTCTCCCTCTGTCTCCCATCGGCACCCCGCAAATGCGATCGCGGGGTGCCAATATGTGGGATGGCTGACATGGGTCTGATGTAGGCCCCAGACCAGCCTTGAGTAATTTGCAGCAGGCTGCGCCTCTCTGGTCAAAGTCAGAATAGCATTGCCATTAAAATGCAATGCACTTTAGGGATAATGCATTGCATTTTAAAAGCAATCAAAATACTGTTGGTTATAGTTAGAGATGAGCGAATCTATTCGCCGCTTCGTATATTCGCATATATTCGCATATTTTACACCGAAGCGAATCCAAATATTTTCAGATTCGTTTCGGAAGATTCTTCTGAAATCTTTGTACGCTAACGCTACGTACGCATCATATAATTTGTACGTTAATGCTACGCATCTGATAATTTGTACGCTAATGCGTACATATTCAGTTAAGTAGCGTACTTTTACTGTATATTCGTTCTTTGTGCGGGCCTAGACAATAATATCCTAAAGCTTCATATGCACTTTGTACACTCAGGCATAAGTATTCGCGGGAATGTTTGCAGAACTCGACAGAATAACGAATGATTTGTACGCAGCTTCGACCGAATAGCTTCATGTTAAGTACGAATCTTTTAAAAAATTCGACGAACATTCAGCGAATCGAATTTTTGATGATTTGCTCATCTCTAGTTAAAGTCCCTTTGTGGGACCATTAAGTGGTAAAAAAAAAAAGTAAAAAAAAAAACACATTTATTCAATAAAAAAATATGCTTTTTTTTCCATTGAAAACACACTTTTCAATGAAAAAAATTTCAAAAAAAAATCTGCCCCATATGTTTGGTATTGCCACGTCATTAACGACCTGGACTACGTAAATATCACAAAAATTATCCCCTACGGTGAATGCCGTAAAAAAAAAGACAGAATTGCTCATTTATTCTTAGTTGACATCGAAAAAACGTAATAACAAGCGATTAAAAAGCGTCATTTACTCAAAAATGATACCAATGAAAAATTCAAGTCGTCCCGCAAAAATGAAGCCCTCACACAACTCCATAGAAAGAAAAATAAAAAAAGTTATGGGTCTTGGGAATTGGCAATGCAAAAACATTTTTTCTTTTAAAAAAAGGGTTTTATTGCAAAAAAGGAGCAAAAAGCTAAAAAAAAATTATATGTATTTTGTATCACTGTAATCGTATTGACTGGGAGAATAAAGATATGTAATTTATACTGAAAAATGAACGCTGTAAAAATTATAACGTAAAAACCCAGTGGCAGTATTGCAGTTTTTCCTGTCTCCCTCCCAGAAAGAGTTAATAAAAGTTCATAAGAAAGTTATGTGTACCCCAAAATAAAGCCAATAAAAACTACAACTTGTCTCGCAAAAAACAAGCCCTCATACAGCTATATAGACGGAAAAATGAAAAAGTTATAGCTCTTGGAATGCGACAATGAAAAAATAAATAAAAACGCTTGGTAAGGCCCAAAACAGGCTGGTCACTAAGGGGTTAAGGAATGGGTAAGATTTGTATACAGTATATCTACATCAACTCTAAAGTGGTACATCAACTGGGTTCATGCTAATTGAGAAGGTTCCAGTCAACTTCCTATTAATGATGCAAACTGAATATAAAATTAATTTGAGGGGGTCCCAACTTGCTCTGCAACTGCACATGGTGGAACTGGACAGATTCCAGGGCTCACTAGCCCTGAAGGGAAAACATGGCCTGGGAGTATGCAAGGTCTGTCCATGAAAGATTGGGATACACAAAAGTTGTTCAGGTATGACGTTCATGGGGCCAGTGCAGGGGCGTAGCTAACGTATTGTGGTCCCTGGTGCAAGAGTTCAGCTTGGAACCCTCTTCCCCACAGTGCTTTGTGGCAAGAGGCATGGGTGCACCTCGTCTTTCTGCTGTCTGAGAGAAAAATTGAAATGGCACCCCCCCCATGCCAAATTCTCAACCTAACCCCTTCTCTCCAGCCCTAATGATAGGCTACACAGCGACATTGATTATCAACAGCTGTTGCGGACAGGATTGCAGAGTTGCGGTGATCCCATAGAAATGACATACAGCGCTACAAAACATACAAGAGAATACAGTGCCATATACATTCTCCTCTGATGTAGACTTTCTGTTTCCTCATCTTCACCATTCAGACCAGACCGCCATGATGATTTCTTACAGCCATCTCTTGTCTCTGCAGAGTTTGGCAAACAGACATCTTAGTTTCCTACCTTTTCATCATCCTTCCACCTTCTGAACACCCCTTCCTGCCACCCTCCATATTATGCCTGCTGTCTCCCCAATGGTGTGCAAGCTGTGCTCCTGAATACTATACTGCAGAAACTGATAGTCCCCCTGAAAATACTAGTACCACACAGATAGTGCCCCTTTCAATAATTATTGGCACACAGTGCCCTAAAAAATAACTTCGCCCAACAAATAGTGTCCCTGACACTAATAGTGTTGTAAACATAATGTCCCCCAAAATCCATAATTAACCATAGTTTCTGGTGTGGTGTCTTTCAAGGAGTATCCCCTTGGTGTCAGTGTAGCATGTCCTATAGATATACTTTATTGCAAATGTATGACATTTGAAAACTTTTACATTTTTATGTAGGACACGATAATTAAATTCTGTGTCATCGCCGACTACTTTCTTGTGACCATTCCTTCACGTATCACATCCCCAGAGGCTTCTCTTGGTATGCAGTGAATGGAGATCAGCGAGTGAGCCTGGCTTGATTACACATACATCTGTAGCTGGTGTGCTGTACTTGGACCACGTCCATGTTAAATTGATGAAATACATTCTCTCCAGCGCTAATTATTTTTAGACAACTTGAATGAGGAAGCCAAGACGATTTGAAATGTTTGTCAGTACATTAGAAAATGTAAATATGCACAAATTAAAACACAATGAGTAATTACTCAAAATTGCCTGTATGAGTGCGGTTTTAGGTTTCAAACATTTTAACCTCTTGTGGCTGTGGAGCAACCAAAATGCTGAGCAATACGGATCCTTTAAAGCAAGGATACTCAACCTTTGGTCATCCAGCTGTTTCAATACTACAATTCTCAGCATGCCCTAATAGCTGTAGGCCTTCCAGTCATACTGAGAGTTGTAGTTTTGCAGTTGGAGGGCCGCAGTTTGGGCATCCCTGCTTTAAAGAAACACTCCAAGCATTATATACGTAATATTACATTGGTAAAGCTTCTGTAGAATGGCATTGGTGATCAGGGTCGAATGCTGTGCTACTTTTTTCTGACTCTTTTTACTATGCTAGGTGGAGATGTTGTCAGGTACTCAGTTATGTGACCCTTTTGGAGAAACATTTGCTTGAAAACAAAACTGTAAATAGGATAAGAGCTTCAAGTGTAGAAATAATACTACAGCACAGAGCATGAAAGCTTTACAGTATACATACAAGACTAAGCTCAACACATTCATACTCTGACAGGGGTCCATTAAAGGTTTCCTTTTCAATGTGTATGCTAACCTGTGGTACCTATGGAAAAATCCAAACAGGCTCAATGCATTTCTCCAGCACTCTTCATTGGTCTTCTGGTCCCCATCTGTAAACTTTGGGATGGACAGGGTCACATGCGCCACTGCAGCCAATGACTGGCCTCAGGGATGACCTGTCTTCAAGCAGCTTGTGACTGTTGGGTCACATCATCATTTTGGCCAGTCATTGGCTGCCACGGAGGCTGTGAACCTGTCCGTCTGGAATGTTACACACAGGGACTGAAAGACCAGTAAAGAGTAACAGAACGGAGGAGAGGAAAGCAGGTGAGTATGACTTTTTCCATAGGTACTGCTGGTACGGAAATTAAAAACAAAAAAAAAGACAAAAAAGCTGGAAAAACCCTTAGGAGTTCATTTGTGCGTTGACTTTTCCATTACTGTGTTCTGTCATGGATCAGTCAAATGGATGAAGTCTAGATATAGACCGGAAATATGCATACAGAAAAAACATAGACACTGCACACAACAGTTTTTTCTGTTTCTCTGACAGAACAGAGTAATAGAAAAATAAATGTAGATGTGAACTAAGTTGAAAATGGGATGGGAAAACCTTATCCATGCTTCTATTCTCTAACAATCCATGATCATGCCAGTTGTTTCTCTGTTGTTGATTGGCTGAGAACATGATGGATATGGACTTCTTCTCAACTGTCTCAATGAGTAAATGTAAGCATGCTCATCAGAGGGATGTTGAGATACTTGGCACCAATTTTTTGCATGGATGGTTTGTGATAATACATATCCCCTGCAGCTCACAAGATCCCCAGCTTTTAATTCTGTTGTTACTTCAGTTTCAGGACAGGATCAGTAGTGGTCAGAGGAACATTGAGTTGGCTTGCCTTTGAGAAGGGGTTGTCCAGTTAAGACACAGTGAGACCGTTTTTAGGTAATTATTGCAGGTTTGGCCTCTCTAAAGGCACAATTACATGAGCAGATGTCATACAGATCACAATAGAAGACGTAGCGGCTCGTTCCTTGTTATTATATGTAAAGATGGGGAACAGATGCTTAGTCAAAAGGCATGTATGAGTTAGTAAGTAGATGACTCCATATTATATGAACAGATCTATTAACGAGGAGCGATAACTTTTTAGCACGCTGAAAGATCACAATGGACAAGAAACAAGAGATTTGTTGCTAGTCTTTGAATGGTTAATACTAATTATGTCACATGATTCTCATTCATTTTCGCCCACATGGAGGAGAATCCATATGATATTCATTACGTGTAATAGGGCCTTCACATCAGCACGCTCAGTTCACATGTGGAGGCCATTCTTGTAATGCATGTATGTAGATACTCCACAGAGCTGCAGGCTGTTAGTCCATGACAGTGAATCACCTTAACTTGCTGAGCCTGCCTTCAGAAATTCCTTAGAAATTGACTATGCAGGAGAGAACAGTTGAGTTGAGTCATTACTCCCCTTTCAACCTCATACCTTTCATGAGTGCAGTGTTACAAAAAAAAATAAAAAAATGATGTATTTATTCGTGCTTAAAGGTCGGCCCTTCCAACCATGTATAGAAGCTTGTAGATCAAGGACTGGAAAAAAGGAGGGAAATGTCTTGCTTGGGCTTGAAGTCCTGCTTCATTGATGACCTGTAGAATTCTCTACAGACAAGATTGAGCAGTATTGTATCGTAGCTGGAGGATAATCCTACTACACCTGCATAATATCAATAACCAGATTCTCATGGTGACCCTAGTGCCTGGATAGTGTTGGTGAAGGGGCATGGATATAGTCAAGGCCCAGCTCTACTGCATTAGAAATTTATATCAATCTAACTGTCTGTCTTATAATATATCCATCTGGTATCATGTATTCATCTAACATAAGAATTCGTATCCCTTGTCCATTTGATCTATCTCTCTCTATCTCATATCTACAACCCTAATTCCAAAAACTGTGGGCTGCTGTGTAGAATTTTTATTTATTTTAGTCTAAATAAATGAAAATAAAACCAGATTGCAATGGTTTTCAAATCTCTTAGACCCATATTTTATTCACAATAGATCACAGAACACATATCTGATGTTGAAAGTGAGACATATTACCATTTCGTGAAGAAAATAACTCGTTTAGAACTTGATGGCACCGAGTTATCTAAAAAAAGTATGGACAGGAGCAACTAAAGGATGGAAAAATAAGTGGTACTAAATAACTAAATAACAATTGGAGGATCAATTTGCTGTGAAGTCACATGACTGGATATAAAAAGAGCATAAAAAAGCAAAGATGGGTAGAAGTTCACCTTTCTGCAAAAAAAAAAAAAAGATTAAAAACTGCATTTAAAGATTATGAAACCTTTTTATAAATATTTTCCTCAATGTAAAATTGTGAAGACTTTGAATATCTCACCATCTCCAGTACATAATACCAAAAGATTTAGAGAACCTGGCAAAATCCATGTGCACAAGGGACGAAGCAGCCGACCGCCGATCATTATTGGATGCTCATCATCTACGGACGCTCAGAGGCACTGCCTTAAAAATGGAAATCACTGCACGTGCTTAGAAACACATCCAGAAATCAATGTCTGTGAATAAGGTTCGCCATGCAATCCACATGTGCAAATTAATGCTGTATCTTGCAAAGAAGAAGCCATTTGTCAACACAATACAGAAACACCATAGTCTTTTCTTTTTAGACACCTATTCAGTGTTGTCACAGGACACCTTAGTCATTTGTTTAACCACTTCCCGTCCACCCATAGTATATAAACGTCCGGGAAGTGGTTAGTTATCTCTGAATGGACGTTTCTGAACGTCCATTCAGAGATAGCAGCTGCACGCTAATCGTGCAGCTGCACAGTGGGGTACCTGCTGTCAGTGACAGCAGGGTACCCCAAAGAGAAGGCAGGGACCGTTCCCAGGGGTCCCTGTCTTCTAGATCATTGTATACACAGTGCTCACCGAATGCTGTGTATACAGATCAGGAAGTACTATTGCGCATCCTGTTCCGGCCCGGCGGTCACGGTCACGTCAAAGTGAAGTTAAATGTCCCCCTGAGGTCTTGTATGACCTTATGGGGGACACAAAGTGTAAAATAAAAAATAAAACAATAAAAAATGTAATAATAATATAGAAATTAATAACTAGTATAATATAGTATTATAAAAAAAAATCACATATAAAAAAATAATTTCCCCCCAAATATGTCATTAAAAAAATGTTGCAAATAAAATAAATAAATAAAATAGACATATTTGGTATCACCGCGTGCGCAACGACTGGCTCTGTAAAAATATCACATGATCTACCCCATCAAGTGAACTGCGTAAAAAAATCTAATAAAAATTATGCCAAAACAGCTTTTTTTTGTCGCCTCACCTACCAAAAAAATAATATCAAACAATCAAAAAGTCGTATGCATCCCAAAATGGTAGCAATAAAAACATCACCTCATCCCGCAAAAAATGAGCCCCCACACAAGATCATAGCCAGAAAAATGGCTCTTAAAAAATTGCAACACAAAAACATGATTTTTTTTTCTAAAAATGCTCTTATTGTGTAAAACGTAAAAAAATAAAATAAAACAGACATATTTGGTATTGTTGTGTCCGTAGCAACTGGTTCTACAAAAATATCACATGATCTACCCCATCAAGTGAACAGTGTAAAAAAAAATATAGAAAAATGCCCCTAAACTTTTTTTTTTTTTAGTTAACATCCCAAAAATTAGATTAAAAGTGATCAGAAAGCCGGATGTACCCCAAAATGGTGGCAATAAAAATCAGAGCTCGTCCCGCAAAAAATAAGCCCTCATGCAGCTCAGTCCACAAAAAAATTAAAAAGTTATCACTCCTAAAAACCATCACAGAAAATTCCATCTTAGAAAATGCAGATGCTGCTCCTCCCCTTCTGAGCCCTGGCGTATCCCCATATAACAGTTTACGACCACATATGGGGTGTTTCTGCAAACTGCAGAATCGGGGTAATAAATATTGAGTTTTGTTTTGAGTTTTGTTTTGTTGTTAACCCTTGATGTGTTACAGGAAAAAAATGATTAAAATGGAAAATCTGAAAA
Source organism: Rhinella marina (assembly GCA_900303285.1). NCBI lineage: Eukaryota > Metazoa > Chordata > Amphibia > Anura > Bufonidae > Rhinella > Rhinella marina. The sequence goes on along the minus strand of ONZH01030406.1, from coordinate 305,357 downwards.
AAAAGTGAAATTTTGAAATTTCACATCTATTTTGCTTTAATTCCCGTGGAATACTTAAAATTCGTTTTGAATAGCTTGAGGGGTGTATTTTCTAAAATGGGGTAATTTATGGGTGGTTTCTATTATGTAAGCCCCATAAAGTGACTTCAGAACTGAACTGGTCCTTTAAAAAGTTGATTTTGCAAAATTCTAAAATTCTAAACCTTCTACTGTCCTAAAAAAATAAAAAGACACTACCAAAATGATGCCAACGTAAAGTAGACATATGGGGAATGTTAATTAAAAAGTATTTTATGGGGTATCACTATCTGTCTTAAAAGCAGAGAGATTCAAATTTAGAAAACAGTGAATTTTTTCAAATTTTCGATAACTTTTGGATTTTTTAATAAATAAAATTAAAACTTATCGACCCAAATTTACCATTAACTTGAAGTACAATGTATCACGAGAAAACAATCTCAGAATCGCTTGGATAAGTAAAAGCGTTCCAAAGTTATTACCACATGAAGTGACACATGTCAGATTTGTAAAATTAGGCCTGGTCAGGAAGGGGGGAAATGGCCCAGAGCTGAAGTGGTTAAGTTCTTTTTTGCACGTAAGTGTACATAGTACTACATACATATCTGTATTCTGTCATAGAAAAATGTATAATTTATACTCTGCTACAGCACTCCATGCTCAGCGAGTCTGTGTTGGGGTCATCATTAACTTACCAATTATTTTAGAAATTCCAATTATAGTCAAAATGAGATGGACCAGTTCAGGTGTTCAGACATTTTTTCTGGTTCCATTATCTCCATAGATTATCCTCTTGTCCTTGCTGCTGCTAAAAGGGACTGTAACGTAAAGTGAATTAGAAAGATTTGAGAATGAATACGTTTACTCAGGCTACGTGAATATTTACAGATGTAGCTGGGTTAACACACAAATTCTTAACTGAAATTTCTTAACTCTTCGTTAGAGATGAGCGAATGTGCTCGTAATGAGCACTGTACCGCTCGGCTCCCCTGTGCTCGCATGGGCGCAGGCAGCCGCTTCCGTCCTCCTCACCCGACGGAAGCGGCTGCCTGCGGCCATGCGAGCGCAGGGGAGCCGAGCGGTACAGTGCTCGTTACGAGCACATTCGCTCATCCCTACTCGTCGTATTATCTTGAAACAAAAGCTATTGAAAAGCAATTGAAGGTGTTTGCCTAATGCATTTAGTTTAGATAACATGTCTCAGAAAGTATTTGTGCTTTTGTGCTAACTCTACTACATCCGTATATTTACTAAGTGATTAAATATACGATAACACAAAGAAATCACATACAGAATATTAAAGAGTAAATAAACATCACTAGCCTAAATGGGGTGGAGACTCATGCTATATCCGATGGCTGTCTTCCACGTTGTAACACATGACCGACAGCACAGGGTGTACAAGAGAAATAGGGTAAGTCATACTCACATCCTACCTAGATGGAGGCCTGGTGGAGTCTGCTGAGACAAGGTGGGTAGCAGAGTTTTAACCTGTTAGCCCCTCCTCCAGTGTGCATCACGCATATCTCTGAGATCACTCAGGAATGTGGTCTTATCAGCACAAATGGGGGATGGGTACTATCTCTAACCCACTTCATTACAAAGAAAACTTACAGTATTAAACATAATTAAAGGGGAGAACCTATCAGTCACTTAATAATACCCTTACTATACAGGGACCATCAAAAAAGTTGACTTCTAGTATCAGTGACATAAATTGCATAGCTGTCCAAGTTACTAAAGCAGCTCCCAATCACTATAGTGGAAGTTACGGAAACAGTGGAGTACTGGCCCGCTTGATTGCTTCCGTAAGCCTGTCCAACCTGAGGCTGGGGCTTAGTCTTATCCTCTCGTTGTGGAAATGGCCAGATGGGACAACCCATTTAATATCTTTTGTATTATGGCTCAATATCTATAAATATAGCTTACAGGCTCAGGGACACAACTGTGTGTTTGTGGATCGGATGTGGACCCATTCATTTCAATGGTGCTGCAAAAGATGCGGACAGCACACGGTCCGTGTCCCTGCAAAAAAGATAGTACATGTCCTATTCTTGTCCGTTTTGCAGATAAGGAGAGTGCACCTGGCCGGGATCCTTGATTTGCATGAGCCTTATCTTTACTGTTTAGCTTGGCCGTTATTACATTCATGATGTATCATGCTTTCAGATCTCTGTCAGTGAATAGAAACACTAGTGTTGGCACACCTCAATATTGGGTCTTAGTCACATGTCCATGGCCATTTTGTGAAGGTAGAAAGTTAGACCGTTTTGCATCTGTAAAGGTCTGAGTCTGTGGGGAAAAATTGGCATTTGAATATGCATATGGGCTTCAATGGATCCAAGTGCTGAATCTGAACCGACACGAATCACTATATAAGTCTATATAAGCCATGAGAGAGCTCTAATGCACTAGGACAGAAGGGAAATCCAGCATCTAATAAAACAGAGATCTTTATTAAAGCATCTTAAACCCAGAAAAACAGGACAGCAGACGCTCTGCCATCCTGTTTTTCTGGTTTTAAGACGCTTTAATAAAGATCTCCGTTTTATTAGGTGTTTTATTTCCCTTTTGTCCTTTAGCATTTCTGCTTGTTATCTTCTATGCAGCCTAACAGGTGAGCTGAACTAAAATACAAATAAAAACAATCCCCAAATATAGTCTCAGGTAGTAAGTTCAGTTTAGGTCATCGGCATAAAAAACTCGGAAAACCCTTTTTGCGATGGGTCAGTCTCTCAAATCCAAACAAATAGAAAATAAGACCGTGCAACTCCACAAAAGTGTATTTAAACCACAAAGGAATAAAAAAAAGTTTCACTTGAAGATTGAAGTAACCTCCATTGGTTGATGTCATATACTTCTCCTTCCTTCTGGTACAGCTGCCCCATGATCCGAATATTAGGAAAAATGGAGAGACAAACTGATTTGAGTTTCACAATGGATGCATTCACATGACCGTATGTATTTTGTGGTCTGCAGAACACTGATCCACAAAAAATATGAATGACGTCTGTGTTGCATCCGTTTTTTTTTTGCGGATCCATTGTAACGCAAAACAGGCAAGAATAGGACATGCTCTATCTCTTTTGCAGCACTGCAGAATGGACATATGGATGTGGACCCATTTAAATGAACAAAACATGTGGATCGGATGCAGTCCAAAAATACAGTCATGTGAATGGGCTCTTAGTGTGTTAGACTATGCCTCAGGTCCACCTAAAGAAGTTGTCCCATCAGGTCAACCCCTGTTTACATTATATTAGAGAATGGAGTACTGCACACTGTTTTGTCTTCCAGGTGCCAGCAAAGACATCCAACAGTAGTATAAATATGCTGCACACAGAATGTTTTTTGCAATCTCTCACCACAGAAACTCCAAGCCGCTGAAGAAGGTCCTCACGGACCGCAACGTCCGGCTCATATATGGATAGTGTTTTCTGTGGTGAGAGATGAAGGGATGTCTGGATCTCTGACCACAGAAACTCCAAGCCACTGAAGAAGGTCACTATGGACTGAAACATCCGGCTCCTATATGGATATTGGTTATGCAACATTTAATTTCCTATAAACTGAATCATGAACCTCATATTGTGAAAATCACTAAATAAAATTACCTTTAAATTGCAAATAACATTCCGTGTGCCACATATTTATACAACCCCTGTTTACATGTCCTATTAGAGCATATGTAATGCAGACTGCTGGGGAGTGTGTGAAGGATGGGAGTGATAGTTTTGGCTCTGTGGGTGGTAGCAATAATCACAATTCATGGTGGCAGTCTCCACACTGGTGCTCCTTAGGGCTGTGCAGTGACTGGAGGGTGTACCCTTTCTTCCCTCGGGGCACACCCTGGTCTTGGGGGCCCTGGTGGTAGTCAGGGTTCCCTTGATGGTGAACAATTGGCAGGGTGCAAGGCAGAAAGTCAGAGGCAAATGTATGGTGGAGTCAATAACCAAGCCCATTTTAGTGATAACAAAGAACACTTTTTTACTGTGGATGATGGTAGTTGTAGTACTCCCTGACTCTAAGGACAGTGTGCAGTTTCTAAAAATAACCACAGATGTGCTCTTCTTCTAAGGGGTTCAGATATGGCCAGTCTGTCTCAGAGTGTGGTAGGTGCCAAAGGCAATAATCCTTTCCACAGCAGCAAAGTCCCAATGCCTTAGATTATTGAATACCTTGCTGTTGGAATGCTGCATGGCCTGGATGGTTCTGGACTTGCCATTGATGTCTGATCCTTTTCTTTCAGGGGTACTCTTTGGCAGCTGTAGTCTTAGCGGTTCTCTTACTTGGGCCTGGTCTGCAGCTCTACTCAGACCAGACTATTAACCAGGGGCAGGCAAAGTCCATCACCCTGGCAACCTAACCAGTCTGCCGATATTAACCATATATTGCCCATGTGATGCTATTAGGTTTACACAGTGCATAAAAACATAATTGGTTTAATAATAATTCACAACGTTTAACTTGATAACATTGAATTAACCCTTTTAACAATAATTAACTCTGTGCACATATGTGTTTCATGGGGAGGGGGCCCCCCTGCATGGGAACCCATCTATTGGCCACAACTGGGAGCCTCAGCAAAGAATGACTCCTAATCTGAAGGAGACATTGTGACTAGATAGGATAACCAATCTAATATTCATTATTGTGCTTTGTTGGATATAGTCGGGAGCCTCTATGACTTGTTGTTCAGCCCCATGTTCAGTGTGTATTGTGTTCCCTAGAATTCTTATCATTAAAGGGGTTGTCTCTCAAAAAATATTCTACATTTTTCAAACCAGTACCTGAATATAAATACTTTCATAATAGCATTTAATAAAAAATTCAGTATAGCCACTGATTTATGCTCTGAAATCTGTATTACGCCACCTACTGTTTAGTCTTTTTCTAAATTCTCTGTCCATCTCACTTAGGTTGACATATATGCTCAGCTCAGTCCTTCAACTGCCACCAGCTGCAGCAGAAAGGACAGACACCCCGTAAGTTGCCAGCTTAAAGTTAGCAGATCTCTGGATCCATGTGAGGTGAAGGGCTGGTTCTAACTTTGTTAGAAAGAGATTATGTACTATATGATCTCTGATTTTTTTATTTTTTTACGTTAATAATGGGATCACGCCTTTAATCTCTGTGTTTCTGTACATGTTCTGCTCTTTGATCTCTGCTGATAAGGGTCTAGAGTTTCTCTTTCTTTACTGTGTTCCATCTTCTATTGCCCACAATCTGCATGAAATGTGGAATATGAAAACACAGAATGTTTCAACATATTCTGGAAGCCAAATGAAGCTGCAGGATAAATGAAAAATGGAGAAATGCTCAGCTTCTGAATCACTGCCAGGGAACTGCTTTCACCAAAAGAACTATTGCTTTATGAATAAGACTGTCATCCACATTGACCTATTTGATTGGCCTTGGAAATGTATCCAGAAACTGTCTCCATAATTGGCATAAATCGATATATATGTACAGTATATCTGCATGCAGAAAGATCTGCCTGCGTGCCCGCTTTTCTCAACTCAACTATGTAAACTACCTAGATATACAAGAACTGCATTTTTGATTGTCTTCAAAACTGCGTCATTAGCGTGTTGCAAGGAACTGTTTATGTTCCCATGAACTGTTGCTTCCTCTTCTTGATTATCTTCTATATTATCAAGGCACACATGGTTTTGTCCATATTCGTCAAAAGGAAGCATGCCAATTTAATGCCGAAACGAAGTAGAAAAGTGTCAGAAAACTATGATAAATGGGCTGTGAAAAAAGGTAGGTCTGAAACATGTTTCCTGAGCATGTTACAGTGTATCAGAGCGCTCTATTTTAATGATCCCTACCACAAATGGTTCAAAAAGGTGTCTCTTTATCGACCACATACTGGCTGCATCATGTGGGTTCACGTGACACCTTATGCCTCATTCACACGTCAGTGTTTGGTCCATCAGTGATTGTGAGCCAAAACCAGGATTGGACCCTCCACAGACATAAGGTTTGAGAAAAAGATGTGCACCAGGTCTGTGTTTAGAGCCACCTGGTTTTGGCTCAAAATCACTGATGGGAATCACTGACCAAAACACTGACGTGCAGGGGCGGATTGGGAAATTAAAGTGGCCCTGGAAAAAAAACGAAAAGTGGCCCTATGCTGTGGGAGGGCCAAGATTGACAGAAGGTGGGGCCAACATAAGTAGGTGGGGGCAGAAATACCATAGAGGGAGCAGTATATCATGCTGCAATTTTTTTATTTGGCTGAGTGCAGCACAATATACTGCCGCTCTAGAACCAAAACCTCCCTAGAAGCTACCCCTGAGTGATTGCCAGTGCCAACTCCATGCCCTGTCATCCTCCTTTTTCTCCATATTTAATTCCGAAATGGAGAAAGGGTATGACGAGTTAACACACAGGTAATAGCATACAGCCTACCTCCAGCATTCTGGTCTTAAATCATTACCATACATACAGGTGTATATAGCACCACATACCTCTTACATCCAGTGACTTCTCCTGTCATGTAGAATGTTCTCTTTTCTAATCTTCTCCATTCGGATCAAACTGCCATGATGACTTCTCTCAGTGACGTCTCCCATGATGTAGACATTCTTTTTCCTCATTTTCTCCGTTAGGACCAGACAACACATGATGACATTTTGTGGCCATGTTCCATCTCTAAAGAGTATGACACACAGACTTATTAGTGTCCTCAAATTTCCGTCATCTTCCCCACCATGGTGCCCTAACATTGTCATCCTGCAGCTACCCCAATACTGAGCCTGCTGTGCTTCCCAATGCATCCCAAAAATGTACTGTAGAAATACTAATGCCCCTATAGTGTCCCCAGTTACAATAACTCCTACCCCCAGCAATAACAATGTCCCTCCAGTAATAGTAATGCCCCTACAGTGCCCCCTATAATTCCTCCAGTAATAATAATGCCCCGGTATTAAAATTTAGTGCCCCAGTAATAATAACGCCCCCCATAATAGTGTGTCGGGCAATAATTATGCCCCCACAATGCCCCTTTCAGTAATTATAATGCCCCCTACAGTGCTCCATATAATTCCCCCAGTAATAATAATAAGGCATCCACAGTGCCTTCAGTAATCATAATGCCCCTACAGTGCCCCCAGTATTAAGTATACCCCAGTATTAAAATTGCCACCTCAATAATAATAATGCCCCAGTATTATTATTATGTATTGTATTGTGCCCCTTGTAATAATAATGCCCCATATCATGCCTCCAGTAATAATGATGCCCCCTTGCCCCCAGTAATGTCCCTATAGAGCCCCCAGTAATGTCCTCCCTGACCCCACTAATGTCACTATAATGCCCCCAGTAATGCCAGCTTACCACTAGTAACATCCCTATGGCAGCCACAGTAATGCTGCCCTACCCTCAGTAATGTCCTCCCTGGCCCAGTAATGTCCCTATAGCAGCCAAAAATAATCCATGTCCCCAGTAATTTAATTGTAATGGTTACCTTAATTTTCCCCTCCCCCAAACCCACTCATTGTCAAGTGGCTGGGAAAAAAAAAAAAAACCTTACCTGAGTTCCGTTCCCCACATGCATGCTGAAGCCTCTTCTGGCCTACATCCTGTAACCCAGAGCAGGAGGGGTTTGGAGGACGACACAGCGTCAGTCGCGCTGATGCTGGAAGTAGGAGGAGCCACAGGTCCTGACAGCAGGAGAGAGGTACAGGAGGGGCGGATCGATCAGAAGCAGGCACATTGCGGCATGATGATGAAGAAGGCCAACAGTGGCCATCACCCTGGCTACAATACACATTGAGGCTGCCAGCAGCCCGGCTTCAATCTCATTATCGTGACAATGGTGTGATAATGAGATCGCAGCAGCGCTGACTGCAGCCTGTAATGTGTATTGTAATGTGTATTGTAATGTGTATTGTAGGGCGGGCGCCGGGTCGCAGCTCCTCTGCCTTAACACATTGTGTAAAAAGAAGGTGACACCGGCCCCAAGCATACTGTAGGCAATCGGCCCACCGGGAAGTTTCCCGGAAGGGTACATTGCCAATCCGCCCCTGCTGACGTGTGAATGAGGTTTTTACTGTGAACAGTCATGTTGGCTGTATACATTGTATGATATAATATAAAGTCTATGATGAGGGTGACCAGTCACCACTTCCAATGATAAAAAACAAGGGTCAAGAACGTTGAAGTATGGTCCACCCAACACTGGAATCCCCCTTGTCTTGTGCTTTTTTCTTTAATATGCAAATCACTGCCATTCCATGGTCATTTCCTCATCTTCTATCTTTTCTCGTGCGATAGATGGAACCATGTGCTACAAAACTACACCTTGCATGCACACCTTCTATATTCTAAGTATTCTAATTTCCTGCATTGGAACCAAATCACCCAGACCTGTGCTGTAATGGCAGTGGTCCACTCCCTTTGGTGCTTACCTGCTTTTTAGTTGTGTCCTATTTCAGCACTCCAGAGCTGCTGGTGTCCCTCTTCCAGTGGTCCTGACTGCTGGAGATGATCTGTGTTTTCTGGCAGGCTGAGATCTGGGCTCCTCTGTGCCTGAAGGTTGTGTGTGAACGCTCTTTCTGCTTCTTAAAAGGCCAACGCGTGTCCTAATCTTCCTCAGAAAATGGCTGGGGGCCCTAGGGTAGTTTAGGCACCTTCCCTTGTTCATGTTCCTAGATGTCCTGTAAAGTTGTTCTGTATTGTGATTTGTCTGCCTCTGTTTCTGGATCCTGACAATGTGCTGTCTGCCCTGACCTTCAGAATGTTTTTACAGATTTGCACGTACTCTGCCTGCTCTGACCTTGTCCTGTTACCAAGTACGAGTTTTGCCTGTCCTTTCGGTGCTACATGCCAGTGTCTTTTGACCCACCCCTGGGTTAGCAGCCAACCACATGGAGACTACTCCAAGAGGTAGCAGCCTGGTGGGTTCCCTGTAGTGAAGTCCAGGTCCCTTTATTGGGGTAAAAGTGTGAAAACTAGGCTACCACCAGGATAACTCTCACAGTCACAAAGTCAAATCTGTTCTGCAGTGATCCAGTGGTTCCCTGCTGAAGCATTCTAATACTACTGATTTTAGGTTATTCACATTCTTTTATACATAATTAATTCCATTAATCCTTCATTGTATAATTGGAGTGAAATTGCAGTCTGATACTACTGATTTTGGGTGTTCACATTATTATTTTACATAATTCAATTAATCCTTGATTCTGTGAAATTGTGGACTGATACCACTGATTTTGGGGTGTTCCTGTTCATTTATACATAAGTAATTCCATTAATCCTTGATTCTGGGGTGAAATTGTGGCCGATATTACTGATTTTGGGGTGTTCATGTTTTTTTATACATAAGTAAATCCATTAATCCTTGATTCTGTAATTGGGGTGAAATTGCGTTCTAATACTACTGTTATTTTACACTTGCAGTTACAGTATAGTTTTTCCAACAGACAGATGACAGGGCTGGCTGAAGTAGCAGCAGAAGAAGGGGGGTGGTAACACTAGAGGCAGCAACAGGCCAGAGCTGCCAGTGTCATCCAGTGGTCGTGTTTTGCACAGCAACCCAGCTGTCCTTGAATGGTTGACTCGGTCTTCAACATGATCTCAACTGGTATTAGACACCCACAGCCAGGAGCTGGTGGGTTCATCTGACACCATGCTTAGTTGGCATGGCCAAGGAACAAGCTCTGTGCCCCCGCCGGTCCTGAACCTGCCTCTTTCATTTTCTTTTCCTTCTGCTCGGGAAGTATTTCATGCTGTTGGCTCTGCCCAGCAAAGATTTGGAGGAGAGATCTGCTGCTTCCTCCTGTAGGGGGGCAAGTTGCGACAATGAGAGTTGTGTGGGAGCAGGTGTTGCAAGCGGTCATGCACGCGCCCCTGAGACTGGTGAGGGTGACATCAGTGATGTGCAGAGAGTAGTGGATGACGATGTAGCCGATTGCACGTGGCAGCCAGGTGAAGAGGGGGGGCATCATCATCATCAGTGAATGAGGGTGGCAGCTTGAGACAGGGGCTGAGCCAGTAGGGTGGCAGCAGTGTGATATCTGGAGCCAAACATGACTGTCTGCTACTCAGGAGCCTACCTGTCTGGAAGCTTCTAGCATTGCACATGGTAAAATGCAATTTTCGCCGTTGTGTGAAATTTTCAAGTCGCCGGAGGACATGAGTGTGGCTGTGTGTAGAATCTGTGGGCAGAAGGTGAAGTGTGGCCAGGGTGCCAATGTTGGCACCATGGCCCTGCATCAACACGTGGAGAGTCACCATAAAGTGGCCTCGAAAAACCATGGTGCTAATATTGTGATACAGCCTGAGGCATCTCTTAGCAGTCCACAACCCTTTTCCAGCAGTCAAGGCTCCACCACCTCAGCAGAACGAAGCTGTGTTTCCTTCCCATCATCTCTCCCTACTCGTCACTCATTTAGCCAGCAATCAATCACCAAAGCGATTGCAAAAAGACAACAGTATGCTCCTGGCTAAGTTGTTGGTACTACAGTCCCTCCATTTCTATGTGGTTGCCTCTGCACCGTTCAGAGAACTGATGGCTTCTGCTGAGCCAAGATGTAGTCCCAAGCCATTATTACTTCTCCAAAAAGTCTGTACCTGCCCTGCACATGTATCCTGAGCAGAAGATGGGCCAGGTCTGGTAAAGTTCCTGGTAGCGCTGACATGTAACATACATAGTAACATAGTAACTTCATTTATAAGGCCGAAAAAGACATCTGTCCATCCACTTCAGCCTGTTATCCTACAAGTTGATCCAGAGGAAGGCAAAAAAACCCTGTGAGGTAGAAGCCAATTTTCCCCACTTTAGGGGAAAATATTCCTTCCCGACTCCAATCAAGCAATCAGAATAACTCCCTGGATCAACGACCCATCTCTAGTAACTATAACCTGTAATATTATTACCCTCCAAAAATACATCCAGGCCTCTCTTGAACTCTTTTAGTGAACTTACTATCACCACCTCCTCAGGCAGAGAATTCCACAGTCTCACTGCTCTTACAGTAAAGAATCCTCTTCTATGTTTGTGTACAAACCTTCTTTCCTCCAGGGGAGGGGATGTCCCCTCGTCACAGTCCTGGGGATAAATAGATCATTGGAGAGATCTCTGTACTGACCCCTGATATATTTATACATAGTTATTAAATCTCCCCTCAGTCGTCTTTTTTTCTAAAGTAAATAACTCTAATTTTGATAATCTTTCTGGGTACTGTAGTGCACCCATTCCACTTATTACTTTAGTTGCCCTCCTCTGAACCCTCTCCAGCTCTGCTATGTCTGCCTTGTTCACAGGAGCCCAGAACTGTACACAGTACTCCATGTGTGGTCTGACTAGTGATTTGTAAAGTGGCAGGACTATGTTCTCATCATGGGCATCTATGCCTCTTTTGATGCAACCCATTATTTTATTGGCCTTGGCAGCAGCTGTCTGACACTGGTTTCTACAGCTTAGTTTGCTGTTTACTAAAATTCCTAGGTCCTTTTCCATGTCAGTATTACCCAGTGTTTTACCATTTAGTATGTACTGGTGACTTGCATTATTCCTTCCCATGTGCATAACCTTACATTTGTCAGTGTTAAACCTCATCTGCCACTTCTCTGCCCAAGCCTCCAGTCTATCCAGATCCCTCTGTAGCAGTGTACTGTCCTCTTCTGTTTTAATTACTTTACACAGTTTAGTGTCATCTGCAAAAATTGATACTTTACTGTGCAAGCCTTCTACAAGACCATTAATAAATATATTGAAGAGACTAGGGCCCAATACTGACCCCTGTGGTACCGCACTAGTGACAATGACCCAATCTGAGTATGTGCCGTTAATAACCACCCTCTGTTTTCATTCACTGAGCCAGTTACTTACCCACACACAGACCTTTTTTCCCAGGCCAAGCATTCTCATTTTATATACTAACCTTTTATGCGGTACAGTGTCAAATGCTTTGGAGAAGTCCAGATATATGACATCCATTTATTCGCCGTGGTCAAGTCTAGAACTTACCTCCTCATGTGGAGCTGTAACTATAGTCAAGGATAATATATGTCCTTTATGGCCCAGCCACCCCAGCAACTTGACCAGGTGACGACAATGCCACCTCCGCGTTCTCAAGCTGTGAGTCCTGCAAAATGTCCTCCTCTGCCTCCTCGTCCTCAATCTTGTCCTCCAGGATACCACCAATGCAGAGCACGGTAGTGTCACGCTGTTCTGCACCTATCTTTCCTGGGCAAATGGAGTCACACGGAGAGGAACTGCTCTGTGTCCTTCAAGAGGAAATTGAATCACCTTGACAACTAAAGATCATAACCATAGTCACCGATAATGGGAAGAATATTGTGTCGGCTTGTGAGGGCTGACCCATGTGCCCTGCATGGCACACGTCTTTAATCTGGTTGTAAAGCAGTTCCTAAACTCTTCCACCCAACTACAAGACATCTTGAAAACGGCCAGAAAACCGTGCATGCACTTCAGCCACTCTTACCCTGCAAAACATGCCCTCCTTGAGCTGCAAAGGCAGAACGACACTCCCAACATCGCCTCATATGTGACGTTTCCACATGTGGGAACTTCACTCTCCGCATATCGGACCGACTATATAAGCAGAGGAAGGCTGTGAATGATTTTTTTCATGCAGGCAGACAGGAGTACTCCCCTTTGTAACTTCGACGTTAGCCAGTGACAGCTCGTGACATCTGCTGTTTGCTCGGGCCTTTTGAGGAGGCCACTTTATTTGTCAGTCCCGTGGACTACAGGATGAGCGACATCATTCCACTCCTTCACGTCCAGGAGCAGGGGATGATAACTCTCGCTGACCAGGGGAAAGGAGACGCGGTGCCTACAACTCACGGCTACCTAAGCCCCGTGGGGGCTGAACTGTCGGAGGAGAAGGATATTCTTGCACAAGCAGTGTATACAGGAATGGGTGGTTTATCTGCACAAGTGAAAGGAGAGGAGCAGGATGAGCTAGAGGGTGATGAGGAAGGACAGGGAGATGACCCAGACACACTGTGGCAGTATGCAGAGGAGAGGAGGAAGGGAGTCCCTCTGAGTCCTTTGCACAAATGGCCATATGCATGCTGAGTTTCTTGGGTAGTGACAGCCGTATTATCACCATTCGGCAGAGGGATGGCTACTGGCTCTCCACCATGTCAGACCCTCGGTATTGGTCCAAAATGGGTGCCTTTTCTCCACCTGCTGAGAGGGATGATAAACTCAACTACTAAAGAGACATTCTATGTAGTCAGTTGGCCACAGCCTATGTGTGCCATCACCCATCTTCACGAAGTGCATCCTGCCACCTCCACATCCAAGATCTCCTGGACTACTGGGCAGCTAAACTTGATTTGTGGCTGCAACTGGCCAAGTTTGCCCTGGACAAACTTTCCTGCCCGGCCAGTAATGTGTCAACACCAGGTAACACCATATTTCTCTGTGTATTAATATAATGTTAGCAACTTATCACTTACATACATAGTAACATAATTTGTAATCATTTCCTTTCAACTTCAAAAGTTGGTAGAGGCTCTGTATGATCTATCACCATCACAGTGATGGGCAAGTGCTGGAGGTTTTGAATTTAGAACTTGATGGTTTGTAGTAAAGCGTTTTTTTTCCGGTATTGAGCCCCTATGACGGAACTCAATACCGGAAAACTCTAATGCTAGTGTGAAAGTAGCCTAAAAGGGACCAAGACCGACCTAGTTATTTGCATTACATTTTTGGGCCAATTTTGATACATTTTTTTAGTGTTTTTATTTGCTGCTATAGGAGTATATGTTTTAATAAATGTGATATTTTGCCATGAGCGGGCCAATTGTATATATTTTTGTGCTTATTCAGAGACCTTAGAAACAACTTGACACAGCCTATCAAGGCCAAATACCCAACTTGACCCACACACTAATAATAAATAAAATATAACTTTTAATGATATTTATAAAATACCCAGAAAGAGTGTGAGCTAACCTATCTAATAAAACTACTGTTGTCAGTGTCCTCAGCTATACATATATCACAATGTAATGCTGATGCAGTAGTGGAGATGTGCACTTTCCCCACACTGCTGCTGCATAGCACTTGCAGCTCGGCTGCTGCCCAGTTGACTCACTGCTCTACTGGCACACTACCAAATATAACTTCTGAATTGAAATGCTAAGTAGCACTGAATGCTCAGGACATCTAACAACAGATGGTAAAACCTAACTCTGCCCCCCGACATGTTTTCGCCAGCTAGCCTGGCTTCTTCAGGTTTAGGACAGACATGAAGAGGGACGCCAGAATACTCCTATAAATAGTCTCCTCCCTATGATTGACAGAAGAATCAACAACTAAGGGTAGAGACGTGTATTGCTGGTTAGGTTAGTCATCCTCATCACCTCCAGTAGGAAATCATCCTTCGTACTCACCTTTCCCCGATCCTCCAATAGCAACATGGACAGGAAAGCCCCGCTCACTGACGTGCTGCGCAGACCTGTCTTGCACCGAGACTTAGAATCTCAAACCACCAATACTCACTGAGGATACACATGAACTTAGAAAGAGATAGCAGGTACGTAAGTTCCTCAACTACGCATAACCTGCGCTGTTACTATATGCACACAGACTTAGTGTTCAAGCACAAAGGTTCTCCCCATTCTCTATAAGCGCATAGGCTCAGTTATAAGGGGAAAGTCGGTACCCACTGTGGACATGGATGCTACCTAGAACAAAGTAGATCACAGAAATATTAGAGGTGACCCCAAATATTGGAAATAAAACTCAAAAATAGAAGGAAAAAATGACTAATATGAGTTGATATCACAAAAAACTCATAATTGGTTGCAAATAATTATTTACAAAAATATGAAGTGACCCCAAAATGAAACTAATGTAGAATAATATCAAAGATACTCGTAATTGGTTACAAATGCTCTACATAATGACGTGAGCCGTCGGGAGGAGATCTAAATGAAAAAATAGTCAGTAACAAATGTCAGCCTGATGATAATTCACAGAAAAGAGGAAAACGTCAAACCCTCATTGAGACCTTATAGGGCTCAAACTATCCAACCTATAGATCCACCTGGTTTCTTCCTGCAGGAGGATCTTATCCAAATTACCTCTTCTGGCACTTAGGGATTTTTTACAAATACCCCAAAAGGTTAAACATTTGGGGTTTCCCTCATGCACTTGTCTAACATGTCTGGAGATTGTAGTATCACTTTTAGTGTTAATACTGCTCTGATGTACTGCCCGACAGGGATACCTCTTTTTAGGGATAGGGGATGATGACTTCCCCAATGCAATAAATTGTTCGTCGAGGTAGATTTATGAAAAATGTCATTCTGGATGCGGCCACTAGAGTCCAAGGAGATCCTAAGGTCCAGAAAAGTGAGTGTATGATCATCTATCTCTGAAGTGAACTTTAACCCAATATTGTTCTGGTTAAGTTGTTCAACAAATTGGTGAAAACGTGCTGTAGTGCTATCCCAAAGTATCAGTACATCATCTATGTACCTTCCCCAAAATAATATGTGACTAGTGTAATCAGTGAAATTATCAGAAAAAACAAGTGTCCTCCCACCACCCCAAAAATAAATTAGCATAATTTGGTGCACATTTACTACCTCCTCCAATGTGACACTAGAAAGATTGATTATCTGAAGAATGTTCCTCAAATCAGTTATGTCTTTGCATTGTAGACCCATTTGTCCCTGTCCCTCAATTGAACTCCCTGGCCTAAAAAAGGAAGAGTCATGACTGGTGCTGAAGCAGTCGATGTCATGATCGGCTGATTTTGAGATGATGAAACAACATAAGCTAATGATGAAGATATAGCAATAGGTTGAGTAACTTGTCCTGTACTTTGATGTTGAAGAGTGCTTATTGAACCTCCTGATAGTAAGGGGCCCCCTACTGACGTGGTACCAGTGGATCCCCATGTTTGAGCACAGAATTGAGGTGTATCTGTTGGTTGTGGTGCTGGTGCCCTCCTCTGGTTTATGGAAAAAGTTTCTTGGAGGCATGTATTAAGGAAGTAGACAATGAGCGTGTTAATATGAAAAAAAGAAAAATTACTCTTTTAACTATGCTTTTATTGCTGAATATAGTCAGGACCACAGACAAATAGAAAGGATACTAAAGAAAAATGGGTCTTGTTTCTTGTTTAAACATGACCCCTTTATTGGTGACCAAATTCCAGATAAACCTCTTTGTTTTTTCTAAAACCAAAACCAAACCTCGTCCTTTATTGTTTCTCTTGGTACCAGCCTTTGGGCCTTTGGTCTTCAGACCCCAACCAGTCTGATCCTGAAATGTCTGTATGTGACCTCTTGAGATAATTATAGGTACCTTTTGCTCTGCCAAAAGGTCCAATATTGATCTTGTTGGTATAGATTTGGCCTGTGTCAAAGTCACGTCTGTCCCTTATATATTTTCTGTGTTTCCTTTTCTAATTGAGTGGTGATTCTACCAAAAGCAATCTTCTTATAATCCAATAGATATTGTAATATGCATAAAGAGTTCTCAGTCAGTAATGCCTGCCATCCTTTGATGAATTCAGTGTCTTCCTGATGTGAATTAGGGACTATGTTTATTCTCATGCTCCTATATACAATCCGTTGTTGCAGATAAGTTTCCAAACTGGTGATTTCCCATAGAGAGCTGTCTGTGTATATCACATTTATTGATAGGCAAACTCACTGTGGAGAAAACCTGCTCAGCCTCAGATGTGAAAAAACCAGGGGAAGGTTGGGTAGATAAAAACCCTGCCATTAAGTGTATGTAGCTGACTTCAAAAAGTGGGTCCAAAATGCTTATAGGACTGTTAAGCCCAAAATTCTAAAGATATACTGTATATACCAAGAAAGACCCTATCTGGGTAAGGGTAAATCTATAGAAACAACTTGACGCAGCCTATCAAGGCAAAATACCCATCTTGACCCAGACAATAATAATAAATAAAATTTAACTTTTAATAATATTTATAAAATACTCAGAGTGTGAACTAACCTATCTAATAAAACTACTGTTGTCAGTGTCCTCAGCTATATATGTATCACAATGTAATGTTGATGCAGTAGTGGAGATGTGCACTTTCCCCACACTGCTGCTGCATAGCACTTGTAGCTCGGCTTCTGCCCAGTTGATTCACTGGTCTGCTGGCACTCTACCAAATATAACTTCTGAATTGAAATGCTAAGTAGCACTGAATGCTCATCTACCAACTAACAACAGATGTTAAAACCTAACTCTGCCCCCTGACATGTTTTCGGCATGTTGGCCTTGATAGGCTGCGTCAAGTTGTTTCTATAGATATACCCTTACCCAGATAGGGTCTTTCTTGGTATATTATAAATCGAAAGATATAGTCATAAAGTCGGCACATGCGGCTATATTGCAGGCTTCATACAGTCACATCCAGTTTGCGGTGCTCTCGGTGGTGCTCTGCATTCACAGCTTCAGAGACATCATACATTTGTAGAAGGTAAGTAAGAAGTGGCACTCACCCCAATCTTGACTTGCTGCTTTATTGTACAAAAAAGACATGCATACCGCTGGTGCGGGTACAAAGCTCAGTGTAAAATTGCGGCGGCGACGGACGTTTCGTGCGTCCTTGCGCTTCGTCTGGCCGCTAGCGTGATGACGTCGGCTCGCACTGCAGGCTTTATGATGCCTCCAGCGTCATCACCATGGTGACAGAAGACAATACATTTAAAAACTCCTAAAACAACTCCAATCAAATAAACACTGCTAAATCATTCTTATCGTTTAGGCCCAGTAGTCCCATTGCATTTGTTCTTATTATCCAAGAGGCCTCTCGCTGCAACAAGGTTCTATGACGATCCCCTCCATATTTTAAAGGGGCCACTACCTCAATTCCAGCATACATTAACCCTTCACCTGTACCTCCATGTTCCTCCCTCATATGGTTAATCAACCTTGGGGAACTGCCTGTTGGTATTGACTTCTTATGTTCTCTGAAACGCATGTATAGGGGTCTAATGGTTTTTCCTATATAAAACCTTTTGCATGGACAAAATATTACATATACTACACACTGGGTCTTACAGGTTACCAACTGCCTTACTACATGTGTAATACCTCCTATGTTAATATTTCTTGTTTTACACATGTGTTTGCAAGAGACACAGTGTCTGCACTTGTAATTACCTTGTGGGGCTGATCTAGATAACCAATTTTCTTCTCTATTATGATATTCACTTTTTACTAACCTATCTCTTAACGTGATACTTCTCCTGAAACTAATTAATGGGGGACTTTTAACCTTCTCCTTCAGGTCGTCATCGTTTGATAGGATGTGCCAATTATTAAAGATCGCCCTTTTTACCACTGCAGACATAGGTGTATATTTGAAAGAAAAGACTGCTCTATCCGTTTCTTTTTTATTTTCCCTCTGATGATCTCTAGGGTTATCATTTTTATGGACTACTTTTTTTTCTTTAAAATATGGAGGGGATCGTCATAGAACCTTGTTGCAGCGAGAGGCCTCTTGGATAATAAGAAGAAATGCAATGGGACCTCTGGGCCTAAACGATAAGAATGATTTAGTAGTGTTTATTTGATTGGAGTTGTTTTAGGAGTTTTTAAATGTATTGTCTTCTGTCACCATGGTGATGACGCCGGAGGCAGCATAAAGCCTGCAGTGCGAGTCGACGTCATCACGCTAGCGGCCAGACGAAGCGCAAGGACGTACGAAACGTCCGTCGCCGCCGCAATTTTACACTGAGCTTTGTACCCGCACCAGCGGTATGTATGTCTTTTTTGTACAATAAAGCAGCGAGTCAATATTGGGGTGAGTGCCGCTTCTTACTTACCATCTACAAATGTACGAAGTCTTTCTTGGTATATGTATATTCAGAGACCTTGTGGTAAAAGGCAGGCCGAGCTCCGGACTGCTAGTACTTGGTGAGCCTACCCATATTTTGAACATATATGCAAGTTGAACCTATGTAAATATTCTATATATAATCCAAAAACAGAAATGAAACCTACCAGAGATCGCATTATATACTCTATCCCGTGAATAAAAAAAAATAAATGCATAGAGGCTTTCAAAAGGGAGGTAGTTAATGACCTCGATCAAATTGCACCTCATCAGGGTAGATGGGAAAATGTAAATAAAGAAGGGAAATTACCACTGAGCAATTTTGAAAATAAAAAAGATTGTAATAAAGCCATCAAATAAAGGGGGCGGTGTGGTTGTCATGAATTGGGAGGATTATGAAAAGGAAATGGAGCGTACAGTATATTGACTGATAACAATATAAGATATTCAAAGCAGATCCTATTGTTAGGCCTAAAAAATGGCATTCTCAATAGGAAAGAATTTGAGTATAAGAACATCCGATAACACCAGTAATTTATAATCTCCCTACAGTGCACAAAAATATGGAAAAACCCTTTGGAAGGCTGATTGTATTGGGCATTATATCTTTAACAAGCCGTCTTACTTATTATATTGACTTTTATTTACAAAAATATGCTTAATCAGCCCTGTCTTTTTTTTTTTTAGAGTGTATTGATTTTTGTTTGACCCATATCTATTTTTGGAATGGAAGTGCCTTTTTTTTTTTTTTTTTACAGTTTCGCTAATATCTTTAAGATGCTGGAAGCGATCTTTTATTGAAAGTTTACTTGTTGAAAATGAGGGCAGTGGATTATTAATTTGGAAGAGGTTTATTGATGATTGTTTTTATGGCAAGGGAATAAGACTGAAGTAGATGCATTTATAAAATATATTAACAAGAATAATTGGAATTTGCCCCTGAAGAAGCGAAAGCAAAACCCGGGTTGGGCAATTGGCGAGAGGACTGACTATGCAACTTATATGACTGATATTTTATGGATTTTTGTGAGTATATTAAATGATTTTATGAAATAAAAAAATTTGCGGGACTTCACTATGTCGGGCTGTCTCTTTTAACTTTGTAGGAGATAACAGCACCAATTTGTGTGGAAGTCGGAGTTTTCTTATCAGGGGCTGGCCATATTTGAAGACCCTCTGTGTGCCTTTAACAGTGTGCTTATCCACTGTCGGTTTGGAGCAGCGTGGTTTTTATTATGTTTATTGGAATTTGGTGTTTACCACTAACATTTACCAGTAAAATGTACAACATTTAGATTTGGACATTTCTATAGCAAAAGGGTATATTCAGACTAACACGTTTCTCAAGACGACTGACTGAAATTCCTATATTGACACCACTAGTTGCCATTATGTGCCATGGATTAAATATATTCCTAAGGGAAAATACAAAAGAATTTACCGGAATTGTTCTCATAAGGAAGACTTCCATAAACAGAGTATTATTATCTCTGAGTGGTTCCTGGAAAAGGGTTATGAAAAGAGTTTCTTGGATGCATTTATTAAGGAAGTAGACAATGAGCGTCTTAATATGAAAAAAGAAAAAAAGAGAAATTACTCTTTTAACTATGCTTTTATTGCTGAATATAGTCAGGACCACAGACAAATAGAAAGAATACTAAGGAAAAATGAGTCTTGTTTAAAATATGACCCCTTTATTGGTGACCAAATTCCAGAAAAACTTGTTTGTTTTTTTCTAACGCACCAAACCTCAGGTCAAAACAAGTAAAAAAGGACCTTAGATTGGAACCACACCTGGGTGTAGGATCAATATTCTCATGGTGCAGTTTTTGCATAGCATGCAGAAACCATGATCGTGAAGACAGAAGTTTGAAAACACAGTCTATAAAAGTGCATGGGAAGTCTCAAGAATTGAGAGTCAAAGAAAATATATCCTGTGAAACTATGGTGGTCATCTACATACTGCAGTGCCTGTGTGGTCTCCAGTATGTAGGAAGAACTCTATGCAAACTCAAAAGCCGCGTCCAGGAACATACAGTATAAGGAATATTAAGAAAGGTCTTATGACGCACAGTGTCTCTTTACATTTCAAAACCCAGCACAACAGCAGTCCAAGGGTTTAAAATTTATGGGGGTGGAACATGAAAGGATGAACTGGAGAGGTGGTGACCCTGTTAACATAGTAACATAGTTTATAAGGCCGAAAAAAGACATCTGTCCATCCAGTTCAGCCTGTTTTCCTACTAGTTGATCCAGAGGAAGGCGAAAAAACCCTGTGAGGTAGAAGCCAATTTTCCCCACTTTAGGGAAAAAAATTCCTTCCCGACTCCAATCAGGCAATCAGAATAACTCCCTGGATCAACGACCCATCTCTAGTAACTATAACCTGTAATATTATTACCCTCCAGAAATACATCCAGGCCCCTCTTGAAGTCTTTTAGTGAACTTACCATCACCACCTCCTCAGGCAGAGAGTTCCATAGTCTCACTGCTCTTACCGCAAAGAATCCTCTTCTATGTTTGTGTACAAACCTTCTTTCCGCCAGACGCAGAGGATGTCCCCTCGTCACAGTCCTGGGGATAAATAGATCATGGGAGAGATCTCTGTACTGACCTCTGATATATTTATACATAGTTATTAGATCTCCCCTCAGTTGTCTTTTTTTCTAAAGTGAATAAGCCTAATTTTGATAATCTTTCTGGGTACTGTAGTCCACCCATTCCAGTTATTACTTTAGTTGCCCTCCTCTGAACCCTCTCCAGCTCTGCTATGTCTGCCTTGTTCACAGGAGCCCAGAACTGTACACAGTACTCCATGTGTGGTCTGACTAGTGATTTGTAAAGTGGCAGGACTATGTTCTCATCACGGGCATCTATGCCTCTTTTGATGCAACCCATTATCTTATTGGCCTTGGCAGCAGCTGTCTGACACTGGTTTCTACAGCTTAGTTTGCTGTTCACTAAAATTCCTAGGTCCTTTTCCATGTCAGAGTTACCTAATATTTTACCATTTAGTATGTACTGGTGACTTGCATTATTCCTTCCCATATGCATAACCTTACATTTGTCAGTGTTAAACCTCATCTGCCACTTCTCTTCCCAAGCCTCCAGTCTATCCAGATCCATCTGTAGCAGTGTACTGTCCTCTTCTGTGTTAATTACTTTACACAGTTTAGTGTCATCTGCAAAAATTTATATTTTACTGTGCAAGCTTTCTACAAGATCATTAATAAATATATTGAAGAAAATAGGGCCCAATACTGACCCCTGTGGTACCCCACTAGTGACAGTGACCCAATCTGAATATGTGCCATTAATAACCACCCTCTGTTTTCTATCACTGAGCAAGTTACTTACCCACATACAGACCTTTTCTCCCAGGCCAAACATTCTCATTTTATATACTAACCTTTTATGTGGTACCGTGTCAAATGCTTTGGAGAAGTCCAGATATACGACATCCATTGATTCGCCGCAGTCCAGTCTAGAACTTACCTCCTCATAGAAACTGATTAAATTGGTTTGACATGACCGATCCCTCATGAAGCCATGTTGATATGGAGTTATTTGCTAATTTTCATTGAGGTACTCCAAGATAGCATCTCTTAAAAAACCCTCAAACAGTTTACCCACGACAGATGTTAAACTTACCGGCCTATAGTTCCCGGGCTCTGTTTTTGGACCCTTTTTGAATATTGGCACCACATTTGCTATGCGCCAATCCTGTGGAACACTCCCTGTCAGTATAGAGTCCTTAAATATCAGAAATAAGGGTCTGGCGATTACTTAATTCTCTTACGGGGGTGTATGCCATCCGGTCCTGGCGATTTGTCTATTTTAATCTTTTTAAGATGCAACTCTACTTCTTCCTGGGTCAGACAGAGCATTTTTGATGGGGAATTTACTTTTATATTTTGCATTTCATCTGACAGTTTATTTTCCTCAGTGAATACAGTGGAGAAAAAGATATTTAGTAGCTTTGCTTTCTCCTCATCGCTCTCTGCAACTCCCCCCTCATTACTCTGTAAGGGGCCGACACCTTCAGGTTTATTCTTTTTACCATTTATATAATTAAAGAACATTTTAGGGTTAGTTTTACTCTCTTTGGCAATTAATCTCTCGGTCTCTAGTTTGGCTGTTTTTATTTGTCTTTTACATATTCTATTTTTTTCCTTATAGTTTTTCAATGCTTCCTCGCTCCCCTCCTGTTTTAGTGATTTAAATGCTTTCTGTTTGTCATTTATTGCTTTCTTTACAGCTCTATTTATCCACATTGGTTTTTTCTTGTTCCTTAACCTTTTATTCCCATAAGGTCTCTCACAATTAGATATTAGGATGGTTTTAAAAATCTCACATTTTGTGGCTGTATTTTTATTTTTAAATTAAACAAATTAATTATAAGATATAGAGTGGATTTATGGTATGAATAGTTTACAAACAAAGGGGACTCCATATCACTCTCGATTTGACACTGTGCCTTAGTTGAATGAGGTATGTTGTTCTGCGTGATAAGAAAATGTGCAATAACTGTGCTTATTATGGATTAAGTAAATAGTAATATTTTTTTCTTCTATTAGCTGTAAGGTTTTTAAATGCCCCGAGAAAGAACTCCGATATAGGAATATGTTAGAAGGAGCTTTTTTTTATTGATTGGCCTGTGGCTACTGAAATAGCCGGAAAGAGTAATGACATCTTGAGGGGGAGGGGTTTTTAGTTTGATTGATGGGTTATGGAAAGATGTAGTGGTTGATTTGTATTTATGAATTTTTTCATTGTGTGTGTGTGTGTATATATGTGTATATATATATATATATATATATATATATATATATATATATATATATATATAGTATGTTGAATATGGCATGTAATATGCTGATTCCCTGTGACTGTATAAATCACCACCCACAGTAGGAGGGACAAAGCCCTTGAGGAAACACAACCTGAAACCTGGGTTGGGCAATGTATTGCTGAATACTGTTTCTTATCTATGCTATTTTGCCCTGAGAATTTTTGAGTTTAATAAACATTTTCTCATATTCCGTTTCTTGCTGTACTTCACTGTCCTGCCCCATATTTTATGTTCCTAGAAGAGGCTGGATAGACGATTGGAGACTATCGAGAGAAAAAATTGGAGACTGTGGCTTATTTGAATGAACATCAACTTCATTTCTGACTTCTTACCGGCTTTGCTCTGAACCATGTTGGCGGCGTGGATCCCTCTTGTTTTTAACTTTTAAAAAAATACACTGGCTTGCTCAAGGTGCCGTTAATGTCCAGTAGATTTTCCTCACTTTTCAGCCATTCTTAAGTGGTGAGGAATGCCCTCCTGGACTTGCAGTGACAAAATGGTCTGCTGCTACACTGCTTAATCCACAATATTCCAACTCACTTGAATTCAATAATGATGAGCGAAGCTTTTAAAAATTCGATTTGGTTACTTCTACATGAAATTCGGATTTGTTTCATTGTATGTAACGGGCGCAATGATGGGGAAAGTCCAGTGCTGATTGCGGCATCTGAGATATAGGAAACATTAAGCAGCACTCTAACCCACCATGGGAAAAATTCATTATAGTCCTCAGGGTACCTGAACGAGGTCCACAGTAGCAAGTGTTGCACACAGATGGGGACCCAGGCTCGGAGGTCCCAGTCAATATCAAGCGGTTATAAGGGATCCACAGCACTGGTCAATTCAGAATATCTTGTGACTTATTTTGAAGACCACAAACATGACGACGCTTCGACGTGAAGTCTTTATGAAGCAGTGAAAAAGGCAACAGAGTACCCCTTAAGTAGCCCTAAATGTGGGTATGGGGAACGTTAACACCTCCTTTATGGGTATGCATAACAACTAGCTCCTAAATGTGCTGATATAATCACAATATAAGGTAATGTGTACTTACTGAAAAAACACCATACTGTATGCTTACAGTAGATATCTGTATATAAAACTACATAGATGTAGGTTCTACGTGGGGTCACAGTGTCCTCCCGATATCGGCATAAAGTATGCCAGTGTCCGACGTTCAAGAGCATGGACTGCGTAGGTGCGCACACGTGCTATCTCGAGAATGAGAGCGCGATGTGCGTTGACCAATCACAGAAATAGATGTCACATGATAAAGGTGACATTAATTGTTGCTGGGGAAGGGTAAGAGAAGGAGAGAAATCACCTGGCAAATACCCCCAATGAAAATGTGAGAAGTCAATGCAGATGATGACATCAGCAGTTGCTAAATGTCAAGGGGACAAGTCTTCCACATCATTAACTTTGATTTGCTAAAATTCAACATTGCATGTGCTTGAGCATTGGAAAGTCATGAACAATTTTGTCATGCACCAGACCTTCTCAGGTCTGGTGCATGACAAAGCATGTGTTACCTTGAGGTCAGGCAGAGGCAGCTCATCCGAGATGCCTGTCAAGTGCTGAAGCCCATCAAAGAGGCCACAAGGTTTGTCAACAGGGACAACTACAGCATTAAGTATGTCAGCCCCCTCATATATATTTCTTAGAACAGACGCTGATGCTCATTCAGAAGGTGATAGTTTCAGAAGAACAGCTAACACATCTTGCTGTCTGCCCTGTAACTGTTGGGGACCCACAAGGAGAAACTCCCATGTAGAAGGAGGATGAGGAGCTGCCACTGGAAGAAGAGGAGTCAGAGGTGGAGGAGCAAGAGGATGATGATGTTGATAGCACTGATCACGACACCCAATCATCTGGGTGGGGGTAGAGCTGCAAAGAACTGGCTTCTTGGGCACACTGGCCAGAATGGCAACCTGTATGCTGGCTTACTTACGCAGATGTATCATTGACATCAAGAAGTCTGATGATTAGTGCATAGCCATGCATTTAGACCCTCACTATCAAAGCAAAATGGTGGAATGTTTACTTACCTCCGAAAGGGAAGACCAATTATGCTGTTACCGTGAAACGCTGTGTACGCAGCTTGCCACAGCATTTGACGAGCAGATGCTTGTTGCCAGCATGTGTGAAAGAGATGCCCCTCTCTGAATTTTGCAGAGTGACCTGCCACCCACTGCCACAAGCAGCAGAAGCCATAGCAGCAGCCACTTCAGTCTCCTCAATATGATGGAGCAGTTTTTTCACATTCCTTTCCAGGCTGAGGCAAATCAGCAAGTGGAGACCTCCCGCCTCAACACCCAGGTTAAGGCTTCCCTGCACTTTGGCCTGTCTCTGACGAATACCCTGTTCTCTGACCCCATGGATTTCTGGGCAGGCAGACTGGAATAGTGGCTCAAACTGGCACAGTACACTTTCTTTCGTGCCTAGCCTCTAATGTCATTTCTGAGAGGATGTACAGCATCGCAGGATGTGTGCTGACACCCAAACAGACCAACTTGTATTCTGCCAGTGTCCAAAACATCGTTTTTGTTGAAAATGAAGTCTGGATTCAGGAGGATTTTCACACTCCTCCTGCTGAGGCCAATGAATAGATCTGGTCTTGCAGACCGTGCCCCATCTTGTAATAGCTTTGCCAGAGGGACACAATTAATCTGTCCCATGTATAGCATTCAATCGCAATGCCTATGACCCACAACAGATCAATATAACAACAAAAAACAAACGGGTCAGACCGCACCACATGTTAATATCACGATCTTTATTATAATCCAATCCATAAAACACAAATATATCAAAATAAGAAAAAAGAAAAAAACAGGTACAGGGCAAAAGACGGCATCACATGAGGGAGCACAGCAGGGTTAAACATTTATAACAATCATAAAGCTGATACAGATAAAGTGCAAGTGCAGCAAAGAACAATATACACATAAATTAATTACCCATCTGAACTCCCTGATGTGATGGCGCCAACCCCGACGTGCGTTTCGGCGAACCTTCGTCTGGGGGTCCATCTTGTAATCTTTGCTGTCTGACTGCCTTCCTGCCTACTTTTATGTTTCCTGCCTACCATCACGTTCCATATAGCTGCTACCTCCATCACGCCGCTGCCTGCCTGCCAACATTTATCATATGGCTGCTGCTGCCACCACCACTTCAGCTGCCTTTTTTCAATGCTAATCTCCTACTGCCATCAGTATTAATACTACGCATCTGCCACCATTATGGTACTTGTTTATTCCATGCTATGATGCTTCTGCTGCCACCACTGTTGCTGCAGAGTGCCTCTAATACCCCACCCTTTCCACATCCACACTACACCACTGCTCCCAGTTAAAAAGGAGAATTTTTCTAGGCTCATTTACAATGAAACATTTTTTCTTCTGAAAATTAACACTTGTGCCTGTCGTATGGGCAGGCATTCTGACCCTGTGAAGGCATCATTTTTTTTTTACACCAGTCCCCATAACACAGTGTGTGTTTTAAACACCATTTGCCCCAACAAGGGACAATTTTGGGAAGCTTTGGAATATGATAAAGCATAGCAAATGCCACTCTACGCTGTGGTGCCTTTTTAAACATGCTGTTCATTAACACCGTCAAACTTGCATTTACCCATAGCTGTGTATGTCAGTGTCAAAGACATGATTTACTATTATTGTCATTGCTTTCAAAATTTCTAAACAAATTTACGAAAAGAGAATGTTTCGCTCTGGGAGACCAGAGGGTGTTATATACCACTTTCCAGGGCACTTTAGAGCCATCTGGTTTGGCCCAAAACATGTAAATTTGAGTAAAATAATTTTTGCTTTTTACACTGTGTCCCTTTTAGCATCTGCTTCACAGATCGTTTTCACATCTATGGTGTACATATAGTCCTTTCCTTAGCACCATTTTGTCCAAAAAATCTTGACCCTCTGCTAGGACAGAACATTCTCCAAGTAGTTGAATGCTATTGATTAAAGTGTTTGTTTATGGATCACAACACATTGAGAATCCATCTGGAGCTTCTGAAATGTGTGAACGGGTGGAGATTGCATTGAAGTGGACTTCTTTCATTACTTCTGGGATCAGAATAAGCAAATGAAATCAATCTGTCTCTTGGGCAATGTAATGTCCAACCTGAGAAAATGAATACTGAAGACAAGCCGGAGTATTCATTATGTAAGGCAGAAAGCTTGTCCTAATCTGGTCATTTTATATCAAGGAATTTCCAGAAAAGAAGACTTGGGATTGCACAGTCTTAAAAGAACATGGTTACTCCTTAGGTTGTAGGAGTTATAGGACAGCTCTGTGACATTCACGTCAATGGACTGAGATGCAATATCAGATATTAACACCTTAGTTTCTTCCATTGACATGTATATTTGGCTTGGCCAAGCGCGCTAGTTGTGGTCAGACATTTCTTTCAACGTGTTCCTTAGAAAGGACCTGGTACCCCCTAATGAAAATTAGAATATTGATATACTTCTTCACCTCTTTCATCTCCTCATTCTCATATAACCCAAAACAACTCTTTGACACTTTTCATTCCTTTCTAAGCCCTAAAGTTCACATGTCTATCACTGACCTCTGCGCAGATGACCTGTCCACTTCATAGACAAGATTGGTAACATCCGGCAGAAAATAATCATCCAGTGCCCAACCAATCTTGATCAATAATAATTTAATAAATAAAAAGTAAAAAAATAAATAAACTCCAAAATGTTAAGTTTAAATTTCCCCTTTCCCAATTTTACATATAAAATATATAAACAATAAATAAATAAACATTTAACATATCGCCACGTCCAAAAAGTCCAAACTATTAAAATATTAAAAATTATCTCCTATGCGGTGAACGCAGTAAAATGTGTTCCATAAAATGGGGAATGAACGCGGCTTTTTTGGTGTTTTCATTTTTTTCCCATGGTATCGAGTATCGAATACCTTTTTATGGTATCGAAACAGAATCAAAATTTTGGTATTGTGACAACACTACTTCCTCGTGCTCTCTCTCCTCTTTCGACCCCTTAACAGATGAAGTCTCCAGGCTTCTCTCTTCTTTTTTACCCACCACATGCAGCAATAATCATATTCTTTCACACCTTCTCCAGTCCCTCTCCCCACCTGTCATTACTCACCTTACTGCAATAATTAACCTCTCTCTAGTAGTATCTTTCCGTCCTCTTTCAAACATTTTTATAACCCCACTACTAAAAAAAAAAAAAAAATATGTTGACCCACCCTATGTTTCTGACTACCAACCTGTTTCTAACCTCCCCATCATCTGTTAACTCCTGGTACGTCTTGTCTACTCTTGCTCATCTCTCTGCTAACTCTCTTCTTGACCACTTACAATCTGTTTTTTGCCCTCTCCACTTTACAGAAGCCACCCTTACTAAAGTGGCTAACGATGGGTGCGGTGGAGGATTAGGTTCAGAAAATGACGATAAATGGGCTATATATGGAGAGGTGTTAGATCAGGGGATATGATGGGTCACCCTAAAAAGATGTATTTTTAGGGAGCACCTAAAACTGTGTCATTTCTTGGGGTAGGGCGTTCCACAGGAGGTGCAGCTCAGGAGAAGTCTGGGAGTGAGAGGTTTGGATTATTGTGGATGTCAGTCATAATTTATTTGCAGAGTGTAGAGCAGTGATGGCTAACCTTGGCACTCCAGCTGTGGTAAAACTACAACTCCCAAGATGCCCCCCTTGCTTGACTGCTCTCAGAACTCAACAGAAATAAATGGAGCATGCTGGGAGTCGTAGTTTCACCACAGCTGGAGTGCCGAGGTTAGCCATCACTGGTGTAGAGCAACCAGTACAATGACTGGCACAGACTGAAGTCATCGGAGTGACTGTTAGACATATAGGTGACCCTGGTTGCTGCATTAAGGATAGATTGGAGAGAGAAAAGTGTGGTGAGTCGGAGGCCATTTAATAGTTACAGTAATTGAGGTGGGAATGGATCATGGCAACAATGAGAGTTTTTATTGTTGCCATAGCGAGAAAAGGGAGGATTCTACAGATATTTTTAAGGGGCAGGCAATAGATTGAATATAGGGGGTGAAGAAAAGATAAGTGTCAAGCATAACACCGAGATAGTGGCTATACTGCCTAGGAATTATGGTAGTGCTACACACTGAGATGGAGATATAAGGCTTAGGTAGGTTAGTAGATGGAGAGAACACAAGAAATTCAGCTTTTGAAAGATTCAGTTTCAGATAGAAAGAGAACATGATGTTAGAGAGAGCAGACTGACAGTCGCTGGTGTTCTGTAATACAGCAGGGGTGAAGTCTGGGGATGAAGTGTATAGCTGTGTGTCATCAACATAGAGATGGTACTGGAAACTAAATCTGCTGGTGGTCAGTCCAATTGGGGCTGTGCAAAGAAAAAAGAGGACCAAGAACTGAATCCTGAGAAACCCCAACAACAAGAGGGAGAGGAGAAGTGGAGCCAGTGAATGATACAATGAAATAGCGGTCAGAGAGATATGAAGAAAACCAGGAGAGGGCAGTGTCCTTTAGGCAGATAGATTGGAGCATGGTGAGTCAGAGATGGTGGTCTACAGTGTCAAAAGCTGCAAAAAGGTCAATAATGAGCAGAGAGTAGTCACTGTTGCGTTTTGCTGTCACAATCCAGATAGTAGGTAGCCAATTGACCCAAGTATGATTTTGGAGTGTGGAAACTAATTTTTAGATTCATATAGGAAGAACCTATCATTTCCTACAGGATTTCCTCTCTTTGTAGACACTATCTAGACTACATCACATCTATGTGTGATTTCAGACAAGAGGTCGTGATGAAGGATGATGTATTAAAGCACAAAGTAAATTAGAAAACTTCCAAACTTTCCATCATACAATTATTACTCTTAATTTACTTAACACTAGATAATCCTTTTAATTAGTACTCTGCACAGTTATAGGCGTCCTTTGAGCTGCACAGGGTAACCGCTGAAAACACATGACTGAGCATCGCGGTTCTCGTGGAGATGCTATAAACTTTGAATTTTATAGTTTTGACAAACTACGTAACCTACATTTCCATGACCATAAAAAACAACAAAATATGTTTTTCATTAAGATATTTCCTCACATACTTTTCTGTTACTCCTCTTTTTATTCTTTCCTCAACTTTTTTTCTATGTAGTAAACCATTTTTATGTCATATCCCACACATCAGTGGACACTGGTTGCTCTCTGTGGAGCAGCTTTTTATAATTACTGCATAAATCATTGGTATTATGGGAGGGGAGTAGTAATTGGTAGACTTTTGTCCACATGCTCGCCATTCCCTTCCTTAGACATCCCCCAACATTGTCTGAGAGAGCTGAAGACCACAGATGTACCTAATCATCACAGCATACAGTCTGCACACAAGGGTGATAAAAGGAGAGCTATCGGCTCATTCTTCTTCTATGGTTTTTACAGATTCCAATGAAAGAAACAGGGTTGTAACTGCTGCTTTTATAGCAATTCACTGCCAGGAGATGCCCCTGCTGTGTTACTGTAGATCAGATGTACGTCCGAGATTATCTCTAAAGCCGTCTCTTGAATCGCACAAAGGACAATTTAAGCGTCTCTACCACATAAGAAGACTCCAGTATTATAGTATTACAGGTTTTTGAACTGGGACTCAGCTTCAATTTACATCTTTGAGAGACACTATCGTTTTTTACTGTTTTTGGCATAAATCAGTTGCTGGTATTTGAAAAACTGGACATGTGGCAATTGCTGTAGCAGCGTCATTGTACAAACAGGTTGTCTTTGGGAGACTCCCCATAAATCTGTGTAGATGCCCAACCATAAATTTACCAACCAGTTATGATCAATAACAATTAAAGGGAACCTGCACCAACACAGGTAACATAGTAACATAGTAGTAACATAGTTTGTAAGGCCGAAAAAAGACATCTGTCCATCCAGTTCAGCCTGTTTTCCTACAAGTTGATCCAGAGGAAGGCAAAAAAAAAAACCCTGTGAGGTAGAAGCCAATTTTCCTCACTTTAGGGGGAAAAATTCCTTCCTGACTCCAATAAGGCAATCAGAATAACTTCCTGGATCAACGACCCCTCTCTAGTAACTATAACCTGTAATACCCTCCAGAAATACATTCAGGCCCCTCTTGACCTCTTTTAGTGAACTTACCATCATCACCTCCTCAGGCAGAGAGTTCCATAGTCTCACTGCTCTTACCGTAAAGAATCCTCTTCTATGTTTATGTACAAACCTTCTTTCCTCCAGACTCAGAGGATGTCCCCTCGTCACAGTCACAGTCCTCAGGATAAATAGATGATGGGAGAGATCTCTGTACTGACCCCTGATATATTTATACATAGTTATTAGATCTCCCCTCAGTCGTCTTTTTTCTAAAGTGAATAACCCTAATTTTGATAATCTTTCTGGGTACTGTAGTCCACCCATTACAATTATTACTTTAGCTGCCCTCCTCTGAACCCTGTCCAGCTCTGCTATGTCTGCCTTGTTCACAGGAGCCCAGAACTGTACACAGTACTCCATGTGTGGTCTGACTAGTGATTTGTAAAATGACAGGACTATGTTCTCATCACGGGCATCTATGCCCCTTTTGATGCAACCCATTATCTTATTGGCCTTGGCAGCAGCTGTCTGGCACTGGCTTCTACAGCTTAGCTTGCTGTTCACTAAAATTCCTAGGTCCTTTTCCATGTCAGAGTTACCCAGTGCTTTACCATTTAGTATGTACTGGTGACTTGCATTATTCCTTCCCATATGCATAACCTTACATTTGTCAGTGTTAAACCTCATCTGCCACTTTTCTGACCAAGCCTCCAGTCTATCCAGATCCTGCTGTAGCAGTGCACTGTCCTCCTCTGTGTTAATTACTTTACACAGTTTAGTGTCATCTGCAAAAATTGATATTTTACTATGCAAACCTTCTACAATATCATTAATAAATATATTGAAGAGAATAGGACCCAATACAGACCCCTGTGGTACCCCACTAGTGACAGTGACCCAATCTGAGTATCTACCGTTAATAACTACCCTCTGTTTTCTATCATTGAGCCAGTTACTTACCCACATACAGACATTTTCTCCCAGGCCAAGCATTCTCATTTTGTATACTAACCTTTTATGTGGTACAGTGTCAAATGCTTTGGAGAAGTCCAAATATACGACATCCATTGAGACGCCGCGGTCAAGTCTAGAACTTACCTCCTCATAGAAACTGATTAAATTGGTTTGACATGACCGATCCCTTATGAAGCCATGCTGATACGGAGTTATTTGCTTATTTTCATTGAGGTACTCCAAGATAGCATCTCTCAGAAAACCTTCAAACAGTTTACCCACAACAGAAGTTAAACTTACCGGCCTATAGTTTCCAGGCTCTGTTTTTGGAACCTTTTTGAATATTGGCACCACATTTGCTATGCGCCAATCCTGTGGAACACTCCCCGTCAGTATAGAGTCCTTAAATATCAGAAATAAGGGTCTGTCGATGACATTACTTAATTCTCTTAGGATACGGGGGTGTATGCCATCCGGTCCTGGTGATTTGTCTATTTTAATATTTTTAAGACGTTGCTGTACCTTTTCCTGGGTCAGAGAGGACACTTTTAAAGGGGAATTTACTTTTATACGCTGCATTTCATCTGACAGTTTATTTTCCTCAGTGAATACAGTGGAGAAAAAGTTATTTAGTAGCTTCGCTTTCTCCTCATCGCTCTCTGCAACTCCCCCCTCATTACTCTGTAAGGGGCCGACACCTTCAGGTTTATACTTTTTAGTATTTATATAATTGAAGAACATTTTAGGGTTAGTTTTACTCTCTTTGGCGATTAATCTCTCGGTCTCTAGTTTGGCTGCTTTTATTTGTCTTTTACATATTCTATTTTTTTCCTTATGGTTTTTCAATGCTTCCTCGCTCTCCTCCTGTTTTAGTGATTTAAATGGTTTCTGTTTGTCATTTATTGCTTTCTTTACAGCTCTATTTATCCACATTGGTTTTTTCTTGTTCCTTAACCTTTTATTCCCATACCGTACCTCTCACAATTAGATATTAGGATGCTTTTAAAAATCTCCCATTTTGTGGCTGTATTTTAATTTTTGAGGACTTTGTCCCAGTTAGTTAGGCCTATGGCCTCTCTTAGTTGGCTAAATTTAGCTTTTTTGAAGTTTGGTATTTTTGTTCCTCCCTGAAGAAACACTCTTTTGAATGACAATTGGAAGGTTATTATGTTATGGTCACTATTTCCCAGGTGTCCCAACCTGCACATCTGTTGTTCTGTCAGGTCTATTGGTTAATACTAAGTCCAGTATGGCCGTCCCTCTAGTCGGGTCCTGAACCAGTTGGGAAAGGTAATTGTCTTTGGTTATTGCCAAGAACCTGTTTCCTTTATGAGATATACAGGTTTCAGTTTCCCAGTCTATATCTGGGTAGTTGAAGTCCCCCATAATAACAACCTCATTATGATTTGCCGCCTCGTCTATTTCGTTTAGAAGTAGATTTTCTGTGGTCTCTGATATATTGGGTGGTTTATAATAAACCCCTATTAGTATTTTATTATTGTTTTTGGCTCCATTTATTTCTACCCACAGTGACTCCACATCTTCATGTCCCTCACTTATATCTTCCCGTAGTGTGGGCTTTAGACAGGACTTTACATAAAGGCAGACCCCTCCCCCTCTCCGGTTTTGACGATCCTTTCTAAAAAGATTGTAACCCTGTACGTTTCAGACCACAATCTCCATTATAGACTTCCTTCATTCACAAATTAACAGCAAGGAACTGGTTGTCCCTAGAATATTACAGAGCAGCACCAGGGATTGTTGCTTTTTGCTGCATTCCCTATATAAGTTTGGACACTGTTGGGGTTGATTGGAAAGATCCCAATACAGACAATCTGGCTTGCAGCTATTCTTACACGTTCATAGTTTCTACCCTATGCAACTTTCTGCACAACATAAGATGAGCACATTCACCTTTTTTTCCTGCTTCACCGTATGCAAATTTGATATTACAATACTCAAATTAGTGCCATTTTGTTATTGTCCCCTTTTCTCCTCCAGACTGGGCTACTGTATTAACATAACCTATTAATATTTTTGGAGTGTGAGAGGAAAAATGACGGAAACTTACACAAACACAGAGATCTTGACATAAGGGCCACTTAATATGGTCGATCTTGTGATCTCTAAAATGGGGTAACCCCTTTGCTTGTTTTTTCTTCCCTGGATGGATATCTGGCTTTCACTGTGTTGAAGACCCATAACTAGGGTTCCATAGTTATTTTACAAACACAGGGATGACATACAAAATTCATGCTGATGTCGCCCTTAGACTAGTGGGAGGGACTGGGACAACTTTTGAAAAGGACTTCTATTTACAGGAACAGACCTCTCTATATTACTTTAATTCTGTAATATATAATGTAGAGGTACCCTTTATGTTTCAATAATTTTATCTTGACATGAACAGGTAGTTTAATGAGTGTACTCCTTTAAACCCTTGGTGACATCTGTAGTACATATAAGGCAGATGTACATAGGGGAAATATCACATAAGCTCAGGAGCTGAGCCCACTCCATCTGTGGCAGGTGCTGGCTGTGTTTACACAGATGTCAACCATCTGCGGTAATCAGGATCAAGCATAACGCCAAT
This sequence comes from Rhinella marina, assembly GCA_900303285.1. Classification (NCBI taxonomy): domain Eukaryota; kingdom Metazoa; phylum Chordata; class Amphibia; order Anura; family Bufonidae; genus Rhinella; species Rhinella marina. Next base: position 270,031 of record ONZH01030406.1, on the reverse strand, counting down.
CCTAGTCAGTTAACAACTCAGATGCTGCAGTTCCTAGTTACCATGGGAGCTGAATGGTCAGAGAGAGGGGGGTTGACATGACAGCCTGGTGCCTTGTGAAGGCCTCCAGATTTGCCATGTAAGTATTACTGACGTAAGTATTACTTGCCATCCTGTCAGAGGCAGAGTGTAATAGGATAATGGTAAAATCACTATACACCGTAATACAAAAGTTCAAAGCAGTGCATAGTACAAAAGATCAAGAAAAACTGGGGGTCACTCAGCACATCCAAATATGCGGTGCACATAGCCATGGCTGCAAATAGAAAAGTAAAGAACAAAATGCAACTGCACTCTGCAAACACAAACAATAAAGTAAGTACATATAGTAATGCCATCTTCACTATATACACGATACTAATGCTATGTTGTAAATATGAGATTCTTGGCAAATACTTTTGTACAAAATTATTTGTGCCGTCTGCCAAACGTCAAGGTGATCTCTTTAAGACGAGAACACTAAATACCATATTCACTAAGTGTCATAGCAGCCTCCATTAAATTCAGAGGATGCAGGCTCCACATGCATGCTAAGCCAACATTACATTATACCTCTTATGGCGCCAAAATGGCCTCCACTAATTTCAGGGAATGCAGCCTCCACAAGCATGCCGAGCCAACACAATATGATACCTCTTTGATGCCACACTGATCTCTGTTATACACAGGGAATGTAGGTTCCACAGAAATGCTGAGCCCACTCTGTATTCCACCTCTCCTGGTGCCAACTGGCCTCCAATGCATATAGGGAGGGCAGGACACGGCTTTATGCTAGCACTAATTAAAATCAGCCTGTAAGGCAAACAGGTTAGTTAGGAGTGCACGACCGACACAGTGGAGTCAGCCACGCCTCCACTCTAAACTGCAAGAAAAACTGAGGGTCAGTCAGCACATCCAAATATGTGGTGCACGTAGCCATGGCTGCAAATAGAAAAGTAAAGAAAAAAATGCAACAGTACTCTGCAAACACAAACAATAAAGAAAGTACATATAGTAATGCCATCTACACTATACTAATGCTACGTTGTAAATGTGAGATTCTTGGCAAATACTTTTGTACAAAATTATTTGTGTCTGTCTGCCAAACGTCAAGGCGCTCTATTTAAGACTTGAACCTGACACTAAATACCATATTTACTAAGTGCCATAGCAGCCTCTATTAAATTCAGAGGATGCAGGCTCCACATGCTAAGTACAAAAGATCAAGTGGTGACTGGTTCAAGTCCCCTGAGAGAACTAAAACAAACAAATAAAAAGGTTAAAAAAAAGTTAAAGAATTTGTAAAAATATATATGCATTATAAAAAAATGGCATTGCCTCATTTGTAAATGTTCAAACAGTAAATGCTGTAGAAGAAAAAAAAAATCTCAATACCAAAATTGCCAATTTTTTATCACTTCACCTTCCAAAAAATAAATGATCAAAAGTTTTATGTAACCCAAAATTGTCGCAATAAAAACCACAGCTTGCAATAGAAAGCTTTCAGCTGACACTGTCTATAAGTTATGGGTGTCAGAATATGGCGATACAACTAAGAAAACATTTTTTAAAGTTTAAAAGAGGTAAAATATAAACTTTAACAGATACTATATACATTTGGTATTTCCATAACTTTTCATTTCTACCCCACAAATATTATTTTTATCTATTTCTCAATACATTATATGGAACATTAAATGGATCTATTAAAAAATACAACTCATACCACAAAAAATCAAAGAAAGCAAAAATGAAGAGATGAAAATGCCTGAAGCACCAAAGAAGTTAATCCTTTTGCAGAAGAGATAATGTCGTCACATGATAACACTGACTGGACAATGTTAAAGGCAGGTTTACAGCTTCACAATTTTTGGGCAGATTATGGGAACGAATATAACTATGAATGCTTGTTTCCAATAATCTGTCCCATTAATGTGCTGCTGATTAACCAACAAGTAAAATGTATGTTAAAATCAATTAGTCACTCTACAAAAAGTGTAGCCGAAGCCTAAAGGAGATTTGGAGCACATAAAGATGTAAATTGGGTACTCGCCAAATTTTTAAAGTTGGCCTGAGGGAGAATGTTGCAGCAAAATGTTTCCTCTGTGTATGCGCCTCTTTACGAAGTCCATGTTCCCCTCGGAGCACGTGTGGGGACTAGACTGAGTCTGAAGACACAGCATCTGGGTACCACATACAATTGGAGCATATGGAGGGCTGTTTTTTTTTTTTTTTTTTTTTTGAGAAAGCAGTGCCTCCATGCACTGTGCAAAAGATTTGCTAGCACTTCTGGGTGGCCTGGAGGTCTCCCTTATATCTGAAAGCCCCCAGACATTCAAGCAGGGTTGGCAATTAGGATATTAAGTATTATGAAATTAATCTTCTCATAATTTGGACTTCTTTAGATATCTGCCTATTCTGAAGCTAGAACTCCCAAGATGTATGTAATGTTTTATCTATGTCTATATATTTTATACAAATTGTAAAACCGTAACTCTCAGCATGCCCTAACACATACTGGTTACCAAGGCATGCTGATGGTTTTGGTTTCGTAGCAGATAGTGCCTGCAGACTACACAACTCTTAGGTGTTGACGAGAAAATAACCTATTTCTGTGTTCTCTGCTCAGGGGTATGCTAGGAGTTGTTACCAGCAAGATCTGTCCTTCTGGGAAACTCTGAAGGTATGGTTATCCTGGAATTTCTCTTGGGACAGTGACTCCTGCGAGAGTTACTACAAGGCTTTGATGGTGGATCCATTATGGGAAGTAACACCACTTATGGTAAGTAAATAGTCCGTATTATGTACTAAACGGGGGATTCTGAGAGACTTTTATACTGATGAATTATCCTCTGGATAGGACATCAGTATCTGATCAGAGAGGATCCGACACCGAGGACCCCTGCTGATCAGCTGTTTTAGAAGGCATCGGTGCTCCTGTGATCACAGCGGTCTTTTCTCAGCTCACCAAGCATAGTGCTGTACATTATACAGCGGCTGTGCTTGTCATCGCACTCAGCCCCATTCACTTCAATAGGGCTGAGCTACACCTAGGCCATGCGCCCATTGAACGTGTCACATGGCCTAGGCCAATAAATAAACTCCACTTCATCTGCATTGAGTTGCACTTTTGGGTTTTACAAGACTTTTATACTGATGGCCTACAGTATCTGATCTGATAAGTATCTGATCGGTGCGGGTCCAAAACACAGGACCCCCCACTGATCAGCTGTTTGAGAAGGCACCGATGCTCTCAGTAGCCGAAGCCTTCTTGAAGCTTAGCCTAGGCCAGTGATGGCTAACCTCCAGCACTCCAGCTGTGGTAAAAATACAACTCCCAAGATGTACACTTGCTTGGCTGTTATCAGTACCCTATAGAAATAAATGCATCATGCTAGGAGTCGTAGTTTCACCACAGCTGGAGTGCTGGAGGTAGCCTAGGCCATCACTGGACTAGGCTAAGCTGCAAGAAGGCTTCGGCTACTGAGAGCACCGGTGCCTTCTCAAACAGCTGATCAGTGGGGGTCCTGGGTTTTGGACCCCGACCTATCAGATACTGATGACTTATCCAGAGGATACTGTAGGCATCAGTATAAAAGTCTTGTAAAACTCAAAGTGCAACCCATTGCAGATAAAGTGGAGTTTATTGCTGTGATTAGATATTGTAATTATGACTGAATTAATGATTTATTGCAACAAATGGATATAAATTGAAGATCATTTCCAATTGTCTTACCCTAGTCTAAAGGTTGATTTACACCTTGTAATTATTGGGCAGATTATCTGGAATGAACATTCCTGCGAACTCTCGTTCCTGACAATCTGCCTGTGTAAAGGTGCCAGCAATCAAGTGAAATGCTTGTTCATCTGGTGATCCTGTTGTTCGTGCAGGCACCTAAATGATCATTTCTGGGCAGCAGATCGTGCTGTCTAAAATTGGATCTGCTGCCCAGAAACATTGCAGCTCTGTGAGAAAGAGTGATCGTAATAGCGATCCCTCGTCCTCATAATGTACAGGAGATTTCTGCTTGTAAATGCAGCTTTCTCCTTCACTGAGTGAGCAGGCAACTGATAGGAAGGAAAGCTTCCTTCCCGTCAATCTGCTGCTTATTGCTCAGTGTAAATGCACGTTTACACTTACCCCAGTGTAGGAATACTTTCTACTTATGGGGTAATGAGTAAGATCAAAAGCCAGTATGTGCAAGAGTGACGGACATAGAGAAGAGAGAAACGCATGAGAAAAGTTCTCTTCTGCCTCTCTGCATTCTTGGTGACTGGATAATTGTGGCAATTTAATTTACAGTAGGAGTGCAAAATATGTTAGGACCCTAAAAGCTGAGAGACAACCTCTGTGGGATCTGTAATGATGAAAATAATTAATAACATAGGTCAAGTTGTCCACAGTTAGTATTGTTTGCTGTCACCAGGCTTTTACCTCCATCAAGATCCTAGTAATGTCCCATAGAGGAGATGTGCATTCCTCCCATCATGATTTATCCTCTTGCAGTGACATTTGTCTACTTTAGAACTAAGGCACTGAACTGGCTTGGAAAGATTTATTGCAACATTTCATCAGACAGCAGAGGTCACCAAAACAACACTAAGACACCAGGGCAAGAGGTGACCAATCCTCCACTGACAGATGCCCAAGTTCTGAGTGATCTGCCAAGGGACATGTAGCGTTCAGAGGACTCTACTGAAAAATGTTGAATTCACCCTTTCTTTTGCATTTACTTTATGCTAGAGATAGAAGCCACAATTGGTTGGGTATTACACCTGCTTTACAGCCATACATTTTGTCACACGTGACTAGACTATGTATCTCCTCTGCTGTATTAAAATACTGTGAGCATAAGTGACCAAATGTATTCTGATCCAAAATCTAGGTGTGAAGCTAACAGGACAATATGGTTATGGTTGTCTGTATTGAACATTTTGAACAATGACATATATAAAGAATCCAGAAGTTGTTATATAGTACAAAGGAATAATCTAAAAATTACTGCCAGGCACAAGCAGGGAGGGACTAATTACATCGTAGCCTGGCTACAGGAAGATAGCAGGGACAAGCTGCTCGGCCTAGCCCACAGAGGTACTGGTGAATCCATCGGTGGGCCCCTAGTCTCCCACCCCCTGCACAAGTGGCAGATAGCACACAGGAGACTTACTGCACTACATATATATATTCAATGTACAGCACCTTAACCAGCCTATGTTCATATAAAGAAAACTTGATAGATTATTAAAGAAACTCCCCAGTTTATTATTATAGACACAATCAGAGCTGAGATGACTTCTATTCTGTATAGAGGAAAGCTACCAGTGTCCTCTTTTCTCCAGGACCTACCTTCTCAAAGTTGCTGCAGGGACCCCCATATTCAATCATCTGGTAGCATCTTGCTGCTGTGTGAGCAGGTAATATTTGAACGTATCTGTACAGTGGGCCCTAGGCACCCCAGTCCGACAAAAATCATCATAATGCCCTTACGGAGCTAAGATGCAGAGTAAAGCAGGACAAACAATGTGTCTCTACTTCAGTGCATGAAGCTGACACACAGGGCCAGCGTTAGGGGGGGGGCAAGCTGGGTCCCGATCCTGGCTTAGGAGTCCCTGCTCTGGCTCCATATATGGATGTGTCATGTCTTAGGGGTATTCCTAAGCATGGTCATTATGCTTGGGGACACCCTGTGTATATAAGTCTAATTTAGACTCTATTGTTGAGATGTTTCTGTGGGATTGGAACTCACAACCATCTACATTAAAGGCAAGAACCTTATCCACTGGGCTATAGAGCTCAATGCTAAGTCATAATGTCTAATACAAGAGAAACGTCTATGAGGTTTTTACCACAAAAGAGGTTTTTCAGCAATGACTTAGCATTGAACTCTATAGCCAAGTGGTTAAAGTTCTTGCCTTTAATGTAGATGGCTGTGAGTTCGAGTCCCCACAGAAGCATTTTAAAAATAGAGGCTAAATAAAACTTAAATACACATGGTGTCCCCAACAGTGAAAGTTTGATTTTATTGAGAAAAAAATTGAGCAAAACATAAAATATGATCAAATAACACCCGTATTAACCCACAACAATCTTTTTAACTTGTGTAACCAGTATTTTTTGTTGGGAAAAGTGGCAACCCTAACAGTGCCCCCTGCTCAGGACATCAATAGGCCACTCACTGCAGCAAGCAGTCACTTCATAAAAAATTATTTTGTTTCTTTTCATCACGATATTCTGACCGTCATAACTTTTTTTATAGTTATGTTCTACGGAGATATGTGGGGGCTCATTTTCTGCAGGACGATCTGTTGTTTTTGACAATACCATTTTGGGGGGTGTGTGACTTGATCACTTTTTTCAATTTTCTTTGGAGATAAAATGATGAAAAAAACACCAATTGGACTTTTTTATTTTTTTCTGTTACGCAATTCACCATATGGGCTAATTTAAAAAAAATATATTTTAATAGTATGATCATTTTCACATGCAGTCATGCCCATAATGCTATTTTGTGTTTCTCTTTATTTGGGGGAATGGGGTGACTTTAATTGTTAAGGTTTTTTTATATTTTCAAAACCTTTTAATTTTTTTAAACTTTTTGTTAAGTCCCCCAAATGGACCACAACTTACAATCATCATATGTAAATTGCTTGTTATTCTGTATAGAAATCACTATATCACAGTTCAGTGCTGCCATCCAGTGGCCTGAACTGGGATATACCAACAATGAGCCTGGAAGCCTAGTACAGGCTCTGGCTTATTTATAGAACAGGGTGCTTTCCCCAATCTCCGCTGAGGGAAAGCGCGCCTGAAGAGTAATCCCACACTTCTGGTTTTTAACACTCAGATGCCATGAGTGAAGGGAACTCATTGCTGTGAGGGCATATGGCGTATTCTAGGGCCATGAGGGTGAAGAACTGAGGAGCTTTATGGGGTGTACGTAAATCTGTGAGGGAGGGCCGGAATCAACAGAATGTAACTGTGTTGTTAGTACATTATTACAAGATTTGGGGCCCCACTTTTTATTTTACCCAGTGCCACATTTTGTCTAAAATCGGCCCTGCTGACACAGAGACACTTACTGTATCTGACTGCACAGAGCAGGGCATGGCGGCGTTTAACTGTGTCAATGACTGAGAGGGTGTAGATTCAGGTTCATCTGTAGAGCTGAGAGAGTAGAACTCTGTATCAGAACTGGTTCAACACTGGAAATGAGGGGTTCACTTCACACCCAAAACATATGTTACTGACATCACAGTCACTTCTCACCTAAAGTCATTGTTTCTGCAGATGTTACTCTCATCATCCACTGTCACTGTAACTTGCAAGTTGGTTGCAGAGGAATGAAATCCCTAATCCTGTGGCACAGGACAATAAAGTTTCTCTGATGGGCGACAGGCAAGCCAAACAGCAGCAGACTCTACAAGCACTGCTAATGCTGATTGGCCAGCAGAGCGCTAGTCAGGACTCCAGCAGGTGCTCTGCTAGCCACTGATGATGTCCTGAGTAAAGGGGGGCCCCGAGGAGAGGACAGAGGAAGCAGGGAGCTGGAAAACAGAGCCTGAGCCCTGGACAGGGATTCAAGGCAGGTGTGAGTATTAAGTGTAAGTAGGAGGAGGGGCCTTTTGTATAAGGCCCTATGCACACAACCATATCTATTTTGCGGTCAGGAAAACGCAAATCTGTAAAAAATATGGATGTAGTCCATGTTCCATCCATATTTTTTGTGGACCCGTTGACTTCAATGGGTATGTGGTCCAGAGTTAGTTTCTGTCAATACAAAACTTTCTCCTATCCACACAATATCTGGGACCACCACTGATCATGAGAACTGGATCCCGTGTCCCCTTATGAATGAAGTGGCAGGTCGAGCATCCATATAGTTACTCTGTTCACTTTCTATGGGACTACTGGAGACAGCCATGTACAATGCTCAGCTATTTTCAGGAGTTCCATAGACATTGAGTGAAACAGAAAGGAATTTCTTTGGGCACACAGGATCCCCATTCTCATGATCATGGGGGACACAGCAGTCTCCACTGATCAGATACTTATCCCTTATCCTGTAGGTAGGGGATTAAAAAATAAGAGTTGAGATGTAAAACCAAGAAAGGCTATCACTATCTGAACAGCAGGTGTCTGACACCCTGCATCCCCATCCAGACCATGAAGATTAATAAAGAGGCTCAGACAAACCACTACTTAATATACACTGACCTCTTTATTAACAGCAAGGTATCAAATGTACAGTAGATGTTCTCATTAGAAGTCAGGGCACTGGTCTTAAATGTGGCCCTGTTGATGATGGGCCTTTGACTCATGAAGGGTCGGGCGTTCAGCACTCAGGAGAGGAAAAAACCCTAGTGGAGGAAACCTCTAGGGAACCATGGCTGAAGGACTGCCCTTCCCCTAGGCAGTGGAGGAAAACTGTGGCACGTGACAAGAACTGTACATTTTTCCTGGAAACAATGGTGAATCTTAAGTGTGTACAGTGATCTGCAGATGCAAAAAATATAGCTAATTATGTCTGAACATGGAGCAGCGGAAAATTACACGTGACATACAATTTACTCCCGATCACTGTGGGTCATTGTAATCCCTTTAACTGTATTAAACTTGGGCCCATGTTTCTAACAGTGATACCAATGCTTATCATTGTCATTGACTGTTATATCTATTTTTCTTCTGGGACCCACTTATGTAACATAAACAGAATACATCTTATAATTGCAGGCTGATTTATAGGGTTTGCGGCTCAGTTTCCCTTATACAAATCGCCAAAGCCCCTGTGTCACGCTCTGGTGTGTAGGGAATTGCCACACCAAGTGTAAGAGGGAAGGGAAAAAAACAAACAAGGGAAACCTCCTGCAGGGAACCCTGAAACTAGGCCCTGACTGACTATCAGTATAAACAGGCCTTAGTTGTAGGAGAGTTCATACACAGGAACCTAATAACAAACTCACCCTATAGACCCCTGCAGCTAGTGACCGAGGAAAGAGTCAACCCGTTCCTCCAAGGACAAACAAGAGACTCCAGAAGGCAAAACCACAACAGGGAAAAGTAGGATAAACACAATAGGGAAAATGACACTTATCTTAATGCAGATATTGCAGCAACCGGATCTCAGCCGAGATCCACACCACACATAACAAAGTCAGCAGAAAGTATAAACCACAAGGAATACTGGGAGAGGTAGGAATAAATAGGGGAAAGATAATCACCACACCCACAACAGCTTAGGGGAAGGGGTGTGGTAAACAGCAACCAAACAAAGAGGAAAACATGTCAAATTATGTCACTTTTGAAAGCCTAGCCGAACGCTTGCAACCTGATGCAGTCACATTCGTGACACCCTGCTTGCCTTTAACCCCAGACTGTTTTTCTTTCCAGTGTTTACCAATGGATACCACTGTGTCCAAATTATACAGAAAACACCATCAACTATCAAGAAGCAGAAAAATCACAAATCATGAATATACCCAATGATACAAGGTCTTCTCATGGATGTGGTTCCTATCATCAGTCTGACACATGTTCCCGGGACACAACTGCCTAATAATCAGGTCTCTAGGACCAAGTTAAAATAATAAATTAGGATAGCCTCCTCATTAATAGGTATAACTATAGACACAGCAAACTAATGGGGTCCATAGGCTAAAAGGCCAATGTATGTGCGGTATGATTATACTGAACCTTTGGTGGTTGTCTAAGTACTTACTACACATACATATATTATCAGATGTGAAGACATTTTTAATCAGTATATGGAGATGATCAAACTTGGAAAAGTCACAGGTTACTTACCAATGCCAACAAGTCTGTGGGTTCTAGACCTGTACCATGGGTCAGCGTCTGTAATCTGGGGTTGGTTAGAGACTTCAGCTTTGGTGACGTAGAGGATACAGGTCGGATTCGGTAGTATCAGGCTTCTGTTCAGGGGAAACTTTTGGCGCATCATAGACTCGACATGTCATGAAAGACATGGAGTTGCTAATTGGGAAAAGCCTGTGATTGGGAAAGCCTGTGGGAAAGCCTGTGATACTACCATTCTGCAGGTAGGATATTAGTTGGTCTCTCATCATGTTGTGCTGGAAGATCGCTGTGGGTTCATCTGCTAGAAACTCAAAGGCAAATGCTATGGCGAACATCCCACAGTCATAGGTGTTTCTCTGCTGATCCACGTTGAAAAAATTTAGATTTCAGGGGCTCATGGACCACTACACTGTAGATGCTATTAATCTGCTTGCAAACAGATAGAGGCAAATTGCTGGTCTTGATGCTGTTGATCACTAGGATGTCGCCATTTTTGAAGCAGGTGGTCAGCCAATGCACCCTGTCCTCATCGTAGTGGATTTGGGCTGCAGACCATCAAAGTCCCCAAACTGATTCTGCAGGAGATCCTGGGCCTTGTTAATGATGTCATCGTCCAGCATGTCTTCCTTGCTGCTGCTCTTCAGGATGGATATGTGCTCTGGAGACAAGTTGTTCTGTGCTCTCCAGATATAGGCCATCGCCACTTGTGGTGTTCCCAGCTCCGGGCTTCCTACATCTTTTGTAAATGGAGCGGAACTGTTTTCTGCTGCAGATCTTTTGGCTGATGGAAATGTCCTGGACCGACTGTCATTTGAGGTTGGTACTTTCCTTTTAAGACTCAGCCGTTTTCTTGTCCAGTGCTTTAAGGGTCTGAAAATTTAAAGAGACATCATCCTTCACTGCTGTGTTTTGTTTTTGATGAGTTTTTCTATTAAATCATTGCTTATAGCTATTTGGTATTTTCAGCATCCAAGGATTTTTTTGAGGGGGTTCCCCACTTTTGGGTTTTTCACCCAGGGACATGCCTTCTGGTATTATCATGTGCAACTTTTGGATCAGCAATAAAATTGGTTGGTGTCTTCTCAGCTGTGTCATGGTAGATGACGTGGTTTTTATGTCTTGGCCAGGAAGCTGGAGTTCCTCAACAGAGTTCTCCATTTTTCATTCAATTTCCTGAATCGGATCAAAAAGAATGAGCCAATCGACATGCAGGATGAGAGAGAGTTGATCAGCAACTGCTGATCAACATAGTGCCAACGCCTATGAATATTCATGATGTCATCCAATCTTCTTTCTGAAGTTGTGTGCACAAAATTTGGAAACGCCTCAAGCAACTTCCTCAAAACCTCTCCTCCGGCAACGAGTCCTGCACTGTTCAGGAGGAGAAGTCAAGAGTTTACCTTTGCCCTTATTAATGCCCCTCCCTTCCATCTACATATGCAGTCCTCTTCTCTCTGAGGGTTTTGGTCCCTGTAGTTCTGTCCTTACTGTAACCTAATCATCTGTCCACGTACTGACGTTCCACAGGCAGTGATGCACTGTAAAGCATGAGGGAGATACATGACAGCAGACCAAGTTTATATGGAGACAGAACATCCTAAAAACAATGCAGCTAAGCTGCAATTACTCATCATACTGAAATAACTGCAGTAAGACAATGCATATAACGAAGAAACATGGGACATGAACATTTTCAATGAGCCTTTCACCACACACACACAGATGGTGACCATACATTTAAACATGAAGCTCTGCTGTGACAGCTTACCTTTGTGTTGATGCCAGCAAGAGAACAGAATTGTGGTCTAATATGAAGATGTACTGGTCCCCATTATGAGGTACTGGTAAATCTCAATCTACTATTAGGCCACTTTGAGTTACTGGTTATTTTACAGTAGAGACCCCATCCCTGATATAATATTTACAGAGCTTTAGTTGTTTACTTCGTCCTTACATTGTAAAATTATTATAAAAGTTGGATTGTGACCTGAAGAGAACGAAGGTCATTGATAGGGTTAAAGGGGTCAAAATAAGAACTACAGTTAAATTAATTGGGACAGTCATTCAGTGGTACAAATCGACAAAGGTGGAAGGGTGCCCCGTAAAGCCTGGTATAGACAGGCACTCTCAATCTTTACAATGTAAACAAGAGAAAAAGGGACATTGAAATATTGTCATTGTCTGGTCTCTTGGCCCACCTAAAAGTCCCTTGTGGCACTCCCAGGTTGGATCACAAAAGAGGTAACTTTTTAAAAATTTTTCGTTATATATCATACTGCCATATTTAAAAACCCTTAAATCCTTATTTGTCGTATCTTGGACGCCCGTGACTTTCAGTAAGCGGTGGCCCAAGCGTCCAGTTTTCATAGCTACCAGGCCAGGGGCTCCCAGTACAAGAGCACCGTGCAATGAGATGCAGCTTCAGCACATCCAACGAAAATGACGCCATGCAAGTCACATGATTCATGGTGCACCATGTGACTTGCAGGATGATAAATTAAAACAGGCTAAACGATTTTCTGCATTTGGATCTCAGACTGCTTTTCTGGACCTGCCTCTGACTGCTGACTTTCCTATTGTATTTCCTTTACCTGATTTCTGCTTGGATCTTGACTCTGCCTCTGTCTGCAATTTTGGACCTTGACGTGACTCTCTGTGTTATACCCAGCTTGGTTTCTTTTCTCCTTTTTGTCTTCTGATTTGGCTTTGTTGTACTCCCCTGGTTTGATCTGGTCTGTTTATTGTCTCCTGGTTGGTCATTCTTATCTGATATTCCAGGTGCCTGTCATTACACCTTGGTTGCTTCGCTTGTAGGCCCCTGCACTTGTCAGCAAGGGGTACACCCACAAAAAGACGAATTAATAGAAATTAGCATATAGAATCAAACAGTGGGACTGATTTACTATTCCTGTAGATAGTTAGATGACAAATTTTGTGCAGGGATAGACACATTTGTCTAACTGTTCCAGTAGGGACCTCTCCTAATTTTGGTAGTTTTCACAGCCAGACAGACCCCGTTGAAATCAATGGGGTAATTTTTAATGACTATTTATTATTATTTATTATAATAATAATAATAATATATATATATATATATATATATATATATATATATATATATATATATATAGTAGCACAGTGGTTCAGTTACTGGGGTCCTAGGTTCAAACCTGACCAAAGGCAACATCTGCATGGAATTTGCATGTCCTCCCCACGTTTGCGTTGGTTTCCTCTCACACTCCAAAGAAATACTGATAGGGAACTTAGATGGTGAGCTCCATTGAGGACAGCAAGTGATGATAATGTCTGTAAAGCGCTGCAGAATTAGTAAGAAAGGCACTGCTGGGATTGGGGTTTACAAACAATTAAAAACAATGAAAGTCATCCTATTTCTAATGGCCCTTTTTAATGCTGGTTAAAGATGGATGCAAAACTGTTGTAAAACTGACATTGCAAATGGATAGACGGACAGAAAATTGATGCACACATGGATGCAAAATGGGCATGAAAAACTGACAGTTTATCAGTTTTTAATAGACTTGACACAGAATTTTATGCCAAAATTGTGAAGCAAAGAAAAACGTTGCATTATATGGTCATGTCTCTTTCCTGCAAAGCCATACACTTTTGTGTTAAACCACACGACCTCCATGGGCTAATCTCACATAATTTCCCTAAATCTAGATGCTCTTACATTAGTAAATGTGGACGAATGTGGTAAAAGACTGAGAACAGAGCATCTCATGCGGAAGTGGGAGAAGGAGTCTGTTGATTCCTCGCTCCGTCTCATGAGATTAATCTTGAAAGAAGAGAAAAATATACTCGAGAAAAGTACGATTGAACTCCAAGCGGGTATTGAGGCGGCAAAGGGGTTTGCACAGACTGCAGATTTTGATAGAAGGGAAGCAGCATTACAACAAGCAGTAGAGAAATTTACGGGCTATATAAAAGAAAGGAAGCATTATCAGTTTGTGCGTGATACCCGAGACTTTAGAGAGGGCAAGATTTTTGAGTTTTCTGGGAAGGCGAATAGTGCTATCCCGGAGAGTGAGACAGAAATTTCCTCATCTGGAGGCGAGACTGACACCGAAACCCCGACGACCACCAGTCTGAGTACAAGAAATAGGGGTAGGGGACACGGTGGTCGTCAATCTTACAGAGGTAGGGGAAAAGGAAGAGGCAGAGGTGATAACAGTTCAAGAGGTGTTTTTTAGGCACAGCATTGGATTACCAGTTGAGGAACAGGAAGAATTGATAAAAAATCCTGCGTACATAGATAGCCTCCAAATCATTAATTTATCGAAATGTACCCTCACAAAGGCAGAAATGGAGCTATTATGTAAGGGATTATCGTTTGTCCCAGTATGCAAATACCATCCCTTTACCTGGGTTAAAGATATAAACCTATTAATTAGGAGACTTAAATGGCAGAAATTCTTCCTTACCCATGATCATGAACAGTGCGACAAGTTGGGCATTACTGAAGAGGAGCTAACAGATGTTCAACTCTTAGCTGATTTGTGGGAAGAAGGTCAAAGGCCCATTGGGACGGGTCCTTTCACCCAATTAAAATTGCCCTCTAGAAAAAATCCACCTATCAACGATTACTCCCCTCTTGATGCGTTCACAACGGTGGTAACAGAGAAACTGAGGTCTCTATATGTGCAGAAAGGATACAATAATTTTACACAAGATGAGGATGCAGCCCTAAAAGCCCTCCAAGAGGATAATCAGATTATTATAAAACCCGCTGACAAGGGGGGAAATGTAGTGATTTTAGATATTGAAATGTATAAAGACACGTGTCTGCGTATCCTCAATGATAGTAGTTGCTATGCTAGGCTAAAACTTAATCCTACATATGATCTCCAACAGAGGCTTGCTATAATTCTAAAAAAAGCAAAGGATGACCATTTGATTAGTAAGACGGAATATACATACCTACTACCTGAATACCCCATTACACCGGTATTTTACAGCCTGCCAAAAGTCCACAAAGGGGTAAATCCCCTTAAAGGTCGGCCAATTGTCTCTGGTGTAGGCAGTCTCACAGAAAAAATAAGTACGTATGTGGATGAGATCCTGCGTCCATTTGTAGTGAGTCTGCCTTCATACACCAGAGACTCAATGGACGTGTTGAGAAAACTGAGTGATGTGTATTGTGAGGACACTTCCCTCCAAGCCAGTTTGGATGTTGAGGCCCTCTACAGCTCGATCCCGCATACCAAGGGATGTGATGCTGTGCGGGCCTTCCTGGCGGAAAGAGGGTCACACCTTAGTAAACACAACAAGTTCGTTATGTAACTCTTGGATTTCACCCTGCAGAATAACGTATTTTTGTTTGACAGACAATTCTTCCACCAGCTCAGGGGAGTTGCCATGGGGAGTCCATGTACCCCTACCTTTGCAAACCTCTACCTGGGCTGGTGGGAGAGAAAAATTGTCTTCGGTGAAAGCATGAGTCGATGGACCTAGTCAATTGTTCTTTGGCTGAGGTTCATCGACGATGTCTTTATCATCTGGGATGGCACTATGACGGACTTTGATAATTTTGTTTCATCCCTGAATTGTAATGATCTCGGCTTATTTTTTACCAGTGAGATCAATACGACCAAGCTCACATTTTGGTATTTGGAAATCTCGATTGGTCCTGATAGGAAAATCAGAACTACTATTTTTAGAAAACCTACGGCTACAAACATGCTACTCAGATGGGATAGTAGCCATCTGATCCCTCTGAAGCGTGGGATCCCGAAGGGGCAATATTTGCGTACGTGGCGGAATTGCTCCGAATGGAAAGATTTTAAAATAGCCGCAGGAGCGTTACAGACGAGATTTAGCCAAAGAGGCTATCCAAGTGAGATATTGAAACAAGCCTACCATCATGGTGGATCTTGTAACCGTGAAGATCTGTTACATCCCAAGACACGCATTGAAGAAGGCTCACAAATGAGGGTGGTAGGGACTTTTTATCAGACTCATAGGGAAGTACGAAAGATCCTGAATGAATACTGGGGTCTATTAAAATCAGACAAGGATGTGGGACACCTGGTGGGCAATCACCCCAGAATCACGTTTAGACGTGGGGGAAACATTAAGGACAAACTGGTTCATAGTGCATTCTCATCACCAATGTCCACTACTTGGCTATCAGCAAAACCCACTGGCACGTTTAAATGCAGTGGGTGCGTGGCATGTGGGGCCATAAAGAAAGAGAATGTTATAACCAGTAACACAACTAAGAGAAGTTATACCATCAGGTCCTTCATTAATTGTAAAACTGTTGGGGTTGTGTATTTAGCTACCTGCATCTGTGATCTACAGTATGTGGGAAAGACAAAAAACGTGAATTCCGTTGACGCATTGGCGAACATTTGCGAGATATAGCTAGTGAAGCAGATACACCCATTGCCCAACACGTGTTGAAATGTCATCAGGGCACCTCGGGGTGTATAAAATTCCAGGGGATTGAACATGTGAGGGTCCCTGTGAGAGGAGGGAATATGGATAACCTCTTGTTGCGGAAAGAAGCCCAATGGACCTTCACCCTTCAAACTGTAAAACCACTAGGGTTAAATGACTTTATATCATTCACTAGTTGTATATAGGACAATCTGACACTATATTAGGCAAATGACATCTTTGTAAGTACTTAGCCATGTGAGGAGTATCCGATAGGATGAACTTGTACCACGGTATTATGTTCATAAGACCCTGTATTGGTTTAAGACATATGGCTTTACTTAGCCAATATATTAGCCATCTTTACTACTGTAGATTGTTTGTTCTGCGGTTCCCTGTTATTTGTCAATGGTAACATATTATATATCTGTTTAGAGTTCCTTTTATTAAGGTGTTTATCTACCGAATATTCATATAAAGAGTCACCGTAATGTTACATAAAAAGAACCACCAGTAGTCACTTGTAACATTATTCTTCTACTGGGTGTACTTAGCTATTGGTCCCCCGTTGCTGTACCTACCCAGGAGGCGTGGTCTTTTCAACAAAAGCAGCGGCACTTAGCGGCTGCGCTACGGCCATCTGAGCGCCGCTGGCTACGAGGCTGCACACGCACCATCAGTCGCGTGCAGCACTTTCTGTATATGTATTTGTCTGTCTACCCTGGTAGCTGCTCCTGATGAAAGGGCTTGTTTATCTAGCCATGGAAACGCGTCGAGCGTGAGCTCAGGGTTGGACTCTATGTTTAGACAGTGAATGTAGCCATATTACAACACTTAGTGGGTAAATGCTGGGAAGACAAGTCGTGTCATAGTGGCTCATGCTTTATGTATACGCCCAGTTATACTTAGTGGGGGGATGTTGGGGAGATAAAACTTGCTAGAGTGTTGCAAGCTATCAGAACACGCCCACTCCACTGATGCTGAGCGATACACCAGTGTTTCAATAAATGATTGAGGACTATAAGGTTATTATTTAGCCTCAGTCCTGGTGTTATTGCCGGCATCATACTCCACTACCCATGTTTCCTATGCTAGCTTGGAAACAAAAACATTAGTTTCCAAGTGCCATTCTGGCTCCAGCATAGGATAATGGTATAGTTTTTAACACGTTACTCTTTTGTTGTATAATTAGACATTTTACAATTTTTGAATAAAAGCTATGTTTTAGCGACACTCCACTTTATAGTTAATCCTAAAACCCTATCTGCAGTCTAGACAATTATACAAAATCAGTCAAAGGAACAATAATAATGAATGCAACATCTAGATCTCCCTGAACCATCAAAAGATGAGCATAAAAGAAAACATGCGTATGCAAAGCTTTATTTGTTGAATAAGAACGGGGTATGAGCAAACCTCACACATGTTGCTGCCTCTGTCTGTGGCTTCCTACGGACCCTGGGGTTTATCCATTGTAGGTGAAATGCAAATTGAGGCTTGGGTGCAGTTCTCCAGTACGACATGTCTCTTCCTACTTAACATCATCTACTAATTATTAATATAGGAGGTGTTCTTTTATCATTCTACCTTGGTTGACCAAATTAACCTGAGGCCCATCTCTTGGAATCACTTCAGTTCACTCAGAGATTCACTTCATGGAACTACTTGTGATTCCTGGAAACTTGGGTAGCAATTTAGAGTGGTTCTCTTCTGTATAATTATTTATAATGATTATGACCTCTAATAAGCTTCCTTAGTAATTACTCTTTAGCTCCATGCACCCATTCTGCAATAATAAATGTAGACGGTAGCAAGGAGGACTCTTTCCTAATGGCTAAACTACAATTTCAGGGTCACTGGTGCCTAAGGTGGCCCATAGTTTGTCTGAAGATATCAAACTCCACAGGGTCCAGAAACATCAAATTTCGCCCCCGTATGAGTCTTCAAACTTGCTTCCAGTTATCGTACATTATCCTTACTTTCATTTCTTCACAAGGAAACTCCTAGTAATGTCCCTTATAGATGTATTTTCCTCAAAGTGATTTATCCCCTTACTATGACTTTAGTGCATCTTGGAAACTAAATCACTGAAGTCAACTGGAGAGATGTATTGTCACTCTACAGCAGAAGCTGGAGTTCACAAAAATAAGGTAAATTGCTGGAGCAGGAGGAGACCAATCCTTCAATGATAGATGCTGAACCATCTTGTGAGATGCAGAACTATATCCAAACCAGATATTCCTCCCTTGACAGCTGTTTCAGGGTGCTTGCCCCTAGTCAGTATAGAGTAGGATTCTCGCTGGTTCAGTGCGATGCCTTGAATGCGGCTTAGGCAGTGTGCTGGATCTCTTTAAAGAGAACAGTCTTGTATTGGGTCTTACTGGAAGTACTCCATGGTATGGAGACTTATTGGCAATGCTCCATGGGAAACGAATATGCAAAGAGGTATCTCCCAAGGAAGAGAATCATCTCGCCAGTGTCACCTCTTGGAATAGGCTCTCTTTGACTTAAAATCCAACTTTCCAATAAGTAAGATATCCTTCCATGCCTATATTCCTTTGTCATGTCCAAAGGCTTGTTTGAAAATTGGATTTCAACTCATGGTTCTCTTGTTTGAGAGAGAACTCTTTGCATATTCATTTCCCATTGGAGCATTGCCAAACTTGGATCCGAACTCTGGGTCGGTTCCGACTGGTACCTTGGAACCCAAGCCAAGTTAGGATCTAAGTTAAAATGGTTTTCGAGTTTAAAAATCAAATACCAAAGTTATTCGCCAAAGTCTCGCAAGAATAACTGACTTCGCCTCGTCGGAGGCATTCATTTTAGTGTTGTACAAAGATAGCTCTCCGTGCAGCATTAATCCAAAGTTTTGAGCAAAGTGACTTGAGAGCTAGGATCCGAAGCTCGCGTCGCTCATCCCTAATTGCCAGCTGCCGATGGATGGATATCCAGCTTGGCTATATTCCCTTGTCAAATCCCAAGGCTTGGGATTGAATCTATTCGCCTCTTCGTAGATTCGATACGAATCTTGGAAATTTTCCACTGCGAAGTGAATCCGGATTTTTTGAGATTCGCTTCGTTAGATTCGAAAATGTTCTTAAAGCTTTCTACGCATTCGCTACGTACTTGTCCGATAAATTGTACGCTAATGTTATGTATAAGTTACTTTATACGCTGATGCGTACGAATTCAGTTAATTAGCGAACTTTTACTGTTCGTTATTCATGTGGCAAAAAGCCCGGGAAGAAAGCAGTACCCTGACCTAGTGGGAAGGGCTTGCTCTGATTGGCTCAGGCTTGGTAAGCCAGTGACGCATCAGTTGTGCTGAGACTGCTGAGATGAGCAGAAGCACTGTGTGTGAAGTTCTGAGAGACAGAGAACTGTTTTGTTAAAATTGGGGTGTAATTGTTCTGGTTGCTGATCCCTGGCTTAGTGGAATGTCTGTGTATTGCATTATCATTCATCCTACAATAGACCCCCATACTATATACTTGCCAGGGTTTCTAACATGCTTATTTCTTTTTCTGGGCAACAGATGAAAATAAATCTAAATTAGAGGTAACTTCGATAATAGGCCCCCTGCAGACAGAAATATAGGGGCATTTCTTTATAGATTAGAAGAATATCTAGAGTTGATATGGGGGGCTGTGTGTGTTTTTACACATGTAGACATTTAGTACTCTGCCAGGTTCACAATGAAGGTGATTGATCGCTCTGATGTTTCTGAGCCTTTAATTTACTTACAAGATTAAAAGGGTTTATGTACTTAATAGACCTTTCACTGGCTGTCACAATCTCCTAATCACTAATTCCCTGGAGAACAGGTTAATCACTTGTAAATAGCTGTGGATTTATCTTTCTCGAAATCATATTTTGTATCTAAAAGTGACTGGAGCAACAGTGGTAGAGTATAATAATTTATATTGTGCTCAGATATGTTATGGTTATAATCATACAGGACAGATGAAAAGATAATTCAAGTTGGCCAGAAGGAACCAATCATCCAGCAACATGTAGTACTGGTAGATAACTGTCCAATCATGTAGCACCATCAAAGAATGGTACAATACACGTAGAACAGTGGTACGGTACATGTACATTTTGTAGACGGCAGTACACTGTGTAACACGTGGAGAACAGTACGGTATATATTGTACATTATGTATAGCGGAGCTAGGGAGCAGTGTGGTGCAGGTTGGAAATAGTACAGACAGAGGGCAAAACAGAAATGGAGAGTAGGATAGTACATGTAGTACCGTTGTAGTGCTGGATACTGTAGGCAGAATATAGAAATGAGCGAATCTATTCGCCGCTTCGTAGATTCGATAGGAATCTTGGAAATTTTCCACTGCAAAGCGAATCCGGATTTTTTTGAGATTCGCTTTGTTAGATTCAAAAATGTTCTTAAAGCTTTCTACGCATTCGCTACACACTTGTCCAATAAATTGTACGCTAATGTTACGTATAAGTTACTTTACACGCTGATGCGTACGAATTCAGTTAATTAGCAAACTTTTACTGTTCGTTATTCATGCAGCAAAAAGCCTGGGAAGAAAGCGGTCACCTGACCTAGTGGGAAGGGCTTGCTCTGATTGGCTCAGGCTCGGTAAGCCAGTGACGCATCAGTTGTGCTGAGACTGCTGAGACGAGCAGAAGCACTGTCTGTGAAGTTCTGAGAGACAGAGAACTGTTTTGTTGAAATTGGGGTGTAATTGTTCTGGGAATCCATATTACACATCAGGGATACTGCAGGGCAAGTGCAGGGCCAGTAATTAATCAGGCAGGGAGAGAGACAGGGAGAGAGATAGGGAGAGAGACGAAGACCAGCTGCAGGGCCACATTCTAGTGAAAAATGTCTGGCATGGAAAAGCAAAAGGGTTCCAGCCAGACCTCGAGCTCCAAAAAAAAGGAGAAGGTGGCACAGGGCAGCAGTGCCAAAGCACCTGTAGCCGGAGCTTCTACCGGTAGAATTCATAGTAGTTGGCCAGTGTTCCACCAGGCTTACCCACCAAGGCGCAAAATTGTAGTGGAGGAGAAAGTGGATGAGGTAGTGGAGTGGATGGCACACTCATCTCAATCACAGCCGGATCATCTGCTGTCATCTGCTGATACAGTATCATGTAGCCAGGGTTCAGACTCAGAGCTTTCCTTCTGCTACTCCATTCCGCTCCAGCAAAGCCCGTCATTTTCATACACAATTTGTACGCTCATGCATACGTGTTCACATAAGTTGCGTACCTTGACCAACTTTACATTCGTTATTAGTGCGCGAATGTTCGCAAAACACCACATAATAACATATGATTTGTACGCAGCTTCGCCGAATAGATTCGTATGAGGTACAAATCTTTTGAAAAGTTCAACGAATTTTGGATGATTCGCTCATCTCTAGCAGAATACAGGAGGGGACATGAAATACTGGTAGAAAGCAGTGCAGTACATTTAGTACAGACAGACGGCTGTCCAATACATTTACAGCTAGAAAGCAATCCAGTACATATAACACAGATAGGAAGCAATACATGTAATGCTAGTGGATTACAGGACAACACATGTTGTCCAGGTACTGTGAATTACATGTAGTACAAGAAGAGTACCGTACAATAGAGTGCAGAACACTGCAAGTACAACTGCTAGAATGCAGGACAGTACACAAAATACTGGTAGAAAGCAATGCAGTTAATTTAGGTCAGGTAGAAGAAAGCAATGCAGTATATTTGGTACAGGCATAGAGCAGTACATTTAATACGGCAACACATGAAGAGTGCAGGAGAGTATATGTAAATCAAGGAGATTGAAGTACAGTACATGCAGTGCATTGTAGAGAGCAGTATAGTACATGTAGAGAGTACTGTACAAGAAGAGTGCACAATAAGAAAATATGGCTAGAAAACACTGAGCACTGGTTGGGAGCAGTACACACAGTGCTCACTAGATGCTCTATTAAACAGCCAGTTGGTGCATGCATATCAGTAATACCCTGCTAACTGGTTGCCTCTACTCACTGTGATGTGTTGCTTAACAGGTATTTTAGTTTTCATGGTTTAGCTCCAGTCAATCTTATTGTATTTGTTTTATTTATCCAATTTTAGGGCAAGGCGACCTTTCGCGCTGATATGTTGGTATTAGTGTTGAGTGAATCAAAGCATCAAAGTGGAATTCGATCCTAAGTTTAGGAAAAATTTGATTTGCACAAAGTCCGAATTTCCTCGTGGTAACTAAACGCTTTCTTCTTAAAATTGCGGCTAGATGTCTTAAAAAGTGAAAGTAAGAAGCCCAGGAACGCAAGATCATCTAGTGCTCTGCAGACAGCCAATCATCAGCTAGTCAGCCCCTTTAAAAACCTCATCCCGTGCTGTCTCTGACATTTTACTGTGAGATGAGCATAGAAAGAGATGTGACAAGCGCCTGGCACAGTGATGCAAAAAACTTTTAATTGTGGAATATTGGATAGGGAGAGTGCAGGTACAATGCAGGGACTGTGTAGGGGGATCATAGGGAGAGTTTTTACACACTGTAGGGAGAGCATAGGGAGACTGCAGAGACTGTAATCTGAAGCTGAAGGGATCCATAGGAAACAGCACAGTTTGCATCAATCCCTGTGTACGGCACAGAGCTATCTAACTGAACAGTATCCTCCTTGTATACTAGTTAAAGGGGTTGTCCGCCCTAAGTATCAAAAATCCAAAGTGCCCCAGACAAAGCCAAAACCATGAAGTATTTCTATCATGTGACATATACTGGCTATATATCATTTTTCTAACCTGTTTACCATGACAGGTCCCTGGAGGAGCTCCCTCAGACCAGCTGTGTGGGAGGAGCAGCGGCAAAGTGAAAGTAAAAATCCCAGCATACATTGCAGCAAGCATCTTCAGAGGAGCAGTCACATGACATCCCCGCCCACCTGTGTTCCCATAGAGACAAGATTCCCTCAGATAATATCAATAACTGCTGTACAGACATAGCAATAGGAAGTACTCCCCAGTCCCAGCAGCACACAGGAATATAATACTAATGTATCACACATATGTTACTGGGGGGAAGGGGGAGAGGGTGCCCTGTTCATAAACTTGCTGTAGGGCCTAGTAATTTCTAGTTGGACCACTGGATGTAAGCCATGAGCAAAATGAATAGAGGAGAGATTTATCATTTCCCTTGTTTCTGAAAAGTGGCGTTAAAAAGTTGCAAACTATGGGGGATATTTATAAAAACTGATGTAAAGGAAAACTGGCTTAGTTACCCATAGCAACCAACCAGATTCCATCTTTCATTTTCTAAAGGAGCTCTGAAGAATGAAAGGTTGAATCTGATTGGTTGCTATGGTTTTGATACATCTCCCCCTATGTGTTTACAGATTTTTAACTGTGCCTTAAAAAAAAAACGTGACAATGGCAGGGAGGGGGCGTGACCAGTCGCCCCAACAAATTTGTGTTCATTTTCGCAAGTTTTCGGACTCAAATGAGGCCAGAAATCTACGGCAGCTCTGAGCTGTCATAGATTTCTGTTTAGGTGCATGGACTGACATAGGAGGTGGGGGGGCTGTTGAGCGGGGGAGACAGATCCTTGTTGCAAGAGCTCTGATGAATAAATTTGTACAAATCGATCTGCTCACATAGAGAGGAGCATCCTGTCTATCATCACACGACTAAGGCTACTTTCACACTAGCGTTAGCAGGATCCGGCAGGCTCCTTGCCGGATCCATGCTAACGCTAGCCAACGAGTGCGGCCGGAAGTCCGCTCCGGCCCCATTCACATTCACTGATGCCCAGCACACTGCAGTTTTTGTCCGGCCACCTCTCAGCATGTTTGCCGTGCTGTTGCTGCATCTCCGACCTGTCCCCATTAAAGTGAATGGGGCCGGAGCGGACTTCTGGCAGCACTCGTGGGCTACCGTTAGCACAGATCATTGTATACAGTGTACAGGGGGGTCACAAATCTGTATATGCAGTGGTGGGGGTCACATATCAGTATATACAGTGTACAGGTGGTCACGGATCTCTATATGCAGTGGTGGGGGTCACACATCAGTATATACAGTGTAGAGGGGCTCACAGATCTCTATGTACTATGGTGGTGGGGGGGGGTCACACATTACTGTGTACAAGGGTACCTTATAAACAGTATATAGTTTTATGTGTCCTACCTGTACACTGTATAAAGAGATATCTGACACCCCATACCCTGTACACTGTGTATAATGATAATAATGTGACCATCCAGTGCAGGGGGTCACACATCTCTATATACAGTGTACAGTGGTGGTGATAGGGGGGTCCCATATTACTGTATACAGGGGGTCACATATCACTATATACAGTATACAGTGGTGGGGGTCACATATCACTGTATGGAGGAGGTGGGGGGGTCACATATCAGAGTGCAGAAAGGAGAGGGCACACATTTATAGATGGTGAGACCAGTGACTGCTGCTGATATCACTGATCTCAGCCATACTGACAGCTCAGAAGGGGTTAAAGTTCCTGATCTGTTGGTATGGCTGGAGTAAATGTGTCTGTGATAAGATCACAGAGCAGAGGGGCCATAACCAGGACAGACACTTGGACTGCTCACAGTTTGTGTACCTCAGCACCTTTCTGGCTCTGCTACATCCTCACATGTTGGCAGGATCCTCTCAGTACAGGAGAGACAGAGGGGGCAGAGCCTGCAGTCAGATCAGCCATCACAGCTTCTCCTCAGTCTCCCTTCCTCCTGCAAAAGTTTCTTTATTTCAGCTTTTAACAAGTGTCCCTGCTAAGACCCTGCCAGCCCTGCACAGCCAGGAGTGCCAGGAAAGCACCTCTGACACAAGCAGGGTGCTTTAGGACCCAGAGAGCAGCACACTCCTTCAGGCATGGAGGAGGTAGCTCCTCCATGGCAGGTGCAGGAATGGAGGAGACAGGCAGCTGTGAGAGCAGGACAGGAGGGGGAGTGGCTTTCAATAGCAAGGAAACCAGATCAGCTCAAGAATATATATTAGTAAGTGTAATATCTCCCTACTTTCTTTATAGTTTTAATAAGTGCTAACAAAGTTGCCAACCCCTTTAAGCAATTTCTAATTCTACTGCTATTGGGGTCCACCTGCCTGTCACAGTAGCTGTTTCACAACCAGAAATGACTAGCTATGCATGTTGCTGCAATGCACAGTGATGTACACCAAGAGACAGTCTCCCTGAATGCCGGGATATAGCTGATTTAATGCACTACATGACATTAATTTGGAACAAAGTGAATTTCTTGAAAAAAAATTTAGCGACGCTTCTGAATTGAATTTTTGAAACCGCCACTCATCTCTAGTTGGTATACATTGATCTTGATTGTTTTTCTATCAATTCCTTGAATTTTATTTCACCCAAGTAGGGGATGTGACTTGCTTTCCATTACACGCATGACATCTCTGTTCTCATGAGTTCAGGGTTTTACTAACAGAAAAACAGGGATGTGTCCTCTTGGCCTTATCAAATTAGATAATATTTTTTTTAGCATAAGGGCGTGTAAATATTTGACTTAAAACTCTTACAAAAATAACGCTAGAGACCAGGAGCTCTTTTTGCAGAATCTTAAATTTCACCCTCTGTGTATAAAATTTTAGTTTCCATTGGATTATTTATTTTTGAACTATTTAGTAGATATTTAAATCTGATACTACCTCCGTTAGGGGCTGAATGTTTTCATTTGGTGAACCCTACACTTCCACAGAAGGCAGAAGCCGACAACTTAGCTACAATGTTATCTCTCTCTTCTCTGTGCCATGTGGGAGGTCCCATCATCTGGGAAGTAGTGGAACAAGTGTTTCTCAGGTCTCTACATATATTATGGATATTAAAACTGCCAATGTTTTTTATTATTTTTTTTCCCTTTTTTCCATTAGTGTGTGTGTGTGGTAATTCAACCTTACAAACTATTAACTGAATACAATGGAAATCCTGCATTACATTAAAGAAACGTATCCTGCTGGACCATATTACTTAAGAAAGTTAACCCTTGCCATTGTTCGTTTACAATCAACACTATTTGTCCCACCCTATGAACAAAGGCAGGTTAAGCTACCTTTACATGTAATGTTAATATATAACTAAAACTGCCTATTTGAATAAATCACCATAATCTACCAACTATGTGATCTCCATAAGGAGAAATGGTAGCCCCAATTTGCTATAATTTTAGATGATAAAATCTGTGGGTGACATTTATCATTTGAGTTCGTTTTCATGTCACTAAAGCCTGTATTAGGCCAACTGAGCAAACGATTGTCTGAAAGGAAGCGGTCCCTCCCGGCAATCACCTGCTTGCTAGCAGAGGAGACCGCTGCTATTACATGCATCTATTTCCTCCGCTATGCCATAGATCGTTCCCATATTGTCTAGTGGTTTGCTGACAGCAGATAGTGATTAGACAGTATGATCTGGCACCAGCAAGTGCTGATTTTTAGGCATGCTTAAAAATCAGAATTGCCCAATGAACAAGCTCGTTCATCGGGCAATTGGCAGGAGCATAACACTGCAAGATGATAGCTAACGAACGTTCGCATGATTAGCGATTATCGGCTGAGAAATCGGCCTGTATTACACCAACAGATTATCTGACAGATTTTATAAACACTCATTGGTCAGATGGCCTATTACACACACACAGATCTTTTGTTATGCACACCAACTATTGGACTGATTATCTGTTGGTGTAATATAGGCCTAAGTCTAGTTTTATATTGTGTGGTTGCACCAAATTTATGAAATGGTGCACAGTTTTCATGTATTTGATGCAACAGCATTGTGCTGTATGGCTTAGGCTACTTTCACACTTGCGTTGTAAGGATCCGTTTGTGAGATCCGTCACAGGCTCTCATAAACGGCCCTGAACTGATCAGTTTTGTCCTCATGCATTCTGAATGGAAAAGGATCCATTCAGAATGCTTTAGTTTGCTTTAGTTTGCTTCAGTTCAGTCTCCATTCCGTTTGGAGGCTGACACTAAAACGCTGCTTGCTGCATTTTGGTGTACGCATGAAGAAACTGATGCAAACGGATCCGTCATGGCTCACAATGTAAGTCATTGGGGACGGATCCGTTTTGTCTGACACAATAGAAAACGGATCCGTGCTCCATTGACTTTCAATGGAGTTCATGACGGATCCGTCTTTGCTATGTAAAAAATAATACAAATGGATCCATTCAGAACGGATGCAGACGGTTGTATTATCATGACCGATCCGTTTGTGAGAGCCTGGGCGGATCTCACAAACGGATCCTGCAAACGCAAGTGTGAAAGTAGCCTTAGTCTTAAAAATTAAACCAGGGGGACTGCCTGGCGGAAGATGCAACTTTTTTGCAACATTTCCAAGTGTCACAGATAAAGTGTGCCATAATTCAGGTCTAATCTCACTTTTCTGCCTTAAACATAGACCACTTTGAAAAGTGGTGTGGTGTGTGTCCTATATCTTGCAGAAATGTTGCAGATGTCACAATCAGCATGTCATGCAACATTGTTTACACCAAAAATCCCCAGTGTTTTTAATGACGTACTGTACCATATTTCCCAAACCATAAGACACACCTAGGTTTTAGAGGAGAAAAATAAGTAAAATTTTTTCATCAGGCCCCCAATCTTCATCATACCTCAGATCAGACCCCCAAATGAGGTCCCCAGTCTTCATCAAACATTAGATCAAACTCACAAATCAGATCCCTTATCTTCATCAGACTTCTGATCAGATCCCCAAATCAGACCGAAAAATCATTATCAGATGCCCAAATCAGATCCTGAATCTTCACCAGACTTCAGATCAGACCGCCAATCTTCATCGTACCACAGATCAAATGCCCAGTCTTCATCAAATCAGATACCAAAATCAAATCCCCAATCTTCATCAGACTGCAAAACTTGATTAGACCCCCAAATTAGAACCCCAATCTTCATCAGACCTCAGATCAGAATGTCAATCTTCATCACACCTCAGATCAGACCCCCAAATCAGACCATCAATCTTCATCACACCTCAGATCAGACCCCCAATCTTCATCAGATCCTCACATCATACCGCCAATCTTCATCAGACCCTCAAATCAGACCCCAATCTTCACCAGACCTCAGATTAGACCCGCAGTCTTCATTACACCTCAGATCAGACCACCTATCTTCATCAGTCCCAGAATCTTAACCAGACCTCAGATCAGACAAAAAAAAAATAAATAAAAGAATTTACCTCTCCTGCTCCAGATAGCGCCGCCACTATGAAGGTCCAACACGCTCTTCCTGCAGCTCTACACTGGGATCTGGCATTGCACAGCACACAATGTACACTACGTCCTGAGAGTGCTGTCTGGACACAGTGCAGCGCTCATAGAGGACCAGGGAGCAGTGAGTAAAGACAGCACCCGCGATATTCACCGCTCCCTGGTCCTACTGTACTAATGAGCACATCCATAATGGAAGCGCTCCTTAGTATTGCATTATAAGACACACTGCCATTTTCTCCCACTTTTGTGGGAAAAAGTGCATCTTATAGTGCGGGAAATTTATCTCAGCACCACCATTCCTCTAGTCACCTCATCTCAGTACATTTTATGTTTTTTATGGTTTTCTTTTTATCTCCAGTTGAACATTCACAAACATGTTCCAGAGCTTTATATTTTTGTACTTTCACAGTTAAAGTTCCAGCTGTCCAGGTGCCAACAATAGGCAGTAGACAGTACTTTATGTTTTATTTATATTTTTAAATACTTTTGGGTTTTTATATTTTTTATATGTTTTGCACAGACGGTGATCTCCAGTTGAAGTTCCACAAGAAAATTCCAAGGATTTCCAATTTGTTTTCTTGTGTGATTTAACTGGACCATATCATCAGTATATTTGTTTTTTTTTTTTTTTATAGATTACGCTTATTTATCTTCACAATTGAAAGTGTCAGCTTGATTAACTTGATTTCAGGGCTGACTTTATTATTCAGGGTTGGTTTGGCTTCTAGCTTTTAAAGCATATAATCGAAAATTGCAAAACTTAGTTTTAAACAGTTATTTAAAGGATATTATAAATATTGCATTGCCATAAGAATACTTTTAGATTTATTAGTTCTTTCAGTAAAGCTTTCACCAGAGGATTTTTGCTTAAGCTATTACAATATTAGACTGAAAGGATACATTTATTGGGAGAAAACTGTACAATTTAAAGGAGACTCTAGTACCCTGTTAGGCCACATCCAGCCAGATGAGATATGGTTTGGCATATGGAGGCATACAAGTTCTGTATGGTATTCTACAGCACATTTGCCCACATATGTTGTAGCTGAGCTTGTGGATCCTGCACATACACGGGTTTCCCAAGCTGTTGCCCCATCCCAACCCAATCTATCTATAAAAAAAATTTCTCCCCATTATACCCTCTTTTTATAATAGTTAATTTCACATCACTCTCTCCTCTCCCATGGTTCTCATGAGATGTATTTCTCAATGTTGTTGAAAGATTACTCGTTGAGAAGAACTATGAACATTATAACCTTTGCAGGAAATTCAGTGTAAAGACATAATTCCCCAGTAAGACTTTGTGTTTGGCCTGGCGTTAGAAAATAAGTATATACCCCCGTGTGTGGGGTCACAATTACACCAATAATTAAGGTCTGTAACAACATTAGACAATATCTGATGCTGTCTGGACTATGAGAAACATGTGTTGAGTTTGTAATAACTTTCTCCTTTTCCTGCTGCAAATCCCACCTGTAATTCCATTAAGGAGCAGATGAAAGCTCATGGAGCAGGGTGATTAAAGACGGTTCAGGAATTTATGGGTTAGTTTATTTGTAGTAGTCGCTTCCCATCACCTCCCAGCATTGGCCTACTTTCATTTATTATATGTGAACTGTTTTTCAGTGGTGCTATATAAAGACATGTACTATGATACCTTGGTAGGAAGTGTTATGTGAGTTGGCTGAGTAGTTTTCCATCGCTGCATTGCTGATTAATGCAGAATAGCACTTATTGTCTGTCTCAGTAGTTTCCTATGTCATGCCCAAATGTGTACACACTGGCACAAATCTTCATATACTGTATTTTTCACCCGATAAGACGCACCTAGGTTTTGGAGGAGGAAAATAAGTGTTGGTGAGACCCCCAAACCGAACCTCAGTGTGTCTCAGACCATATATCACACTCCTACTGTTGATGAGACCTGCAATCAGACCCCCAGTGATTCTCAAACCTCAGATCAGACCCCCAGTATGTCTCTGTTCAGGCTCCCAATCAGGCTGTCAGTGATTCTCAGTCCTCATATCATGCAAAAAAAAAAAAGAAATCCACTCACCCCTACTGCTCTAAATGACACTGCCACCCTCAGATGCCACGCTGTACTGTGATCTGCTGTCTCATATTGTGAGGTCACAGAGCACCCTGATGTACTCATGCTGTGCGCAGGTCACAGCACACTGTGAGTGCAGAGCTAGTACAGGTAGTGCTGTATTCACTGCTCCCTGATCCTACAATACTAATGACCACTTCCATAATTGAAGAAGTCATTGTATACACCCAATAAGATGCTCTGCAATCCACCTCCCCCCGCCACATTTTGTTTGGGGAAAAAGTACATCTTATAGTGAGAAAAATACAGTAGATTGTTGCTTAAGTGAAGTGCTTTTCAACTAACACTGGGAGATCTGAACTTCCCTGATGATATCGCCCGCTGCAATGGGCTGTAATCTTTGCGGGATTCTGACAACAAGTATACAATTCCCCTACAACACCACCACAGGTAAACTGGAGCATTACATACCGTATTCAAATCAAAAGACTATCCATGTAATGAATGGTCACATTCTATCCCCTAGGGACACTCTTTGCAGATGTTCTCTAAATATTAGACCCTGAACCACCTCCTTTTCTAAACCATTATTACTACCTCTTTCCTAAGATATATTGATACAAAGTTGACCATAATTACCTTGATATTCTTATCTATCCTCAGGAGATTTACAAAACTAAGGTTAAAGATTATGCCGTCTGGCATTAAGGGGTGTTAGGGTAGTGATTGTGGAACCACAGTGTCTACCAACAGAGTTTACTTTGAGCTAAACCTAAGGAGCGTTATCCTGGTAGTCTCCTGGTATTCACCCTTTAAGCCCTCTACAGGTATCTGGACTTAGGGAAGGTTAGGGTAAGCAGCGTATGTTCTATATGGTAAATGGTGCAAGGTCAGGGCAGGCAGTGAAGGGTCAATATGGAGGTCAGGTCAGGCAGTGGAGGGTCAATATGGAGGTCAGGTCAGGCAGTGGAGGGTCAAAATCCAGTGAATGGGCAGACAACAGAATACAGAACACCTTTACAGAGAACTAGCTACCTAGATAAACTACCGTATTCCCACAGGGGAAGGTGCCTTAAAGGGAACCTGTCATCTCCTAAACACCCCCTGAACTAGAGTAAACGGTGTATAGTGTAAGTGATGCTGAATCCGAATATGTAAGTTTTATCTTCATACTCACTTCCATTCTGACGCTGTGCTCCCACAAACCAGCAGTAAAATGCATTGAGAGGACTCTTCTTTGATTCCTCTCCATTATGTGAGTGAGCACTGGAGTCCACTGAGTGCATTTTACTGCAGGTTTGTGGGAGCACAGCGTCGGAATGGAAGTGAGTATGACGATAAAACTTACATATTCGGATTCAGCATCACTTACACTATACACCGCTTACTCTAGTTCAGGGGGTGTTTCGGAGATGACAGGTTCCCTTTAAGTACCCTAGGTTCGCCAGCCCATTGGATAGTGAAGATGAGGGGGCATGCATTGGCCCTTTAAGAGCTAGAGGGAGGGCTTGCGTGCACCCCCATATGGGTAAAGAAAGAGGGGGGAAAGCAGGTTGCAGCCTGTGAGGAGAAACAGATCAACAAGGGGCCAGACCCTCCAGTAGTGGGGAAAGCAGGCACTTGGTTTGTAATGTCGGGAAGGAAATGAAACAACAATGGCCATGGGCCGTCAGTATAACAAGTTGGTAGCTGATGGATCCTCTTTGAGCGTATTTATATCAATGTCTGTGTTATGCAGGATAAGACTAGAACAAGACAGACTTTTTGTCATTGTTCACCACTCTGGTCAGCCAGACAACACTTTAGGCAATCTAAGGGAACTACTCTATATTCCCATCCATTTTCTTATAGATTTGTTTAGTTGTACTTTTAAACCCTGATAGTAGCTTTCATGGTGGGATAATCTGATTTGAGGACGTTATGTTTTTCATCATTCCTTACATATTAACAGCATTCCAGACAGGCTACATTGGAGAAAGAACTTTTAAAGAATATATGTATGTCTGAAACGCAACGAAATCAACTAGATTGACCGCAGTTATTTTGATGAAAGCATTATGTTGATCTGGTCTTCACCACCTGCAATGTTTTACAAGAATGGTCTGGAGAAGGTAGTTTTGTTTTAAAATGAAAACAGATTTTTGGAAATTCCAGACAGGAAGCATTTCATGCCTATGATAGTGGGAGCCTTCATATAAAAGAGAAATTTGATGGTGGATGCAGTGGGTGGTAGAATTGACACACACAGTAAATTATCTTTGTTAATACAAGCAGGTCCTCCAGGAATTCACAGTTCCTCTTCCTCCTTGTTATAATTCTTGACTCTTCTGTAACCTTAACTGGAATCTGGCTGCACAAACAAACAAGGCATTTCTCCTGGGAAGCAACCCCATTATATCAGTAGGGACAGACATGTCATGAAAATTATTCAGTGCATTGCCTTATATTTAATTAACCTCCCTTCCTTGATGTTCTGCAGAAGGCTGTTTCACTGGAGGTACCATTGTATTGCCCTACTTATTTTGATTTATTGGGAAATTCTTTTTCACATGGCAATTTCCGTGGATTTTGGTGACCTTTATATTAATTGTAAATGCTTTGTGTGAAGTTAGATAAAAAGGTGTTCTTTCCTGAACAAGTGCCACTCTTGTGTATTGGTTGTAGGTCTATATTTGGTATTGCAGATTAACCTTGTTCAATTGCCTATAGTACATTGAACACCTCAGTAAGCCACTGTGAAACAGAAATTTTGATGAAGGGTTAGGGTCTCCTAAAGCACCACTTAAGTATTACATGAGTAGTACTGCTGACACTGAGTCCAATTCCCAACTTTATGTATATATCTATCCTTTTCCTGTTGAGCCTCCCCTGAAGCTCCACTGAAATACATTAACAGGTCTCAGGAGCTGAGCCCACATAATGAAGCTGCCATCATCCCAAATACTATTCATAGTTTGTCTCCTGAAACTTATATCAAAAGAATTGAGTCAAATGAGTCAACTGGAACAAGAAACTAAAGAAGCAAATAACCTGACTCAAAAAAAGGATTATGCAGTTACCTACAGTTGTACCCAGGGGAGGAAAGCTGCTTTTGGTGCCTTTTCCAAGGTTGTTTTCTAATGGAGTCTGACTAAGGCCATGTCCATTTTGCAGTCTACAAATCACAGATCCTCAAAACACAGATAACAGCCATGTGTCACACATTTTCTCATTCCGCATATTCCACCATACAGTATGTTAAATATTCTTATTCTTGTGCACAAAATGCGGAACGGACATACGGTTGCAGACAGCCCACAGTGTGATGTTCATATTTTTTGTGGCCACGTTAAAATGAATGGGTCCGCATCCAGTCTGCAAAAAAATTTGATTTGATGCGGACCAAAGCTACGGTTGTATGCATTGGGACCTAAGGGAGATGTTAGATGGCATCTATAATAAAGATGGATTTTGATAGGTCGTAATAAAGACTCAAATGTACAACTGTATTAGGACTGCCAGAAACCGGCCTCTAAGTCAGCAGAGCAATCCCCTAATGTCAGTTCTAAGATAACCCTTTATATAACTCCAATATGGTAAGGTTATTTTTTAGTCTTTGAACAATACGTTTTCTAACTCTGAATTTACTAGTCACCAGTTATGCCTCAGAATGGAGCATTGATTTTTATAAACCCTGGGAGAAGCTTCCACCTGTGCTCATGGTCATCCCCTTGCGTTGGAGAAGTGGATGAAAGGAAGTTAACGCCTATTCTGAGCACATGGTTGTCACTAGAGAAATTTTGGAAGATTAGATTTGGGTACTAATACATTTGACTAAATTAGCCTGAAAATTTGTGTAGTATACAGTATATGGTTGAATTGCACCTCCTCTCTTCAGTCTTTGTGTAAATGTGGTGCATTGTCCAGTTTGCATAGTCAGGTGTAACACACATTGGCCCTGTACTTTGAAAAAACAAAATTTACTATTGGTGTGACTTGATCAGTCTGTAAGATACACACCTTCCCTTAGTAAGCAGCATGTGCAGTAAGTAGGTCATTGTTCCACCCTTGCCTTGGCAAAGCATGTTTCAGCCTTGTTCTACCTGGAATCTCTAAGATAATTCATTCTTGATAAAGTTATATCGCTATAAACGTGGATCCACAATTTAAAGTAACCCTAAACGCTTAGGCAAGTTGTTGAAGAATTTTAATAGAAAATCAAAAACCCTCATAAATCTTCATTGTCGCTACTGTGAACAGAGGCCAAATATGGTAACGGCTATATCCCCCATAGATTTTTATTGGACTTGGGCACATACTGTTATAGTTTACGATATTTACAATTTCCCATCATGTCATAGGGTGCCTACATACAACCATACAGTACTCAAATAACAAGTTCCACCGAGGCATGTTGTTCAGTTAACTTTCTATTGTTTTGGATGTGTAGTGTGGGATCAGAAATGCAAACTCCGCTCGCCAAACAGCAGACACCACATAAAAAGTACAAATACATTCTTTATTTCATGATGTCATATAAACAGTCAGAAAAAATATATATAAATAGTACTATACATAAAGCAGCTTAAAAAGCCTTGACCTTGGCATTTAGATACAGGGCAAAATGCAGTGTGCCCCTGTGGAACCGGTGCAGGAAATGGTGTACTCCCTGGGGATCAGTGCAGTAGAAATGTCGTTTGAAGATTCAGTTCAGAAGTGAATGTACAACAGTCACTCTTTACTTGCAAAATATAACTTGTAGTACATCCAGCCGCAATTGATACAAAGTGTGGTTTCTGGCACCATTTCAGAAGGTATGGTGGCAGGTTGGATGACTATAGATTGACACTAGCAGGCACTTGTGAGTATAGGTGTCCACTGTAAAATTATTTCAGACTCGAACTTTGTGCTAGTGATAGTTTAGGTGATTGGTGTCTGAACTGTAGTCCTTCACCTTACAGAAGTGTCTGTAAAGCTGTATTTTGTTGATCAATCGGCTGTCTTGTTGTACAGGTGCTTTCTTGTAGCTGTATTTTCAAGTTTTGCTGGTCTCCCTGGAGTGTTGGTCTCACAGGAGAATTATATGTTGTTCCCAGGAGTAGGAGTTGTAGCGTGTGCTTCCTCTCTACAGCTACACCGAAACTCCCCCTCCTGGCTGGGAGCAGGACCAGCCCACTGCTACCAAAAGGAGAGGAACCGGGTAATTAGACCTGTTCCTGACGACCTTTGCCAACCATACCTCCTCCTTGTACACATGGGCAATACAGAAAAATACATAACATTCCAATGCAAAATTTTTTACAATTGCAGAAAAAAATGTACTCTTTGCCCTAGGTGAAGGAAAGCCTAGCTACAAATCTGCACAATACATTGTCGTGTACTATATGATCTCTGATATATGATGTTAATTTTTTACATTAATAATCTCTTTAAGCCGAATAATTTCCAAATTGATGTCTTCTGCTTTTGGTCCTGTAATTCAATTCTATGGTTGGACCAAATGCTGGATTATTAAACCCTCTAGATTTTCATATGCCAGATTAATGACATTTCATTACATAATCCTAGAAGGACTTTTGATATAGTTCTGTACTCTACTTTGTCGAGTTTAGAAGTTCATGGTCACATGGTCATATTCCCATTAAGCTGACCTGGCTCATTGGTGTTAATATTCCTAGAACAGCCAGGCTTGTTTCTTGTACTGCAGCCTTCATTAATCCTCAATAAAACAAGCAAGCCAAGAATAAATGTAAGAAAACTGTGATCCTGGGTGTCCATTTCATGGCAAATCAACGAAAACTGGGAGGGTGTTCACAGCAGATGTAAACTCATATCAACTATGTTATGAACACCGTAAACACAGCAAATGCTTATGGTGGGAAGTGTGGAGAGATGGAGATTTCAGATAAGAAGGTTTGGTTACACAAATAAATCTACGTTTCTGCTTTGAACTTGAGTGTTTAACTCTGGCCAGGGACAGAGGTAGCAGTTGCACCCAGGCTTTTGTGCCTTAGGAGGCCCCAAGTCCCCCTACAACAAATTAAGACACCAGTATTATAAATGATACATGGGGGTAGGGAGCACTGTTACACATTTTTCATTGGGACCCAGGAGCTTCAAGTTATGTTTCCAATTCTCTAGAGGTTGCAGGGGTTCTCACTTATGAGTGGATAGAGCTCTACTTCAAAGGGTGAAACTAGCAGATTCAATTTGATTGCTCAGTGACACAAGCAAGTAGACACTAACAGGTTTGTCGTCTTGAGTGTTAACATTGCCTTTTTTTTTTTTTTAAAAATGAATAAATAAAAGTCATGGGTGACGGAAGTAGAACAGGATAAATAAATCCATTGGTTGCAGTGTTTTGTAATGAAAATTTATGTAAAATGACTTCACAAAGTATTGCTACAACTGCAGCAAGCCAGAGCAGAGGATGGGAGTGGTAGTGGCTCTGGCTGATGCAGTCAATCATAGTAGCTTTCTTCAGAGTGTTGCTCCTTAGGGCCATGCAGTGAAAGGAGGGCACACCCTTTTTTCCCTTGGGGCACAGCATGGTTCTGTGGCTCCTTTATTATGGTAGTCGAGATGCCAGTGATGTTGAGTGTTTGCTTGGGTGCAAGGCAGGGAGTGTAGATTGCAATGGCCAGTATGTGTTCTAGGAGTCATTAAACAAGCCAGATGTAGCAGAATAAACATCTCTTGTTGCCAAAGTTCAAAATAGTTGTAGTACATCCAACTATAGCAAAACACCGTTCAAACTGTTCACAGTGTAATTCTCTCCTAGATAAATGATTTAGGGATTTAGGCAAGGATAG
The DNA here is from genome assembly GCA_900303285.1 of Rhinella marina. Lineage (NCBI taxonomy): Eukaryota > Metazoa > Chordata > Amphibia > Anura > Bufonidae > Rhinella > Rhinella marina. Next base: position 232,727 of record ONZH01030406.1, on the reverse strand, counting down.
GCATTATGGCAATTTTCCCTCTATATCAGTCGCAAATCTCTTCCTTCAGACAGGGGCATACATAGAAATCACTGGGCCCCATAGCAATAATCTAAATTGGGCCACAATACCCCATTCATAGTCCCTTCCAATACGTATTCCTGTCCCCTCTACTTGCTCCATGAACTGTGCTTGCTGCTGCATGTAATGATGGTGCGCAATGCACACTGCAGAGGGGAATTTTGTTTTACTTGGTCATGCCCCTATGTAAACAAGAAAGGAAAGAAAAGGGGAACACAAAAATGCCTAACCATGTGGTCAGGGGCATACTTTACCCTTCCCAGCAGTAACACATACCATAATGAAGCTGAAAATACCTTCGAGTAGCATCTGATACCAGAGTGCATTGCCAAATTACCACCCCAACTTCACTATATAAATGCAACAACGCAGCACAAAGTATGTCCCCAACAGCAACAAATAAATACCGCAATGAAGTACAATATACCCAGCATTATTGTCCTCTGACAACTCCTCGCCTACTGGCAGCAGCATTGTCCCTATTTAAATACGTCACCTCCGTTTGGGACTTGCTGGGCAGGAGCAGTGAGACTGGAGTTCTGGTAGACGGTAGAATGGAGTGGATAAAAGAAGTTGTGACGTCACTGGTCATATTTTGCCGGCGATCACATAGTAAGAGGTATAATAGATGGAGTGTGTACAGATATATAATATAAACAACAGTGTACTGTGATGTGAGGAACGAGGTATAAATTATAGCTCGGACCTCACATATCAGTATACTGCTGTATATGGTATCATCACAGGTCCTTTTTCTTTCTCCACTGATGATAGTTATACTAGACTGGAGCTGGACCGGAGCCTGTATTGAATGTAATTAGGGGTAGGGGCCTTTGGTTCAGTGAAGGCCCCCATTCCCCATGGACCCCATAGCAGCATCGTGGTCTGCCTCCATTAGAACTGCCTGCAGAATCTATGGCGGGCAATTATACTCTTTTTTTTTTATGACCGTTGTAATGTCTGCTGAAGGATACTGGGTTTCAGAGATATGACTGGCCAGAATGACTGTTGTAAAGGGTGGCTTAACAGTGTTCCTCATTGCAGTAAACTCTAACAGCTTTTGGTAGCAGGTTACCTTACTGACTCCAATGCTCAACCATGCAGACTCTAGGTTCTCTAGTTCTCTTCTTTGTCTTACTTCTTTTCTCCTTCTGTAGATCATGCAGAGATTGGTGAGTCTCTGTAGCTTTTTGGGCCTAGGAAGAGAGAGCACAAGTCACAGCTTCCTCTGCCTTCCAAACTCTCCCCATCACTCCCTAGAGCTCAGGGTGGAGCCAGTCCACGCCTAACTTCCTACAAGGACTGAGCCAGGATTGTTTGTCTTCTGTGCCTATTTTAATTAGAAATAAAATTTAAAAAAAGGCACAGGCGACAACTTATTACAGGTTGGAGATTACTGCTTTCTGTAAACCTACCTAAACTTGAAAGCTCCTGGGCCCCAGTACAAAATCTGTAACGGGCCCCTAACCCACCATATGCCATTAAGCGGTTTCAGATATTAATGACCCATCCTTAACATAAGTCATCAATATCAAATTAGTGGGGGTACAACAACTGGCCCAACCAAACAGCTAGTTTTGGGCAGTCCCAGAAACTATAAAATGTATGGAGCAGAAACAGAAGCCTCTGTTGACTGTGTAGTTTCCGGCGCTGACATACTGCAGCTCAGTTCCCATTTGCTTGAATGAGAGCTTACCTGCAATACCTCAGCACAGCCACTACATGATGCACAGAGCTGCCTGCTTCCTGCCTATACATTTTATGTTTTTTTTTCACCAGCAGCTGCCTGAAACTGCTGGCCGGCAGGGTGGCGGGTGTCAGACCCCTCTGATTTGATATTGATGACCTATCAAGGATAGGTTATCAGTATCTGAAGCCCAAAGAAACCCTTTAATATAACTTATCTCTTCTTATTTGTTTTGCTGTAGTAGTGTTAGAATCGGAATGAACTTGTAATGCTACAGTGAATTGAATGAGATGATGATGAATCACAACTGTACAGTACTAAAATAATACAAACAAAAAATGATCGCATCAAAATGTGGTTGAGATTAAAGGTTCTTCTGCTTCACTAACAGGACAGATTATCGGGTTTAATTCACTACCTTCTCATCTTGTTCATTCCATGTGAGTTCCCATCTCTTTCACTGCTTGAAGTTTAGATCAAAGTTTATCAATTATCTGCCATTATAAAGGAAAGTATAATATGTACAGCAAATTGATACACTGTGTCCAGTAACTACCCCCGCTCTTCCATTTCTGGCACATACTGAGAGGGTATCTGTGTTTCTGCAAGACATATGCACACATTTTACTAAGAAATAAAAAAAATTAGACAAGAAGATGTAGAGAAAAACATTAAAAAGTTTGCCAAATAACCACTGTGCTTAATGTGCAAAACAGATGAGGCTCGTTGCCAGGGTGGCTAATTGTTTGATGAAGCTTTTAACTGCTTTAAATAAGCGATAGCAAATTTAGTTGGAGGGAATTGTTTTATTTTTTGTGGTCCCCTATAACCAGCTTTTCAACTTAAAGGGGTTGTCCGGGCTCAGAGCTGAACCCGGACATACCCAGAATTTCACCCAGGCAGCCTGTCTGACATGCTCTGACACTCTCCAAAATGCATTTTGTGAAGTTCCGGTGACAAATCGGGCTCTGCCAGCAGTCAGCCCGACTGACGTCACTGGCACTGATGGGCGAGCTTTATAAAATGGCTAGGGCAGAGCTAAAGGCAGCCCATCAGAGCCGGTGACGTCACCGAACACACTGCTGGGCGGAAGCCTCCGCCCGGCAGTGTGTTATTGTGTAAGTAAAAGAGCCATTGCCCTGATATAAGATGCTCCGATGCTCTTGTCAGGCAGGCTGCCTGGATAAAATTATGACAACCCCTTTTAAAGGCGTGGCTAATTCTTACCAATTTTCCTAAATGTTCCTAAAATCCATGAGGTGTCACAAACAGCTGTATAGAGGTGTTTTCTTCACCTTATCGCTGGTTAGAAGACTGCGGCGTCCAGTCCATGGGCCTTGTAAACAGAGATGAGCAGCTGCTACCCCGTCCAACTAAGACAGCAGTGATCATGTGATTTATTTACATGCCCATTTTCCTGGCTGTCCTCAGCAGTATTTATTTATTTACAGTACAGACCAAAAGTTTGGACACACCTTCTCATTCAAACAGTTTTCTGTATTTTCATGACTATGAAAACTGTAGATTCACACTGAAGGCATCAAAACTATGAATTATATACTTAACAAAAAAGTGTGAAAGAACTGAAAATATGTCTTATATTCTAGGTTCTTCAAAGTAGCCACCTTTTGCTTTGATTACTGCTTTGCACACTCTTGGCATTCTTTTGATGAGCTTCAAGAGGAAGTCACCTGAAATGGTTTTCACTTCACAGGTGTGCCCTGTCAGGTTTAATAAGTGTGATTTCTTACCTTATAAATGGGGTTGGGACCATGAGTTGTATTGGGCAGAAGTCAGGTGGATACACAGCTGATAGTCCTACTGAATAGACTGTTAGAATTTGTATTATGGCAAGAAAAAAGCAGCTAAGTAAAGAAAAACAAGTGGCCATCATTACTTTAAGAAATTAAGGTCAGTCAGTCCGCAAAATTGGGAAAACTTTGAAAGTGTCCCCAAGTGCAGTCGCAAAAACCATCAAGCGCTACAATGAAACTGGCTCACATGAGGACTGCCCCTGGAAAGGAAGACCAAGAGTCACCTCTGCTCCGGAGGATAAGTTCATCCGAGTCACCAGCCTCAGAAATCGCAGGTTAACAGCAGCTCAGATTAGAGACCAGGTCAATGCCACACAGAGTTCTAGCAGCAGACACATCTCTACAACAACTGTTAAGAGGAGACTGTGTGCAGCAGGCCTTCATGGTAAAATAGCTGCTAGGAAACCACTGCTAAGGACAGGTAACAAGCAGAAGAGACTTGTTTGGGCTAAAGAACACAAGGAATGGACATTAGACCAGTAAAAATCTGTGCTTTGGTCTGATGAGTCCAAATTTGAGACCTTTGGTTCCAACCACCGTGTCTTTGTGCGACACAGAAAAGGTGAATGGATGGACTCTACATGCCTGGTTCCCACTGTGAAGCATAGAGGAGGAGGTGTGATGGTGTGGGGGTGCTTTGCTGGTGACACTGTTGGGGATTTATTCAAAATTGAAGGCATACTGAACCAGCATGGCTACCACAGCATCTTGCAGCGGCATGCTATTCCATCCAGTTCGCGTTTAGTTGGACCATCATTTATTTATCAACAGGACAATGACCCCAAACACACCTCCAGGCTGTGTAAGGGTTATTTGACCAAGAAGGAGAGTGATGGGGTGCTACGCCAGATGACCTGGCCTCCACAGTCACCAGACCTGAACCCAATCGAGATTGTTTGGGGTGAGCTGGACCGCAGAGTGAAGGCAAAAGGGCCAACAAGTGCTAAGCATCTCTGGGAACTCCTTCAAGACTGTTGGAATACCATTTCAGGTGACTACCTCTTGAAGCTCATCAAGAGAATGCCAAGAGTGCGCAAAGCAGTAATCAAAGCAAAAGGTGGCTACTTTGAAGAACCTAGAATATAAGACATGTTTTCAGTTGTTTCACACTTTTTTGGTAAGTATATAATTCCACATGTGTTAATTCATAGTTTTCATGCCTTCAGTGTGAATCTACAATTTTCATAGTCATGAAAATACAGAAAACTCTTTGAATGAGAAGGTGTGTCCAAACTTTTGGTCTGTACTGTATTTTACTCACTTATATAGTGATACTACCGTATATTCTGAAGCACTTTACAGACATTACCATTGCTTTCTGTCCCCAATGGGGCTCACAATCTGTTCCCTATTGGTATGTCTTTGGAGTGTGGGAGGAAACCCACGTAAACACGGGGAGAACATTCAAACTCCATGCAGATGTTGTCCTTGGTTGGATTCAAACCCAAAACCCCAGCGCTGCAAGGCAGCCGTGCTAACCACTCAGCCACCATGCTGTCCTTCTGGGCAGATGCCAGTCCAGTTCAACAACCGTCCTGCACCTGCGCAGAAGAGGATGCATCTGGGGACATACAGGAAAGTGGTGACCGCTGCCATCTTTGTTGCCATAGACGGAGTAGCAGCAGTTCGGTACTGGTAAAATGAGCTATGGAATGTCACCTGGAGCATTCTAACCAGTAATGATGTGAGAGAAACTTCTGTGCAGCTGCTAGTTAAACTTTTTGTACTTTAGTAAACATTGATAAGAACTACAAACATAGAAATAATATGTGCTGCAAGCCCCGGTGGATGGAAATGGTAGTGGCTCTGGCTGTAACAGTCAATCACAGCAGCAATCCTCACATGAATGCCCCCTAGGGCCAGGGATTCTTCCTTCAGGGAACAACCTGATGTTAGGGCTACTGCCTAATGGTAGCTTAGGTGCCCTTGGTGTTCTGAGTGCTGTACGGTGCAGGGCAGCAGATTTAGGTGCTGTGGCCAGCATATAACGCTAGAGTCAGTAACCAGGCCAGTTGTAGAAAATAAACGTCTCTCATTACTAAAGTCCTGAATGGGAGTTGTAGTACATCCAACGTTCTCATATCACAGTTCCAAGGCAAGTCACAGTACAGTCTCTTCCCAATAGCTGTTAATAGGCAAACAACAATGATGATGATAGGTAGTAGTCCCTGAGCTTCTTCTAAGGCTACTTTCACACCAGCGTTTTTGCTGGATCCGTCATGGATCAGCAAAAACGCTTCCGTCATGATAATACAACCGTCTGCATCTGTTCTGAACAGATCCGGTTGTATTATCTTTTAAATAGCCAAACTGATCCAAACTGATCCGTCATGAACTCCATTGAAAGTCAATGGGGGACGGATCCGTTTTCTATTGTGTCTGAGAAACTGGATCCGTCCTCATTGACTTACATTGTGAGTCATAACGGATCAGTTTCTTCATGTGGACACCAAAACGCAGCAAGCAGCGTTTTAGTGTCCGCCTCCAAAACGAAATGCTGACTGAACTGAAGCAAAACTGATGCATTCTGAACGGATCCTTTTCCATTCAGAATGCATTAAGACAAAACTGATCAGTTTTGGACCGTTTATGAGAGCCTGTGACGGATCTCACAAACGGATCCTTACAACGCAAGTGTGAAAGTAGCCTAAACACTTTGCAACCTTTCCAAGATGATCACTGGCATGCAACAAACTCTGAAAAATGTAGTAGGCATCCCAGACTAACAAACATTCCGTACACATGGCAAGAAAGTGTGGTAGGCTCCAGGGACTACAAACCATTAACGTGCAAAAAGTCTCACAATTTCTGGACTAAAGGATGCAGATTATCAAATGGTTGCCCAAACTGTTATGTAAGTGTGAAACGTGCCTTTAATTGTTGCATCTTACACAAGCAGCAACGTTTATAGCCGTAAACAGTGTATACCTAGCATGCACGGCCTTTTGATTCCAAACAGTCTATTAATTTCTTCTCCTTTTCCCTTAGGGGTTGTTCTGTCAATAGGAATTATGTTTATCCTGGAGCTAAACTGGCAACTGCCCTGAACGGCAGACAGAGCTAAATCTAAACTTGGCTGATGCAATGCTGACTAGAAATCGCCTCCCTTAGAGGGAAAAGCTAAATCCCTCTGCTGAGTCAGGGCATAATCAACTAAACAGTGCCACCTACAGACAGCTTTGGGGAATATATACAATTTTCAGGTACCCTGTTCTGTCATTATCAGGAGAGTGTGTTTGCATCCTAGCCAATCCGGATTACTGATTTTATTTGGTGGAGGAGGCATAATAATATCAAACAGTGGTTGAGATTCTGATCTTTTGTTTGCATTAATTCAGTTAGGGTCCCATTAGGTCAAGTGTGAACCTAGCAGGAACCTCTGGTGACAATTGTATACAAAATAACCAAATCTATCATGTAAATATTTAGAAAAGGTTGCAGGGGGGTTGACTAACACAATAAGTTAAAGTTATCTGATCTGCCATTCATTATAAAGATTGAAATGCCTTTACTTGTACAGTATATAAGCAGAGTGAAAGGACATTTCCTCCTAATATAGAATTTGTTATGCTTTTCTCCTTTTTTTGCAACCTCCAAACAGTTCTTATGATTTTTGATAGATTTTAGTACACTTTGCAGTTCTGAATTTCATGGTGAACAGCTTTGTACAATATGAACATATTGAATTTATATGTCCTGTCCTTTTAGCTGTGAATTTTGGAAGTACCCGCTGGAAAGAAGGGTTACTAAAAACGCACATTTCAAGAAACTTATGTGAAAAAAGTTGAAAGCAGTTAGGGCGCCTTTTTATTGTTTAGTTTGTGGTCACATTCTTCAAACTCATCCTCCCCCCCCCCCTAAAATCTACTTTGAAATGGTAATGTCTATAAAGCTAAAAGGAGGAATTTTATACCCCGTTCAAAATGCTGGAGACAAAATGCTTCCCATCAGAATCAATGTAAGCAACTTCAAAACGATTTCATGGAGTCCACAAAATTTCATTTTTACTTATTTTACTCACTTATATAGCGCTGGCATATTCCACAGCGCTTTATAGACATTATCATTGCTTTCTGTCCCCAATGGCGCTCACAATCTGTTCCCTCTCAGTATGTCTTTGGAGTATGAGAGGAAACTGGAGTACTCAGACGAAACCCACACAATTGAGTAGTTTCTTGAGGTTTCTACTAGAGATACCTTCTAAGTCTGCCTTTCCTTCTAAAGATACCTGTTATTTTAGTGGAAATTCTGGTGGTTAATTAGTTTAAATTAAATTCTTGTAAATCATAAATTTACAAAACCCACGGGTCTAGTCATCATTGAGCTTATTGACTTCTAAAGGAACATATGAAGACATTTACTGATATACGCTGGTAATCGTTGCATTGTAAGGATATAAATAATTATATCTGATGGGTCATTGCCTGCCTTGGATATATATTTATCCATTGCATCTTTCTTCAGATTGACAGAATTGCACAAGTTCCATAGCAATGGTAACATGACCAGAAAACTATTATATGAAGTGAATTGGGTGTTGGTATTGGGGGGGCTCACATAAAGGCTCATGCACAGCTGTTTTCCATTCATTTCAGGGGTCCCGTTCTAGAGATGGAACCTGCACCTATCTGACATTGGTCACCTATCATGTCACTAAGGTCTGAAGTGAGACAACCAATTTAAGAGGTTATTTTGGTTACTTCCAGTCTCGACAAACCATAGAAGTGACCATGGGTTTATTACCTTTTCTCAGGGAAGAATTTGTACGTGTCAAATGTTTCCAAAGTTTCCTGTCCTGAAAGTTACTCTGACCTTTTCACCTATTAGGGAGGAAAGGAAGGCAGTGGAAAGCTCAATAACCCTATCCCTGTCTGGGTTGTATAGTGGATTGAACCACACCCGCTTGTGGTCCTTTGTTTTGTTCTTGCTTTGTGCCCTTCTCTCTTTTATGTTGGCTGCTGACGTCTCTTTCTTGCTACACAATTGTGTGCCACCTCAAATTAATGGCGTTGATAGTTGGGAAAAATCTTCAGTGTCCGTATGTAAATTTAATCTATTAGTCCTTGGTTGTGCACACTGTGTGTTGCACTTCCATAGTATGCTACAGTCTGCCAAGAGAAGAGACTTCTTAATGTCACCTCTTCACCTTAAGAGAAAAAAATCCTTCCTAAGAATTAATCCCTAGATCAGTGTCCAGCGTCTAGTACACATAATCTGTGATTATATCTTTCAGGAAAGGCATCCAGAAACTAAAAAGGTTTTCCAGAAACTAAAAAGGTTGTCCTCTGGATAGTTCATCAATATCTGATCAGTGGGGGTACTCCTAGCATCCCACGTCAATCAGCTGTTTTAAGAGGCTGTGCTGCTACAATGAGCTTGCCAGGCACAATGCAGTATATTGTATGGTAAGTGTGCTCGGTATTGCAGCCCAGGTCCATGCCCTTGAATGGGAATGAGGTGAACTTAGGCCATCTGACTGATGATTGTGACGTCACTGGAGTAGGAAAAGTTGCATCTCCAAGGCCTCTTTAAACAGTTGATCGGCCGGATCCTGCATGTTGGACCTCCAAGATCTGATATTGATGACCTTCCCTGAGGATAAAGAAAACCCCTTTAGCCATTTCCACATACTGTGACAGAGAGCTCCATAGTCTCACTGCTCTTACTGTAAAGAACCCCTTCTATGTTGATGATAAAGCCTTCTTTCCTCTAGACATAGTGGATCCCCCCCCTGTTAAAGTTATAGATCTGGGCATACTGTAAATGGATCATGGGGGAGATCTCTGTACTCCCCTTTTATACATTTATACATATTGATTAGGTACCCTTAAACCATCTGTTTCAGTAATCCAGGCTTGGTAATCCATCCGGGTGTTGCTGTCCACTCATTCCATTAAGTATTTTGGTTGCTCTTCTTTGAACCTGCTCCAACCCTATTACATCTTTTTGCAAACACTGTTCCAGATCTCTTCTTTTACTAATTTCCCAGGTTGCCACGGCAGTATAAATGTGTTTGGAAACATGGACCCATAAATCCAAAACAAATGAAGAATTCAGATCACAACTAATACCCTATGCATGGCAAAGGAAAAAATGTATAATTCATTAATTGATTTTGTCCCCAAAACTTGGATTCAATTAGCTTTGCCTTTTGTCTTTCTTTTGTTAGAAGTTGGTGAAAAACATCTGGACTGTGTTTTCTCTAGCCACACTGTCTTATTCTTTGGTCTTTCTGAGAGTTACTTTAGAGACAATGAGGGACATTTATGAAATCTGTTGTAAAGGAAATCTGGCATAGTTGCTCATAGCAACCAATCAGATTCTACCTTCATTTTTCAGAGTTCTTTTAGAAAATGAAAGGTAGAATCTGATTGGTTGCTGTAGGAGACTATGCAAGTTTCCTTTACAAAAATTTTCATACATCTCCCCATTGATGATTTAAATATTCTATGGAGGATTCTTCACATTGCAGCTTGTATTTAATCCTTGTTTCCAGTATCACCAGCTAATTACTTTCCCTGAAGGCTCATTACACACTTAGTATGGTTATAAAAGCTACATTAACTACTGATGCTTCCTATATCAAAACAGATAAGTAAAGGAAATGTTTGATGGGATATTTTGACTAGTACACTTCTGATTATTATAAGGTAATTGATATCGTTATAGATATTCCTTAAAGAAATATTAATAATACAGCAGGCCGAGAAGGAAAATTGCTTGGGTTGATGGTTGCCAACCTATTTGTTACTAAGTGGATTTGGATCCACTGTGTCACTCAATCATATTTGGCTTGGGGGCTACACGTAAGGGCATTAGCTAAGTTGCCCCCTGGTCTTTATGCTTTAAACCCAATACAGGAGTCTGGGCTCCAATGCAAGCAAACCACTAGGCTACTACCTCATTGATTACTTTAACATAGTAACATAGGAACATAGTTTATAAGGCGAAAAAAAAAAGACATCTGTCCATCCAGTTTGGCCTGTTTTCCTACAAGTTGATCTAGAGGAAGGCAAAAAAAACCCCCGTGAGGTAGAAGCCAATTTTCCCCACTTTAGGGAAAAAAATTCCTTCAGGCAATGGGACTTACTCCCTGGATCAACGACCCCTCTTTAGTAACTATAACCTGTAATATTATTACCCTCCAAAAATACATCAAGGCCTCTTTCAAGCTGGAAGCTCAGGTGTGCCTTTTCTCAGGGGACATGTTCTGTCTGGTGCAGCTGGTGGCAGTTGAAGGACAGAACTGAGCATGAGGACCTACTTCAGTGAGGTGGACAGAAAAATTAGGAAATGAGCAAACAGCAGGTGGCATTATACAGATAGATTTCATTGAATAGCTCAGTGGCTATACTAAATGTCTAATTACATGTAGTTACAAAAGTATTGAGATCCAGGTGCTGGTTTGGAAACAGAATATTTTCCCTTGGACAGCATCTTTAAATACCCTAAAATGACCAGCCATTGGCTGATGAAGATTACGGTGTGAGCTGGCCCCTCACAAGTTGGAGGGAGCATGCGCATGCACCCTACAGGCAGAGCAGAAGCACGCCTAGCCTGCATGAGGGAGAGGAATGCCACCAAGGAAGCATCTGAGGTATTTCAATGGCCAAGCTTGCTGGGTAGGAGGGGAAAGATGGCAGTTGGTCCAAGCCTTCAAGAGTGGGGAAGCAGTTGAACAGAGCTATGGTAATGTCGCGGAGCAGAGTGACAGCGTGCACAGGCCGCAGCTATAATACTATACTTTCAGTTCTCTGTTGTCAGCACAGTGCCTAGACTTTTCAAAAGGTTTTCATAAGCATTATATAAAAGGTTGGTACATAAAATGAAAATAGTGCAACTAGGAAAAATATGTGTACATGGGTTAACAAATGTATCAGTAAAATGAAACAGAGGGTAGTTATTAATGCCTCAGACTGGGTCACGGTTACCAATGGGGTACCACATGGGTCTTAATTAGGCCATCCTTTCTTTAAAGAGGCTCTGTCACCAGGATCAACCCTATTAAACCAGATATACTGCCTGGTAGGGCTCATCATGCTGATTAAAACAATATCTTTCTTTTGTCTGTATGATAAACAGCTTCAGAGAAATCAGAGGTTTTATTTATATGCAAATGAGCAATTGGAGCACCAAGAGGCGGGGCTGAATCATCTGAGCACTGCTATACAACACCCCCTATGCTCTGCACACTCCCCCCTCCCCTTGATTGACAGGGCTAGACACCAGGCTGTGGGCAGAGCATGCAGAGCACTGCAGGTGTTACATAGCAGTGTTTAGAATATTCAGCCCCGCCTCTTGGTGCTCCAATTGCTCATTTGCATATGAATACAACCTCTGATTTCTCTGCAGCTGTTTATCATACAGACAAAAGAAAGGTACAGTTTTAATCAGGATGATGAGCCCTAACAGGCAGTATGTCTGGTTTAATAGGGTTGATCCTGGTGACAGAGCCTCTTTAATAAGTTTATTAATGAACGTATAGAGGGCTTACAGGGTAGATTTTCAGTATTTGTAGATTATACTAAGCTCTGTAAGGCATCCAACACAGAAAAGGATAATATAATATTACAGAGGGATTTGGGATAGCTAAAGGCTTGGGTGGAGAAATAGCTAATGAAGTTCCATGTGGTGTAAATGTAAATTATACATGTGGGTGGAAAAAATGTACAATTCTGTAATAGTTAAAACACTGAGTAAAACTGCCCCTGAAAAAGACTATAAGTGGATAGTAAACCTAAGTTTAGCAACCAGTGCCAGCCAGCTGCTGCCAAGGAAAATAAAATCATGGCATGCATCAAAAGAGGCATAAATGATCATGACAATAACATAATTTTGACTTTATACAAATCACTAGAGACGTGCATGTCTCTTAATGTTTATAGCGTATCTCTGCAGGTCCATGTGCCAAAGTGGACATCTACACCTGCAAGAGAGCTGTTGTAAATTTCCACTGGTATCTATGCCACTTTCCTGACATACATTGCATTTCGAAAGTCTTCAGTCCCTTTCAGTCACTTTTTCCACATTTTGTTATGTTGCGGGCTTGGGTACAAATTTTAAAAAATCAAGTTCCCCCCCATCAATTTGCAGTCAATAACTCATAATGAGAAAGCAAAAACAGAATTTTAGAAATTTTGCAACTTTATTAAAAAGGAAATGCAGACCACAGATCGTACAGACTGCACAGACCACAGATCATGCCTAGAAAACTGTCCCATAAAAGTCAATGAAATCCCCTCCTGTCCCTTGTATCAGTGACCTAAGTAGCTGCTCTTGAAAGAGACTGGGGATCACTGAATTTCTCTGTTCTTAAAGGGGTATTCCGGTAAAGTAACTTAATTTTTGAAAATCTGCATTAAGGCTGCAAGCTGTGCCTCAACCAGAACCCATACCTATACATGTAACCAGAGCTTCAGTTTACCTTGCAATCCATTTGTCTAGCTCCTGTGTGAGCCTGCAACACACTGAGAGTATCATGGTGCCTGATCTTCCATCACAAAACTACAATCCCTACAATGCCTAGCTTTCCTGCTGTGGGTGTTGATGTTTATTGATTGGCTGCCTGATATCACAGTCCAGTCACGCTTCCTCTTCTCAGTAATCACCAGCACACTATCATTTAGCTAGAGAACAGATAGCAACACACTGAGCATGCTCGACCTAACAAAGGCTCAGAACTACAGGTCGATGCCATGGTAACTTATGAGGAAACACAGTGGGGAGCAGAGAAAGAAACTACTTTTAGAACTACTGAACGATAAATATGTGAAATTGACATAATATTACATAATTATTGATGATGAATTAGTCTAAAACATAAGTTATATTTATGGTAGCTGGAATACCCCTTTAAAGAGGTTGTCCAACCCCAAAGCAATTTTAGTTATGGCGCTGAAAGTGATTAGTGCCACTAGCACTCTGTTCCAGCGCAGAGGGTCTCGCTCCTGTTGCTTCTGGTCCCACTGGAAGTGTGACTTCCCATTCATTGCCACGTGCACCACTGCAGCAATTCACTGACTTCATCAGTGATGTATCCTCAAGCAACATGAATTCTGAGGCCATTTAATGGCTTAACGACGAACGGAATATCACACTTCCGATCAAGTGCTTGAAAAAAGTTCCAGGGGGGAGCTGAAACATTGCGTTTTTATGGATACAGAGGAGTAAGGCTACTTTGACATCTGAACTTTCCCTCATCATCATAAGATCTCAATAGTGGGGAAAACAAATCTGTTTTGTTCCTATTCATTGTCAATGGGGACAAAACTGAACTGAACTAAACGGAATACATCAGAATGCATTCCGTTACATTTGGCTGCGTCCCCATCACAGACAGAATAATGCTGCAAGCAGTGCTTTTCTGTCCTCAATGTGGTGCAGACAGTGTAAGTCAATGGGGACAGATCCATTTTCTCTGACACAATAGAAAATGGATCTGTCCCCTATTGACTTTTAATGGTGTTCATGCCGGATCCATCTTGGCAATGTTAAAGATTATACAACCGGATCCGTTCATAACTGATGCAGATAGTTGTATTATCAGTAACGGAAGCGTTTTTGCTGAGCCATGACGGATCCAGCAAAAATGCTGGTGTGAAAGTAGCCTTAAAGGGAACCTGTCATCTCCAAAACACCCCTTGAACTAGAGTAAGCTGTGTATAGTGTAAGTGACGTTGAGTCCGGTTATGTAATTGTTATCTTCATACTCACTTCCATTCCGTCGCTGTGCTCCCACAAACCTACAGTAAAATGCACTCACTGGACTCCACTGCTCACTCATATAATGGACACGACTCAAAGAAGAGTCCTCTCAATGTATTTTACTGCTGGTTTGTGGGAGAACAGCGTCGGAATGGAAGTGAGTATGAAGATAAAACTTACATATTCGGATTCAGCATCACTTACACTATACATCTTTTACTCTAGTTCAGGGGGTGTTTCGGAGATGACAGGTTTCCTTTAAATCTATTACTGTTCATGGAGTGCTGTGATCTCTTCTACATGCTACAGATAGTTCTCTGTATATCAGTACTTTGTATTATTCTTTGTATTATTCATTTAGTATATACCAAAAATGTAATGGACCAAAATAATTTACAATAAATTATATATATATATATATATATATATATATATATATAGAGAGAGAGAGAGAGAGAGAGAGAGAGAGAGAGATACAATGTCTTTATTGTCATTTATTTTGCTCCATTACATTTTTGTGATTTCTAAATGGATTATACTTTTGCTGTCATCCCATACAATGCACTGATATATAGAGATGTATAGTTTTTTTTTTTTTTTTAGCTAGTGAAATTTGTAATAATAAGAGTGTATCGCACGGGTAAGGTGTCTGTCTTCAATAAGAAGGTCCTGGGTTCACAAACCGGCAGTAACAATTAAGAAATAGAGACTAGAGATGAGCGAACATGCTCGTCCGAGCTTGGTGCTCGTTCGAGCATT
Organism: Rhinella marina; assembly: GCA_900303285.1. Classification (NCBI taxonomy): domain Eukaryota; kingdom Metazoa; phylum Chordata; class Amphibia; order Anura; family Bufonidae; genus Rhinella; species Rhinella marina. The sequence goes on along the minus strand of ONZH01030406.1, from coordinate 217,703 downwards.
AGGGTACTCGTAACTGCTCGATGCACGGACGAGTATCTCGCCATGCTCGAGGAAATGGCAACTTCCGCATCGTGCTTTTTTGGCGCCTAAAAACACAGCCAATCACAAGCCAGGAGACTCTACAGTACACCCAGCATCACGTGGGGCCCTTACATGTCGATAGCAGGGGTCGGCTGGCCTGATCAGGTGACCCTGGAATATACTACCGACTGGCCGCGGCGCTCGGCTCAGATGCCGTCTGGATGTCGTTAGGGATAGAGCTGCTGCCTTTCAGGGCAGTGTTAGGGCCTGCATTTAGTTGTCTGTTAGGCAGGGATCACCCACAAAGAACCCAACAGCCCTTCTAAGGGCTAGAAGACATTTTATTTTTTTATTTTTTGTCACTTGGCTGGCTGGCACTAGTAGTGCAGCTATCGCCATATCTAACCCTGTTTTTTTTTTTTTGTTCTATCTCAGTGATACAAATCAATTTTACTCAGCTGCGTGTAACCTTTCTGTGTGTCACAGTTCAACACATTTGCTCCCATCCGTATATACTGTCCAGGTGACAGTATATACGGATGGGAGTCAGTAACTGTCAGTCAGTTCTACCATATTTCCTGCACGTCACGTTCCCAAAAAAACAAAATATAAAAAAAAAAAATTATTATTTCAGTTGTTTTAGCTCAGTGATACAAATCCATTTTACTCAGCTCCGTGTAACCTTTCTGTGTGTCACAGTTCAACACATTCGCTCCCATCCGTATATACTGTCCAGGTGACACTTTCTGTACGTCACACAATACAACCAAGTCATTTGCTACCAATATCATCTACCGCTTGATCCAGAAAACTCTCTGTGCGACATTTCTCTGGGTCGCAGACTAAATAGCCACCGTTAACAAGGTGTCAGTCAGTCCTACCATAGTTCCTGCACGTTACGTTCCCAAAAAAACAAAATTGTAAAAAAAAATATAAAAAAACAAATATAAAAAAATATATTTTTTCAGTTGTTTTAGCTCAGTGATACAAATCCATTTTACTCAGCTTTGTGTAACCTTTCTGTGTGTCACAGTTCAGCACATTCGCTCCCATCCGTATATACTGTCCAGGTGACACTTTCTGTACGTCACACAATACAACCAAGTCATTTGCTACCGATATCATCTACCGCTTGATCCAGAAAACTCTCTGTGCGACATTTCTCTGGGTCGCAGACTAAATAGCCACCGTTAACAGGGTGTCAGTCAGTCCTACCATAGTTCCTGCACGTTACGTTCCCAAAAAAACAAAATTGTAAAAAAAATATAAAAAAACAAATATAAAAAAAAATATTTTTTCAGTTGTTTTAGCTCAGTGATACAAATCCATTTTACTCAGCTTTGTGTAACCTTTCTGTGTGTCACAGTTCAGCACACTCGCTCCCATCCGTATATACTGTCCAGGTGACACTTTCTGTACGTCACTTAATTCTACCAGACTAAACAAGTTTGTGGGTTTCAGTACACCAGGCCCGTTTAATTTTTTTTTTTATATCATACACTTATATACAAACAATGTATATAAGTGTATGATATAAAAGGGCTAAGGGTCGAGGACGAGGGCGTGGGCGTGGGCATTCAATTACTGCAGGGGGCAGAGGCCGTGGTCCTGGGCAGGGTGAGACAGTACCTGTTGATGAGGGAGCTGTGGAACGCCGCAGAGTTACACTCCCTAGCTTCATGTCTCAACTTACAGGGACACGTGGTAGAGGACTGTTGAAACCACAACAGTGCGAACAGCTGATCTCGTGGATTGCGGACAATGCTTCAAGTAATTTGTCCACCAGTCAGTCTTCCACGCAATCCACCCACGTTACCCAAGGGAGCACTCCTCTGGCTCCTCCACCTCAACCTTCTTCCCCCCAGTCTGCCCCCTCCCAGGAAAATTTGGAATGTGATCCGGCATACTCTCAGGAACTGTTTTCTGGACCCTTCCCAGAGTCACAAACCACTTCTCAGGTTGCTGCTGACCTCGTTCCCGATGCCCAAGTTTTCCAACTGTCGCAGTCTGTGGGTGATGATGATGACAATGTTGAGTTAGTGGAAGAAGTTTGTAAAGAGGTGTCAGACGATGAGGAGACACGGTTGTCAGACAGTGGTGAAGTTGTTGTTAGGGGAGGAATTCCGAGGGGGGAGCAGACTGAGGAATCGGAGGATGACGAGGTGACTGACCCAAGCTGGGTTGATATGTCGAGTGAAGACAGTGCTTCTGAGGCGGAGGCGAGTGCTGCACCAGAACAGGTTGTAAGAGGCAGTGGTGTGGCCAGAGGGAGAAGCAGGGCCAGAGCTGGTGCATCAGCAGCAACTGTTTCACGTAGTGAAGCTCCCGTGGCGAGGCCTAGATGTTCGCAAGTCTGGAGGTTGACCGACGGACTGTGGTGTGCAACCTGTGCCACACCAGGATCAGCAGGGGTGCCACCACTACTAGCCTAACCACCACCAGCATGCGCAGGCATATGAGTGCTAAACAACCCACTCAATGGAACCAAGGCCGTTCACCACCTCCTGCGGGTCACACCACTGCTCCTTCCCCTGTGTCACTCGCTGCCTCTGCTAGTCAACCCCCTGCGTCACTCGCTGCCTCTGCTAGTCAACCCCCTGCCCAGGACCCCGGCACGAGCGCCTCCCGCCGGAAAACCACACCTTCGCCTCAACGATCCTCCACAGTGTCCACCAACGTGTCCCAGCGCAGCGTTCAGCTGTCTTTACAGCAGACGCTGGAGCGCAAGAGGAAATACAGTTCCACCCACCCACATGCCCAAGCCCTCAACGTCCACATCTCCAAATTGCTTAGCCTGGAGATGCTGCCCTATAGGCTGGTAGAGACCGAGGCCTTTCGCAATCTCATGGCGGTGGCTGCCCTTCGGTATTCCGTCCCCAGCCGCCACTATTTTTCCCGATGTGCCGTCCCAGCCCTACACCAGCACGTGTCGGAGAACATCATCCGTGCCCTGACCAACGCTGTTTCTGAGAAGGTCCACCTAACCACGGACACGTGGACAAGTGCTGCTGGGCAAGGACACTATATCTCACTGACGGCACATTGGGTTAACTTGGTGGAGGCTGGGACCGAGAATGACCCTGGGGCCGCTCATGTACTGCCCACACCGAGGATTGCGGGGCCTACCTCGGTCACGGTCTCTCAGACGTACTATGCCTCCTCCTCCTCCGACCCCTCCTCCTCCACCGAATTACCATCCGTGGGCACGGCGCCTTCAGTCGGTAGCTTTAGGCGCAGCAGCAGTGCTGTGGGTAAGCGCCAGCAGGCGGTGCTCAAACTGCTGAGCTTAGGTGACAAAAGGCACACCGCCCAAGAGCTGTTACAGGGCATCACGGCGCAGACCGATGTGTGGCTGGCACCGCTGAACCTCAAGCCAGGCATGGTTGTGTGTGACAACGGGCGTAACCTGGTGGCGGCTCTGCAACTCGGCAGACTGACACATGTGCCATGCCTGGCCCACGTGTTCAATCTAATAGTTCAGCGGTTCCTCAAGACATACCCCAATCTGTCTGATTTGCTCACCAAGGTGCGCCGCATCTGTGCGCATTTCCGCAAGTCGAGCACAGATGCTGCCACTCTCAGGGCAGCACAGCGCCGCCTACAACTGCCCGCTCACCGACTGTTGTGCGACGTGCCCACGAGATGGAATTCCACATTAAACATGTTATCCAGAGTTTACCAGCAGCGCAGAGCTATTGTAGACTGCCAGATGTCATCTTCCACCAGAACTGGTAGTCAGGTCTCTCAGATTCCTCAAGTCTACAATGAGGAGTGGACGTGGATGTCTGATATCTGCCAGGTGTTGAGCAACTTTGAGGAGTCAACACAGATGGTCAGCGGCGATGCCGCCATTATCAGCCTCACCATCCCGCTGCTTTGCCTGTTGAAAAACTCACTGCTGAGCATCAAGTCGGATGCTTTGCGCTTGTCACAAGAGACGGTGGAGGAAGATATGTCGCTTGATAGCCAGAGCACCCTCCGGTCTGTTTCTCAGCGCCTATCGGAGGAGGGGGATGAGGATGAGGAGGAAGAGGAGGAGAATGTCGGCGAGACAGTAGAGGGTACCAGTGCTCAGTCCTTAACTCTTGAGCGTGTATGGGCTGAAGAGGAGGACTTGGAGGAGGAGGAGGAGGAGGAAATGGAGAGTCAGGTCAGTGAGGAGAGGGAATTCTTGCGTGTTGGGACTCTGGCGCACATGGCAGACTTCATGTTAGGCTGCCTGTGACCCTCGCGTTAGAAGAATTTTTTCCAACACCGACTACTGGGTGTTCACTCTCCTGGCACGGTACAAGCAGAACCTTTCCACTCTCATCCCTGCAGAGGAAAGGAGTATGAGAGTGAATAGGTATCAACAGGCCCTGGTGCACAAGCTGAAACAATTCTTCCCATCTGACGCCGCTAGCGGCAGAGGGCATGGTTCTGTGGGCCAAGTAGCGGGGGAGAGGAGGCGAGCAGGCAGCTTGTCCAGCACTGGCAGGGGAACGCTCTCCAAGGCCTTTGCCAGTTTTATGTCACCCCAGCAAGACACTGTCACCTGTCCCCAGTCTAGGCAGAGTAGGGGGGAGCTGTACAGAAAGATGGTGAGGGAGTACCTAGCTGACCATACCAACGTCCGTAGCGATCACTCTGCTCCATACAACTACTGGGTTTCAAAGCTGGACACGTGGCCTGAACTGGCGCTGTACGCCTTGGAGGTGCTGGCCTGCCCTGCCGCTAGTGTGCTGTCAGAGCGGGTATTCAGTGCAGCTGGTGGTGTCATCACCGATAAGCGTACACGCCTGTCAACTGACAGCGCTGACAGGCTGACGCTTATTAAAATGAACAAAGCCTGGATTTCACCGGAATTCAAATCTCCGGGGGAAAGCAGCTAAAGATTTAAATAACTTATGTATCCGATTCCTCTTCTCTACTCCTCCTCCTCCTCCTCCATATCGTCTTTGCCTAACGCTGACCCAAAAAACGCCATTTTTTAGAGGTCCAACTGGCACTCTTTTAGCACAATTTTTCAGGAGGGCCCCGTACAGGCCCTCTATTCAAACAATTTTTCAAGAGGTCCACCTACAGGCCCTCTATTCAAACAATTTTTCCAGAGGTCCACCTACAGGCCCTCTCTTCAAACAATTTTTCAGGAGGGCCCCCTACAGGCCCTCTCTTCAAACAATTTTTCAGGAGGGCCCCCTACAGGCCCTCTATTCAAACAATTTTTCCAGAGGTCCACCTACAGGCCCTCTCTTCAAACAATTTTTCAGGAGGGCCCCCTACAGGCCCTCTATTCAAACAATTTTTCAGGAGGGCCCCCTACAGGCCCTCTCTTCAAACAATTTTTCAGGAGGGCCCCCTACAGGCCCTCTATTCAAACAATTTTTCCAGAGGTCCACCTACAGGCCCTCTCTTCAAACAATTTTTCAGGAGGGCCCCCTACAGGCCCTCTATTCAAACACTTTTTCCAGAGGTCCACCTACAGGCCCTCTCTTCAAACAATTTTTCAGGAGGGCCCCCTACAGGCCCTCTATTCAAACAATTTTTCCAGAGGTCCACCTATAGGCCCTCTGTCCAAACAATTTTAACGGAGGTCCACCTACAGGCCCTCTCTCCAAACAATTTTTCCGGAGGTCCACCTATAGGCCCTCTCTCCAAACAATTGACGTTTTTTTCCGATCTTTCTCTCTCTCCAAACTATTTTTCCGGATAGCTGCCATATACGGTATTAAACTGAGAAGAATACGGAGAACACATGCTACACTTGATCAAGTTCATAATTTACGACTGTACCGGTTAAAGCAACAGTTTTCCCAAATCCAGTCCGGCTGTTGTCACCACCACACACGCTAGCCCAGGGGTCACTCCTCTGGCTCTTCCAGCGAAACCTCCTTCCCCCCAGCCTGCCCCCCACCTACAGGCCCTCTCTCCAAACAATTGACGTCTTTTTCCTATCTTTCTCTCTCTCCAAACTATTTTTCCGGATAGCTGCCATATACGGTATTAAACTGAGAAGAATACAGAGAACACATGCTACACTTGATCTAGTTCATAATTTACGACTGTACCGGTTGATGCAACAGTTTTCAAAAATCCATTCTGGCTGTTGTCACCACCACACATGCTAGCCCAGGGGGCACTCCTCTGGCTCTTTCAGCGAAACCTCCTTGCCCCAGCCTGCCCCCCCACCTACAGGCCCACTCTACAAACAATTTAGCCGGATAGGGGACGTATCAGAAGTTGCACTCATGTTTGTTTTTGTTCTTCTTTTATCTGCCTCCTGACCTGTGATAGGCAGAGCATGGACACGTCCCCTTAGCTGCAGTGGGAAAAACACTCCCCTGGCCAGAGCAAGCTCTTTTTCCCTTTTCCGTGTTCGAAAAATCCATTAAATATAGGGTCCCAAGATAGGGGACGTATACGGTATTAAACTGAGAAGAATCGATACCATACGGGTTAAAGCAACAGTTTTCCCAAATCCAGTCCGGCTGTTGTCACCACCACACACGCTAGCCCAGGGGGCACTCCTCTGGCTCTTCCAGCGAAACCTCCTTCCCCCCCACCTACATGCCCTCTCTCCAAACAATTTTCCCAGGTAGGGGGACGTATTAGATATTGTACTGATTTTGAATTGCCTCCTGCGATAGATGGGAATCGAACCCGCATCAACTGCTTGGGAAGTAGCTATGCTCACCACTATACCACCAGCAGGCACAGCAACTGATAAGAACAGATACTAAACTTGATTTTAGCTGCAGTGCCAGCATGAGCAGTGGTGTCACCTGCAGGCGGTGATGGACCTTCGTTGCACCTAGTTGGGTGCTTCCCTAACATGTGATGGGTATTTGCCTCGCCTTTCTTGGTCTGGGTGAGCACAATTGCCATGAGGGTAACCACCAGGCTGTTGCCTGAGAATTTGGGGTAATGGGGGGATTAGGCAGCCTCAGAGGCATCCATGCATGCTGCCCCTGCTGTTTCCTGTCCATTTCCGTGGTGTTTCCATCATTTTCTGATGTTTCCAGGTTTTCACCCAGCCTTCCCTAGGCAGAGCCTTGGTCCCCCGCAAAAATGCTCGAGTCTCCCATTGACTTCAATGGGGTTCGTTATTCGAAACGAGCACCCGAGCATCGGGAAAAGTTCAACTCGAATAACGAGCACCCGAGCATTTTAGTGCTCGCTCATCTCTAGTAGAGACAGATTTTAAATATACAGGGGTATCCCCAAACATCATCACTGTCAGGGATGATTCTATATATGCAAATAGCCATATAAAGAGTTGGCATGGGACTCCCAGAGCAGAGACTCCTAAGCAGAGCAGGAACTCTTAAGACACTCGCTCACAGCACAACAGGGCACTGTCTCACTGTACACATTACAGGGCCTGTAGGCCACTGCATAGTAAAAGGTAATTGGCCCACCGGGAAAATTCTCATTGGTGTAGATTGCCAGTCCACTTCTGCTCATTACCCTAACCTTGGTATCTAACATCTTCTTCCTGGATGATTGTATTAGCTGTAGACTTATACACAATGGATAGCTGATGGAAGAACACCTTCTCCTGAGCTAGATGCTCACTGAGCTAGATATGCATGTTTATATCCACTGGGATAGGGAGAAAAGTCACTGCAAAATCTGACCCCTGAGACTTCAGCACTGGCCTTTGTCCCATAGGAAGAAAGGATTGGTCAAGATTAAATCCGTCATCTGATTTTTATTTTTTTTTTATTCCTCTGACTGTTGGATTGCATTCATACGCCCTAATATGTCAGGCAGACCCACTCAAGTAGTCCAGATCAGGTTTTCTAGTTTTGGAATCAAAAGTCCCACCATGTGCATGTAGAAAGTATTCCGCTGAGGGTCACAGATGGAGCTTCCACTCGACGCAAGACTTTCAGCACTTGAAATCCCCTGCATTTTTCTGAGATGCTTTTCCTTTTCTGCCTGAAGTCTGGTAAATTCCTTGGCCTGACATTAATCCCAGTGGTGTTGAGTTGGAAATGATGTCCTGCATGTATGGGAGCAATTAACCTGGGGTTTTGTTTGCTATGTTTTCTGTCATTGGTTTTATACAGTAACAGGCTGTTTGTGCTATGATTTCGGGTGTGACCCTCTGAGCTTTGCTTGGCATCTGCAGTGAGAGATTACAGCTTTAACACCCCAATGGTCTGACCTGTCATTGACCCGTGACTTGATAAATCAGCGCCTCAGGGTGTTAACACACAATTAATTGCATAACTGGACACTTCAAAGGCTGTGAAGGACCTCAGTGTCAGACAGACTTGGGAAAATTACTTTAAGTCACACATGTATAGCAAGTAGAGATCAGCCACTTATTTCTTCATTCCCAGCTTTGTGTTCAATGGTCCCTCAACTTTCATATTGATACAGTATGTATAATTTGCATTAAGGAACACTATTCCTTTGAAAGCAACCTGTCACTGTAAAAATGCAGTGTAATCTGCACGCAGCCGGTTTTAGAGCAGAAGGAGCTGATCAAGTTCAGTATGTATAGTTTTTCATCTAAATTCCTGCTCATTCAGGGCTTTGAAGTCAAGAAGGCGGTCCTATGAGTGATTGACAGCCTTCCGTCTATGACTGTACATACAGATATAGCTGTCAATCACTGATAGGACCGCCTTCTTGACTTCAAAGCCCAGAAAGAACAGGAATTTAGATGAATGAAATACTTGTTCTACTGAATCTTTTCCAGCAAAACTATAGGTGAGTCTGCTCAGCTCCTTCTGCTCTATACTAGTCTGCCTTCTGCTCAGACACTGTATTCAGCATGATAGGTTTCCGTTAAGTAGATGGCATTTATTCGTAAAAGGAGTTTTTGCTTTTACATATCTGAGATTTGAAGGTCTGCTCAACTTTCAGCAACATCCCTACATAGAGTGAATTTATCAAAACCTGTGTTTCATACTCTGGTTTTAATTAAAACTTATTAAGCCAAACTTATTAAGTCTTAAAGGTTTTTTTTCACCTTTTGGAGGTATTCGTGAAGACCCCACGTTCTGGGAAGACCTGCAAAGGCAAGCATACATTCCTGCCCCCCACAGCTCGGTCTCAGCTACTTCACTCTACCAACGCCACTGCTTGACACAGAACAGCGGCTGTGAACATCTACTTTGATATCGCTCTAGCAAATTACTGGCTACATGGGTGACCTTCCCTCATTGTCTCACATCAGTTGGCCATGTGACCCAAGAGGGATAGGTATGCACTGCAGTCTGTCACTGGTTGCAGCAACATCACAGTGATTTCTCCTGAGGAAGGGGACTTATGTACTTCCTGGAAATGCATCAAGCTCATTTTTTTAATTGGAATAAAGTAATCTTTCATGATACATCCTTTGACGTCCCTGTGAACAATCTGGGATAAAAGAATTCACTACATCTTTAAAGTGATCTCGGTGAGGGAGAGGGTTCAAGTGTATTGTGCTTACCTTTTGCCCCCCTCCCTGGTGAAGTAAGTGAATCAAAGGTGGATTGGCCATAGACCTTACAGGAAAATTTTCTGGTGGGCCGATGCCCAGGGGGCTACCCAAGCCCCCTTCTCTGCCGCTGGGTGGGTATATAATAAGCTATCAGTGGTAATTAACTCTGTGAGAATCAGATACTCATGTACCCATCCAGTGACATGCACTCCTGACTTCAACTATGTCCCACATCTCACCTTCTAAGCCCCCTGCTCCTTATCTTAATCAGAGACTGGAAGATGACAAGAGAAAATGGCCCCTATTGATGGCCAACTCAGAGGCACAGCTTTTGGGACAATATATTGTGTGGCACTGTGGTATTTTGCGTTATGGTATTGCTGACCCCTCCCCCCCCACTTTTGTTGTCCCCGCCTCCTGTCAATTTAGACCCTGTTACAATATTGGGCCACTTTTAGGTATTTTTTTCCAGGGCCACTTTAGGTTTCCAGTCTGCCCCTGAAGTGAATAATTATTTTCCTTATCTCACAATCTTTTTCATATTTTTATTCTCTTATCTGATCTATTGGGTACACACCTGTAGACTCGTACTTTTGAAGATCTGTGCCTTCCCCACCTTAACCCTTACACTGCGGTGTACTCCCCTTGTTTATCCATTTTCTACACAATCCTGCAGTTCATCCATGTGTTTGGTTGAATTGATTTTTTACGGGTGCAACCTACTGACCAACTATCCATAGGTCTACTGAATTCATTTGATGCTTGTCCTTCCCCTTCCCCACCACCCTAACTGTCCCACCCTCCCAGTTTTAACTCTCCTTTTTTGTTTATAATCTACAGTTCTTGAAAGTGACAAGGGAAAAACAAAGTCACAAATTGTTGTTTCACAAATGTGACCTGCACCAAAATTTGCAACTTGTATACACCAAAACACTGGCATAAATTGTTTAGTAAATCCCCCCTTACTTTATTTTGGTGGGGATTTATTTGGAGAATTTGGAGGATATTTTTTATTTCTGAAAAACCTTTGCAGGATAGGCCTCCAAACTTGTTCTCCAGTTTTAGGCTTAATGATGTAGCCAGTTGATCTAGCGATATACATTTGAGAGGCATCAGTAGTGCTACCCACTTGGGCACCATGCTAGAACCAAGAGAGTTTCTTAGATAATGCTAATTTTGGGGGCGAGTGTTGGAGATCATTGAAAGGTTTTTGTGTAGCTTCTCTTTAACTTCCAATCAGACTTCATTCTAAGCCAGTGATAGCGATGTCATATAATGCTTGTTAGCCAACAGCTATTCCTCCAAATTAGCGGAGTGTCTAGCGGGTTTTAAAGAGTAGAGGGGATTAAACTTTTCTGGCAACAGTGTATCTGTCACTGCAGCAAAGGATTGGCCATGTTGAAGTTCAGCATGGCTGATCTACCGGATACTGACAGTCAAGAGGACCTTATACACATGACCTAATAGGCCGTCAAGCCAAAATTGTTTTGTTTGGAATAGATGTCTTTTATCTCTTGTATGGTCAGGTTGAGATTATAAATAACTTTCTCACTTGAGCTTGGAGGTTGCCCACTATCCTTTTGCAGAGATAAGCCATAAATGATGATTCTTCAGGATTTTCCAGGTCTATGGAAAACGTTTCCAAATGTCTCTTGGACAAACATGCACTGTATGTTCTGTTCTGTTCCCCTAAACCACCTGCATCTATGCAACGTAGAACAAATGGAAAAGAAATAATGTTACAGCAGAATTCTCTTGGGTCGTAGTAAAGAACAACTGCTCTGCAAAACACAAAAAAATCTAATATAGAGTAGACACCAGAGCAACTATATCAGAACACACATAGATGTCTTCACAGATAGTAGGCTGAAGTCCAGAGACACATGCGCTATAAGCATAGTCCTTGCCAACAGGAGGTCCTGTAACTTGGCTGTAAGGTTTAAATACATTAATATTGTATATTTAATGTTTATAGCAGCTTTCTTTTCTAGGATGATTGATGTTATAAAGGCTAAAATTCTCACGTCTTAAAGAAAAAATAAACCCTTAAGGAGAAATATGACCTAAGGCAATAAAATATGTTGTTTAATATTGGAAAGCAAGCCTAAAGTTTTTATCTAACACATTTAATAAAAAATAGCGTTATCTGGAGAAATGTACACTGTTATTTTAACTATATCAATGCAAACAATGTTACTTTCCAGTGTAATTTGTTTACCTTTTCTTTCACTTTTCACTCCCGTTATCTGGAGGGCTTTCTTTTATTTTTGTGGGTGGACAACAGCTTGTCACTTGAGGCAATCAAACATCTACATCTTCCAGGATCTCCCTGTATAGAGAGTAGTCCCTCACATGTAGCCCCAGAGGTACATGTGGTATGTAATACCCCCACAATTTCCTTCTCCACTGTCTAGAGAGAGGAGAACAACTTCTTGTCTACTTCTGTGTGGACATCACTTTGTTTTATACCTCTATGAAACAATGGTTTCATAGAGCCCAAGTATTAATAAAAGAAGTTTATGGGGATTGTGCCAAGAGATGTCCACATATAGGTGGTTCTAGCCACGTTTTTTTCCCTTTATGTTCTCCTCTGGAGGGTTGGCCTCTTAATACAGAGGACTCTTACGATGTCGTCGGCACCAACCACTCTTCATTGGAGGCTTTCCATTAGTGTTGTGCCTAATCTAGCACATAGTAATCCATTATGTTGGATAATTTCTTTAAATACACTTCTTAACCTTGAAATTGAAACACAGAGAAGAAAGAGTTGTGGAGTTATGAAAATCACAGGATTGATAGACATGTTAATGATGTGCAAATGTTAAAAAAACTGGAAATAAAATATATTCAAAGCATCTCTATTTATATTGTATTGAGTATGTGTGCCACACCCACACAAATGCAATGTACTTAGACTTTGCAGTTGCTGACCAATCAAATCCAAGATGTGGTCGATGGGAGACAAGTTCGGAGACGCTATAGGCCATGGTATCACATTTATAACTTTCAGGCTGCTCACAATAGCACAAGCAACATGTGGTCTGGTGTTGCCTGTGGATGATTCCTCAGATACTTTGGGGAAATGGCAGTACCACTGGTTCCACAACCAAAATAATGTAATGCTGAGCTGTTAGTGTACCTAAAATAAAAACTAGAGGAATTCGGCTACTGTACATTGACACCCCAAGCCATAATCCCAGGAGTAGGACAGGTGTGACATTGATTGTGAAGGCTTCTTCATGGTGTTGCCTACATGTTCTCAAAACCAATCTCTGGATCATTGCATCTGAGATGAAAGCAAGACTCTTCTGTGAAAAGGATAGACCTCCATTCCAGCCTCTATTGCTGTCTTGCTGTGCACCATGATAGCCTTTGCAAGCGGCGGCATAAAATCAATGGAACACCTGTAGCTGGACATCTGGCTTGTAGCCCAGTGTGGTACAGATACCTTCTGATGGTTTGTGTACACACTGTTTGCCATCCTAGGCTTTGGATGTGACATCCAATTTCACTTTTAGGCTGAATTCACATCAGCGTTTAGCCTTTTCATTCTCCTGCTCTGTTATAGGAGCAGGAGAACTGAAAGGATGGATTCACCACCTAACTGAACACTGATGTGAACTCAGGCTTACAGTACAGAATGGATCACTACACACCATTCTTCTAATCTGATGATCTGTCCATGCACAGGTTCATCTCTGTGCACCTCTTGCTGTTATTCCAGTTCGTTGTTGTTCTCCCAATCACTGTGACATACAAAGTTGAACTTTGCCAACATCTCAGCTTAGCAAGTAGTGATCTGCTGGAGTAATGAACCAAGGTCTCTCAGTTCAAGGATTCTGTCCCTCTCAATTTGCGACCAGTGACGATAATGGGCATTTTTACGAACAAGAGGCATCACGCAATCATCCCACACAACTTAATCCAACTTTTGAGGTTTCAAGTGGCTAAAAACTTTGCTTTTAAGCTAGGTTTTATGCCCATCTCACATACCACTGATTTGAGCTAGGTGCTTATGATCATGTTCCGATTTTAGTGATACCTACTACTTCCTCGATTTTCATTAACTTACAGCTTTCCCTTTTTCATGCAGCAATTTAAGTGTTGATGAGTGTATGGTATAGTACGGTATGTCATATAAATTCTCTATTGTTTATGTTTAATGTACAATGTCTATAACACTACTGAGCCTGCCCTATTAAAGTGGGTGTTCTGTCTGAAAAGCCTTTCTGTAGCCTTTTCTGTAATAAAGAGGCATCTGATGATCAGTTGTAAATAGTAGGAAGCTCTGCTGGTGCAAATATTTCTTCCACAGTGACCACTTTAGGAAAAATGTGGTATTGCATGAAACCCATTGAAATGAATATAATACATGGTTGTGCTCTAGATAAAGAGACATCTTTTTGCATTAATGGGACTGATGCGTGATACACGCTGGGCATCAGCTGGTTACCACAGCAACTGTCCTATCAGTGTGCAGGGCATCATGTCAGATAATGCAATTTTTTAGACAAACGTAGGCTGGTTGAGGTGCTATATGCTGCCTATCTACATGTAGTTCAGTCAGTCTACTGTGTCATGTGCTACTTCTACAGGGGGTGGGTGACTAGGGGCCCACAAGGGGATTCACTTGTTCCCCTGTTGGCCATTCTGAGCCTGTATGGCACTTGGGGGATACAATAGAGTTGGATAGAAAAAATACAGTTCAGTTTTGTTTTGTGTTTTTTTTTTTTTTTTTTTTGGGGGGGGTGGGGTCCTTTTTGTCACCAACAATATCTGTTCATCAGGCACTGTTAATTGGAATCTGTTACAGTAATATTTTGTGATGTTGAAAATATTGTATCCTGAGGCCATTGTATCTTGAGGAATCACTGTATATTGTATATTGGATTAAAGGTCCATTTTAGTCTAACATCGAGAAGTGGATTAACCTCTTTAAAGGGGTTCTCCAGGAATTAAGAAAAAGAAAATACTTAAATATTACTTTATAATAAATATATTCCCAAATACCTTTCATGACTTATAATGGCTCATTTTGTCTGGGGAGCAATTATCAGGGGAAACAAAATGGCCGCCATCCTATTAGTACACACAAAGCCTGTCCTAATCACACAGCAGTACAAGTTACTTCACAACACTGAGGTGAAGAGCTGCCTCATCCCCCTCTCTGCCCTACTGGTCAGGGATTATGATCCTGAATACAGCGGATAAGAACTTTAGCCGAATCTCTGGGGAATTTAGTACAGAGTGGATGGACAGGGCAGACTGTGGTAATGGAGACTGCATACAAATGCTGCTGCTCATTAGCCACACCCCACAATCCTCTCATGTCTCCTCATCATCTCCATTCCCACAGAGATTCACGGTATTCACCTGTATTCAGGATCATAATCCCTGACAAGTAGAGAAGAGGAGGATGAGGCAGTTCTTTGGCTCAGTGTTGTGAAGTGACTTCTCCTGCTGTGTGATTAGGACAGGTTTTGTGTGTACTAATAGGACAGTGGCCATTTTATTTCTCCTAATGATTATAACTAATGAAAGGTATTTGGGAATATATTTACCATAAAGTAATATTTAAATATTTTCATTTTCTTAATTCCTGGATAACCCCTTTAACAGGTATCAGCAAACTCCACCACTCCAGCTGTTCAGAAACTACAACTCCCAGAATCCTCCTTTCACTTCTATGGGAGTTACGAGAACAGCTGAGTAAATATGCATGCTGGGAGTTGTAGTTTCACAGCAGCTAGAGTGCCAAAGTTTGTTGATCCCTGCTCTATAAAATGAAAGTGAACCCCTCAGGGCGACACCAATAGGATGTTTACTAGGTGGAAGGAAAGGGGGATAGCTACATTGAAAGATCTGTGACATTTAAAGGACACAATTGACTCTCTTTGAGCGAACTGCATCACAAATATCAGATCCTCATGCATGGTCACTTTCCTTATCTTCAAATCAAAGCATTTTGTATGAAACGCTAATCGGGCCAGTCTCAGTAGTTGTCAGTAAATACCTGTGATGACTATATCAAATGTGGCCAGATGAAATGTTTCGTTACACTGCTTCATAGGGGTCTCATGTCTAGCATGTTGGAAGCCACATCACTTTCAGCCTTCAAATCCGGGAGTAGGATTCTGGAGGAAACTGATTTGCCAAAGAAGATAATTGAAGGGCTTAAGCTACTTTCACACTAGTCTTTACTATAGATCTGGCGGGTGGAGTGGCGTGCCGGATCCGTAGTGATAATACAACCTTGTGGATCCGTAATGAACGGATCCGGTTGTATTATCTTTAACATCTTTTAAACGGATCCGGATTTAACTCCATTGAAAGTCAATGGAGGACGGATCTGTTTACTAGTGTGTCACAGCAAATGGATCCGTACCCATTGTCTTGCGTTGGGGGTCATTCCGGATCCGTCTTGGTGCGGATAACTAGTACGGAGAGCAAACTGCAGCATGTCGCAGTTTGCGCTCCGGTCTGAAGACGGAACGGAATGCTTTCAGGAGCATTCCGTGCTCTTCAGTTCAGTTTTGTCCCGATTGACAATGAATGGGGACAAAACTGAAGCGTTTTATTCCGGTATTGAGCCCCTATGACAGAGCACTATACCGGAATAAAACAACACTAGTGTGAAAGTAGCCTTATACAAGTAAGGAAAGCTGTCATTAATGTATTGTACAATGGTGTGAATCACATTTCAGATTTATTCATTAGGCAATATTTGCCTTTGGTACTCTGCCACATTCAGCAGCCCCTAACAGATTGGTGGCATGCCTTAAATGTTCTCTTTGAGTAGTTAATCTTTTATATTTGACAGTGCCCAATGATATCTACTTTCTGGCAATCCGTTTTAACATACATCAAGGATACGTTGAATATCACATTGCCTTTGTTTCCTCAGGCACTTTTGTTTTACTCAGCGCCTGACTCTTGTCCCCTTCCTCTTATTGTGGTGACAACACTTTTGGTGGCTAAACGATGCCTCCTACAGTATTGGTCACGCCTTGAGGTCCCTTTGGATACCTTACAACATAAGGTCACTAAAACAGTCCCCCTTTTCTTCTTCTCACACCAGAGAGGATATTGAACTGCTAGTTACACCATTTAAAATTATAGACTGGTACTTAAATCGGTTTTACGACATTTTAATACTGATGACCTATCCTCTGGATAGTCATTAGTATCTGATTGGTGGGGTCCGACATCTTTTGTACCAGTTTCATTGAATGTGTATGACCAGTTTGAACAACTGTTTTGGCAAAATGGACTAAACTGTGTATGGCTGTGTCTGTCAAATGAATGTCCACCAGATGATTATTCAACTGCTGTTCAACCATCAGCCAACTTCTGTCTCATACTGTATGTGTGGCCAGCTTTATGGTTGATGTTGACCTTGCCATAAACAATGCAGATCATTCATGCAATCTGTGAATCGACACTTCTACTTCTACCACAAAGTCAATGAGCAATCTGTGCTGATGAATTTCTTAGTAGATCACTGTGGCATTTGTAGAACTGTCTAAATTCCCTGAGTAGATGTAGAGTTTATTTGTAAAATACTTGCTGTCTGCAGCCTCCACTAGAGGGAGCTTAAGAGTTTAGTGCATACAGCTTATCCATTCAGCTCCATGAATAAATAGGATCCATTAATCTCCTGCACAAGTATATCTGCTGAGACTAAACCTCTTTGTGTGACAATTCTAATTATCCAGCAGAGACTTAGGTGAAAATGCATGACTAATTGTGTTATGATCTGATGTAATTGTATGCTGCCTTCCTCTTCTCTGATGTTCAACCACAAGAGGAAACTCACAACATAGTTAATAAAAATGATTTTTACATTTTGCACAGTTCTTGGTCAGTTGAGTCAATGGCACCGTGGTGAGGCAGAACATTCTTTAGAGAGAATTTTGCTGAATATATTGTCTTCTTTATACACACACAGGGGTGAATTAATTTAAGCAGTTGTCCAAGATAATTAAAAAATTTGGACAAGCCTCCTAGTAGGCTGAAGTCTAAAGCAATAGTCTACAGTGCCATTCTCTGTGCTGTCAGTCCTGTCATCCTGCTGCTGCTTTTTTACAGCAGTGATGTGCCGGTGTACAGCTCATGTCCTCAGTGGTCTACAGCCGAGGACAGTAATTGGATCCAGGGTCATATGCATACATCTGCCCATCACCATCACAAGCAGTGCCAGAAAGACTGGACCAAGAGAGCAATGCTGGAAAGAAGGTAAATATAGCATAATTTTTTTTATTTTTGGCCATTTGGGGGCTTTTCCAAGAAAACCCCTTTAAAGGGAAAATGCTGGGTCACTTTCTCTTTGTCAAAATCTTGTATTGAGCAGCTCCAGTGGATAATGATAATAATGAGTCTCAAAAATGCATGAGCTACTGGCTTTCCCCGCCCATCTATTGCAGATTCAGTTGGAAAAAACTGTCAGCCAGAGGCAGGTGGGCAGGGAGAGCAGTGAGCTTATGAATACCAGGACTCATTAGGATGCGCTGGAGCTCTTAGGATTTAAAAGTGAGGGCAGCAGAAAACTGCTGACAGATTCCCTTTAAATTCTGTACAGCAGTTTACTGGTGTCAAAAAGTCACACATTTTGGCACAAACACCACTTTCACAAAAATTTGTAAATTTGTGATTTGGCACTAGCCACTGTTTTGTTGCTCCTCTTAATAATTGTACTTCATCAGACACTAGAGTAACTCAAATTAATAGTGGCATCTAAAATGCAGTCTTAAAAAATACTCCCCAAAATGTGCTGCTTTTAGACAGTAAATAGAGGAGGAGGTCTCATAGCAAATATAATGGAACCATTGTCTTTTATGTTATTTTTTTATATTATGATTGGCTTTACAGTTGTACTCCCAGGTTTTCTTTGTGACAGTTGTGAATGAAAATGATAGGTCCATGATGGTTATAAAATCCTTTGTATGTAATTGTCCTTCATGCTGTGAACAGGAATCCTTGCAGTTTGAAATGCATACACTGAAAATTACAATGTTTTGTTATGTTTTTAACGAAACTTTAATAAAAGAAGTCGTTTTAAAGTGCCTCAACATAGAAACACCTAGCTCTTGGACAGACATTACCTCCCCAATAGCAGCACATACCACAATAACACTCAGAAGCACCAGGTATCACAGTGCAGCACAAACTACCTCCCCAGCAACGCCAAATACCACTGTCCAGTACAAAAGACCTCCCCAGCAGTGCCATATAAGTATTACAGTGCAACACAAAATGCCACCAGCAATACTGGCAGTAACCATCTGTCACGAGTAGGCCTGCGTCTGGGATCAGACGTTCTGCGCGGCTTTCGAAGTGACATATTTGACAGGCTTTCCCTTTGTTTGTGTGCTCTTCACCACACTTCTTCCCCTCAGCTGTTGCTGCTTGGCAATCAGCTTTCCCCTATTTACCCGTTCCTCTGATATCTTCTACCTACTGGGTTGAGAGTGGTGTGGATCTCTTCATTTGTTGTTTTCCTGTTTGAGTCTCCTGTTCCTCCTTACGCTTGGAGGAACGGGTGTACTCTCTGGTGTCACTAGCCTGCAGGGGTTCCTAGGGTGTATTTAGATTAGGTTCCTGTGTATGAACATTCCTACCATCCAGGATTGTTCATACTGGTAGTCAGCCTAGGGCCTAGTCACAGGGTCCTCTGCAGGAGGTGACCGGTTCCCTGGTTTTGTCTGTCCCCATCCCTCATACGCTCGGTGTGGCTTTTCCCCCCACACCAGAGCGTGACACCATCCCTCTCCCACTGGCAGTAGCATTGCCCCCCAACAACCCCTCTCCCACTGGCAGCAGTATTGTTCCTCTACTCCTCCATCACTGGCAGGAACAATGTACAGGAACATCACATCTGTTTGTCACATCTCTCAGACTTGCAGAACAGAAGCACCAAGTGATGGAGGTATCTCTTACCTCCTGGGCTCTTCTGCAGTTCCTCCTTGTAGACTTCTGCGGAAGTGCTCACGGGGTAAAGGACCTGTAATCTTGTGATCATGATGTCATGACAGGTCCTTCTGCAAAGAAAAAGGCGGTCAGTCAGCACATCCCTGTGTGCAGGTGCACGCTGCCATGGCTAAAAACACAAAGGAAAAAAAATACAATGCAACAGCACTCTGCAAACCAACTAAAGTACAAAAATGCCACAGTAATAGAAAGTATTCTGGAACTAATGCTACGCTTATTTAGTAAATTTGAGATTCTTGGCAAATACATTTTGTACAAAATTATTTTGGCCCGTCTGCCAAACGTCAAGGCGATCTCTGTAAGACGGGAACCTAACACCAAGTGTTACCTGTTATGTGCCATAACAGCCACCATAAAATTCAGGGAGTGCAGGTTCCACATGCATGCTGGGTCCACTCTGCTTTTTATCATTTTTGGTGCCAAAATAGCCTCCAGTAAATCCAGGAAATGCAGGTACCAACATGCATGCTGAGCCCACTCTATACTTCTTCTGGTGCCTGCTGGCTTCCAATGAATGCAATGAGAGTCCACTGTATACCTCTCCTGGTGCCAAAAGGCTTCCAGTGAGTGCAGGGAGAGCAGGCTACAACTTTATATTTACACTAATTAAAATCAGCCCATGGGTCCTTCTAATAGCTACATGGTGATCTTGGCCGAGAACAAAGATCACTGTATAGCAGCGCAGCCAAGCCATAGAACTGAATGGGATTGTAGTGCTGCAACATGGGAGAGCTGTGACCTCATTCAGTTTCATGGCTGCACTGCTACACACCGAACTTTGGTCAAGTTGATGGGTATTGCAGGCAGGATTGCCCTGTAGCCCCAGCCTTACTGCAGGGCTTACATTTATCAGTGCAGTTTCAGTTTAAACATTTTGGGCAGTTCCCATACCCTTCTCAGCAGGAATCTGCCCAGTAGATTGCCAGTTTTGGCCTGTATAATTCTATTTACAGCTCCATAATTTTCTTAATTTCCAATTTTGTTTTCTGTGTTTTTAGGCCATCAGCTCTGTTATTGGCAGATTTGTGGTGCATCCCATGGAACTTTTCAGCCATACGCTTGGCAGGAGCCTTCGAAATATCATGAGAGAGATCCCCAGCCAGTGGCAGCTCCCTGTCTTCCTCCTATTTCCACTCACCTTCATTAGTATTCTGATCGCAAACCTCACCAAGAGGAAGGATGCCATTTATCAACAGCCCGGAGTTACCACCAGGTCTAGGACCACTAAGGCTGCTCTCATGTCTAGGACTTAACTTTTTTATCAAATATTCTAAAAAATTGTACAAATTTTAAATTGCAAAGTTTGTTTTATGGACGATAACCATGGTCAGTCAGTAGAATTAAAAGCGAGAGGGTGTGGGTATGAAGTGGGATAAAAAAAACACACTTTTGTTTACATTCCTATATGAAATTCTAGTATATGTTGTGGTTTGTGCATGAACACTTGGCTAGACTGTGCTGAAGCCAGTTCTAATGCACAGTTTATATTGAAAACTTAAAGGGCTTGGATGCTGCAAAGGACAGTATATGAGGAGATTTATTAAACTGGTACAAAGGAAAACTGGTTTAGTATCCCATAACAACCAATCAGATTCCACCCCTCATTTTCCCAAGGAGCTCCGAAAAATGAAAGGTGGAATTAGGGGCAACTAAGCCGGTTTCAGTTTTGATAAATCTCCCCCATAGACTTCAAGCAGGTGTCCCACAGAATATCTGAACATGTACATGTAAATAGAGGGTAATCATGTTTCCCTTTCCATTATCGCTATTAGGCTCCATTCACACGTCCTGTTTTTCTTTCCTGATTCGATCCTGATCCTGATCTGGATCCATTCATTTCAACGGGTCCTGAAAAAATCAGGATCGAATCAGGAAAGAAAAACAGGACGTGTGAATGGAGCCTTAATGTGGTTCCTGCAGCACACTCTTCGTTCATTTGCTTTATATGCCAGATGCTTTATATGATGATGGTGACAGTGACTATTAGAAACATTCTTTTGGCTAGCATAGGCCTTAGGCTTTCACATCTGTGGCGTTGTGATTCAGCCACCAGTTCCCGCAGAGAATGCCAGGAATTGGCTGGACCAAGCCGCAGCGTTCAACGGGTTCTGTCTGGTCAATTCTCTTCATTTTTGACAAATTGCGGCAGTGCCGGATGCAACCGGCAGCTGCAGGCGTGAAACTAGTCTCTGAAGTTCAGCTCACAGAAGGAATAGTCATGTTTTTTATCCCCCAAAATCAATTATGAAGATATGGTGTTATAAATGAGGAATATTTCATACAAAAATTTGCAAAGATTTTCTTGGAATGTATTATAACCATAATTCTCCCGTAATAAAGTTAAATGCATAATTTATCCTGCCATC
This sequence comes from Rhinella marina, assembly GCA_900303285.1. Lineage (NCBI taxonomy): Eukaryota > Metazoa > Chordata > Amphibia > Anura > Bufonidae > Rhinella > Rhinella marina. The sequence continues at coordinate 195,914 of ONZH01030406.1, read as the reverse complement.
TGCTATCATGAGGATACTCAACTGGAGGACCGTAGTGTCCTGTTTTCAACTGTCTTAAACAGTTGAATACGTACAATGGTGAAGCAGATGCAGCGAGCCCCGGAACAGCCTGTGCAGATTATGTGAGTGGTAGTGGTCCTGATGAAGTGTTGTGTCATGGTCATGGTGTACTCCCTCAGGCCATTGTTCTCTGGGGATCAGTGCAGTTGAAATGTAGATCTGGAAAATGAGGTCAGAATTAAACATAAAGGGGGGAATTTATCATGAGGGGAAAATTTGAAGTCAGTTTTGCTTCAGTCTGCGTTGGGGTACTTTATGCCACATTTATCAAATGTCTCAGATTACTTGATAACCTTTTCCTCCTCCTGAAGTGAGATTGCGAAGTCTCAATGATAAATCTGGAGAAAAACGTATTGATAGAACTGGAGTGAGTGGTGTAAAAATGCAAAAATTTGCATAATTTTGCGCAAGCGAATGCAAAACGTCACAAAATTTTGAGGACATAATTCTTCACCATTTCCCTGCTGCCTCTAGTTCAGTGCAAGTTGGTGTGATGATGTGACGTCATCATGCCTGCTGTGGTCAGCCACAGACAGCACAATGCAGCAGAGCAGACATGCTCCACTCTGTTCGTCAGGGGAATGTGGGGTAGGTTAATATTCAAACTGAAGGCACACTTTGTGATGGGGGCCATCTAATGGGGCCTAACTGTGAGGGGATCACTAAAAGGGGCATTACTAATTGGGCACCATTACTGTAAGGTCGACAGAAAAGGGATTAGATGGGATTAAAGCTGTGGCTAATTCTGAAGAAGTTAATTACAGCTCTACATGCCACTGGTTTTTGTTTGTTTGTTTTTTGGGGGGGTTTCAGCTCGGAACTTCACCTGATACCATACCTAGGTATGTGGACCTTTACAACATGTACTTTAGTACCCATGTGTTTATAATTATTTTTTACAGTTTTATCTGTTCCATTTAATAGGAACACATCATTGTTGTGTCGTTGATTTGGTCATTAGCAATAAACACTCCAATTGTTGTACTTAGTTGTCTGAGAAAAAAAAATACAGCGAAAGACCATCTCAAGACCAAGTTTTCTGTAAAGGACTTTCAATTCTCTTATATCTAATGTATATTGCCCACTTGCTTGAAAAGATCATTTTTCAGTGCAGTTTTGGTCATCTGAAAGAGGTTTCACTGTACATGTGGGACAAGGCAAATGTATAATGTTTCCCCTAACTATAGGGAATGTGATGCATATTGCGAGCAATAACTTTTCATGTATGTCTTTTTTCCCATTGTTGTAAATACTGTACATCTATTGTTAGTCTGAAGCAAATAAGTGGCCATATAGGGTCTTAGTTCATTAAAGTACTTAGAAGCATTCTAATGAATGAAGTATGTTGAATTTTGGAAGTGTCTTCTATAGTGTCTGCAACCTGTGGCTCTTCAGTTGTTGAAATACTACAACCCTCATAATGCTGGAAGTTACAGTTTCTCAACAGCTGGGCTCACAAGTTGGAGACCCTTTGTTCAAGATTATGTTTAGTGAGTTTGTACCTTGTCGATGTCTTGGAAGTTCTTAGGCCTCATGCACATGACTGTGTCTGTATTTCGAACCATGGATCCCCAAAATAACATTTTCCATATGCAATCCATATTTTTCTCACTTCTGTTACTAGAAATGACTATACTTGTCTGTAATACGGACAATAATAGGACATGTTCTATAATTTGTGGAACGGAGACAAGGATGCAGGCAGCACATGGATGACATCTGTGTGCTGTCCGTTTTTTTCCGGGCCTGTGGAAGTGAATCGGCTTGTGTACAATCTGCAAATAATGCAGATGAGACATGGATACAAAATACGGTTGCATGCATGTGGCCTTATTCACATTCTAGTGGAACAACTTTGGAGATCTTGGACTAGCATGGTAATGATAAGAAGAGCAGTAGTCCAGGATTAGAAAAACATGGCTGCTTTTTTTTGCTTGTTTTTGATTGAAGCAATTTCAATCAAATAATTTCTCTGTGTTCTAGAGTACAAGATGCACTTTCATCAACACATTGTTTTAAAAGTAATGAAGAACTCATTCTGTTCTGAACTTTTTTTGTGACAGAGGATCAGAGGAACTTGCATCAAGAGAATAGCATTTTAGGGTTCAGCCTTGCTGGATGCCATTCCATTGTGTTTCCTCCAAGGGGACCAGGAGACACAGATGTTTCCGACCTTCTGAGAATTTTTAATTAAGTGATGTGTAATGCCATACTATTTACATCTCTGTCAACAACTGTTACAAATAACAAACCTAATAAATTGTTTCTTCTTTAATAAGGGGAATGTTTTAGACCTCCTTAATTTTTTATAAAACCACAAACCATTATTTATGTCTTCATCTGGATCAAGAAGAATTTCTTGTCTTATTCCAAAAAAAGCATTTCAGATTCCTAAACTAGACATTGATTAATTTATTTGTAGTTGTGCAGGAGGAGGGCGAGACCGAGGGCTAGTCTGGTCCACAAGACACAGAATTTATCTCCATGGGGACTCAGAAGACGTTTGATCAAAGTGTGTTGTACTTCATTCAGCTGATAAATATTTATGTTCTACAAATGCAGATGTTTCATGTCAACCCACAGTGTCCAAGAAAACAAGTGGCCTTTACCAGCACCCAGTATAAAAAAAACGACAAATCTGTGAGACAATCTCATTTAACCTAGAGACAGTTTGTAATGGTAAAAAATACACACGTCCTTCCAGTTAGGCTCAGATCCTGCAAAGTTGATCCACAAGAAGGCAAACAACCCAATTCCAATCTGGTAATCAGAATAACTCCCTGGATCAAACACCCTTTTCCAGAATTCTAGCGTTTATCAATTGTAATATAATTATCTTCAAAAAATACATTCAAGTCCCTCTCGAACTCTTTTAGTAAGATCACCATCACCACCTCTTCCAGCAGAAAGTTCTATAGTCTCCTATGATCTGGTTGCTACAGTCAGCAGGCAGCATAGGTCTCCAGCAGTCTGGTTTGGCAGAGAAAAGTCTGCCGGACATTACCGGAATGCCCTCCGACCTCATTGATTGTAATGGGATGCAGCGGAGATCAGCCCGCTACCTGGCAAATATGCCAGGATTTAACTGGAAAAAAACGCTGCATGGAATGGATTTTGTCCAGCCTAATTGCATTCCATGCCAGAACCGACTGCCAGAGAGCTGTGCCGCAAATGTGAAAGAAGCCTAAGTTTCTAAACATTTGAATGTCCCTAGGGGTGCACTGCCTTATTGGATTATTGTGTCCATCTATTTTCAGGTGTCAGAATATTGAGAAGGGCTAGAACTGTGGTGTTAATGTTATTAAAACATAACCTTTATCATTAAAAAAAATAATAAAAATGCCCTAGTGTTTCAACACATATAGAGCTCATCAAAAACGGGTACTAAACTAACGTCAGGTCTAAGGAGAGGTATGGAGTGATTGCTTTCTGAGTGGTCAGCTATTATGGATCAGTGTCATTATTTCTTGCAGATATTGGGATTAGATGTACTGTTAGCATCGCCCAAATGATCTGTTGCGTGGTGCACTACAGCGGATAGCTTAATATGATGGGAGGGGTGCTTTTTTCCCTATATAGCTTTATCCTCTATTAGGTATTGTGTTGAAGATTTCCCTTAGCCAGATATGAGCGGAGCACCCAGCCTGAGAAGGGCAACCCCTGATCCAGAGCTGGAATCTAACCCTGGCCTGGCTCTATAACCTTAATTGCTTTGCTCAAGCCTGTACACATTTCACTAGAATTGCAAAAAAAGTTCACTTGCAGCGCTCACCTGCACACTGAAGCCTCCAGAGCACGAACGTAGCCTGGACTCGGCTGTAGCATATGATGTAGAAATCCAAAAAAAGTTCAGCTCCTTTAAATGGCGATATCTTTATTTCAAGTGGTAAAATCCACCAGGAACATACAGTATAAATCTACGCAATTTTGGTCCTTACTTATGACCACAATTTTGGTCCTTACGTCATGAGTAAGGACCAAAATTGAGGGGTCTGAAACGCGTAGATTTATACTGTATGTTCCTGATGGATTTTACCGCTTGAAATAAAGATATTGCCATTTAAGGAGCTGAACTTTTTTTGGTTTTCTACAACATTTCACTAGTATGAATGATCCCCTGCCCAAATAGTTATGATGTCAGACCCATATCATCTTGGAATGGGCTGGTCGAAGCTCTCAATCCACCAGCAAGGTCGGCTGAGTACACTGGTTTTCACATTGAAGAAACAATATGTGGGAAGAAACATTAGGCGGAGTCAGCAAGGGTATTATGAAGGGTTTAGTGGGCGGACTTTTTGACCAAGGGACCAAGGGTGTAATAGGCATTCTGGTTGTAAACAATGGAGAGCAGTGGGAGCGTGGAGATTGAAGTGAAGACGAGGGCCACACAATTAAATGACCTTTTTAAGATCCCACACAACCCCTTTAATGTGTTCATTTAGGTCCCCTGGTGTAGTGCATGCAAGAGATCCACCGGCACTCTATATGTAATACTTTATGATCCCAATTGCCATCCCTGTTATTTGGGAGGGATCATGATGATGCCTGTTGATTGTATGGATTTGATTTGACCTTGATGTACTCTATGGATGTATCTTGATATACAGTAGGAGTGTCTTTTTATTCAGGATATTGTTCTTATGTTCTCTAATACTATTATTTTTCCAATAAAATCCAGGGATCCTGTGCATTGTGCTAATTAAATGACCCCACAAGATTTGCAGTTGATAAAGTTCGTAATCTGATATTGTTTCTTTGGGAACTTGTGAAGTGTTATTATTTCAGGTCCTTCACCTAATGCCTGTGGCAGATCTGCTCTTAATATGCCCCAATATTTTGAATAAATCTTCTGACTTCTCCATGTCCTGTATCAAAGGTGCCAATCATACGGATGTTTCCCATTGTTGTTTCTATTTTTTTAGGGATCAGGAGGTCAGTCCTTCTGAAAAAGCCCCCTTTAGAATATAATCCGGGTATCTGGGAAAGAAAAATCGCCATCTGAGGTGGTCCGCCTGATGTTAAAATCTTTTTATGCTGGAGCAGTACCTGCGTGCATATAGGTCCTGCCCCTCCAGGACCCATTTCTTAAGGGCATGGCGCTATAAGAGACTGCTAGTTTCTTGTATTTTATTTATAAATTTCCATTTCAATGTGGCCTCCTGCCCCTCGTTTTAGCATCTCATTTAGAAACACTAACTGATCTTCATGATTCTGAGTCCCATGTGACTTTTATCTTTATGCAAATTAAGCAAATTAAGAGTCTAGGAATGTATGATTTTGCTAATGCACTGTGGTGAATATGTAGGTATTCATTCAAAATACTTTGCACACAGGTAAGTATTCTCTCCTCTACACATAACGCTCCCTCCCTTGAATACTGACTTATTGGTTTATACCGAACTTATTTTGAATAAACACCTACATATTAGATCTTCTTTAAGTTTCCTTTCAAGTATGTCTTTGAAGTGTAGGAGGAGACCAGAGGACCCAGAAGAAAACCACAAGAAGAACAAACTCCATGCAGATGTTGTCCCTGGTTGTCCTTGGATTTGAACCTAGGATGACCCCAGTGCTGAAGGTCCAGTACCCTGGGGGTATCTGCAAATCTATTGTATATAATTTTGTATTATATAGTTATGTATTTTCTGTATTGGCCGTGCATTTCAGTAAGGGAAGACCAAGAAGGCAACAGGGCTAATCATGCTGTCCCTCCCCTCTTGTAAGGAGTGGGCTTACCCCACTTCCTGCCAGGAAACACTTCCTGCAAGACTGAAGGCACACTGAATAGCTACTGTTCCATGTAAAGATTCTCCAGAGAGACCAACTGAATACTTCAAAAGAAATAAGAACAAAAAAGTGGCTCACCAACCAAAACCAATGGAAGCGGGGTGCTCTTATCACAGGCTTACCCAATGCTTAAAAATAGGTACAACTTTTAGAGTAGGAATGTTGATAGGCACACCTTCTATCTGTCTGTAAATATATTGTAAGGGATCGCTCTCTCCCGGGGGTCGGCAATGACAAACTCTTCATCAAACGAGGGGTTTCCAGAATCAAAACCGTGCTTTATTGTCTCACTTTATGCACGATCTTTTCCAGTTATAACATCACTGGGCAAGGCACAAGCACCATAAAGCATGAATACAAAAATAAACACCTGCCCGTCTGGGCTCTAACTAACATGTAGGTTTCTATCTCACCTCTAAGTCACCGTTCACACAAGTGGATAGATCCGGCTTCTTTCAGCCTCATGGTCTGCCAGCCGTGCAGCCTTCAAACACACAAGTCTGTTCTCTGGGCCTTTCTCTCACCAGACTCCCCCCCACTGAGGATTGCAGCTGACTTTAAATCAGAACCGTGGACATGGGCCACATGTGAAACTTGGAGTGGATCATGGGGAATAAGCACCCGCCCAGCTCTTTGCTTATTCCCAATAAAGCCAGGTCCGGATTAGCTGAAACCAGCCATGCTAAGTAATAACAGTGTCCACCATCTATTCTAGTGGACACTCTAGCTACTGGCTTTTACTCCACCAAGGGCCGGGCACCTTGGTGGCACGTTCCATAAACACAGCAAACTATGGTATGCATCTCCTCTAATAGGTTTCCTGCACCATTCTAAGAGACACATACCTTCCCCCATATATGAGGCCTGTCACTGCCTCACAAAATATATATATATATATATATATATATATATATATATATATAATAAGATAAATAACATATAAAATAATGTAGATATTTTATTATAGATATATATGAATCAATAAAATGTGTTTTTGTATTATATTAGTCACCAGCGCTGGGATTGGTTCATGCTAAATACAAACTTAAATTATTATAAAAATATATAGAATCCATCAAAAGTAAAACAGCAAAAATATATATAAAAATGTATAAATAAAATGAAATTCGGTGGAATCAAGTATAACAGGGTTCGTCTGGTAATAGCTCCTATATTCTGAGAGGAGCCGTGATTCCCAGTACTATTGTTTGTAAGCACTGTAATGGCCAAGTCCGATATATTTAAGAAAGTTCAATGTACATTACCCTTCCAGAGGACTGTTTCCTATATTCTGTATTCTGTTAGGATAATCCTCTGATAGATTGTGTGTAGCTCCAGTAAGCTATGTATAGCTTCAATGAGCTTTATGTAGCTCGATCCGACAGCACGAAGTTGCAGAGTGCGCACGCTTTTACAGTGTCCTGGGAAGGGATTCCGTAAGGCGGCGTCCCACGTGGGTGCCCGCTACTGAAGACGTTGCTTGAGCGCTTCTACCGCTCTAGTTGTCCGCTTTAGTCATCCATGCTCTATTAGTTCTATTATTTATGCGCGCTTGTAGTTGTAGATATTCTTGTAGATATTCTTGTAAAGCGGGCTTTATATTTCAATATTGGTTAGTTGTTGCTTATTGATAGCTTTATCAAAATAAAACATATAATCCAAATAAAATGTCACTGTATGTCCAAAATCAAATATAATGCAAAGCCAGTCCTCTGTCCTCCATACAGCCAGACACGTTTCAGGCGTAGTATCTTGCCCCTTCCTCAGTGGCAAATGGATTGTAACTTGGGACTGGCAGGTTTAAATAGTTTGATGAGTGTAATTGATCCAAGGTCCTGGATGACATCATCAAATGGGCTAGTTTCAAAAGCAGAACTGGAATCTTAAGTATTCAAAAATAGGACTGGAGTTTTTAACATATTGTGCGTATATAAAGACACAGATAGTTAATCTTAAACAAAAATAAGTATCAGTGTACAACTGAAAAAGATGTAGTTATTAGGAAAATGGTGAGTGATTAGTATAAATGTAATATCTTTCCTCTATTTGTGAGCACTCTCTATTGTGTCCTATGTTAATCCTAAATCTCATAGTGCGTGTTCATGGCCTATATAATATTAAGTGTGATCTTTTGTTGGGTTCTTCTTGGCATGTGCTGAAAGATGGTGAGTAACAATGTCACATTTATTTTTTATCATTTTTGTTCATTATTTTCTATTTTTTGTTTTTTTATTATGTGCTATTTTTGTGTTATTTTATGTGTTTTCTCTTTTTCTTTTCCTTTTTTTTCTCTTGAGAAAGAGAAAACACATAAAATAACACAAAAATAGCACATAATAATAAACAAAAAATAGAAAATAATGAACAAAAATGACAAATAAAAAATAAATTCAAGGTGAGCACTTTGTTTCAGAGAAAAATAAACACTTTGCTGTGAAAAAGAAAAAAATACATATTTTACAAGAAAATATCACTTTTTCTTTTCATTTTTCTTTATCATTTTGACAAGGGATAACAGGATAAAATGCACCCCAATATTGAATATGGAAGCACCCCATATGTGGTCATAAACTGCCTTATGGGCACACCCCACGGCTCAGGAGGGAAGGAACGCCATATGGTTTTTGGATGCCATATCACATTTGAAGAAACTCTGAGGTATGCCTAGAAAGGAAACCACCCAAAAGTGACCCCATTTTGGAAACTACACCCCTAAAGGCATTCATTGAGGGGTGTGGTGAGTGTATTGACCCAAGAAGTGTTCATAGAATATAGAAACACTTGGCTGTGAAAATAAAAAAATATATTTTTCCAATTAAATGTTGCTTTAGCCCCACATATTTCATTTTCACAAGGGGTAACAGGAGAAAATACACCCCACAACTTGTTATGGGGTTATTTTTTCCTGAATACGTAAACACACAGTTTGTGTTCGTAAACTGCCGCTTAAAGGCTGTGCAAGCACTACATATATTGCACTAGATGTACCCCGGATTGGATTGCTTTTCATGGAGCATGTATTTACCAATGGGGATTACACAAAAAACAAGTTAAAACTGTGGCGGATTGGGAACTTAAAGTGGCTCTGAAAAAAAATCCTAAAAGTTGCCCCATGTTGTAGGAGGGGGCAAATTGAAGGTGAAATGACTGAAGGTGGGGCAACACAAATCAGGTCAACAATACTGCAATATACCATCCTACCAAAACCATATATCACAAAGAAGCACAATATATTGCCTCAAAAGCTGTCCCTTTGTGGTGGCCATCGACAGATGCCATTTTATGTCCTTCTCCAGTTCTCTCTGATTAAGACATGGAGCAGGGTTAAGTATTAAGATGTAGGTCAGAGCAGTTGAATTCAGGAGGGCATGTGGGTTGTAGCAGAGAGGAGGGCATCGGCCCTTTGGGAAATTTCTCTGTAAAGTCTATGGCCAATCAATCCCTGAGGTAAAGTATACAAATGCAGATAAATTTAAAAATGCAGTTGATATCCCTTCTAAAATCACTGAAACTAAAGTCACTTAAAAAGAACCTGTCAAAGTAAAATGCAGTGTTGAGTGAAGCAAAGCATTTGAAGTGGAATTCTATCCAAAGTAAAACTAAGAGTAGAGGAGTCGAGCCCGGGAACTCAAGATGACCTATAATGCCGTGCAGCCAGCCAATCTGCAGATAGCCACCCCCTTTGATGTCACAGCCCTGTAAAAGCCTCATCCTGTGCAGGCTCCACCATTGTCCTGTGAGCAGAACATAGGGAGATGGAAGCCTTTATTGTTCTAGTGCCCAGCGTGCCAACCAGTACCATCCAGTCTGCAGCCCTTAGGGGGGCCAGGTCATAGTGATGAACATCCTCATCTTTTCTTGGCCTTACTTCCAGTGTATTGTCCCCCCACCTCTCCAGCCAAACCCCATACCAGCAACTGCCTCTGTTTAAAGGTGCTGTACGGACATTAACAATGAAGAAGGACTATATAATGTGATCTTCATTAATAAATGAAAGGCAGCTGCAGGCTAATTGGTTGCGCAGTTCTTCACCACAGCATGGCCGTAACCCCACTTAGCACGGTTTCTCTGTATGGCCGTACCCTAAGGCAGAGTGGCTTGAGTATACCTGGTTTATGGAAATTCGTGCCAAATTAAATTAAAATGAACCACATTTCTTGGGGAACTTACTTGAAGCTGTTGAAACAAATTTTTCAAAACTTTGCTCATCATAACTTGTTACTGCTGAAGGACCTGCCAGACAAGATCACATCACCAGACCTGTGCACCTCCTTGAGGGAGAGAACAGAGCTAAGCCACATGCACACAAACATAAGCAATCTGTAAATGGCAGTTTAGCAATATAAGGCACCAGCTGTGTGAATTCCGTACAACAGATGCAGGCCCATTGACTTGGGTCTTCCTTCCGCAAGATACAGAGCAGAAGGACAGATCACAAGCGCTTCCGTGGGCTTTTTTATCCTTTCCTCGGCACCACAAAAGATAGGACATGTCCTATTTTTTTGGCATACATTGAGGATTGCAGAACCATTTAAGCCATTGGGTCCGCTCCACAATACAGGATTCACACAGCCAGCGCCTCTGCATTGCGGACCACTATTTGAGGTCTGCAGCACGGGCACAGACAGCTTACTTTCATGTAAATGCACCACTATGGGCACTAACCCTGGTCTGAAAGTGTCTGGGGTCTCTATTTGTTTAAGGCTTCTTTCTCTGCATTATAGGTCTCCAGCAGGCTGTTCTGGCCGAGAACAGCCTGCTGGAACTGTCTGGATCTGGCATTGCTGGATATAATGCTCACCGGCCCTGTTAACTATAATGGGATCCGGTGGAGATCCAGCCGCAAATATGCCAGGATTTGGCCAGACAAAAGCCTCTGTGTGAAGAGTTTGTATATGTTTAGAGGGTCTGGATCTGTATTTATTTAGAAAGGGTAGTCTGGTTTATTTTGGGGTATGTATTTGATCAAGGTCTATATTCCGAAGTCTATTCTGCAATTGTGAAATTTTAGGGATTATTTGATTTTATTTTATATGTACCACTATGCGCCATTCGCATGTTAACTTTGTTCTGCAGTTCAGTATGATGCTCACAATGCCACATTTATATACATTTTGTTTTCCTTTACAATTTTTTGCAAAATACTTCTATATTAAAAAATAAAATAAAAAAGGAGGTTTGTCACCAAATTTTGAGCTGTATGAGGGCTTTTTGTTTGCAGGGTGAGCTATAGTTTTGGTACTATTTGTTATGTTTTTTCTCTCTCTGTCTCAAATTCGCTCAAATTGAATCACCAAAAATTGTGATTAGGTTCCTCTTAAATTTTTACAAACGTTGGGTTGGATCGGATCCAATTAGTATCTAATCGCCTATCCACTCCATCCATTTTTTTTGTTTTGTGCTGTATACTGTAAGCTCTGTTCCTCTTAATAGTGCAGGATTTGTAGTCAACATATCACAAATAATGAGGATATTAACTAGAGATAAGCGACGTTTAGAAAAATTCAATTTAGCAGCTTCGTCGAAGTTCGCTAAGAAATTTGATTAGTTCCAAATTAATTTGTCACAAATCATTAGAAATCTGGTATACCCAGCCCATTCTGCCTAATCATATTCTTCCCACGTGGTGGCCGAATCTCAGTGCGAAGGCTTGGAATTTAAACTGCAGGGAGAGTGTATCACTGTGTACACCAGTGTGCAGTGCACCAAGATTCATAGCTAATCCCTTCTGTTAGCTGTAGATTTACTGTTCATCAGTACTACAGCTCAATGTTAGCGTCAGGTCCAATTTATCGCTGTGGACTTAACCATGCAGTGCCCCAAGATTCAAGTAGTGACCCCATGACAGTGTGGGGAGGGTGACGGCAGCTGCAGTGGCAGTAAGGCTGTGTTCACATCACCCTTTTTTTTCCCATTGTTCTGATCTGATCAATTTGATCCGTTTTGTCCATTTACATCTGAAATGGATTTTTATAACAGGGAAAAAAAGTCCTGCATGCAGGACTTTAATGGCCTCTAGCACATGGTCAGTATTTGGTCTGTATTCTGCATTAATATTTGATTAGTATTTGTAAGCCAAAAACAGGAGTGGGTACAAAACAGAAATAAAATGTCATGGAAATATTTGCATATCTTCTGTTTTTTGGACCCACTCCTGCTTTTGGCTTCCAAATCATGATCAAATACTGACCGTGTGAAAGAGACCTTATTGATGCTCAAAATACAGGAATGGCAGTAGAGGCATCAGACGGGTGGCAGCAGCCATTTTCACAATATTCCAGTGTGCCAGCACACTACAGTATAATCATTGGTGGCAGAAAGATATATTCTGTTGCATCAGGCACCGGTGGAAATCCTGGTTGAACAACGCCTAAATCATCTTTATGAAGGTTAGTCTCTCAACATTTTGGGAGGAAAGGCGAGTTCTCTTAGGGGTAACTATGCCTTTTGACTCACTGAACACCTTCTCTGATGCCACAGTACTAACCCGGCAAGAAAGGATGCACATGGGAAACTATGGCTATGCTTCATGTTTGCATTCCCAGTAGTCCAGGGGATCTTGGATGACAAGGTACAGTCCAAGTATGCCACCAGCTGCTGGTTGAGGTTCTGCTGCTGCTGGGTGGTTTCTTCAGAAGGCAGCTGAAAAAAACTGCTCATCAGAGACTCCAGACTTAAAGGGGTTGTCCGGGTTCAGAGCTGAACCCGGACATACCCTTAATTTCACCCAGGCAGCCCACCTGATGTTAATATCGTTGCATATCAGGTAATGTTGGGGAAGAGAATTTTGCCTGTACAGCTCAAGGAGTGCGTGTTTTGCATGGTAAGAGTGGCAGAAGTGCATGCACAGTTTCCTTAACATTTTTAACAGCTCTTGCAGTCCAGTGGAAGACTTGAGGAAACAGGTGTCAATGAGATTGAAGACGTGCGGCATGCAGGGCGCATGGGTCTGACATTCCTGAAACAACTCAAATGTTTTTGTTATCAGTAACATGGTTCCCACCTCCAGTTGGCAAGAAGAAAGCCAGTGTTCAATTTCTTTATTGATGATGCTGAGCAGTTCCTTCCTGGTGTGGCTTAGTTCACCCATGCTGACCAGGTGCAGAACCGTGTGACAACACCTAGCTTTACATAGATAATATGATGGAAGAGCACTGTGAACTGTGCCTAGAGGGGAGGGTGAGGACAAGGTGGAGGATGAGGAGGCAAAGGCGGATATAGGATCAGAAATCCCAGCATTTACAATGCTGAGGCGGCATTGTCATCACCTGGCCAAGTTGCTTGTGTGCCTAGGCCAGAACGACATTTACCCAGTAGGCTGTGGACGACAGACATATATTGTCCTTGACCATGGTTACAACTCCATACTCTGCTGAACACTGAGAGGCCCAAGGACTGGCCCACCTTCTGCTCAACGTACTTGTGCAGAGTTGGTACAGCATTTTTAAAAAAGTAATGTCGGCTTGGGACTCTCTACCTTGGGTGGGCACAAGCCATCAGTTCTCTGAAATGTGCACACCAACTACTTCTGCTTATGCGCTGTTGGATGAGTGCACGTATACTGTTGTCTTTTTGCAATCGCTTTGGTGATTGCGGTCGAAACAAGAGACGAGGAGGAGCAACAGGAGCAATAGATGACATTGAAGTCGATGTTGACGAGCCCTGGCTTGAGAGGGCGTGCAGGCAGGTGGGGAATGCAGTGGTTACTGTTTCAGGCTGTAGGACTAAATGAGTGGCATGGTTTTTCCATGCCACTTTATGTTGATCTGTTGACACAGGGCTGCCATGCCAACTTTAGCACCCTGGCCATGCCTCAACTTCTGCCCACACATCCTGCATACCATGATGCCAACATCGCCTGGTGAAAAATTCCCACAGTATGGCATTTTCCCTCCACCACTGAGCGATGCCTGCCTGACACTGCTTTTATGAACACATGCACTGCTAGTGTGTTCCTCTGAGGTAGTCTTCCGAGTAGCAGATAGTGCACCTCTCCTAGGTTTGGCTACAGATCTCCCACTGCTTCCACACTACTGGCTCATTGGCACGTTTCCACCTTGTCGCATGGGCACACTGTCGCCCTCACACCTTGATGATGATGATGATGCCTCCTCTTCACCTGGCTCCCACATGTCATTATCACTTCATCTGTCTCTTGTGCATGTCCCGGACCTCTTGCAGCATGTGCTACCACCCGACTGTCATCGGTAGTTGTACTCCTAATGGAGCATACACTGGACCTCTCCTTCAAGCCTGGACTGGCCTGTAACTGCTGAAGCTCATTGTCGCTGAAAAGCTGAGCAGAGCCGATGGCTACCATTACTTGGTGGACAGGTGAGAGCATAGAGGCAGTTCCTGGGCCATACCAACTAAGCGTGGTGTCAGAGGAACCCACTAATTCCTGGCTGTGTGTATCTGTTGTCACTAGACATCATGTTGAAGAGCGAGTCAGTACAGCTGGATTGTTGGTCAATACACAACTGCTGGATGACCATGGCAGCCCTGGCCTGTTGCTGCGGCTGCTTCCCCCCTGCACTAGAAGGTTGCAGGTCACATGATGTGTGAAGGGTGTCCTTCCCCCTAGGGCCCGCTAAGGATGTTGACACGCACGTCCCAGATGTAGGAATGTTGAGTGGTATATTTGTGGCCTAAAAATGTCTCTTGTGGTGTCACTGTGCTGCTATCTGGATACGGCTAGACCCCAGGCTTTGGCCCCAAAGCAATAAATAGGGGGAATAATTGAGGGATATAGGAATAAACGAGTCCAGACCTTAAGGTGAAATCCAATGCAGCTTTGCGTAGACTTTCGTTCAAACAACAATCTTGTGGATTTGTCTTGGTCCCAGCAGGCTTTAGCATTATAAACTGGCAGGCAAACACTTCTGCTCTAATTCTATTGCTCACTGCTGTACTGACAAGCTTTCTGTAACTTGGATTACTGCACTTTCCTCCTCGGTTGGACTTAAGTTGGGCCAGGGAACTACCTCCTGGGTTTTGAGGCTCTATAATGAGCTTCGCTGGCCAGCAGAGCTGAAGGTGTTCTAGCTGGCATGCAGGGCTAGCGTTGGGGGGGGGCTACAGGGAAATTGCCCAGGGCCTCCTCTGCATAAGAGGCCCCCTGCTGTCTGAAAGTTAAGTGGGCGACAACGGGAGCCTTTTTTCCTTCCCCCGCTGCCCGACTGGTTCTCTGCTGCAGCTCTCTGCTGCTCCCAGCATAGTTTCTCCCCCTCTCACCTGATCTCCCAGACTGCACTGTCTGTATTAGCATCCTGTTGCCACAGACATCGGACGTTCGGTGTGGGCGGAGCTAACATATCTCCGCCCACACCATTTGCCTGCACTTGCTCCAGGCTGGAGGCCCAAACCATACTGGGTTGACTGGGCGTTCTGCTGGCTATGACCTCAGCTCCTGGACTGCTGGCTGCTCCCAGGACTCTCTCTAATGAAAGCACCGGGCTTGTTCCCTCTCTGGCTGGTAAGTCCATCATGAAGCAGTGTCTGTGGGGGAGGGGGGTGCAGGGCTGCTGGGGGTCACACCTTCATTGTAACAGCCTTGCCCTGTCCTCATCTACTGATGGTCTCTGGACTGTGAGCGTCCTGCACCTCCCTGATTGGGGCCCCACTTTCAATTTTGCCCAGGGCCACACTTTGTCTAAAACCGGCCCTGCTGGCATGGGCACGTCCCATAAAACAAAAATACATGTACATAATTTACTTATTATAATAAGATGATGATAATGGGTAACCAATCTTCTATAAGTAACAGGAAGGCTTCCACATATGTGGGTACTCACGAATCATTCAGTCAGACAAACAGCAGTTGGTTGTGATGTTTTCCAGAATATCCAGTTTTGGATCAGGTTCTGTGTGACGTCTAAGATTTTCGATACATTGCCTCCAGTCACAACGTCAAGTATCTAGACATTCTGGATACAATCAATCTATATTTTTGAGAAGGGGGAGATAGGGAACACAATGTATTGTCCGGGATTCTGCCCCTATACACACCACGATTCCCTGTCTACAAGCAATCGCCCTGAAAGGAGAGGCCCCACTTCTCAGTGGCTGACCCTCAACCTGTCTCTTCCTATTATTATAATCCCATCATCATTCATAAAAGACCCCAACGCGTTTCCCCTATTGTAAGTCCGTAGGTTTTTCAGGAGATCAAATTATTGAGAACAATGGCTCTTAAAGGGTAGAGTAAGCGTTGTATAATGTAAGTGATGCTGAATCCGAATATGTAAGTTTTATCTTCATACTCACTTCCATTCCGACGCTGTGCTCCCACAAACCTACTGTAAAATGCACTGAGAGGACTCCGGTGCTCACTCACATAATGGAGAGGACTCAAAGAAGAGTCCTCTCAATGCATTTTACTGCTGGTTTGTGGGAGCACAGCGTCAGAATGGAAGTGAGTGTGAAGATAAAACTTACATATTCGGACTCAGCATCACTTACACTATACAACGCTTACTCTAGTTCAGGGGTGTTTCAGAGATGACAGGTTCCCTTTAAGATATGCCAGTGAGATATTAGTAGTGGCCAACCAAAGAATGTTAGTCACTTACTTAAATAGCCCCAATTTGCTCCCTCACTAGCGCATCCAATGTGCGCGCACCAGAATTCCATGAGTCAAAGCGTGTGTTCCACTGCTATGCGCACGCGCAAGATGGCCTTGCGTTTCAGATGTTCGGCGCATGCATCTACACACACAGGATGACCCCCTTGCCCAATTTAGTGATGAACAAGGATCGTTGTTAGACCCTTTTTGGTCTGATACACCATTTCTGGCATATTTATGAGCTAAATGTCAAGAATACTTAAAGGGGTTATCCCACGAATAATGTAAAAAATTAAAATCAGACATCATATAGTACATGACAACCTCTTTTTAACAAAGCTAGAACCAGCCCTGTACCTCACATGGATCCAGAGATCTCCACATTCATTGCTCTGCTAGATTTATATCAGGTTGGCAGCTCAAGGGGAGTGTCTTTTCTGCTGCAGCTAAGGGGGCGTGTCTCAGCTCTCTCTATCACAGCTCAGGAGGCAGTTAAAAATTGAAATTGAGCATGTGCGGCCTTCTCAGTGTATAGGTCAAAGAAATAAGAAATTAAGTGGTCCTATACAGATACATTTTATTGAATAACTCAGTAGTTATACAAAATTTTTAATTACATGCAATTACAAAAGTATTCAGATCCAGGGGCTGGTTCGAAAACTGTAGAATATTTTTCGTGGGACAACCCCTTTAACAAGTTTGTCAAGGATATCATGATAATCGAAGGAATTATTATTATTGTTTTTGTTATTAATACTATTATCTTTTTTATGTATAGATGAAGTATCCAAATAAAAAATGCTTTATGGGTTAATTTTTAACAAGTATAGTATTAAAAGTTATGTTTTAAAGTAGGCTAAATCCAGTGAACTCATAATACTTGCCTACAACACCATCCTTTGAATTCTCATTGATTTATCATGGACACGTCCAGCAGAGATGTGCCCTGCACACCCTTGCATAACATTATTAGGCTACTTTCACACTTGCGTTCTAAGGCTACTTTCACACTTGCGTTGTTAATTCAGGTACTGAGATCCGGCAGAGGATCTCTATACCTGAATTAAACTGATCCGTTTTGATTTTGCACATCAGGATGCATCAGTTCAGTTGGGATGCAGTTGTGTGAAATCAAAACTGAAGAAAACTGATCAGGCACTAAATACATTGAAAGTCAATGGGTGACGGATCCGTTTTTTTAGTCTCCTAAAAAAACTGATCCGTCACCATTGACTTGCATTGGTTTCAGTACCTGATCAGTTTTTTCAGTTTTTATGACCGGACACAAAATTACAGCTTGCTGCGGTTTTGTGTCCGGTCACAAAACTGAAAGCTGCCTGAACTGAAGACATCCTGATGCATCCTGAACGGATCTCTTTCCATTCAGAATGCATGGGGACAAAACTGATCAGTTTTTTTCTGGTATTGAGATCCTCTGCCTGATCTCAATACCGGAAAACAACAACGCAAGTGTGAAAGTAGCCTAAGGATCCGTTTGTGAGATCCGTCGCAGGTTCTCATAAACGGTCCAAAACTGATCAGTTTTGTCCTAATGTATTCTGAATGGAAAAGGATCCGTTCAGAATGCATCAGTTTTGCTTCAGTTTGCTTCAGTTCAGTCTCCATTCCGTTTTGGAGGCAGACACTAAAACGCTGCTTACTGCATTTTGGTGCCCACATGAAGAAACTGATCCAAACGGATCCATCATGACTCACAATGTAAATCAATGGGGACGGATCCGTTTTCTCAGACACAATAGAAAACGGATCCGTCCCCCATTGACTTTCAATGAAGTTCATGACGGATCAGTTTGGATCAGTTTGGCTATTTAAAAGATAATACAACTGGATCCGTTCAGAACGGATGCAGACGGTTGTATTATCATGACGGAAGCGTTTTTGCTGATCAATGACGGAACCAGCAAAAACGCTGGTGTGAAAGTAGCCTTAGGTATACACATTTTTGCAGGTCTTGGAATAAAATGCATAAAATGACCTTGTGTTAGCAGACATTAAAGATAGTAGCAAGGTGTAGTAGTGGAAACACCTGGGGTGTTACAGATGCACACTGCGATACACTCTCCCTGCACAAGTCACCATTACATACTAAATGGTAAAACACTGGGTAACTCTGACATGGAAAAGGACCTAGGAATTTTAGTAAACAGCAAACTAAGCTGCAGAAACCAGTGTCAGACAGCTGCTGCCAAGGCCAATAAGATAATGGGTTGCATCAAAAGGGGCATAGATGCCCGTGATGAGAACATAGTCCTGCCACTTTACAAATCACTAGTCAGACCACACATGGAGTACTGTGTACAGTTCTGGGCTCCTGTGAACAAGGCAGACATAGCAGAGCTGGAGAGGGTTCCGAGGAGGGCAACTAAAGTAATAACTGGAATGGGTGGACTACAGTACCCAGAAAGATTATCAAAATTAGGGTTATTTACTTTTGAAAAAAGACGACTGATGGGAGATCTAATAACTATGTATAAATATATCAGGGGTCAGTACAGAGATCTCTCCCATCATCTATTTATCCCGAGGACTGTGACGAGGGGACATCCTCTGCGTCTGGAGGAAAGAAGGTTCTCTGCTGCCCGACTGGTTCTCTGCTGCAGCTCTCTGCTGCTCCCAGCATAGTTTCTCCCCCTCTCACCTGATCTCCCAGACTGCACTGTCTGTATTAGCATCCTGTTGCCACAGACATCGGACGTTCGGTGTGGGCGGAGCTAACATATCTCCGCCCACACCATTTGCCTGCACTTGCTCCAGGCTGGAGGCCCAAACCATACTGGGTTGACTGGGCGTTCTGCTGGCTATGACCTCAGCTCCTGGACTGCTGGCTGCTCCCAGGACTCTCTCTAATGAAAGCACCGGGCTTGTTCCCTCTCTGGCTGGTAAGTCCATCATGAAGCAGTGTCTGTGGGGGAGGGGGGTGCAGGGCTGCTGGGGGTCACACCTTCATTGTAACAGCCTTGCCCTGTCCTCATCTACTGATGGTCTCTGGACTGTGAGCGTCCTGCACCTCCCTGATTGGGGCCCCACTTTCAATTTTGCCCAGGGCCACACTTTGTCTAAAACCGGCCCTGCTGGCATGGGCACGTCCCATAAAACAAAAATACATGTACATAATTTACTTATTATAATAAGATGATGATAATGGGTAACCAATCTTCTATAAGTAACAGGAAGGCTTCCACATATGTGGGTACTCACGAATCATTCAGTCAGACAAACAGCAGTTGGTTGTGATGTTTTCCAGAATATCCAGTTTTGGATCAGGTTCTGTGTGACGTCTAAGATTTTCGATACATTGCCTCCAGTCACAACGTCAAGTATCTAGACATTCTGGATACAATCAATCTATATTTTTGAGAAGGGGGAGATAGGGAACACAATGTATTGTCCGGGATTCTGCCCCTATACACACCACGATTCCCTGTCTACAAGCAATCGCCCTGAAAGGAGAGGCCCCACTTCTCAGTGGCTGACCCTCAACCTGTCTCTTCCTATTATTATAATCCCATCATCATTCATAAAAGACCCCAACGCGTTTCCCCTATTGTAAGTCCGTAGGTTTTTCAGGAGATCAAATTATTGAGAACAATGGCTCTTAAAGGGTAGAGTAAGCGTTGTATAATGTAAGTGATGCTGAATCCGAATATGTAAGTTTTATCTTCATACTCACTTCCATTCCGACGCTGTGCTCCCACAAACCTACTGTAAAATGCACTGAGAGGACTCCGGTGCTCACTCACATAATGGAGAGGACTCAAAGAAGAGTCCTCTCAATGCATTTTACTGCTGGTTTGTGGGAGCACAGCGTCAGAATGGAAGTGAGTGTGAAGATAAAACTTACATATTCGGACTCAGCATCACTTACACTATACAACGCTTACTCTAGTTCAGGGGTGTTTCAGAGATGACAGGTTCCCTTTAAGATATGCCAGTGAGATATTAGTAGTGGCCAACCAAAGAATGTTAGTCACTTACTTAAATAGCCCCAATTTGCTCCCTCACTAGCGCATCCAATGTGCGCGCACCAGAATTCCATGAGTCAAAGCGTGTGTTCCACTGCTATGCGCACGCGCAAGATGGCCTTGCGTTTCAGATGTTCGGCGCATGCATCTACACACACAGGATGACCCCCTTGCCCAATTTAGTGATGAACAAGGATCGTTGTTAGACCCTTTTTGGTCTGATACACCATTTCTGGCATATTTATGAGCTAAATGTCAAGAATACTTAAAGGGGTTATCCCACGAATAATGTAAAAAATTAAAATCAGACATCATATAGTACATGACAACCTCTTTTTAACAAAGCTAGAACCAGCCCTGTACCTCACATGGATCCAGAGATCTCCACATTCATTGCTCTGCTAGATTTATATCAGGTTGGCAGCTCAAGGGGAGTGTCTTTTCTGCTGCAGCTAAGGGGGCGTGTCTCAGCTCTCTCTATCACAGCTCAGGAGGCAGTTAAAAATTGAAATTGAGCATGTGCGGCCTTCTCAGTGTATAGGTCAAAGAAATAAGAAATTAAGTGGTCCTATACAGATACATTTTATTGAATAACTCAGTAGTTATACAAAATTTTTAATTACATGCAATTACAAAAGTATTCAGATCCAGGGGCTGGTTCGAAAACTGTAGAATATTTTTCGTGGGACAACCCCTTTAACAAGTTTGTCAAGGATATCATGATAATCGAAGGAATTATTATTATTGTTTTTGTTATTAATACTATTATCTTTTTTATGTATAGATGAAGTATCCAAATAAAAAATGCTTTATGGGTTAATTTTTAACAAGTATAGTATTAAAAGTTATGTTTTAAAGTAGGCTAAATCCAGTGAACTCATAATACTTGCCTACAACACCATCCTTTGAATTCTCATTGATTTATCATGGACACGTCCAGCAGAGATGTGCCCTGCACACCCTTGCATAACATTATTAGGCTACTTTCACACTTGCGTTCTAAGGCTACTTTCACACTTGCGTTGTTAATTCAGGTACTGAGATCCGGCAGAGGATCTCTATACCTGAATTAAACTGATCCGTTTTGATTTTGCACATCAGGATGCATCAGTTCAGTTGGGATGCAGTTGTGTGAAATCAAAACTGAAGAAAACTGATCAGGCACTAAATACATTGAAAGTCAATGGGTGACGGATCCGTTTTTTTAGTCTCCTAAAAAAACTGATCCGTCACCATTGACTTGCATTGGTTTCAGTACCTGATCAGTTTTTTTCAGTTTTTATGACCGGACACAAAATTACAGCTTGCTGCGGTTTTGTGTCCGGTCACAAAACTGAAAGCTGCCTGAACTGAAGACATCCTGATGCATCCTGAACGGATCTCTTTCCATTCAGAATGCATGGGGACAAAACTGATCAGTTTTTTTCTGGTATTGAGATCCTCTGCCTGATCTCAATACCGGAAAACAACAACGCAAGTGTGAAAGTAGCCTAAGGATCCGTTTGTGAGATCCGTCGCAGGTTCTCATAAACGGTCCAAAACTGATCAGTTTTGTCCTAATGTATTCTGAATGGAAAAGGATCCGTTCAGAATGCATCAGTTTTGCTTCAGTTTGCTTCAGTTCAGTCTCCATTCCGTTTTGGAGGCAGACACTAAAACGCTGCTTACTGCATTTTGGTGCCCACATGAAGAAACTGATCCAAACGGATCCATCATGACTCACAATGTAAATCAATGGGGACGGATCCGTTTTCTCAGACACAATAGAAAACGGATCCGTCCCCCATTGACTTTCAATGAAGTTCATGACGGATCAGTTTGGATCAGTTTGGCTATTTAAAAGATAATACAACTGGATCCGTTCAGAACGGATGCAGACGGTTGTATTATCATGACGGAAGCGTTTTTGCTGATCAATGACGGAACCAGCAAAAACGCTGGTGTGAAAGTAGCCTTAGGTATACACATTTTTGCAGGTCTTGGAATAAAATGCATAAAATGACCTTGTGTTAGCAGACATTAAAGATAGTAGCAAGGTGTAGTAGTGGAAACACCTGGGGTGTTACAGATGCACACTGCGATACACTCTCCCTGCACAAGTCACCATTACATACTAAATGGTAAAACACTGGGTAACTCTGACATGGAAAAGGACCTAGGAATTTTAGTAAACAGCAAACTAAGCTGCAGAAACCAGTGTCAGACAGCTGCTGCCAAGGCCAATAAGATAATGGGTTGCATCAAAAGGGGCATAGATGCCCGTGATGAGAACATAGTCCTGCCACTTTACAAATCACTAGTCAGACCACACATGGAGTACTGTGTACAGTTCTGGGCTCCTGTGAACAAGGCAGACATAGCAGAGCTGGAGAGGGTTCCGAGGAGGGCAACTAAAGTAATAACTGGAATGGGTGGACTACAGTACCCAGAAAGATTATCAAAATTAGGGTTATTTACTTTTGAAAAAAGACGACTGATGGGAGATCTAATAACTATGTATAAATATATCAGGGGTCAGTACAGAGATCTCTCCCATCATCTATTTATCCCGAGGACTGTGACGAGGGGACATCCTCTGCGTCTGGAGGAAAGAAGGTTTGTACACAAACATAGAAGAGGATTCTTTACGGTAAGAGCAGTGAGACTATGGAACTCTCTGCCTGAGGATGTGGTGATGGTAAGTTCACTAAAAGACTTCAAGAGAGGCCTGGATGTATTTCTGGAGGGTAACAATATTACAGGTTATAGTTACTAGAGATGATCCAGGGAGTTATTCTGATTGCCTGATTGGAGTCGGGAAGGAATTTTTTCCCCTAAAGTGGGGAAAATTGGCTTCTACCTCACAGGGGTTTTTGCCTTCCTCTGGATCAACGTGTAGGATAACTGGCTGAACTGGATGGACAGTTGTCTTTTTTCGGCCTTATAAACTATGTTACTATGTTACTCTCCCTCTCTGATATTATTCTTTCAAACTGTTTTTAGCAAAACTGTCCCTAGCGCATGAGCGCCTGCCACATCTCTCCATATGCTCAGCTCACAGGACACTGGCAGAGACATTGTGTCATGAGGCATTTATAGGGCTGTGACATCACAGGGGATGGCTACCTATGGATTGGCTGGCTGAAAGGCATTATGGGTGACCCCGCATTCCCAGGCTTCTTACTTTGACTTTGTAACACGTGCAGCCTCCATTTTAGGGAAAACTGTTTAGTTACCATGAAGCGTGAGGAAATTCAGTTTTGTTGCAAATCAAAGTTTTCCTAAACTTCGGACCAAATTCTGCTTCCAATGGTTCGCATTACTCAATGCTAACATTGAACTCTGGCCTTTAAAGCTGACAATTGGAGGTAAAATCTACAGGCTCCAAAGTCTGCCACAGCAATGTTCCTATGGATCCCTGTGCATAGAAACATAGTGAATCTTTCATAGACTGCAATGGCAATTCATTGTAATCTATGGCAGAAACAACATGATGATCACATGCTCAAGTTACCCTGGGAACTTGAAAAAAAAGTTTTAAAAATATAAAAAAAAATTAAAAATATAACCATTCAAATCACCCTCCTTTACTCAATTAAAAATAATAATAAAAAATAAAGATCATAGGCATTGTCATGTCCCAAACACCCGTATTGTTAAAATATAACTGTATTTACCCCATACTGTGAATGCCATAATGGAAATCTTTGGTCACTTCACCTTCCAAAAAATGTTTATAAAAAGTCATAAACACCCCAAAATAGTATCAATAAAAACTACAGGTTGACCCCCAAAA
Source organism: Rhinella marina (assembly GCA_900303285.1). Taxonomy (NCBI): domain Eukaryota; kingdom Metazoa; phylum Chordata; class Amphibia; order Anura; family Bufonidae; genus Rhinella; species Rhinella marina. The sequence continues at coordinate 171,745 of ONZH01030406.1, read as the reverse complement.
ATAAGCCCTCACATAGATCTGTAGACATAAACAAATTATGGGGGTCATAATATGGCAATACATAGAAAAAAAAGTATTAAAACACAAGAAGAACAATATAAATGTGGTATTACTGTAATTGTACTGACCCCTAGAATAAAGGTCACAGGTCAATTTTAAAGCATAGTGAATGCTGTATGTATGTAAAATCAAAACCGATAAAACGGTGGCATTATTGCATTTTTTCCACATTTTGGGTTAAGAGTAGAGATGAGCGAACGTGCTCGAAACGAGCACTGTACCGCTCGGCTCCCCTGCGCTCGCATGGGCGCAGGCAGCCGCTTCCGTCCTCCTCAGGAGGACGGAAGCGGCTGCCTGCGCCCATCCGAGCGCAGGGGAGCCGAGCGGTACAGTGTTCGTTTCGAGCACGTTCGCTCATCTCTAGTTAAGAGGATTTAGGTTTGGGCAGAAGAAGTTCAGATAGTGAATTATGATTGAAGTGATATATGACATGTTTTTTTAATTTTTTTTATTTACAGAAAACTTACTTTATCATTCATGCAGAAACATATAACAATACAGCAATAACGTACCAATCTGTGACTAGCTGATTGTTACTGGACTCTTCTAGTTGAGACACATTTCCCCGAGCTGCCCATGTACAATTCTTTTTATTTTGTCTTAATGTACATGTATTTATTTTATATTTTTACAGTGTTCTAGATACACCTTATATGCTGTCTCCGTACTCCCGTATTTAGCATTATTGTTACATTTTACAACATTTCACTGAAGTGTTTTGAGAGCCAGTTTAATAATCAGACGGGCGTCTTTATTTTGGAATCTATCAGTTATTGCAATGTGCATTGTATGTTTATCGAGCTCACCATAAATTCAACTTCTGGAAATTCATGGGGCTTTATAAACAAGCACCAGAGGCAATCATTTTATGATATTTTTAGATTGAGTTTCTGAAGATTCATCTCCGGTCATATCAACAGAGAGGATTTGGGTGAATTAAGAGAGGCTATTTTTCTAATAAAATTATAATATATTATTTCATCCTCATGTTGAGCATTATAAGTAAATCAGAAACAGAGAGAAAATAATTGAGAGGTCTTGATTTAGGGTCCAGTGGGTTTAGCCATTGGTATTTACACATTGCAGAGACCTTGTATGAAGACTGGTGTATACTAAATTGGTGGCTGCATTGGTGACTTGCATTGGTCGTTATATTATAAAGTTGTCTTTGATTCCTAATGCAATCAGATCTTTCAAACTGACCAGAAAAGCATGTAAGTGACAAGACAGATCTGACGTGGCGAGTGGGGATTGTTTGCTTTTCAGGGCCCAATACTCACCTCTTTTGTAAGTTTGATGCAGTGATTTTCCATTATGGGAGCTACAACTACTAATGCCCTTTCTTTGTTCACATTCCTTGCATGAAGTAAGATAACCTTCTAGTATAGATAAGTAAATTGAATCATCTTATCAACCAGTGTTTTATGCCTGCAAGGGGCTGTCCCCGCTGCTGTAGACTCTTCCCCAGCTGCTTGATTGACAGGGCCTTCTCAGCCGGCCCTGACAATCTTGTGCCTGCGCCTCTGCTCCAAATATTGGAGTTGGCACAGAGGTTCTGCTTCCACCTCCAGAGCAGCAACTGTTCATGTGTCCCTATCCGGAAGTGTAGAAGGACATGCACAGAGTCTCTATCTCCTACTAAGGGCTCATTCACACAACCGTATGAATGAGTCCATATCCATTACACAATTCTGCAGAATGGGTGCGGACCCATTAATTTCAATGGGGCAGCAAAAGATTCAGACAGCGCACTGTGTGCTGCCCACATGCGTTGTTCTGTTCCACGGCTCCGCAAAAAATATAGAGCATTTCTATAATGGGCCGCCCGTTCCATTCCGCAAATTGCAGAATGCACAGTGTATGCGTTAACGGAAAAAAAAAATTATCTAAATTGAATAAAAGTGATCAAAAAGTGATACGTACTCCAAAAATCGTACCAATAAAAACTACAGCTTGTTCTACAATGAACAAGCCATCGTACAGCTCTGTGGACAGAAGTTTAAAAAAGTTATGGCATTTTAGAAACTGCACCTCTCAAGTTATTCAATTCTGATTTTACAAACTTTGTTAACCCTTTACGTGCTCCACAAGAATGAAAGGAGAATGGAAGAGTTTTTATTTCAATCCATTTGTAACACAGCAAGGGTTAACAGCAAAACAAACCTTAATACTGCTAACTCTGATTCTGCAGTTTACAGAAACACCCCAAATTTGGTTGTAAGCCTCTTTATATGCACATGCCAAGATTTTGAAGGGAAGGGCACCATATAGTTTTTGGAGGGCAGATTTTATTGGAATGTTTTTGGGACACCATGTTGCATTTGCAGAGACCCTAAGGTACCCGTACAGTGAACCCCACCCCCCCTCCAAAAGTCAAACCCATTTTTGAAACTACACCCTCAAGGAATTTATCTAGTGGTGTAGTGATTGTTTTGATCCCACAGGTCAATAGAGCAGAGCAACACTGGGCCATAAAAATCAAAAGCTTTAGCCCCACATTTTGCACATTTTTCAGAAGAAATAAGAAAACAAAATGCACCCCTACTTTGTTAGGCTTTACCCCACATGTGGTCATAAATTGCTTTATGCGCACACAGCATGACTCAAAAGAGAAGGAGAGCTTTAAGGCTTTTGGGGAGCAGATTTTGTTGGAATGCTTTTGAGATACCATGTCACATTTGCAGAGACTGTGAGTTACTAGTACAGTGAAAAACCCCAAATGTGGCACAATTTTGGAAACTACACACCTTAAGGAATGTATCTAGGGGTATAGTGAATGGTTTTACTCCAGGGGTGTGTTCCAGAATTTAATGTGCACCATAAGGTTGAAAAATGAATATTGCAATTTTTTCATAGATATGTCATTTCAGTACAAACTATGTTGTGCCCAGTTTGTGCCACTGTGAAAAGTCAACTCTCTAATTATTATACTGTGTTTTCTGAATTTAGAAACACCCTAAATGTGGTCCTAATCTGTTACCTGAAACTAAGACGAGGCTCAGGTGTGAAAGAGCACCATGGAAATTTGAGGCCTAATTTGGTCATTTACACAGCACTAGTTGACAATTGCAAATGCAGTACCCCTGACCTGAGGGTATCTGCAACTGTCTAATGTTTCATATGCAATGTTATGTAATGTGATGTGATGCTATTCCATTTATTCCAGCATACAAGGTATGGTTGGCAGGAACAGGGCTAAGGGCTCATGCACACAAACATATTTTCTTTCTGTGTCCGTTTTTTTGCGGACCGTATGCGGAACCATTCATTTCAATGGGCCCGCAAAAAAAACCCAAAAGTTACTACATGTGCATTCCATTTCCGTATGTCCGTGTTTCAGTTCTGCAAAAAAATACAACATGTCCTATTATTGTCCACATTACGGACAAGGATAGTACTGTTACGGAGTGCAAACGGAGGTCATCTGTATTTTTTGTGGATCCGTTTTTGTGGACCGTAAAATACATGAGGTCTTGTACATGAGCCCTAATTCTGTTGCTCTCCTCTTGGTAGGAGTGGGCTGGTCCTGCTTTCTGTCAGGAGGAGGTATTCCAATCTAGCTAGAGACAGGAGAGGAGAAGAGAGTTGCTGCTGTGCAAGTGGGGGAGTGAGGAAGCACACACCAGAGCTCCAGGAACTGCCTGGAACCATATTTTATTGAAGGAAACCCAAGAACCAAATATTCTAATCCTGTGCGAACAACTTAATCCTGTCTCAAGAAACCACTTGAGAGACAATACAGCAGAATGATCAGCAAAACACAGTTTTACAGACACTGCTGCAATGAACTACAGCTCAGACACTATTACCTACTTAAATCACTGTTAGGCCAGACTAACATTAAGCCTGTACTACAGTGGGCACCTATATCTGCAAGTGCCTGCTATTGGGAACCTGTAGCCATCCCACCAGCCACCATACTATCTATCCTCTTCCAGAAACTGCACTTTGCATTTACTGCTGCTGGATTTGATACAAGTTATATTTTGTAAGTAAAAAGAGACTGCTGCACGTTCACTTCTGGTCTAATCTTTCAGTCTAAATTTTCACTGCATCGATCTCCAGGGAAAGAAGGCTGAATGGAGTACACCGTGACACAACACAACCTTCCCACCATTCCATAAAATATAGGCCCAAAGAAAAAAAAAGTTTAACTCAGCAAAAAAAAAAAAAAAATTGCATTCCTTTTTCTCACCCAGCTTTGCAAGCCAGGAGAAATACACCCTCCCTCTAGTGCTGTTCCAGTTGCCAACAGCGTAAAATATACAAAGTTTGGTGGGAATATATGGGGGTTGTACTAATATTATAATTTGTGAACTATGGGGCTGGTCAGTAAAATAAAAAATGTATTTCTTATGGCCAGTGTGTGTGACAGAAGAGGTGAATATAGAGTAAAAAAATTAAAAACCTAAGTATGATAAATCTTAACCCCTTAGTGACCAGCCTGTTTAGAGCCTTACTGACTAAGCTTTTTTCTTCCTTTTTTTCATCATCGCGTTCCAAGAGCTATAACTTTTTTATTTTTCTGTCTATATATGGATAGATTGTGTCCTGTCTAATTCCACATTTTGTGCATACATGACATCTTTTAGGCGGCCTCCATTTTTTTTCAATGGAGGGGATTTCTCTGGGAAAATGCTGGCCAGGAATTATCCTGCTGACATCACTGCTAGATGCACTGCCCTCCACACAATGGTCAGTAAACATCAGGGTTTTTTTTCACTTTTTCCTGAAATTGCAGGAAGGTATCTCTACCAGGGTTGTCATAATACCAAAATTTGGATTGGATTTCAATACCATAAAAAAGTATTGCGATACTTGATACTATTCAATACCACATGGCACGAGCTGAGCACGGTGCGCGCCGTCTTCTCTAATGAGAAATTATACTATATGGACTGGAAGATTGGCTACACCTTATCTAAAGTATGGATATAGGTGCACTGGCTGTAGTGATACACCCTATCACTAGGAAATTGTAATAGATATGATACAGTAGGTTAGTCAGGCACTCATATCTGGATTATTGAAACCAAATGTTTATTTACACATATATATAAAACCATAAAATCATAAAAGATATGCAAAAACAACCACTTGCAAGTACTTCCGAGTATTATATCTAGACATATGATGATTCAATATATGGCAAATTTGCTAGATTTGCCGTACTTATTAGTGTAGTTATACCATAGTTCATATGATGCTTTAGATTTAAAATGCTTGTATATAGCGTAGTAAATTATCTTAATATTATTAATGATGTTAGTCCATATTAGTTCTTTAGCTTTTATAACACTCTTATGGTGGCGTCCCACCTAATGAATGTATATAAGTACTCACCCCTTATAGCGCTTGAAAAAGTGGGGGGTACCTTATCAATGTATATAAGTACTCACCCCTTGTAGTACTTAACAAAGTGGGGGGGTACCTTATTCAGTAATCTTGTTTTGTCCTACGCTGTTGATGGCCAGCTATCTTGGTAAATGCCTTTGATAGATGATTCTTTGCTTGAGTCGCTACGGTGTATTCGGCGTCGCACGTGTATGCCTTGCTGTGCGGTATCCACCATCTAGTCCCATGCGTTCTCGCGAGATCGCGGTTTAAACTTTCCGCGGCGAATTCTTGCTAGGAATACAAGATCGCAATTCTCCTTACTTGATATTCTTATTCTTGCTGGGATATTAGTAGGCAAATAGTGTACATGGCGTGCATGTACACTATTTGCCTACTAATATCCCAGCAAGAATAAGAATATCAAGTAAGGAGAATTGCGATCTTGTATTCCTAGCAAGAATTCGCCGCGGAAAGTTTAAACCGCGATCTCGCGAGAACGCATGGGACTAGATGGTGGATACCGCACAGCAAGGCATACACGTGCGACGCCGAATACACCGTAGCGACTCAAGCAAAGAATCATCTATCAAAGGCATTTACCAAGATAGCTGGCCATCAACAGCGTAGGACAAAACAAGATTACTGAATAAGGTACCCCCCCACTTTGTTAAGTACTACAAGGGGTGAGTACTTATATACATTGATAAGGTACCCCCCACTTTTTCAAGCGCTATAAGGGGTGAGTACTTATATACATTCATTAGGTGGGACGCCACCATAAGAGTGTTATAAAAGCTAAAGAACTAATATGGACTAACATCATTAATAATATTAAGATAATTTACTACGCTATATACAAGCATTTTAAATCTAAAGCATCATATGAACTATGGTATAACTACACTAATAAGTACGGCAAATCTAGCAAATTTGCCATATATTGAATCATCATATGTCTAGATATAATACTCGGAAGTACTTGCAAGTGGTTGTTTTTGCATATCTTTTATGATTTTATGGTTTTATATATATGTGTAAATAAACATTTGGTTTCAATAATCCAGATATGAGTGCCTGACTAACCTACTGTATCAGAAATTATACTAAGCTGCGCCACTAGTGCAGCCTAGTATCGTGAAAAAGCAAATCCCAGTATCGTATCTATCCAGGTGAAACAGTATTGATTGGTTATTGAAAGTTCTATACCCAGTGCAGCACTATGCTTTATAATACCGTATTTTTTGCTTTATAAGACGCACTCGATGATAAGACGCACCCCAGATTTTAGGAAAATAAGGAAAAAAATATTTTTCATCAGACCTCATATCAGATCCTCATATCAGACCCCCCATAAATATCAGAACATCACATCAGACCCCCATATCAGCCCTCCATGTCAGACCCCCATCAGACCTCAGGTCAGCCCTTTCAGACCCCCATCAGACCTCAGATCAGCCCTTTCAGACCCCCATAAAACCTCAGATCAGCGCTTTCAGACCCACATCAGACCTAAGATCAGCCCTTTCAGACCCCATCAGCCCTTTAAGACCCGCAAATGACCTCAGATCAGCCCTTTAAGACCCCCATCAGACCTCAGATCAGCTCCCATCAGATCTCAAATCAGCCCACTCAGCCTTCATCAGACCTCAAATCACCCCCCATCAGACCTCAAATTAGCCCCCATCAGACCTCAGATCAGCCCACTCAGCCCCACCAGACCTCAAATTAGCCCATATCTCTCAACTTTGTAAATGGAGAAAGAGGGACAAATTGTGCCCCCCCCCATAATATGCCCCCAGTAATATCTCCATATTGTGCTCCACAGTAATGCTGTGCTCCCCAGTAATATGCCCATATTGTGCTCCCCAGTAATGCTGTCCCCCCCCCCAGTAATATGCCCATACTGTGCTCCCCAGTAATGCTGTGCCCCCAGTAATATGCCCATGCTGTGCCACTCTCAGAAAATTGAAAAAATAAAAAACCATATACTTACTTCTTCCTAGCAGCATCACCAGCAGGACATCATCTTCTTTAGTCTGGGGGGGTGGAGCCAAGGCTGACTGATGGCCGGCCCAGCCCCCTGCCCAGACTAAAGGTGTGGAGAGTGGCAGGGAGGTACGTAGAGCCTGCAGGGGGAGATGGCAGGGAGAGTGGATGAAGCAGTGAGCCGATGCCGGCTCTCTGCTTCATCACCATACAGGCAACTGTCTCTGCGGCCTATGGACGCAGGACAGCTCCTAGAGATCGGGACATACCTCCCCCGTATCAGGACAGCGGGACAGCTGCTGCAATCCGGGACAGTCCCGCTGGATCCGGGACGGTTGGGAGGTATGAATTAGCCCCCTTCAGACCTCAGATCAGCCCACTCATCCCCCATCAGACCTCAAATTAGCCCCCTTCAGACCTCAGATCAGTCCACTCAGCCCCCATCATACCTCTAATTAGCCCCCATCAGACCTCAGATCAGCCCCATGAAACTAAAATAAAAAACTTCTCTTACCTTTCCTGCGCCGCGCCTCCGCTCTGGTGCTCCGGCGCTCCTCTGTCTTCCCCTGCCGGCGCTGCACTGTCACCTGACTGTGTGCAGCGTCAGGTCATAGTGCGCGCACTTCGTCCTGACGCTGTACGGGGTCAGAACAATGCAGCACCGGGAGGAGAAGATAATGGAGTGCCGAACCAGAGCGGAGCCTCGCACAGGAGGGTGAGTATTCTAAGCACTTGCAGCGCTTCTTCCCTGCTCCCGGCACCTAATGAATACTAGTGAGCGCTTCCATAATGGAAGCGCTCTCTAGTATTCGCTTTATAAGACGCACAGCCATTTTCCCCCTACTTTTGGAGGGAAAAAAGTGCGTCTTATAAAGCGAAAAAATATGGTATATCCGCGGACCAATAATCGCAAATACCTGGTTTCTTTATAATGATGCCAAAACTAAGAAGTATACCCCAAAATTTGTGTAGTTTTCCGCATTTGTAGAGGTCCAATTTTGGCCTTTGGCATACAAAGAACTGGGATTCTGGGCAATGAACTGAACATCATACATGTTAGTCTGCTCTACTATTACAGTTATTTGGGGATCTGAAAAAAAGGGGGAAAAATGATAGCCTCAAATTTAAGGCCTGGGGAGGAAGTGAAGTCAGGCACTTGGGGGTTATAATTTTCCGCAGCTAGGGCACAGCAGGACCAGCAACCCGCAACCCTACAGCGCTGAAGGGGGGAGGGAGAAGTCAGCATAGCTGGACTTGGACAAAGGTGAAAGCGCAAACTGTGCTTCACCTTCACTGGTGGTGTCCATATCAGACCATAGTATTGTGTATACCTCCTCAGCTGTGAAATGCCTGCTGGCTATATTAACGTCAGACTGTGGTAAATGGTGATGGTGTCAGGCGATGGATTTAACGTCAGGCAATGGAAGACAGATCAGAAATCACAGATCCCAGTGGGTGATCAAACTCTGGGTGGATGACCAGAGGGTGGTATGGGGGCAGATTGGAGGGTTCTTTCATTAATTTTTGACAATTATGTTAATACAAGTAATCTCCTTCCCTGACATGCTTGGTGACAGAATTGAGCTTGTCAGAACTGGATATGCCAGGAAACCTAGCCTTCAGCGGTGTGATTGGCCAGTCTGCACTCACTGGCTAATCACAGCCATTGCCGACGTGGGACCGGCATGATTGGTCCTGTGCCGATTAGCTACGCCAGGCAACTGTCAGAGACAGTTGCGAGTACTTCCCTGTCACCACATCATCAGACGTTGGAAGCTGGGATGTAACTGCATGTTCGATTGTACTAAATTACACGCAGTCCGGACATACAGTTACGTCCATATGTGGAAAAGGGTTATTATATCCCACTGCTTGAAAAGCTCTATTGTAATGACAATGTTATTCACGTCGTATGTCAGTTTTTTCACTGTTATGGCTGTTCAGTGTACATTACTTATAATTAGTGTTGAGCGAATTGAAGCGACTGAATTGGAATTCGATCCTAAGTTTAGGAAAAATTTGATTCGCAATGGATCAAAATTTCCTAGCGCTTTGTGTTAACTAATCAATTTTTTCCTAAAATGGCGGCTACATGTGTTGCAAAGTGAAAGTAGGAAACCCAGGAAAAAGAGAAAACCCATACTGCAGTGCAGGCAGCCAATCAATAGATGGCCATACCCTGTGATGTCACAGCCCTATAAAAATCCCGCCAATCTCTGCCATTTTATAGTGAACTGAGCATAGGCACAGATGTGCCAAGTGCTATGGACAAAGTTTAACAAAGATTAAATCTTGGATAGGGAGACTGCAGGGGCAGTGTAGGGAGATCATGGGGAGAGTTTTTACACACTGTAGGGAGAGCATAGGGACAGTTCAGGAAACATTAATCTGAAGCTGAAGGGATCCATAGGAGACAGCTCAGTTTGCATCAATCCCTGCACAGAGCTATCTAAGTGACCAGTGTCCACCTTGTTTAATCGACAAGCAATTCTATTACTCCTTGCTTCTCAAATTGGTGTGAATAAGTAGTGTAATTTCACTGTTATTCGGTTGGCCACCTTGATTAATAGATATGAAGATCTATTACGCCTTGATTCTCCGATTGGGATGAATAAGCAGTGTAATTTAATTTAGTGGGGTGTCTCTCTTGTTAAATAGATAAGCAATTCTATTACTCCTTGCTTCTTAAATTGGAGTGAATAAGTAGTTTAAATTAACTGTTATTGGGGTGGCTACATTGGTTAAAAGATATCAATTATGCCTTGACTCTCAAACTAAAGTGAATAAGCTGTCTATTTTTTACTGTTATTTGGGTGTCCACCTTGTTTCTTAGATAAGCAATCCCATCAAAGGGAGTATTTCACCTGTTGAAAATCAAGGCTTAAAGGCAGTCTTTCACCTGTTTTTCACCAATATAACATCGTGCCCCACAGAAGATTGCAGACACATCCCAGACATACCTGTGTGCACTTTGTGTCTGTATTCCATGTCCAGGAAAAGCACTTTTATTCTGCAGGAAAACCAAGTGCCCAGCTCTGCTGCTGCTGCAAGTGCTCAAAGCAAACCAGACTGAAGAGACTGCTCATATCTTAGGATTGGTAGCAGATAGAAATATGGTTATAACCTTCTTTGAAAGCTGGCATTCCAACTTTTCACAATCACAGCATTATATACAGTATATCAGAAAATATAGCTGTTAGAAATGCAGTCGGGAGAGAAAGCTGTTTTTAGTTTCACTTTCAGCTGGGCACTTGGGAGCGGTTTTCTAGCAGAATAAAGGTGCTTTTCCTAGACATGTAATACAGACACACAGTTCAAACAGGTATGTCTAGGATGTGTGTGCAATCTTCTGTGGGGCACTTTTGTTAGTTACAGTATATAGGTGAAAAACAGGTGAAAGACTCCCTTTAAGCCTTTATTTTCAAATTGGGTTGAAAAAGATGTCTAATACTACTGTTATAGGGGTGTCCACATTGATATTGAATTGAACTAATTTTACATACACAGTTACTGTTACTGTACAGTATGTCCAACAGAAAGATGTCAGGGACCTGAAAGGTAATAGGCAGTGGCAAAATATTGCTGGAGTTGATAGACGTAGTAGCAGAAGAAGGATGGAGAGTGATAACAGCAGCCAAAGCAACAGGCCAGAGCTGGCACTGTCATCCAGCGGTCATGTTTTGACCAGCAATCCAGCTGTCCTTGAATGGTTGACTCCGGGGGCGTAACTACCATAGCGGCAGACCACGCGACTGCTATGGGGCCCAGGACAAGAGGGGGCCCAGTCTTAGTTGGAATTATCTCCTATTCTACTGGAGGTGAAAACTTAGTGAGGACTCTACCCTCTAAAGGAACAACTTTTAGCAAATGAAGCAGTGGAAAAATGGGCCAAGGGTCATTCAAAGGGGTTTAGGCGGAAACCCTTTTGTCCTGTGTGGGGGGCCTGGTTTGATCCTTGCTATGGGACCCTTACTTCTCTATGTACACCACTGGTTGACTCGGTCTTCAACATCATCTCAACTGACATCAGACACCCAGAGCCAGGAGATGGTGGTTTCCTCTGACACCACAATTAGTTGGTATGGCTCAGGAACAGGCTCTGTATCTCCATCTTTCCTGAACCTGCCTCCTGCTTTTTCTGCTCCTTCTGTTTAGAAAGTATTGTATGCTGCCAGCTCTGCTCCACTTTTCAGCAATGCAAGCCTACTGAGGACAGTCAGCAGCTACTGCCCTGCCCAGATATGGAGGAGACGTCCTCTGCTTCCTCCTGTAGGTGTGAAAGTAGCGATGATGGAAGTCATGTGGGAGCAGGTGTTGCGAGCGGTCAGGGATGTGGCCATGAGACTGGTGAGGCTGACATAAGTGAGGAGCAGACAGTAGTGCATGATGATGTAACTGATCTTACGTGGGAGCCGGATGAAGAGGGGGCTTCATCATCAGAGGGTGAAGGTGGCAGCTTGCCTGTGAGATAAAGACAGGGTGCAAGCGTGGCCGTGAGCCCGCAGGTTGGCAACAGTGTGAGAGCCTAGCTGTCTAGAAACAACTAGCGGTGCTTCATAGAGGCTGTGGCAGGCAGTCAGCACACAGTAAGTATGGTAAACTGCCATACTTGCCGGTGTGAGAATTTTCCATCAAGTCGCTGGAGGATGTCCGCGTGGATGTATGTAAGATGCCACCTTCGCGTTCTCATGCTGTGATTCTGCCAATGTCCTCCTCTGCCTCCTGATCCTCCATCTTATCCTCAGCCTCCACTGTAGGCACAGTTGGGAATGGCCCTCCAGCATACCAGCTATGCAGAGCACGGCAGAGTCATGCTGTTGTGCACCTGGCCAACCTGGGCAAACGGAGTCAGTCTGGGGAGGAACTGATCCGCAACATCAACCAAAAAATTGAATGCTGGCTGTCTCCTCGCCAACTGAAGATCAGAACTGTGGTCACCAAAACGGGAGTAACATTCTATCAGCGCTGCATCAAGGAGGGCTGATCCATGCATCCTGCATGGTGCATTTCTTTAATCTGGTTGTAACCCAGCTCTTGAAATCTCCCACCCAACTGCAAGACATCTTAAAAATTGCCAGGAAACTGTGCATGCACTTCAGTCACTCTTACCATGCAAAAAATGCCCTCTTTGAGCTGCAAAGGCAGAATAGCATTCCCCAACATCACCTCATATGCAATGTCTCCACACGGACTGACTATGTGAGCAGAGGAAGGAGCAGAGGAAAGATTTCTTGATGATGCAGGCGAACAGGGGTACTCCCCTGTGTAACTTGCACCCTCACCACTCTGTTCTGGGGACAATAGCGTCCCTGTTTGGCCTTGTTGACATCGCAGTTTATTTTACCATTATCCTGATCCGTCCCAAGAAATGAAAAACACAACGGATCCTCTCTTTGGAGCATCTATAAGGCCTCTATCACATGGTCTGTATTTTGCATCATGATTTAATCATAATTTGGAAGCCAAAGCAGGAATGGGTCCAAAACACAGAAGACATGCAAATACTTTCATCATGTGTTATCTCTGTTTTGGACCCACTCCTGTTTTTGCCTTACTAATACTGATCAAATACTGATGCAAAAAAATGACCAAATACTGACCGTGTGATAACAGCCATTAAAGACAGACGTGAATGGCAAAAAATCATGTCAATTGAGCATTAGTTATCACAAGGTCTGAATTTTACATAAGGATTTGAGCATGATTTGGAAGCCAAAAGCAGGAGTGGGTCCAAAACGTAGAAGACATTTCCCTCATATGTCATCTCTGTTTTGAACCCACTCTGTTTTTGCCTTACCAATACTGATCAATTACTGACCAAATACTGACCGTGTGAAGGCAGATACTCAAAAGATCCATTTTTTGGGGTTGTTCTTTTCACAGATCAGAAGAAGGGAAAAACAAACATTGACATCAACTCAAATTTACTGCTGACACTCTACCCACTCTGTCATGGGGACACTACTTATATCAGTAGGTAACAGAACAGGTTATCTAGCAATCTATGTGGAAACAGCAGACAGTGTAAAATGAGACCGCTCTTTAATTTTAAAGTAGAATGAGTGGGTAATGCAATACCTTATGTATCAATCAATGTGGACACCCCATAAACAATGAAATGAGACCCCTATTTCACAATTTAGTAGCATCAGTGGCTAACAGGTTAACTAGCAATCTATGTGGAAACATCAGACCATGTAAAATGAGACCAGACTCAGACCAGACTAACCAGATTGTTGATGCCAAGGTGTTCTCCAAGTTGGACTTAAGGGGGGCATATAATCTGGTCAGGATCAAAGAAGGGGATGAATGGAAGACGACCTTTAACACTCCTGAGGGCCACTTTGAGAACCTGGTCATGCCTTTTGGGTTGACCAATGCTCCTGCTGTCTTCCAGCATTTTGTTAATGACATTTTTCATCATCTTGTAAGGAGGTTTGTAGTCGTGTATTTGGATGACGTACTAATCTATTCTCCAGATATTGTGACACATCAGGATCCTGTGAGGCAGGTGTTGCAAATCTTAAGAGATAACAAGTTGTATGCAAAATTAGAGAAATGTGTTTTTGCTGTACAAGAGGTGCAATTCTTAGGATACTTGCTTTCATCTTCAGGTTTTCGTATGGATCCAGAGAAAGTCGGTGCTGTTCTGAACTGGGACCGACCTGAAAATCTGAAGGCTCTTATGCGATTTTTGGGGTTCACCAACTATTACCGAAAATTTATTAAGAACTATTCGACAATAGTTAAACCCTTAACTGACATGACTAAGAAAGGGACGGATGTCTCAGTGTGGTCTGATGCAGTGTTGCAAGCCTTCTCCGCTGGGAAGGAGTGCTTTTCTTCTGCTCCTGGTGCAGCCAGATGTGTCACAACTAGAGATGAGCAAACATGCTCGTAACGAGCACTGTACCGCTCGGCTCCCCTGCGCTCGCATGGGCGCAGGCAGCTGCTTCCGTCTGGTGAGGAGGACGGAAGCGGCTGCCCATGCCCATGCGAGCGCAGGGGAGCCGAGTGGTACAGTGCTCGATATGAGCACGTTTGCTCATCTCTAGTCACAACCTTTCATTGTGGAGGTTGACGCATCCGATGTGGGGGTAGGAGCTGTTTTCCTGGAGTCGGCTTAACGACTTAATCCGAGGCAGGCCAGATGGTCTTTGTTCTTCACCAGATTCAATTTCATTGTCACATATCGTCCTGGGGTTAAGAATGTGAAGGCGGATGCCTTGTCACGTAGTTTTCCCGGAGGTGGTGATTTTGAAGATCCGAGCCCTATACTGTCTGAAGGAGTGGTGATATCCGCTCTTTACCCTGATCTTGAGGCTAAAGTGTTTGAGGCCCAGGGAGATGCTCCGGAGTCTTGCCCTCCTGTGAAGTTGTTTGTTCCTTCTGATTTGCGTCATAAGGTGTTTGAGGAGCATCGTTCTTCGGTGCTTGTGGGACACCCTGGGAGTAAATCCACTGTCGACCTCATCTCTCGTAGATTCTGGTGGCCAGGGCTGCGTAAGTGTGTTGAGGATTATGTGTCAGCCTGTAGTGTCTGTGCACGCACTAAGGTGACACATACTCAATCTTCTGGACCTCTACTTCCATTACCCATCCTGTCCAGACCATGGACTCACCTATCCATGGACTTCATCACTGATCTGCCTGAGTCGTCTGGTAAGACAGTTATTCTGGTGGCTGTAGATCGTTTTAGTAAAATGGCGCACTTTATTGCATTACCCGGACTCCCCAATGCTAAAACTCTTGCACAAGTGTTTGTTGACAACATTGTGAAACTTCATGGCATTCCCACTGAAGTGGTCTCTGATCGTGGGACTCAGTTTGTGTCCAGATTCTGGAGGGCGTTCTGTACTCGGCTCGGGGTACAACTGTCTTTTTCCTCTGCCTTTCATCCCCAGACGAATGGACAGACTGAGCGTACCAATCAGAGTCTGGAGACTTACTTGAGATGTTTTGTCTCTGAGAACCAGGAGGAGTGGTCCTCGTTTTTGTCTCTGGCCGAGTTTGCCATAAATAATCGCAGACAGGACTCCACTGGTAAGTAACCATTTTTGGGTGCGTATGGCTTTCACCCGCAGTTTGGCACATTTTCTGGTTCTGATACTTCTGGTATTCTGAGGAAGAATGTTTTTCGTCATCATTGTCTTCTATATGGCGAAAAATTCAAAATAACTTGATAAATATGGGTAACAAGTACAAACGTGTGGCTGACAGGAGACGTATGAATGGTCCGGACCTAAGTGTGGGTGATTCTGTGTGGCTGTCTACTAGGAACATTAAGTTGAAAGTTCCTTCTTGGAAGTTGGGTCAGTACTGGGGAAGTATTGGCCCATATAAGATCATGGCCATTATTAATCCTGTAGCATTTTGTCTTGAACTTCCTCAGGCCCTGAAAATCCATAATGTGTTTCACAGAACTTTGTTGAAGAGATATGTTGAACCTCTGGAGCCATCTCCCTTGCAACCCGCGCCTGTCTTGGTGGATGGTAATTTGGAATTCCAGATTGTCAAGATCATTGATTCTCGAGTTCTCCGGGGGACTCTTCAATATCTTGTTCATTGGAAGGGTTATGGTCCTGAGGAGAGGTCATGGGTACCGGCATCTGACATGAATGCCAGTCGTTTGGTGAAAGCCTTTCACAGGTGTCATCCTGATAAAGGTGGTGCTGGGTGCCCGGAGGTCACCCGTAAAAGGGGGGGTAATGTCACGAGTGGGCTTGCGTCTGGTATCAGACGTTCTGCGCGGCTTTCTAAAGTGACATAATTTGACATGCTTTTCCCTTGGTTGCTGTTTACCACACCCCTTCCCCTCAGCTGTTGCCGCTATGGTAATTATCTTTCTCCTATTTACCCCTTCCTCTCCCAGTATCCCTTGCGGTTTATACTTTCTGCCTACTTAGTAGTGTGTGGTGTGGATCTCGGCTGAGATCCGGTTGCTGCGATATCTGCTTAAAGATAAGTGTCTTTTTTCCCTTTTGTGGTTTTCCTTTTGGAGTCTTCTGTTCGTCCTTACTCTTGGAGGAACAGGTTTACTCTTTCTTTTGTCACTAGCTGCAGGGTTTTCTAGGGTGCATTTATTATTAGGTTCCTGTGTATGAACTTTCCTACAACCCAGGCTTGTTCATACTGGTAGTCAGTCAGGGCTTAGTTTCAGGCTTCCCTGCAGGAGGTCACCGTTTCCCTGGTTTTGGTCTGTTCCCTTCCCTCGTACGGTCGGTGTGGCTATTCCCTCCACACCAGAGCGTGACATTTGGTCAGTTAATTTCAGCAGTTACTTATGGTGAGCCAAAATCAGGAGCCAAGCCTACACTCAGATAAGGTATCATGAAAGGATCTGCAAATGTTCTGCATTTTTGGACCTGTAACTGACCAAATAAGTGAAGTGAACTGAGCCTAATAGTGACACACGCGGATAACTGAATACTAGAAAGGACTAGCTTTGCATGTTGCTGCAATGCACAGTAATGTACACTGAGATACACTTTTCCTGCCGGCCAGAACACAGCTGATTTAACACGCTTTGTGATGAATTAATTCAGAAATAAGCTATTCTGGCGAATCGTCTACTTATAATATACTGATTCTGTGTTTACCTAGAGTAAACTCCAGAGATGCATTCACTATTCTACCGTGGAGTATGTATATCGTGTCTTAAAGGGAACCTGTCATCTCCGAAACATCCCCTGAACTAGAGTAAGTGGTGTATAGTGTAAGTGATGCTGAATCCGATTATGAAAGTTTTATCTTCATACTCACTTCCATTCTGACGCTGTGCTCACACAAACTTGCAGTAAAATGCACTCACTGGACTCTTCTTTGAGTCCTCTCCATTATGTGAGTGAGCACTGGAGTCCAGTGAGTGCATTTTACTGCTGGTTTGTGGGAGCACAGCGTCGGAATGGAAGTGAGTACGAAGATAAAACTTACATATTTGGATTCAGCATCACTTACACTATACACTGCTTACTCTAGGTCAGGGGGTGTTTCGGAGATGACAGGTTCCCTTTAAGCACAATGGTAAGTGCAGCTCTGGAGTGGAATACAGGCTATAACTCAGGATTAGTACAGAATATTTAGAAAATAAAAAATATATATCATTCAAAAGTTTGGGGTCACCCAGACAATTTTGTGTTTTCCATGAAAACTCACACTTTTATTTATCAAATGAGTTGCAAAATGAATAGAAAATATAGTCAAGACATTGACAAGGTTAGAAATAATAATTTTCTCCTTCAAACTTTGCTTTAGTCAAAGAATGCTCCATTTGCATTACAATTGGATCCAATTACAGCATTGCAGACCTTTGGCATTCTAGCTGTTAATTTGCTGAGGTAATCTGGAGAAATTTCACCTCATGCTTCCAGAAGCCCCTCCCACAAGTTGGATTGGCTTGATGGGCACTTTTTGCGTACCATATGGTCAAGCTGCTCCCACAACAGCTCAATGGGGTTAAGACCTGGTGACTGCGCTGGCCACTCCATTACAGATAGAATACCAGCTGCCTTCTTCTTCCATAAATAGTTCTTGCATAATTTTGAGGTGTGCTTTGGGTCATTGTCCTGTTGTAGGAGGAAATTGGCTCCAATCAAGCGTTGTCCACAGGGTATGGCATGGCGTTGCAAAATGGAGTGATAGCTTTCCTTATTCAAAATCCCTTTTACCTTGTACAAATCTCCCACTTTACCAGCACCAAAGCAACCCCAGACCATCACATTACCTCCACCATGTGTGACAGATGGGGTCAGGCATCTTCCAGCATCTTTTGAGTTGTTCTGCATCTCACAAATGTTCTTCTGTGTGATCCAAACACCTCAAACTTCGATTCTTCTGTCCATAACACTTTTTGTCCAATGTCTGTGTTCTTTTGCCTATATTAATCTTTTCCTTTTATTAGCCAGTCTCAGATATGACTTTTTCTTTGCCACTCTGCCTTGATGGCCAACATCCCGGAGTCCCCTCTTCACTGTAGACGTTGATACTGGCATTTTGCAGGTACTATTTAATGAAGCTGCCAGTTGAAGACCTGTGAGGCGTCTATTTCTCAAACTAGAGACTCTAATGTACTTGTCTTGTTGCTCAGTTGTGCAGCGGGGCCTCCCATGTCTCTTTCTACTCTGGTTAGAGCCTGTTTGTGCTGTCCTCAGAAGGGAGAAGAACACACAGTTGTAAGAAATCTTCAGTTTCTTGGCAATTTCTCACATGGAATAGCCTTCATTTCTAAGAACAAGAATAGACTGTCGAGTTTCACATGAAAGTTCTCCTTTTCTGGCCATTTTGAGAGTTTAATCGAACCCACAAATGTAATGCTCCAGATTCTCAACTAGCTCAAAGGAAGGTCAGTTTTATAGCTTCTCTAACCAGCAAAACTGTTTACAGCTATGCTAACATACTTGCACAAGGGTCTCATCCATTAGCCTTCTTATACAGTTAGCAAACACAATGTACCATTAGAACACTGGAGTGATGGTTGTTGGAAATGGGCCTCTATAAACCTATGTAGATATTGCATTAAAAAACAGATGTTTGCAGCTATACTAGTCATTTACCACATTAACAATGTATAGAGTGTATTTCTGATTAATTTAATGTTATCTTCATTGAAAAAACTGTGCTTTTCTTTCAAAAATAAGGAAATTTCTAAGTGACCCTAAACTTTTGAACGGTTGTGTGTGTGTGTTTATATATATATATTTATATTACACCTTACATTACTTATGTAGTACTCCAAGTTTGTTTTCTGGCTGTTAATACCAGCAAGGAAGATTGGCAAGAACAGGATTCATCACCCTGTTCCTCCCCTCTTGGTAGGAGTGGGCTGAACCTGTTTCCTACATGGTGGGGGAGTTCCTGCTGAGACAGAGCGGAGAGGACGCATCATGCAGTCCTCCTGCTCCGGATACAGATTTTCCAGAGAGAAATACTCCATTTTGTACTAAAGTGAAGCCTTGAGGGTCCAGACAGCAGAGACCCTGCTGCGAAGTGAAGGAATACAGCTAAGCCACCCATCCAGCATGGTTGCTAAGCTAAAACATTCGGGGGATGAGCCCTGGATGTTTTGTCCCAGGCCCCGAATGTCCTGCCTGCCAGACAGATACGTACAACTGTATTGCCGTCCTCAGGACGGCAATACAATTGAAACTAATGCACTGCAAGAGATGAAGGACCTGTGATGACATCCCAAGTCATGTGATCAGTGCAGAAGACAGGGATTGAGAAGGACCTGTGATGATGTCACAATTATGTAACCAGTGCATGAGAGGACGGCAGTGAAGAGGACAAGTCCCGGGGAAAGACGCTGTGATGATGTCTGCTACATGAGAAGAGGTAAGTGAAGGGAGAGGCAGCGCAATGCTGGGAGTTGTGGTTATTTGACTGTATGTTAGGGCTGAAGGGAGGAATATTATTATGATGGGACTGTGTGTTGGATGTGGCTTGGGCAGGGTTATGTTATTTACATAGGACTGAGTGTAGGAGTGTGGTTGAGGGATGTTATTTACATGGGACTGCATGTTGGAGGTGGCTGGGGCAGGGTTATGTTATTTACATGGGACTGTAGTATGTTGGAGGTGGCTGTGGGAGAGAATGTTATTTACATGGGACTGTATGTTGAAGGCGGCTGTTGGAGGGAATTGTTATTTACATGGGACTGTATGTTGATGGCAGCTGTGGGAGGGAGTGATGTTATTTACCTGAGACTGTATGTTGATGGTGGCTGTGGGAGGGGGTGATGTTATTTAAATGTGATTCCATGTTGATGGTGGCTGTGGGAGGGGGTGATGTTATTTACATGTGATTCCATGTTGATGGCAGCTGTGGGAGGGAGTGATGTTATTTACATGGGACTGTATGTTGATGGTGGCAGTGGGAGGAAGTGATGTTATTTACACAGGACTGTATGTTGCTGGTGGCTGTGGGTGGAAATTATGTTATTTACCTTGGACTAAATGTTGAGTGGATGATGTTGTTTACATGGGATTGCATGTTGGAGTCGGCTGGGAAGTGGGTGATATTTTCATGGGAATGTATGTTGAAGGTAGCTGGGGAGGAGATGATGTTTTTTACATGGGACTGTATATTGGAGGTGCTGAAGGGAAGGAGGTGATGTTATTTACTTGGGGCTGTATTTTGGGGGGGCTGTAGATAGAGAGGAATGTTATTGGAGTGATGGTGTGATGTTATTTACACAGGAGTCTACGGCGGAGGGAGGGAAATAGCGTTATTTACATGGGACTGTATGGTGGAGGGGCTGAGGCATTATAATTTCTGAGGACATTAAAGGGAGGAATATAACTACAGGAGCACTGCAGGGAGAGCATTAGAACAGTAGGGGGCAATATAAATACTGGGAGCACTGTAGTGGCATTATAAATACAGGGAACATTATAGGCGTTTTTATTACTACTGGGGGCTATGTGAGGGCATTATTAATACTGGAGGGCTCCTCTACTAATGGAGGCACTCTTGTGGCATTATCACTGTAGGGGGCAGTATTACTAATGAGGGGACTCTAGGAGGGAATTACTATTGGTGGGACTTTGAGGAGCACTATCGTTTCTTCAAGATAGTATTTAGGGGTATTGGGGGCACAGCCATCAGCAGGATAACACTGTGGGGACTTCAGGTTGGGGGATGATGATAGAAATGTGAGGAAGCTAAGATGTCTGTTTGTCACACTCTGCAGAGACGAGGAGAGGCTGAGAGAAGTTGTCCGGACCAAATGGAAAAGATGATGACAGAAAAGATCTACATCACAGGAGACGTTACCTGGGAGGCCCTGGATGTGAGAGGTATGTGCTGCTGTATAGCAGGGTTGGGGCGAGGGTTGACATAAAGAATTGGGTCATATTCATAGGGGCTTGAGCCCCAGATCTTTTGAGGCCCCTGCACCCATCACTAAATAATCAGTAGGCCAGTATCGACTAAGTGCTGAAATACCACCAGCCAACCTGCCTCCACATACTTGCTGATGCCAGAAAAGATTTGCAATTAAATCCGACTGTACTGATCTTCCGGTACAGCTTGTATTACATTCCAGAGCTCCATTCACAATTCTGTAGACTGTATTACAGAAAAATTTCATAGGATTCCATGTTGGCTCAATATCTACTCACAGCATGACCTGACAATTCGCACTCTGAAAAGTTTACTGGATTAGCTGTCCTCCTGCGTTATAAGAGTTCTTCTAAGCTTTTAAAGGTTTTCCTTTTTAACAGATTTTCCAGCTGTTCCCTTTGTCAACCAGCAAAATTGTGAATGTAGCTATGGGTTATAATACAGCCTTTTACTGCAGATCATTCATACATGGACTAGACCATATATGCTGCTTATACTTAAAGGAGTATTCCGGTTGGTACAAGTTTTCCCCTATCCGCACAAGAACGGTGGCTTCGTGTCATCTGCAAGCCCCTGGCAGCTCCCCTAAAATAACCGGAGCAGCCAGTTGCACATGCGTGCAGCCACTCCATTCATTTTTATGGGAGTTTGGGAGATAGCTGAGTACAGCACTTGGCTATCTCCGGAATTCCCACAGAAATGAATGGAGCGGCTGCACATTTGCACATGAGTAAGCTAGGAAGTAACCCTTACTTTATTTTTAGAGCTCCGTTTTGGGAAACCTGTGAAGAAGTTCTCCTTGCCTAAATATACATTTGTTATTTTAGTAAAATCTCAGTCAAGCTCTTCCTTACACTTGAATTTAAGCAGGGGCGATTTTCATCAAATTTGCACCTAGGTCTATTTTTCATGATCTTGAAATACAGGGACATGGTGATTTTTGCAAGAGGAGATATTAAGATTTATGTTGTAAGTGGGGAAGTGACAACTGCTCTGAGGGCAAAACCTCTATATATTCCATCCTGTTCTGGTCTAAATGGGATAGTCCTGTCTGGGTAACCCTAATCCAAATGCCTATGAGAATGTCCTTCTAGGTCACCACATGCCACCTAACCAAGTTGTCCCTGGCATCCGCCCAGGTTTGCTGGCTTCTGATTAAAGGCAACAGCTTTCTATAGCAATAACAGTTGGCCCCTGGCATTTATCTGCACGTAGCCCTTGTGATGAGCTCAGTGAGCAGTCAGAAGAAAGAGGTTTGTTGTGTGTGTATAGTCCATTTATTACTAGTATAAAATTATCAAATTTACATATGTTATGGAATGGAATGTGGCCCCATCTTGATGTTTGTTCCTAGGTACCTTGAGGCATTGATTTTCTGGCAGCAACAAATGTTCACAAATAGGATCTTTTTTGTTTCAGACAATCCCTTTCTATACTTCTTTTCTAGCTCCTATTAAGCCTAAAATGGAGGTTCCCCACTAAAGAACATACTATATTGGCTACAACACAGCTCAGCATTGCTCTTGACTTCTGAGGACCATAGGAATCAGGTGTTAGACCCATTTTAGCACTATAATTCAAAAAGTAGATGTCCAAGCCAAAGACAAAATACTAATATATGAATTATATTCAGAAGGGTTACCCCATAAGTGTAATGCTAGGAAATGTATGTTACTCCAATGGCTGTGGTCAATCTTGGCACCTGTTGGTTTAACTCTTTAGGAGCTTCTCATAGATACCTCTAGGTAAGTCCCTTGACACTTTCTCTACTGTTAGCTTTTTCTCGGTGGCCCCATGGATGGCCATTAAGCATAATGGCTGTCTGAGCTGCTACATGGAAAAACTAAGCAGAGTATGCAGCAGATGTGACTTCATGGGACTTTCCTTATGTTGCTGCCACTTGATTATAGAGATGAATGAGTGACTGCCTTTGGTCTGACTCCTACTGATTGGGCATTGATGGCATATCCTAGCAATATGCCTCCAATGCTTTGGATGACCTAATCCCCATTATTAAAACCTTAATTTTGAAACTGCATCATGTCAATAAATCTAGTGTAATGAATACAAGACAAGTGATTGCTTTATAACAAAAGTCAAATTTTAATAGATATTTTATATATAAAGATTTTCTTACTACAAAAAAATCCAGACAAAATGTAATATTTGAAGATTTTTTTCCCACAATAAATATTCCACATTTATAACTGTACAGAGCACATGCCTGTGGCTAAGGAGCAGATATACAGTGATAGCATGAAACACAATACATGTCGCTTGAAGATACAATAACTTAAAGCAGTGATCGTAAATCAGAGGTTCTCCTGCTGTTGCAAACTACAACTCCCAACATGTCCTGAAAGCAGAAGGCTGTTAGAGCACTCTGGGAGTTGTTGTGCAGTAACTGGAAAGCCATAGGTTGATAATCACTGGTTCATAGTGTAACATTTGGCAAAGACGTTTCTATTGGCACTCCAGTATGAAAACAACCATAGACAAGAACTGGTGCATATAGGAGTTAATCATTTTCTGACCTGCAATCAAGAAATAAGCTGGATTCTGATTAGTTGCTGTAATTTGTCTCTATTGGTCTGGAGAAGTCCTGGATCCAAACCAACACATCCTTGTGGCCAATGATACTCATAGTGACCAATCTGAGCATTGTCTTTTGTAAATGTTTCAGTTATTTCTGGTCTACGTAAAGTCCAGGGTATGGATGACATTGAAAGATTTTTTTTTTTTTAATTTCTAGGCAAATACTAGAAATGAAAAAATCTGCATTTTGGTTGCAGACTCTAATGTAACCTCAATGGGAAAGAAATGCTTTCTTTATGATGATTCTGAGGCTTAACGTTAATGCCACAAATGGAAATTTGCTTATGTATAATGGGAAACACATGGAGTTTGTCCATAGCCTGGAATATGAACAAGAGGACAGACGAAGTGAATTGTGGGGTTCTGCCATTGATCTTACTCCAATAGATAATCATTTGCCAAGGACACATTATTGGCTGTGTCCAACTACAGATATTTTTGCTCTACATTTTTGTTTTTATGGATTTTGTTGGGGGTTATTTAAGTGACTTTTAGGTAACCACAAGCTTATTTCTGAGCTACTGATTATTTTGGCTTAGTCATCCTAACCATAAAGGTCATGTAAATGGCAAAGCCATGATCAAAGAACCTATATGGTGACCGAAGGTCTATGGCTGGAGGTTACGGAGCTATAGGGACTCTATGTGCAGTGGCATTGTATTCAAACCTTGAATAAATTGCTCATAAGTGAGAATATATGTGAAATATAGCATGATATGGATCATGGTCCAATTTCATACAGTGGTACAGTAATGACTCATGGGCCCTTAAAAAGCAGGTGTAGCTATTATGTATCATTTACATGTGCTTTTTATGCAAGTTTAATATACACAGCATGTGAAAATGCTAACTCATTTGCACTTGTGTCTGTTATTAACCAAACTATGCTAAAATATGTGCTTTGGAGGCTATACATTATTGTGCCCCACTTTCCACCACTTGGGGGACACAGGAGAAGCCTGTGTCTTGTGCTATGTTCTGTAGACATTTTTCATTTCACCCAAATTATTGTCTAGATAGTGGTATGTATATAGTGTACCATTTTTAGACATCTCTTTTGGCACTTTAGAGAAAGATCATACAAACATGGACGTTTGGAACAATCAGGTCCAACAGAAAGCAGACTCTTGGCTGAAACTACCAAAAATGCTTGAATATGTCGATAGAGGTCTAATGGCTGTAACTACCATAACAACTTTAAGATAGAGACCGAAAATGGACTGTTCAGTTTAGAAAGCCCTTTTTTATACATCCTATTGGGATGAGTTAATACATATGGTCCTCTGTTCAAGGGTCCTCCTCATCTCTTGGCCTGAGTAGACAATAGTTATAAACAACTTCTCTCACTCTGGAGGACATGTCCTGTCCTGCATTATACAGATACTTAGTTTCCTCTATGGTGGCATCGAAGATTCCTCTTATTTAGCTGAAAGGTGTTTCCAGTAGGAATTGTCCAAAGCAGAGAATCCCTTTAAACTGGCCATGCATATTTTGATTTACCCTCTAATCTGACTAACATTCTGCTATTTCTTTTTACTATCAGGATGCTGCACTACAAAATCTCTGCAATAACTAGAAAGGTTTTACCCCAGGAAAATCATCATTACTGAATGTAATACATAAGCACAAAAAAAGCATATCTCCAGTGATCACTGTGGCTACGTCTCCTGGCAGAGGTGTAAAATGGATGCCAGACATTTATTCGCTTAGGCAACCAGAATGCCCACATCTCCCATTATCACTTTTAAACCAATTGTGACATCTGCGTCCTGCAGTGTCCATGATGAGATACAACTCCGATTGTGGACATTTAACCACGCTGGTGCTGTTGATAATTGTGGCCATGGCATCAGAATGGTCATTTGGTTGCTATGGCAGCCGGGAGCTTTGTGAAGCTACTATAGCAAAGTTCCTATTACGTTATGCTTCTGGCATAGCTTAATAGGAACACAGTGATTTTGTCATGGACTGCTGTCTACTCTATAAGTGATCTATTGACTGCATGTTCAAACTTCCAAGGAGGGCTAAAAATTAAATTACAAAAAACATGTAACTTTTTTTGGAGTGTATAAAAAAAAATTCAAGTTATAAATAAAAAACATAATTAGTATAATGCCAACTATTAAAATATAACTTTGCGGTACTGTGAGGTATCGATGCTTCTGAAAATGTGTGAACAATTAAAATATAACTTGCAGTACAGTGAAAACCAGGCAAAAGAATAAAAAGGCCCCAATCACTTCGCCTCCCAAAAAAAAAAAAAAATGAACAAAAAACAAATCAAAAAAGTTATACATCCCCCATAATGGTAAACAAAAACTAGTCCTGCAAAAAAGTGCCCTAATACAGGTACTGTATGTAGATGGAAATAAAAAAAAACTTTTACAAGTATTAAAACATGGACTATACATTTGATATCACTGTAATTTACCCTCAGAGTAAAGGTAACATGTGATTTTTAGCGCCTAATGAACGCCATAAGCACAAAACCCATAAAATAATTTCGCAATGTGTGAACAGAAAAGTAAGAAACAAGTGTATGACTTTTGAAAGGAAGGAAGGAAACTATAAAGCTGTTTACAGTACCAAGAGGTTAAACTTCTTCTAGAAGACATGGCCACAATCCTCACTGAAGATAGAATTAAAAACAAGTCCCCAAACTGAAATTTCCATCAGTTGGAACTCAAGATTATCATCGAGGGTCTTAATGCCTTAAATCGTAAGGTTGCCAAGTCGAACTGTTGGACAAACAACGGTCTTGTTGACGATCGTTATACCATACACGTTATAGTCTGTATTGACTGTTACATTCAATCTGGTCATACATGTTTACCGACAACAAGCACAGAACAAATGATCTTTCACTGTGGAATCTACTTTGATAGAAAGATGGTTCATGTATCGGCCAACTGCAGCACATACTGGCGGTTATCAGGCAAAAAATTTTACATTTCTTTTATAGATGATCACAAAACAGTAAGTCACAGGCCAGCTAAACACATGATTTATTGTAAAATTTCCCCTGACGAATGATCACTTTGGTTGAAATTGTGTATTTTGAACAACTAATGTGTATGGCCGCTTTTAGTAGAAGTAGAGTAACACTTTGTGGTACTTCGAGCTCTTGCTTGACCTATCCCAATTTTGAAGTTTATATCTAGATCTAGACTCTCTGGCTAGAGGTTACCATTAATCGTTCACATTTTATTCATCATTAGTTTAAGTAACTCCAACCAAAGTGTTAGACTGCCAAAGGTCAGCAAAATGGGGTTGGGAAATGGATGATAAATTCAGGTGGATGTACATATAAACTGGAGTTATTGCTGACACTAATGATAGTATACATTGTTGCAACTATATCATATAGAAATGTATGGGATTTATTCTGTTGTATACACAATTCAACATCTATTTCGTGGCTTAACTAAACTTTGTGAAGGCTCAAAAAAATGTGAACTTGAACCTGTTTTTATTGAGCATGGTGTCTGAACTGCAGGCATCATGTTATAGAGTAGAAAGAGCTGAGCAGATTGATACTTATATAAGTTTTGTAAGAAAAGATTAAAGTATAACTTGAAACTCATTCATTTAAATTCCTGCTTATTTTGGGCTTTGACGTCAAGGAGGCGGTCCTATCAGTGATTGGCAGCTATCTCTGTATACACAGTCATAGAGGGAAGGCTGTAAATCACTGATCGGACCATCCCTGGACCTCAAAGCCCAAAATGAGCAGAAATTTAAATAAATAAATTACATGTTTCCCATAAAACTATATATCAATCTGCTCAGTTTCGCCTGCTCTATAAAATGCTGCCTGCAGCTCAGACACCATTTTCAATTGTGATAAGTTCCCTTTAAGGGAATGAAATAGAAGTTATACTGAATCTTTTCCCATAAATCTATATATCAATCTGCTCCGCTTCTCCTGCTCTATAACGTGGACCTTCAGCTCAAACACCATGTTCAATGTTACACATTCCATTTAAACCAAAATCAGTAATAAGGGTTGCCTTCTCTTAAAAGTGCACCAGTCTCGTCCCTAGGCAGGGTCCTGTATTCCAGCTCATCCCCATAGAGATAACCCATAGCCAAGTGGAGCCATTTCTAGAAAACATTGCATATGAATATACATTAAAACCAAGAACACAGACTATGAATATAACATGTCTGTTGTGCTTTAGTGGCACAGTGAATTATTTTAAAGGGGTTCTTCACTTTTGCTATATTGATGTCCTATCTTCAATATAGGTCATCAATATCAGATTCGTGGGGGCCAGCATGCCAGCATCCCCCCAACCTGTATGAGCAATGCCTTCTCACTGTTTCCCAGATAACCATTAACATTGTAGCAGCAGTGAGCAGGTGTAATTACTCCTCCGCAGTCCCCATTCACTTCAATGTGACAGCTCCTTCCTGTTTAAGTGAATCGGAGGGAGTCACCCCATTGAAGTGAATGGGATGGAGGAGTTTTAATTGCACCTGGTCACCACTGCAATGTACGAAATGGTGAGCAAGTAAACAGTGAAGAAAAAACAGCACTTGTTCTAGTGCTGCATTCTCTTCAAACAGTTGATCGGTGGAGTTGCTGGCAGTCAGGCCCCCGCCAATCTGATATTGAACAATATTTATAATCAATATAGCAAAAGCAGAGAACCCCTTTAAAGTCTCATCTCACAGTTTTGTTAGCCCTGTACACCTGCCGCTTATAACTGTAATTGATTTGAAAGGCAAAAAAAAGTTAAAAAAGTTCTACCCTGAGTCTCATTTAGAAAACGTTATTTAGTAATTTTAAAAATTAAACAAGATATTGGTCCCTGGCCTTCAGAGAGCAAAGTTTTCTGTCCAGTAACCTCTGCCCCACTAGGCATTCCTTTATGTTACACTGGCTGTTAGGCCATCCATTGTGTAAGATGGTTTAACATACACCATGGAATTCAAGAAGTAGCCAATGTGGCTATACTGGTCCAAACACATGGAACTACTGTTTGGTTCAGTAGAATTTTGGGGGAGGGCGAGTGTTGCAAGTATATTTTGCTCATATAAAACCAGCATTATACCAGTTCAGAGTCCCTTTAGACATGTGGAACATAACACTGGCGAGAGTTCCAATAATTGCCAAAATAAAGGGATACCAACTTGCGATACACAGTAGACCAGTTCATCCCTCAACCATGACTTTTTAATTTCCACAAAGTGTACAAAATCTGATTTCAGTGCGGTAATAAACTTATACCACTGAAATCTGGTTATAAAGACACTTACAGAGTACCAAAATATCTTCACACAGTGTATTGGTAGAAGCTCCATATTCTGAAACTAGAAAAGCCTTTAAATGGGGTTTCCTACAATGTGACATATAATATCTAAATCACTTTTGTCATAAAATCAAATTGTATAGTCTGATTGATATAATTTTCCCTGATCTCGAAAATTAAGCCAATCTCTGATTTGTTCAAAGAGGTGGCCAACCTGCATGATTTCTCTCCACTGATATATTATTCTCAGTGGAGAAGAACCACTTATGCAGGACCATCTCTTGCAGAATTTGAAAGTTCTTTTGATTGAGGAAATCTCAGTTGCCCAACAACTTTCACCACTTGTCTGAACATCATTTGTGCACCATGAAGCTCTCTATATCCTGTATGGTTTTAAGAGTCTTTCAAACAGTGGAACTTATTTAGCAGAAATGTAGTGAAATCCATGATATATAACTGCATTTTTTTTTAAAACAACCAAGGACTGAGCTTTTGTTTTGCAGCTCAAAGAACAGCCCATAGTGGACAAGGAGTTTTCAGTTCTTAAACTATGCTTGATGAAAAGACCTAAGTAGTCTTGAAAGCTTGCTATCTGTTGTCATCTATTCAGTTAGCCATTAAATGGTATCAATGACTGAGGAATTGTTATCTTCTCAGTTCTTGACCAGTTATGTCACCTTGAACTGAGTAATGTCCAGACTGATGGCAATGTACCATACTGAGAACACAATTCCCTGGTACTCCAGCACATTTTATCAACCATATGTGCTTGCATTTTCAGATACATACTGTAGCAAAATTAGGATTCTCAGGTTGCACATTGCATCGTAGCGGTCCATGCACAATTGTCACCAGCCTTGAATATAGACTTCTGTAAGAGAAGATGATGCATGGTGGGTGAAGGTTGATGACAAAGCAAAGCTTTCCTATGCTTAATTATCTGTATAAAAGCTATGCAGTAGACTTAACATAGAATCTTTGCCTGAAATTAGCCCTTTGCAAGACTGGTTGAATATACATATGTACAGAACTACTACTGGGCTCCTGTAGTAAATGGAGTTTGAGTTCTGCAAAGAAAAAAAAACAACTTGTATTGGAAGGCAATTTGTTGCAGTTTCCTAGAAAGGACAAATGGGTGACTGGTTGGACTTTTCAATGTATATATCTCTCCTCAATAGAAAGTGCCCATTATCTTTCTTCACTTCTCTAAGCA
Organism: Rhinella marina; assembly: GCA_900303285.1. Lineage (NCBI taxonomy): Eukaryota > Metazoa > Chordata > Amphibia > Anura > Bufonidae > Rhinella > Rhinella marina. Next base: position 141,460 of record ONZH01030406.1, on the reverse strand, counting down.
AATACTGGTTGTGAGGTAAAGACATTATGTTGAGAAAACAAAATGCGTAATGTCTCTTGTGCCTGAAGGCTTGATGATGGGCGGCCATGTCTGCTGTCTGCGACATACAGTAACGTGTCATCTCAGGCGTCTTGGAAACTCACTTGTCCTAAATGGCATCTCCAAACCTAGATTAAGAAAATGCAAAAGCATCAGAAAACTGAAGTACATAAACATGCGATTGGACAGACCTAAGTATTTGCAAATACATATTTTATTACATATAGTTGAAAGGGTCTCCATTAAAAGGGTTTTTATCATATAAATAGGATTAGACCTATTTAATCAATGAGGACCCAATGATTGAGTTTGGTCAATGGATGCTGAAATCACCACATTTCATCGCAACACTTCCCAATCAGTTGGTTTCCCAACAATCAGCTATCTGCTCTGTATGACATACATTAATCTGATGGGAAAACCTAGTTGAATTATAACGGTTTGTCTTAAAAGAGTTTTCTGACAATCTGAAAAGTACAAGGTGGTGGTCAATGTAATGGTGACCACAAAATACTTTTTATTCAAGCTTTAGTAGGAGGTTTAATCCGGGAGCTACAAAGACACAATTTCAGGAAGGCTACAAAAACACAATTTCAGGAAGGCTAATTTTACCCAGTCAAGAGATAACAAATGTTCTTGTGGATGAATGAGCAATAATTCACACAAACTCCAAAATATTGTAGAAAGCCACTCCATATTAATGACAATGTATTTTGAATGGGACATCATAAAACCTCCAGTAGATAATGTGTACATGTCTCAATACTTTTCTCCATATAATATATTTATATTATGTGTGAACGACACCAGAGGCAGTAGCATAGAACCAGGACACTTTTGCCACACTTCTTTAAAAGTAGATACTGAATACAGCTGTAGACCGACGAATATGAATTTAAGGTAAGCCTTGATTATGTGTACACTTATGAACAACTTTCCCTACATCAATAGGGCACTTCATCACTATTAATATTGACCAATATATGTTGTATCTGAAGTGCACCAATTCTCCAGTATCTTATCCACTGCTCCCAGTGAAATAGCTCTCCCTGTAATCTTCATACGTTTACTGCAAGATGTTGGCTATGGATACTAAGACACACACACTAAGAAGGAAGGAGCAGGTCTCTGCAGGCTCTTGCTGTACACAGTTTAAGGCTGTGTTTGCAGCTTGTCCCCAGTGCTGAGGAGAGTAAGGACTTGGCTCTCAGATGAGAGCTGGGCTTACACTCTAATAGCCTAAACCAGCAGAAGCACCAGGCCTGGCCATTTAAACACTTAATAGTGACTTCAATAGTGCCCTCAGCATCTAAGTGGTTTGAATAGAGGGAGCGCCCTCTGTCTCCCATTGGCAGGTGATGAATGAGATTGAGGGGTGCTGATGTCTTCGTATAGAAGCCTTGGTCCTAATGAAAGCCCTAGGCCTGCCTGCAGTCTATCCTGAGCAGGCTGCATCTCTCTGGCACAGCCTGCTGGTGTCTGTCAGTATAGCACTGACATTATAATACACCGTACTACATGTGCAGCACAATGTATTATAGAAGCAATCGAAAGATTGCCTATTAAAGTCCCCTTGTGGGACTAGTAAAAAAAACGTTTTATCAAATAAAAAAAAACATTGCAAACATTTTCAAAGTTAAAAAAGATCCCTTTTTTTCCACTGAAGGAAAATCATTTCAATGGAAACAATAGCAAAAATAAAATCCCCTCCATATTTGGTATGACAGTGTCCATAAAAACCCACACTGCACAATTATTATGTAACTTATGCATATGGTGAATGCCGTAATAAAAAAAAAAAAGCCATAATTGCTTACTTGGCACATGCTTATGTGTACTTAAAACTACAAGTTGTTCAGCAAAAAATAAGCCCTCGTAGGGTTAAGGCCAAGGTCACACTACAGTTATTTGGTCAGTTATTTCCATGAGTTACTGGGAGACAAAAGCAGACGTGGGTCAAAAACACAGAACAGAGGATTTTTTTCTATTACACCTTATTTCTGAGTATGCTTCACTACTGGTTTTGGCTCACAATAACTGGTGGAAATAACATGAACTCAGGCTAAGTCGACAGAATAATAAAAAAGTTGTAGCTCTTGGAATGGGTTAATAAAAAAAAAATCACTAATGTCCAAAACAGACTGGTCAGTAAAGGGTTAAGGAGGATCAGTAGTTCACATCCATGTCAGTGTCAGGCAGTCCTGTATGTTGCCTTCTAGTACGAAGTGCTGGTCTAGACATGTGCCGTGTCTATCTGGAAAGTTTCTACTGACATTATCTGCAGAAAATGAGTTCCTGGTGACTTTCTCATCAGACACTATTCATCATGTGCTATATTTGTATCACCTACCTGTGTGCTGCAGGCCTGACCACAGTGGCTGGCCTTCATGCTGCAGCACGTATTCTTGTCTGTTTTATTCTGAGATCTCTGTGTGTTCTTTGTCTTAAGGGTCTAAAGGGTCAGAAAACAGGGAATTGAGATTATGTCCGTTTCAACCAGTGACCTCAGTAGTCAATCATTGTGATACTAAAGTTTTTTTTTGTTTTAAATCAGATTTTTTTTGAAATGTCAATTTTTATTGAAAAAAATTATAAGAAACCATAAAAACCATAAAGTAAAAAAAAACAAAAAAAAACCACCATAATGACTTAAGTCACAAATGACTTAAATTGAACCCACCTCCTTCCCACTTTCTTGGAGAGATATACCTATAGGCATAGCTTAAAGGGGTTCTGCAGTTCTGTAAAACTGATGATCTATCCTCTGGATAGATCATCAGCCTCTGATAGGCGGCGGTCCGACACCCGGGATCCCCGCCGATCAGCTGTTTGAGAAGGCAGCGGCGCTGCAGGAGCGCCGCGGCCTGCTCTGTGTTTGCCGCAGGCCAGTGACGTCACGACTAGTATCACTGGCCTGGGCGGGGCTAAGCTCCGTTCACTTGAATGGAGCTTAGCTTCACCCAGGCCAGTGATACTAGTCATGACGTCACTGGCCTGCGGTAAACAGAGAAGGCCGCGGCGCTCCTGCAGCGCTGCTGCCTTCTCAAACAGCTGATCGGCGGGGGTCCCGGGTGTCGGACCGCCGCCGATCAGAGGCTGATGATCTATCCAGAGGATAGATTATCAGTTTTAAAGAACTACAGAACCCCTTTAAGGCTAAAAATGCGGCCTGGTGCACACAAAAAAAAACAAAAAAAAAAAAAAAAACTGTCATCTGTGTGCCATCCGCATCCCTGTGGCTAGTCCACAAATTATAGAACCTGTACTATTCTTGTCCATTTTGCGGCCACTCCACTATTCGGAAAAGGGGGCATGTTGAGGGAGGTGAAGGGGCAAGTGAAACCACCATATTAATCATCTTCTACGCCAACTTAGAACATAGATCTCAGTTCAGGTGCATGGACTGCCAATGGAGCAGCGTGAGGGCTCATTTTATGTGGGGCAATCTATACAGTAGCTTTCTTTATTAATACCAGTCTGGAATACATGTGGCCTTCTAATATTTTTTTATTCCTTGTTTTGAGCTGTGAGATGAAAACCACAGCTCAAGGATTTTTTTTTGTCTGTGGTATTCACCACAGGATTAATAAATATTAATTTTTATGACTGTTTATACCTTCAGAAGGCCCCGGCTGCTATGACAAGAACTCGCCACCCTGCAAATGCATTTGTGGGGTGTCAATCGGAGGACAGAGGGATCTCCATCCATTTTTTTCTAACCACTCAGATGCTGCTGTTGCTATTGACCTTGGCATCTGAGGGGTTAAATACAGCTGGCACCGGCAATCAATGGCACAGGCACAGCTCCTGAGCTGATCACATGACAGCTCCATATTATTAGAGAATTGGCGTAATAGTACAGGGCCTGGTTGCCTATATATACAGATGTAGCCAAGCTAAAATTGACTCTCATAACTCTAATAAGCCATTAAAATACATTGAAAGAGTTAGTTAACCTTTTTGTGTCATTTTTTTACTTAAAGTGTTAACCATCAAGTTTAGCCCAGCTGCATCTGTATAGAATATGGGTACTACATTTGTGGAGGTGGGTTGGTGATCTAGGTATTCATTCTGACTGCCAGATTTAGAGTCAGGAAGGATTTTCCCCTCCCTAATATGGGGCAAACTGCATCCACCTCATACAGTAGGTGTTTTGCCATTCTCTTTTTCAGTCTTATCACCTATGGCTATGTGATGTTCAGTTGCTTATCCCTTTAGTCTATTCTGAGGCACCAAAAGTAAAGCAAACCTGTGAAGTTTTACCAACCCTGTAAACTTATCAGGTTTAAAAATGTGTCCAAATTTATTGCAGTGGTTCCAGCTGGATGATAAATTTGGTGTATGGTTTGACTCTATTGTGTAATAGAATTTTGGGTGCAAAATGTTGCATCTTAGGCTATGTCCCTTTTCTTGTGAAGCCTTCTTTGGTAAGCCAGATGCAGACATTTTTTCTTAAACAAGATCTGCCCAATTGTGGCATATTACAAAAATTTGTGCTAAATTTTAGCCCATTTTAGACGAAGGTCTATATGCAATCACATTAGTAAATGAGGGCCATTGAATTGTATTGACCAATTATTAGCCAAGAAATAAAAACATGGATGTTGCCATGAGAATGAGCCTATTGTTTTGACATGTGGTTTTCAGGTATCCCTAACAGCTGAACTACTTCTGTGGAACATTCCCTAATAATGACCTGTTGGGGTGTACTGATCATAGCCTGAACTCTCACCTGTCTGTCTTCTGTTTGCAAAAGTTCACACAGCGCTGGTCACTTGGGTCTGTACATGAACACCGGGGCTGTGTCAAGGAACTCATCCGCCTTCTGTCTGTATTTCGTTTTTCTCGTACACTTCCCCTGTAATTGGATAGTCCATATGGCACTGTTCTCCTGCAAGACAAAGATGTAATGTAAGGTAAAAATCCCCTGAAGAGGCAATACTACATTAACTCCATCAATGTCTATGGTCAACCATGGTGGCAAGGGCTAACAAAGGATGTCCCAGAGGTTGAAGACCCACTGATCTAACTTTTATATTCTATCCTGTGAATAGATAATTTTTTATCATGGAAAACCCTCTTGAAACAAATTGGGGACTCTAGACCTCCAGCCAGAAGCACCCACATTGGTTAATTGAGGTTGCACAGTGAGAAAAAAGCTCCCCCAGAGCACAGACAAATGAAATCTGTGCTCCATCCTAAAGCATAATAGCAATGATAGAAGTAAAACCTTGGTTTTAAAACAATATTCCAGATAAAAGTAATCCAAAGCCGTATGGGGTGGCACGACACATGATTCTCTTTTTTGTTCCTGAGTAAAACAACCTAAGCATTTACCGTAGCTCAGGACTGATTACTATGAATACCGATTGTAACTGGGGCTTTCTTTTAATCATGCAAATACTGTTTGAAAAGTCAAATATACTTAAAGGGATTATCCACAGGATAGGTCATCAAAATCACATCAGTGGGGGTCTGAGTCCTGACACCTCCACTGATCATCTATTTCTGGAAGCTGCGGCGCTCACCAGAGTCCCCCCATGCACTTACCAAGCACAGCATCACACATCGTATAGCTGCTGTGCTTGGTATTGCAGCTTAGCACCTTTGAGTTGAATGGAGCAGAGCTGCAACTAGGCCATGTGACCGATATACGGTGACATCAAATGACTTAGGAAGTGGCCACAGCGCTCATGGAACATCCAGCCTCTTTAAGCAGCTAATCAGCGGGTGTCCTTGGAGTTGGATCTCCACTGATCTGATATTCATGATCTGTTCTGAGGACAGATCATCAATATTGATTCCTGGATAACCTCTTTACAGGGGTATTCTGATTATAGCTCTGACCACTGGGTTCACCATATAGCGAGGCCTCATACCTCATGGGGCCCCTCAAAATGAAAAGAATGGAGCAGTTGGTCGATCATGTGCTATACGCTCCACTGATTCTGTATGAGACTGCTGGAGATACTGTAGCTGAGTACAGTACTTGACTATTTCTGGCAGGGTCACAGAAAACAAATGGAGTTGCATGGCCCATGCCTAACCATCCTGCATTCATTTCGGTTGGCCCTGTGAGGAACAGGACCCCCATTCTCATGATCAGTGGTGGTCCCAGCGTTCAGACTCCCATTGACCTAATGGATGTCCCCTATCCTGTGGATATTATAACGTGATATAACTGAAATACCCCTTTAATTACTGCCCCGAGTTCTAAATCCGTGATCTCCAGCTGTTGCCAAACTATAACTACCCAGCAGGTCTGTAGTTTGGTGGCAGTTGGGGCTATGCTGCTGTTCAAGCTTATGATCTGAGGCTCTACAGTCCAGTTCAGCTGCCATAGGTACGAAGCTTGCCTTGCGGTTTCTGCTCTGAACAACCATTAATTGAAACCACTGAGAACATATTATACAATTTTTCTTTAGCACTTGTGCCAAGTTAATTGTTCACAGTTGTTTGTAATTAAACTTTTCTTGACAGATGTTAGCAACATGAAACCCCCTCCTCAATCACATCTTTTATAAGTACAAAAATTTTTTTTTTCACAGATTATATCAATAACTGAGCGATAATAAGGACCTGTGTGACTTCTGAGGGTGCTGCCACATGTTCAGGTTTTTTATGCAGTGTTTGAAGCCACAATCAGGTGTAGATCATAAAGGGAGAGAAAACATTAAGGAAACCTACCTTAAAACCTATAAACAGAACACGGCTATGGTTCCGAGGCACCGGTCAGAACTGAAGCCGAGTTTAGTTCCAAGTTTTAAAATGGTTTTCCACTTTAAAAATCAACGACAAAGTTATTCAATGGAGTCTCACGCAACTTCACAAATAACTGACTTCGGCTCATCAGATCTCTGTACAGCATTAATCCAAAGCTTTGAACAAATCGACTTTGAATGTAGCATCTAAAGCTCGTTTTACTCATCACTAGTAATCACCATGCTTGAAACTTGTGGATATTTTCCAAATACGGCAATTTAAAATGCATCATGTCCTCCTAGGAAGAGTCTAACATGTGAATATGTACAATAATGTACATGAGTTCTAAATGTGTCTCTGCCTGCCATCCTTTCTACTCCATCCAAAGTTTCTAGGGTATATTGGGTAAACCTGGCTCCACTAACCTAGGCCATGTACCAACAAAAGAGAAGAATTGAACTGACAATTTATAGATTACTAATGAAGATGAATGTCTCCTATAAAGCCAAGTCTAAATTTACATTCCGCTCTGATTGTAGCAACCTCCCCTTAATGTAAACTGCGTGGTGTCTTAGCAGGTCGGCATTTTTATGGCTCTCAGCCCAATAAATGTTATTGAAGAGGAGCATTAACAAAGTGTCTTAGGCACAAAGGTTCAAATTTCATGATGCCACCTGCTGCCAACATAGCTTTACTCCACAATCTCCAGGAGAATGTAGATTTATCATCCTTTTCATGAGACACAGACATTGTGGAGCAGGGCATGACATGGTCAAATGTCACATCAGCAGCAGGTCAAGAGTTGCCAGTTAACAGCCCTATAAAATACTATTATGCCACCACTCAGAGAACCCCATGCTAGCTGACCCGTCTCCCTAGGACACAATAGGTACAGGAGGAGTATATTTCAGAATAATGTTGCTGTAAAGTACCAATTATTTTTCCCTTTAGGAAATTAATAATTCTCAGCCATGTTTTGCAGGCATTCAGGCCCACATGTAACCACATGAGCATCTGCCATTCTTAAAAGGGGTTGTCCCACGAAATGACTTGTCCCCTATTCATAGGATAAGGGATAAATAATCAGCGGTGGACTGTCTATGGGGGCCACCAGTGAATGGAGCAATGCCATTTTGTTCAACTTCATGGTACTGCCAGAAATAGCTGGTACTATACTCAGGTAAAACAAAAACTACCACTAAAGAAAAGTGCATATACCCAAACTGTAAAAATTATATATGCACTTTTCTTTAATGGCAGTTTTTGTTTACTTGTGTGCTCCCGTTCTTGATCCAAACCTGTGTTCTCTACCTTTATTTATTAGTTTATTTACTGTCTGACTGGTTGTTTCTGGACCACTGTTTTTGTGGTATAACTCGACTAAAACAACAGGCAGCCTTTGCACTTGTGAGTGGGCCCCATCTTTAAAGACCTTTCCAGCCCTGTACATGGACTGCCCTTGCCAGAAAGGGGTTCATTTTCTAGGTTGTGGGTGCCCCATTTTATTTTGTTATGGGGCCCTATGGAATTTTGTGGAGTCAAGGAACAAACCAAACCAAGTGAAAGTTTTAAAAAAGTTGCATCAGTCATGTTAATGTCACATGAACTGGGTTTTGTGTGAAAAATGGCAATTGGTAGCCCTGGACATTATTCTTCTAAAAGTGGATGTTACTTTTATAGGTATCCTTACAGATGTCTTAATAAAGACCCACAGATTATAAAGCTACACAGCATAAGATCCCTATTATGGCTTCATACAAAATGGAGTTGTCAAATGGCTGTGTGCATCAGCTGTCTCAGACAAATGCATTAATACAATCCAAGGCCTCTTAGTTCTCATTACACTCTGGCAATGTAATGCTAATCCCCCTTATCCAATCGTCCACGTGCCATTTGCAGTTGTCCATCAGGATGAAGGTCTGGCTCCTCTCACGCAACGCAGTCCGTGAAGTGATAAATTGTAAACCATTCTCAGATGTTTTACAGCACCCTATAAACCCTGCTCGTCTGGGGAAGGTTAAGGACTGACAAATTCCATAGTTTGCTGAATAATTCTAGGAATCAGACTGGCATTGAAAATGCATTTTGATTGGGGAATAAAGATGATTTTAACCCTTCATGCCCAGGGAAATCATGAAGACAGGTCGATTTGGAGGATGTTAAGATTTACTAATCTGATGGATTCTCTAGCAAATGTTGACATTGAGTCAACAGAAGAATAACCCATTATTGGCCTATTATACCGTAAGACCTGTCCTAGCTTTCTGAATGTAGATAAGGCAACAACTCGGGTATGTCATGTACAGGGCAGGGGCCGGGGGGGGGGGGGAGCAGTCAAGGCACAAAAACCTGGGAAAAAACTCAGAAGCCTAATTTCGGTCATTAAGTCTGGGGTTCGTCAATAGCACCTACTGACCAGATTGTCAGAGGGAGCTCATCTTTTTAAACTGTCTCCAAATGGAGGAATTTTTGGGCACAACTAGTAATTACATTAAAAATGTCCAACATGATAATATAAGCGTGTTAGGCTTCATTCCACACTTACATAATCCATTAGGATTCCTTCTGTATCTTTTCAGTAAAACCTCCCAAGTATTGATCTAGGATTCGAAAAAACATGACTGCAAGCTTCCAAAAACCACATTATACCATTTCACACATTGTGTTTGGTGTTGCAGCTCAGCCCCATGGACTGCAACACCGGACAGAACCTGTGGACATGTGTGTCAATGTTTCTATAATAAAGCAGCCATGTTTTTCTAATCCTTTATCAGGGGTACTATTTCCCATTGTGGTGAATGCCTATTACGTGTTAGGAGTCTTATAGGCCATGCAATGCATCTTTGGGAAAAAACAAATAAAAGGTGTGCCTCTAGTGTCACCATTTGGAAGGTAGCCATCCTATAAGTCAAACGTTTTAAACAGGCCTTGATGCATAACTTAGTAGAAGGGTGTGCTAGGCGGCCAAGGGCGTTCCTGGCCTCCCGCGCTGACAAGACTTGAAAAAGGAGCCCCTGTTGCTCCGAAACGCGTTGTCCTTTGTCAAACAATAAATAGAACATTCATTTTGATCCTGTATGGTCGTTTTGTTGCGCCAAGTAAAAGTGTCCAAATCTAGTGCATGCATCCGCCTAGCACACCCTTCTACTACTCTACACCTCTGCAGGGGACCGGCAACCCCGGAAACGAGGATCAATAGGCACCGGCTACACCGACTAAGTAATCTATTTCTGCACACATTAGAGTTGTGCCTAAATTTTGCACAACTCTATAAGGTGAGCGTATTAACCTAATTCAAATTCTCTTGATTTTTACATATTACCCTATGAGCGCCTCTCCCCCCCTTTTTTGTGTTGCCTTGTAATGCTTGATGCATAACTTAGGATTAGAGATGAGAAAATTTCATGTGTACAAATTTATTTCCGCTTCGTTTAGTGGTAAAAGCAGAATTGCATTATGGATTCCGTTACCATGGACCATAACACAATTCTATGACGGAATGCATAACGGAATGCCTTTAGAGGGATTTCGGTATTCATTCCATCATAATAGAAGTCTATGGGCTCCATAATGAACTCCAGCATAACGGAGACGGACGGATCCGTTATGTAGCCCATAGACTTCTATTATGATGGAATGAATAATATGCATTCTGTCATAGAATTGCATTATGGGCCGTGGTAACAGAATCCATAACGCAATTCTGCTTTTACCACTAAACAAAGCGGAAACGAATTTCTAAATATAAAATTCGCTCATCTCTACTTAGGATTATCAGCAAGCTAGTACTTCATCTGCAGACAGCTGTTTTGGGGGTGGTTGCCCCTCAGTGCAGAGCAGAGATAATTGTCTTAACTGAGTGAGAGGTGTTTTTAAGGGATCCAGGGGGGACCACATCTCCATATGAGAGAACCTGGTCTATAAGACTCCTTACATCTACTAGGTGCTCTCCACAAGGAGACAAGTACAAATCACAACCCCCCCCCCCCTTAGATTCCGACAGATCTCTCACCCAGCTAAGGCCTCTTTCACACTAGCGGCAGTCCGGATCCGGCAGGTGAAGGGTGCCGTCGGATCCGGACTGCCGCAGGGACATGTGTGGGGCCGGAACCACGTTCCGGCCCCACACGTCACACAGTACCATATACAGACATACACACACACATACACACACAAACAAACACATACATACTCCAGGCAGGCAGGCCGCACGTCTTCACGCCCAAGAGGCGCGCAGCTGTGACGATTCCCCACAGCGCCCTCTGCTGGGCGCTGTAGGGAATCGTCATAGCGGCACGCCTCCTGGGCGTGAAGACGTGTGGCCGGCCTGCCTGGAGTATGTAAGTATGTATGTGTATATGTGTATGTGTGTGTATGTATGTATGTATGTGGTGACGGATCCGTCCTGAACTCCATTGAAAGTCAATGGAGGGCGGATCCGTTTACCATGTTGGTCGCACCAAACGGATCCGTCCCCATTGACTTGCATTGGGGGTCATTCCGGATCCGTTTTGGTGCGGATGCCCGGACCGGAGAGAAAACTGCAGCATGCTGCGGTTTGTTCTCCGGTCTGAAGACGGAACGGAATGCTTTCAGGAGCATTCCGTTGTCTTCAGTTCAGTTTTGTCCCCATTGACAATGAATGGGGACAAAACTAGCGTTTTTTCCGGTATTGAGCCCCTATGACGGAACTCAATACCGGAATTTAAAAATGCTAGCATGAAAGTAGCCTAAGTCTAAGTTTTCTTTGCTTTGCACTGATTAGGGGCAATAACAATAACCTTGAAATAGCTGCAGAAGAAGTACTGGCTTGGCTATAATGCGAAATTATCTCTCAAGGCCTTTTAAAGGCTGAAAACAGGTGGCACTAGAGAAAAGTGATTTGCATTTCTAATCTTGTATCTGTATATGTAAAAGTGAAACGCCATGAAAAGGGGGTCGTGCAGGTTATAGATTATCATGGGGTGTCCAGTGGAACTTGCATCTCATGTCATTAAAATTAGAGTACAGAAAAAGTTAAGTAGTTGCCCATTGTCCCAAACTGTATAGCTGCCTGCATGTTCTGTCTACGCTCTGCTGATAGAACATTGACAGACTATGGAGCATGACGAAGCATCATCTTACACTGCCAGGGAGTTGAGTAGTAGGGAAAGAGCAGTCATCTGGACATTATGGGATCAGGTTATGGTCTAGAGGTCTCTACACATTCACCTTTTCCTAGGGGGAACATTCTTAGAATTTTTACATCCTGAACATTTAAACATTGTCTTGTCTTTTGTATCAGGACTATTTTATTGCATAGGGGAACAAGTTCTGAGGAATCCATCCATGTAGACAAAACCAGTTTTAAAATGTGACTGCTCGTATAGCTCCAATGCATTCAATATGAAATAAATAAAGCACCTTTTCAAAAAGTCTTGATTAAGGAGGTTGTCTCACCTCATAGATTGGTTGCATATTGCAAGGACATGCCACCAATGTCTGATAGGTGAGGTCCCATAGGTGGGACCAGCACCTATCTCTAGAACGGAGCCCACAAGGCGGACCACACTTGCATTGTTAGGCCACTGAGGCACAAATAAAATAAATAAGTGACTCTGCTTGGCAGAGTCACTGGGGATCACTGGACCCAAACCCTGGGCAGCCGGACAATAACGACCGCATCCGAAGGGCGAAATAATACAGGAGGCAAGATACACAATAGTAAGGTAACAGCTTACACCAACACGTTCTGCGCAACAGCACTTGAGGCTGGAGCCAGAGCTTTGGCCATACAGGCCTCCAGACAGGCAACGCCCACCGTGTACCCTTGCTCCAGGAGGGAGCTACGGCATGGCCTTCAAACACTCAGAGTAATTCACACTACATGAAAAGACTGAGACAGTGAAGCAGGTAAGGGAGCCCACGCACCAGTGCAAGAAGGCACTCAAACATACAAGGCACCATACAGCATCAGTAACAAAGGGACCTGACCGAATAGCAGTCACACATGAACAACAAGGCACCAGCCCTGCCCAGCAGAAGCTCAGGGTTTAAATAGCAGCGAGCTAATTGGCAGGGCGTGGTTCCTGACATACTTCCTGTGAACGCCTGGCGGAAGTGACATCACCAGAGGTCTCAAGGACCTGGCGCATGACCACTTCCTATGCCGGACCTTGTTCCCTGCAGTAAGACTGTGGGCGCAAGGATACCGCACTGCGATTCTCCCATACCCCTTCACCAACAACCGGAGCCCGGGAGGGCAAGCGACCGCGTGCACGACGTCGATGCATGTGCCTTACAGTACCCCCCCCGAGGGCCCCCCCTTCTCCTCCAAAAGGCCGCACTAAGATCTGGCGTATTAAGGTTACTTTCTGGCTCCCAAGAACGTTCTTCAGGCCCAAACCCAACCCAGTCCACCAAGTAGGACGTGGTACCTCGTATGGTTCTAGAGTCAAGAATCTCCCATACCTCATACTCAGCCTCAACAGCTTCAGTCTCCTCTTGTACCGGAGGAGAAAATCTATTAAGCCGTACTGGATTTAGAAGCGACACATGGAAAGAATTTACAATTCTCCAGGACCGAGGCAACTTAACACGGTAAGTGACAGGGTTGATTTGACGCAGGACCCAAAAAGGACCAACGTAGCGAGGTGCGAACTTCAAAGAGGCCACATGGAGCCGGATGAATCTAGAAGACAACCAAACCAGATCTCCAGGCTCAAACTCAGGACCACTAGAACGTTTACGGTCAGCTTGCTGCTTTATCTTAGCTTTAGCAGCTGCCAAAGATGACTGAGTTAGTTGCCATACCTCTTGTAGATGAGAAGCGAAGTCCGCTACGGCAGGCACTTCCGCTGTGATGGCCATTGGTAAAGGAAGGCGAGGGTGTTGCCCATTCTGAACAAAAAAGGGGGTTTTACCTGTCGCATCAGAAACAGAGTTATTAGAGGGAAACTCTGCCCATGCCAATAGTTCAGACCAATTGTCTTGTCTTACCAAAACGAAATGACAAAGGAAGATCTGAAGAGACTGATTCACTCTCTCCGCCAAGCCATTAGTCTGGGGATGAAAGGCCAAAGAGAGATCTACTTCAACTCCCAGCAAATTACACAATTCCCTCCAGAACCTGGCAGCGAACTGAGGACTTCTGTCCAATACAATCCATCTAGGCAAACCATGCAGACGAAAAACATGGCAAAAAAACAGTTCCGCCAGACGAGGAGCGGAGGGCAACCCGGGTAGAGCGAAAAAATGGCAAGCATGAGAAAACAGATCCGTCACTATCCAGATCACAGTATTTCCCTCAGAACGGGGAAGCCCTGTCAAGAAGTCCATAGCTATGTCCTGCCAAGGACTCTCTGGGACTTGCAAAGGCATTAATAACCCCGACGGTTTCTGACGGGATGGTTTGTTATGGGCACATGTGGTACATCCCTGAGTGAATGCACACACATCCCGGCCGAGACCTGGCCCCCAGTATTATCGAGAAATGAGTTCCATTGTTCTTTTGGGACCTTAATGCCCAGCCAAGAAGTATGCCCCCAGGAGAGAATCTCCTGTCTGCGAGAAGCTGGCACACAAGTCTTGCCAGGAGGCAACTGAGGCAGACCAATTGGGTTTAGAGACAACAACTTCTCGGGTGGAATAATAGTATGTAATTCAGGTTCAGTTCAGTGGGCATCGAAAGAGCGGGACAAAGCGTCCGCCCTTACATTCTTGTCCCCGTTAACAAAATGTAGAACAAAATTGAAACGTGAAAAGAAGAGTGCCCACCTCGCCTGCCTCGAATTAAGCCTTTGCGCAGATTGTAGATATAAAAGATTCTTGTGATCAGTGAAAATCTGGACTGGGAATATGGCCCCTTCAAGAAGATGTTTCCATTCTTCTAGGGCCAGTTTAATCGCTAATAGCTCACGATCCCCAATACTATAATTTTGCTCTGCTGGATTGAAAGCCTTAGAAAAGAACCCACAAGACAATTTTGTCCCCTTGCCATCTTTCTGGTACAGAAAGCCTCCAGCCCCCACAAAAGATGCGTCTACCTCTACAAAGAAGGGACGCTGGGGATCGGGGCGGTGAATCACCGTTGCAGACAAAAAAGCCTCTTTAAGGGCAGCGAAGACGCGCTCCACCTCCGGCGTCCATTTACCAGGGTTAGCCCCCTTTTGTGTCAGGGCCTTAAGAGGAGACACTAAAGACGAGAAGTGAGGTATGAAACGTCTGTAATAGTTAGCGAAACCAAGAAACCTCTGCACCGCCTTCAATGACTGTGGCTTTGGCCAAGACATAATGGATCTGAACTTGTCTGGATCCATCTGGAGTCCCTGTCCAGATACAATGTATCCGAGGAATGCTGAGTCTTTTCGAACTCGCATTTCTCGAGTTTTGCATAGAGATGGTTACATCGGAGATGGCACAATACCTCCCTTACCATGCGTCTATGAGAAGACAAATCAGCGGAAAATATAAGTGTCATCCAGATACACTACCATGGCAGTGGTTAAGAGACCTCTAAAGATGTCGTTGAGGAAGTCTTGAAATATTGCCAGAGCATTACAAAGTCCAAACGGCATTACCAAATATTCGTAATGACCATCTCTGGTGTTGAATGCGGTCTTCCACTCATCCCCTTTCCGAATTCGGATCAAATTGTACGCTCCACGCAGGTCTAATTTAGTGAAGATCGTAGCACCTTGAAAGCGATCGAACAACTCGGAGATAAGTGGAAGAGGGTACCTGTTTTTAACTGTGATGTCATTCAATCCTCTATAATCTATGCATGGACATAAAGTCCCGTCCTTTTTAACCACAAAAAAGAAGCCTGCCCCTGCAGCGGAATTAGATTTTCGGATGAATCCCTTCTCAAGGTTCTCCTTGATATAAGCTGACATGGCTTTTTTGGGTAACGAAAGAGGGTACACTCTACCACGGGGGAGGTGGGGGGGTAGCCCCCGGAATCAGCTCAATGGAGCAGTCATATGAGCGATGTTCAGGTAAAGTGTCAGCTCTTTTCTTACTAAAGACGCCGGCGAATGCAGCATATTGGGGAGGTAACCCCTAAAGCTCTGCCTTGATGGGCAGGGACTTCACAGGAGTCACTCTAGTCATACATTTAGTGAGACAGTGTGCACCCCACTCTTTGACCTTGCCAGAAGTCCAGTCCAGTATAGGGGCATGCAACCTCAGCCATGGAAGACCAAGAAGAATGGGGTCCATGGACTGAGGTAAGACCAGGAGCGATAAAGTCTCCCTATGTAAAGCTCCTACCTGAATCACTATAGGGACTGTCTCATGTGTAATACAATTGTCCAATTTGGAGCCATCCACCACAGATATACTTATACTGGAAGAGAGTGGTTTGGTCGGAATTCCGAGTCTCTGGGTCAATTTAAGGGAAATAAAATTGCCCGAAGCTCCGGAGTCAATGAAGGCCCTGGAGGGTATGGTCGTACCATTAACCCAGATTAAAACCCTAAATGTACATTTTGTGGAGGATTGTGCTATTCCACCTAGAGAGGTACCTCCAACAGTCTCGAGGTGTGCCCTTTTCCCGACTTTTGAGGACATTGAGGAGTATAGTGGCCCTGTCTCCCACAAAAATGACAGGTCACTTCATGGCTTCGAGGACGGACTCTGTCTACCTCCATCGGTTCCCCTCGTGGAATTTCGGGCTGAGAGAAGGCGGGAGCAAGTTGAATTCGCCTTCTCACCTGCGCTTGCTTATGGCGGTGTTTAGACAGACGACGATCGATCCTAGTAGCTAGGTCGATAAAACCACTGAGAGTGTTAGGCCTCTCTCTGCCAGCTAACTTGTCTTTAATGGTAGGGCTTAGACCTGCTTCGAAGATAGTGAGTAGCGGAGCATCTGGCCACGCGAGCTCTGACGCCAAGGTCCAGAATCGGATTGCATACTGAGCCACCGACTCCGTTCCCTGGCATAATTCCAGTAAACTGGAACCGGAAATGACCTGTGGATCTGGACCCTGAAACACCTCCCTAAAACAAGAGAGGAAGTGGGGTAAGGAGGTGACGCAAGGATCTACTCTTTCCCATAATGGAGTCGCCCAAACCAGCGCCTGCCTGGATAGCAGAGAGATAATGAATGCCACCTTGGTCTGGTCGTCCAAGAAGCTCTCCGGATTTAACTGGAATTGGATTTGGCATTGGCTCAGGAAACCTCTACACTCCTCCTGTTTTCCACTAAATCGTGTGGGGAGGGGTAATTTAGGCGGTTGGTGGGTTGAAACAGAAACCCGGGCGTCAACAGGGGCAGCAGTAGTATTAGCCACAGTAGCGGCATACTGCTCCAAAGCCTGCAACTGACCATCTAGGGTGGAAAAGAAATCTGCATTATGCCCCAAAAAGGCGGCAGCTCGTGCTCCATCTCCTGCATGCACTGTTCCCACAGTTTTACATACGCCTGCATAGATGGAGTAATTGGGTTCGACATTGTGCCGGCGGATCCCTGGCCGGTGCCTACTGTTAGGCCACTGAGGCACAAATAAAATAAATAAGTGACTCTGCCACTTGGAAGAGTCACTGGGGATCACTGGACCCAAACCCTGGGCAGCCAGACAATAACGACCGCTTCCGAAGGGCGAAATAATACAGGAGGCAAGATACACAACAGTAAGGTAACAGCTTACACCAACACGTTCTGCACAACAGCGTTTGAGGCTGGAGCCAGAGCTTTGGCTACACAGGCCTCCAGACAGGCGACTCCCACCGTGTACCCGTGCTCCAGGAGGGAGCTATGGCACAGCCACAAGCGTGGCCTTCAAACACTCAAAACGAGTAATTCACACTACACGAAAAGACTGAGACAGTGAAGCAGGTATGGGCGCCCATGCACCAGTGCAAGAAGGCACTCAAACATACAAGGCACCATACAGCGTCAGTAACAAAGGGACCGGACCGAATAGCAGTCGCACATGAACAACAAGGCACCGGCCCTGCCCAGCAGAAGCTCAGGGTTTAAATAGCAGCGAGATAATTGGCAGGGCGTGGCGCCTGGCAGAAGTGACATCACCAGAGGTCTCAAGGACCTGGCGCATGACCACTTCCTGTGCCGGACCTTGTTCTCTGCAGTAAGACTGCGGGCGCAAGGATACCGCACTGCGATTCACCCGTACCCCTTCACCAACACCCAGAGCCTGGGAGGGCAAGCGAACGTGTGCACGACGTCGATGCACGCGCCTTACACACATGGCTAGCTCAGCTATTTCCATCAGCTACATAGAAGTGAATGGAGTGGTGGCCGCACTTGTGCAGGGCTGTTCCCATTAATTTCTATGGGACCTCTGACAGCAGCTAAGTGCAATGCTCGGCTATTTTCAGGACTTTCATAGAAATAAATAGATGACAGTGCGCTTACACGTTCAGCTCTCCTTCACTTTGCGGGCTCTGTTTTAGAGACAGGTGTGTGCCCCAAAGGTTGGACTTGCAGCTATCAGACTTTGGTGGCATATCCTAGTCATACAGTATGCCACCAACGATTGAGATGACATAACCCGTTTTAAAAAAAATCTACTACAATTTTGTGCATACCGCTTCTATGCACACCTGTGTGTCTCCATGGTAAAAGCCTAAAAACTATATAATCTGATCCTGCAGGAGCGTTATTGCCATCTACACATCTCCTACAGTACTACCTTTGAAAGTTTGTTTGCAAGTAGGAAATGGAAAGAAGGGAGAAACACATGACTGTAAAATATTCGACTCCCCCACCCTCTTTTCTTAGATATCCATTTTAAATGTAATTGGTTGCTAAAATATCTTGGGAGTTGTTCCCTCAACGTTGTATTTGTTTTATGCAAATACTGTGAATACTATGCACTTCAAAGGCCTCAGCTAAAAGGTTTACTTTCAGACAAAAATTCTCCCTCTCCATTCTCCTACTGTTGCCCCTGAGCTGTAAGTAGGAGACCGTGACGGCTGACAGATGTAATAACCTTTAACATTGGTTAAGAGGCTATGAAAATATATACAGTAAAGGTCAGCCCACAGCTATTCCTCCTGACTGCACCACATGTGCGTTGGCCTCAGTTGGGTGTGCATGTGTTTTCAATAGGGAGAGCGGAATAAGACCCTGGCAGTATGGCTTTTCTCCAGTGGCAACAGAGTATTTGGTATGATAAAGTTCATCATGCCTGACCATATTTCCCATGACATCTGACACAGGGTGGGAGTCAAAACATCCCTACCCACCTTATCTGGCAGGTTTGGCTGACTTACATCTAAGGGGTTGTCACATATCAGTTATTTGATCAGTTATTTCCATCAGTTATTGTCAGCCAAAACCAGCAGTGGACACTAAACAGAGATCAGGTATAATGAAAAGATCTGCACCTGTTTGGTGTTTTTGACCCATACCTGGTTTTGGCTCACAATAACTGATGGCAATAACTGATCAAATAACTTATATGTGAACAACCCCTAAAATGTATGGGCTCCTTAAGAAGAGAGAATGCAATTTATGCAGTTTCAGAGAGTGATGAGGAGAAAGCAAAGCTATTAAATGTTTGTTTCTCCACTGTATTCACGAAAATAAACTGTCAGTTCAAATGCAGAATGTAAAAGTAAATTCCCCATTAAATGTGCCCTGTATGACCCAGGAAGAAGTACAGCGGGGTCTTACAAAGATTAAAATAGACAAATCATCAGGACCAGATGGCATACACCCCCGTATCCTAAGAGAATTCAGTAATGTCATCGCCAGACCCTTATTTCTGATATTTAAGGACAGGGAGTGTTCCACAGGATTGGCGCATAGCAAATGTGGTGCTAATATTCAAAAAGGGTCCAAAAACAGAGCCCGGAATCTATAGGCTGGTAAGTTTAACATCTTTCATGGGTAAACTGTTTGAAGGTTTTCTAAGAGATGCTATCTTGGAGTACCTCAATGAAAATAAGCGTATAACACCGTATCAGCATGGCTTCATGAGGGATCGGTCATGTCAAAATAATTTAATCAGTTTCTATGAGAAGGTAAGTTGCAGACTTGACCATGGCGAATCAATGAATGTCGTATATCTGGACTTCTCCAAAGCATTTGATATGGTTCCACATAAAAGGTTAGTATATAAAATGAGAATGCTTGGACTGGGAGAAAATGTCTGTATGTGGGTAAATAACTGGCTGAGTGATAGAAAACAGAGGGTGGTTATTAATGGTACACACTCAGATTGGGTCACCATCACTAGTGGGGTACCACAGGTTTCAGTATTGGAGGGGTCACTGTCACTAGTGGGGTACCACAGGGGTCAGTATTGGAGGGGTTACTGTCACTAGTGGGGTACCACAGGGGTCAGTATTGGAGGGGTTACTGTCACTAGTGGGGTACCACAGGGGTTAGTTATGGGTTCCTATTCTCTTCAATATATTTATTAATGATCTTGTAGAAGGCTTGCAAAGTAAAGTATGAATTTTTGCAGATGACACCCAACTATGTAAAGTAATTAACACAGAAGAGGACAGTATACTGTACATATATACTATAGAAGACAGTATACTGCTACAGAGAGAT
Organism: Rhinella marina; assembly: GCA_900303285.1. Lineage (NCBI taxonomy): Eukaryota > Metazoa > Chordata > Amphibia > Anura > Bufonidae > Rhinella > Rhinella marina. Next base: position 121,212 of record ONZH01030406.1, on the reverse strand, counting down.
CTGCATAGATCGGAGGATTGGGCAGAAAAGTGGCAGATGAGGTTTAACACTGACAAATGTAAGGTTATGCACATGGGAAGGAATAATGCAATTCACCTGTACATACTAAATGGTAAAACACTTGATAACACTGACATGGAAAAGTACTTGGCAATTTTAGTGAACAGCAAACTAAGGCCTCTTTCACATTAGCGGCAGCACGGATCCGGCAGGTAACGGTGCTGCCGGATCCGTGCTGCCACAGGGACATGTGTGGGGCCCGAACCGCGCTCCAGCCCCACACGTCACACAGTACATACACACAGACACACACACACACACAGACATATACACATACATACTTACATGCTCCCGGCAGGTCTCCACAGCACAGTACAGGAGCAGGACAGCGCGCACATAGGACGATTCCCCACAGCGCCCTCTGCTGGGCGCCGGGTGGAATCGTCCTATGTGTGCGCCGTCCTGCTCCTCCTGCGCTATGGTGACCTGCCAGGAGCATGTAAGTATGTATGTGTATTTGATTGTGTATATGTCTGTGTATGTTTATGTGTATGTCTGTCTGTGTGTGTGTGTGTGTGTGTGTGTGTGTGTGTGTGTGTGTGTATGTATGTATGTATGTATGTATGTATGTATGTGTGCAGGTGACGGATCAGTCATGAACTCCATTGAAAGTCAATGGAGGACGGATCCGTTCACCATTGTATCACACCAAATGGATCCGTCCCCATTGACTTTCATTGGGGGTCATTCCGGATCTTTTTTGGGCCGATGCCTGGACCGGAGAGAAAACCGCAGCATGCTGTGGTTTGCTCTCCGGTCTGAAGACGGAACGGAATGCTTCTAGGAGCATTCCGTTGTCTTCAGTTCAGTTTTGCCCCCATTGACAATGAATGGGGACAAAACTGAAGCGTTTTATTCCGGTATTGAGCCCCTATGACGGAACTCAATACCGGAATTATAAAACGCTAGTGTGAAAGTAGCCTAAGCTGTAGAAACCAGTGTCAGACAGCTGCTGCCAAGGCCAATAAGATTATGGGTTGCATCAAAAGAGGCATACGTAGATGCCCGTGATGAGAACATACAGTAGTCCTGCCACTTTACAAATCACTAGTCAGACCACACATGGAGTATTGTGTACAGTTCTGGGCTCCTGTGAACAAGGCAGACATAGCAGAGCTGGAGAGGGTTCAGAGGAATGGGTGGACAACAGTACCCAGAAAGATTATCAAAATTAGGGTTAGTCACTTTCTACAGGTTTCTACACAAACATAGAAGAGGATCAGTAGGTGGTGTTTGGCATTGCAGCTCATCTCCATCCACCAAACACCACCCATGGTATCACATCTATCTATAGCCATACAACTCTACAGAGGATGATGTAACATGAGCTGTTGATCAGGTTATGACTTCAAAGAAGACCTGTATCCAATACAGCCATGTCACAATTGTCATAGTCAAGTATGCAAATGACATTACATAGTAGATAATCCCTTTAATTAAAGCAGTTCTCCATATTGTCCGAGTCATTACTTCTTAAGCACCCTTTACACTGCTTGAGAATCCGCCATATAAATGCTAATGCTCATTTATCGGGTAATAGATCATTTGTGCAGACACAACAATTTTCGTTTACAGGCAGCTATGTTGTGTAAACATGCTCAGTTGCTGGCAAACAAAGTCTGTATGGGGACAAGTGATGGCATTAGCGATCCCTCCTCCCCATACTATGGAGGAGATCACTGCATGTAAATGAGCAGTCTCCTCCACTCATGAGCAGGCGATTGCCGGGAAGGAACGTTTCCTTCTCGACAATATCCTGCAGTATCGTCCCATCTAAAGGGACCTTTAGAAGGCTTCCTAGACCATAAGCTGAACATAATGTGTCCACCTGCTGGGATCTCCAGCAATCAGCTGTAATCTGTGAGGAAACCTAAGGGGCAAATTTATTAAGACTGGCGTTTTAGCCCTACCCCTGCAACACCACCACATGGGGAATTAAAAATTACACAGTTCCATTTCGAATCAATAACTAGTTTTTTTTTTTTTTATGCAGGACTGGACAGGTCTTCCAGAGTGAGAGTAGCTCTCTCTATTGACTCTCTACCCTGGCCAAGGAATGAAGATCCTAAGCAAGGTTTTCTAAACTTCTTTACAAAGATTAAAAGATTCTGCTTGGACATGGGTTGGATTACCACCAATGATCATATCGCTGAGCAGAAAACTTCGTAATTTCCTCCAGCATTTCATTGAACGGCATTCAAAAAAGTTCCTGCTCTTCACATTCTTGGAATAAATATACGTTTACACAGTAATACATTTTAATTAATAACATCCCTGGGGACATGTTCTCTCCTGAAGCACAAAACCCGCAAGTAGGTAAGGGTTTAGGATGTGGAGGCTCGTTTTTAAATCTATGTTCTGAGATGACTGTAAATATTTCCAGGAACAGATGTGCTGATGTTCATCCACGTATGTCCTCTAGATAGAAACAGAAAACTGACAACAGAAAATGACCACATGGTCCATCCAGTCTGTACTTTTTATCATTTTTATCTTCTCACAATGCAGACTTATTTTGAAGCGGTTTGAAATTAGAACCCCTATATCCTTCACTTCTGAAAATCTGGTTGGCACAGAACTGCCGATACAATATTAAGACAGAGGATTCCTCCTTGCCATGTGCCTACCTTTACATTTGGAAACATTGAACTGCAGTTTGACTGTGTTAACCATGTATCCACAGAAAAGCTATGTTACATATTACAGATACCTCCAGAAATCAACTCTATTACACACTTTAGTTTTCGGCAAACAGGAAAGCCTTACCTACCACACCTTCTCCTATGTAATTACAAAAAATATTAAAAAGAATAGTGCCAGAAAAGATCATGTGGTACACACCAATAGTCACTCTTTAGAATGTACATTATTAAATAGGCCGTCTAGTATTATGATATGGATAACCTGCCTTCAGTATAGGTCACCTCGGTGAGGGTACGACTCCAGGAACCTTATCAGCTTTTTGACTGGGCCATGATGCTTGTGCAAGTGCTGTGTCCTCTTAAATGTTCGTTTGCACACTGTCTACAGGGTATGCCTTTCCGTCCTATTCACTTGAATACTCTACAAACCTTATAATTGCTCAAGACAAAAAGACTAACTAAATCCTGGCTAACATAGACAAGGATTATGAGAAATTATGGTATGTACATTACAGCCAATATAAATCTTGCCCCTTTAAGTAGCTATAGTTCTGTAGACCAGGATTAGATGCATGACTTTTCACCACTGCAAGGGGCCTTCCCCCGTTATCTTATATGACAAATGGCGTCCTCTGAAACTCTGCACAACAGTGGGTCATCATCCACAAACTGTCACCTCAAGAAATGTTGCCCATGGGTCTCATTGGATCATGTGGTAAAATCTTCAGGATACAATAAAGCAACGCTTTTCTCTCATGGCACAAAATAAAAAAAAAAATGTTGTGAAGCCATAGATTAAATGTATTTTTTAATAAAGTTACTGGTTAAACCTGCCCATCATGGAAAGTATGGCAATACACAGTGTACACATACTGTTCATAGGAGCGAAAGAGTATTATCTATTGTTACACTAAAGGGGTTGTCACATCAAAGATAACCCATTTAATCTGAAAGCCACCACAGCAATTAGCTGATCATCTCATGTCTAACTCACAAACCCCCAGGGGCGGATTGAGAACCTAAAGTGGCCCCATATTGTAGGAGGGTCTAAACTGACAGGAGGCGGGGGCAACAAAAGTAGGGTGGTCAGCAATACCATAGTGCAAAATACCACATATCACAGTGCCACGCAATATATTGCCCCAAAACCTGTCCATCTGAGTTAGTCATCAATAGAGGACGTTTTCTCTCCTACTCTTCCAGTTGTCTCTGATTAAGGTACGGATCAGGGGGCTCTGGAAGTGAGATGCGGGACATAGTTAAATTCAAGTGGGCATGTCGCTGGCCATGTACATGTGTACCTGATTCTCACAGTGTTAATTACCTCTGATAGCTTATTTTGTACCCAGCCAGCGGCAGAGAGGAGGGCTTGGGCGGGCCCCTGGGCATCGGCCCAACGGGAAATTTCTCTGTAAGGTCTATGGCCAAGCAGCCCTTGCAAAACCCCCAAGCGGCTTCAGATGAATGTAATAGATGGACAGCTCTATTTCACCAGAGCAGGAGCTGCTGATTCAATGGTTCTCTGCCCTGGCTCACATCATACAGACATCATAGATGGGGCCTCTATAAGGTCTATGTACCCTAATAGAGCATTTGGACAGAAGGTGTTCTAGTAAGACAACCTCTTTAACTAAGATGGACATAGGGTGTACAGTACAGGGTGTACAAATCAAAATGGACTAAAAACATACCTCCCCTACCACAGAGCAGTAATAACAAGATTGGATGTAGAGCATCTGTTCAATTTATGTGTCCTATTGGCAGTATAGCCTGCAAGGATGACTGGGAGGAGTTAATACTGTGGATTAATTGAGGGGTAAATCACCTAGTAAACTGCTTTCTCCTCTAGCAGAGATGGTATCTTCCTGCATAAAATTGGTAAGTACATAGTTTCACACCTGGACACCTCACATAAAACAGCGGTATATTAAAAAAATACCCTGAAATAGCCCTGAAATATCCAGTTCATGACAGAAGATATTTTGTTCTGTGTGCATGCCATGTTAACATTTTTAACACATTTGAACATTCAAGCAGAATTGCCTTACATGCCAAGCATAACTAGACTAACTAAGCTATCTTTAAAATGCCAAAGAGACTAGGTACAGACCTAAGGGCTGATCTAAACTATTAAAACGGCATTTGTTAGAGAGCTTTTTGACAAATTTTGTTCTATCTGTATAACCCTGAGGCCACAACTATTTTATTAACTGTTCACTCATCAATCTTCAAGATGTTTCTCTATCGGATACAGTAAGTAAAACCTACACAATATCTGCACTAGGACAGATTGTATTCTACAGGCTAATACATAAACTATTTGGAGCCGTTAGGCATGTCATAGATCGGTTTGATTTTTGTAACCCAGAGTCTTCCATATAAGTTACAGGTCCCTACAATTAGTTTAAGATTGCAACCCTTGCCCATGGAAAAAGCAGTGCCTATAATAATAAGTATCAACTAAGTAGCAACTGGCCCTCTATTTCCTTGGTACATGGTTGCAGCCTACCTGAAACATACTCCTGTTCTCTGGGTCAAGGCAGAGCAGGACTGTAATGGGATTTACAGTGACCTTATATAGTCAACAAGTGACTAGCTAAAAATCAGAAGACTTACATGGGCTCATTTATTGGGGATATATATCTCTTTCAGTCTTCCCTCACATCTGATCTAAAGAGAAGAAAATCAGAAATCGGGTGAAATTTACTGCTGGGGTTTTGACAGACTCCATGGCAGTGCCTCTGTCTACAGTAATCAATGGTAACAGTAATGAGACTGGATTCTTTTTGGCACGGTCGTTGATAGTTACTTTCATTTTTAAATCCTTTTATTTATTTATTTAGTGTCAATTAAAATGCAATTTGAACCTGGACTGGAACCTTCCTCAGTTAAAAACACTTTGCAAAGACCAGGTCAAGCAACCTGCTAAAACCAGGCAGTAGTCTCAATAAATGTAAAATACTGAAAAGTGTTGTGCCTTTAGCATAACTACCATAGTTGAGTGCAAATCTGTAGCCTCTGCAAAGTTACACTTTGTATATACTATCCTGCACATGAAGTTCTTTTATCTCATTCGTATGCTATTCATCAGCCTGTAGTAAGCACGTTGGGTATGTGCTTTAATATATGAAAGTTCCGGCTGATATGTGGAATCCTGCTTTACTAATTTGCCTTTAGCTCTGTAAAAGTCTGGATGATGTTTTCAGGGTTTGTTTTAACTTGCAGGTGTATTGCATTTTGCACAGTTTTCCTTTATGTAATATTCCTCGAAACATATTTTACACAGACCACATTGTGATTCATGTGTTTTAGGTTATATCTGAGGAAAGTTTCCGCATGAAACTTGCATATAAAAACACAGTAGGCGATATTTGTAAGAGTGCATTATAGTGCACAGCACATGCAGTTACTACAACAGGTAACATACCGAAAATTAGACAAACAAGCTGCAGGCATTCTTCATCATATAGAAGGGCATTTTACGCAAGTTGGTGATTGATCTAGTGATTGAATATTCAGTTTTAGGCCACATTGGTTGTTTAAAGGAGAACTGCTTCTCTAAATAATCATCTCATATTTGGATAATTGGGTGAACACCATTAGTAACTGCCAAGAAAACTTTAGAAGGGCACCTGAGAATGGTTTTCTTTCGAGTTCATACCATCCTACCTTGTTTGTGATAGGTAAACTGAATGCAATGATTTTAGTCGAAGGGAGTTACAAAAGCAGTTGAAAGCGCGGGTTTGGCTGTTCTTGCATAACTCCTATAGATTGTAATGGAAAAATCAGCACAAATGCTTGACCTGCTGTCTGTTGTTCCCCTCTTTCTCAGCTGCCGTTTGACATTTTGATGGGTTTATGAGCTCCCATTCACTTGGATGGAGCTTTCTGCCTCTGTCCATTGTGTTTTTTTGGTGCATAGCTGATTGGTCGGGTTACCAGATCTTAGCCATTTAGCATGCATCAAGGTGCCACAGACATGAGATTAATCATGTAGAAATTCAGAGCTTGCAAGTGTTGAAAATAGCACTGACCTTCTTAGAAAGAAAAAAAATCTCTCCTTTGCTAAAGCATTATGGTTAATTGTGTGCTATTATATCTCTCTGCACTTAAGTGTGTTTGATATGCTATGTAACAACACAATATATTATATGCCATGTATTTGCCTTTATGCCACTTTAAGACGCTAGTGATGTAACCAGATATGTATAGCACTAAAGTGGATGAAACACTCTGTGTGTAAAGGCCACTGACATACATTAGTTGCACATTGCTGATGGGCAAAAGTCAAAGGCATCTTGTGATAGCATATCACCAGTCTGGGAGACTCATATAGCTTTTGCAGGTTGCGGCTGAATTTGAGGCTGGGCCACACTGGGTACAATGAAAAACACACTGCATGTATACTGTACTTTTAAATAAATATATTGCATTGTATACTGTATGTGTATGTTGTAAACAGCACATGCAATTTTTTATTGTCTAATAATATGCTATACAGGATCTCACGTGATGCAGGTTCTTGAGCTACAGTGAGAGAAAATCTGTAGGATGATAAGTATCAGCGCCCTGCAGACCTAGAGCCAGGAGTAAGCACGCAGAAAGGGTGTTATGTGGACAAACTGCTGCTAGTGACAGATGAAATCATACTCCTGCATGTAGCTAGCTAGTAGTGGAGGTATAAGGCACTAAGCATAGGGGTTCACCACCTTAGGGCACAGATAGGGCCACCAAGAAGCTGAGCATCTTAGTGGAGATGGTAGCCAACTTGCACTTTGTAGCTCCTGCACCCTGAAGCAGCTAGAAACCTTTGGAGAAGCCAGGTCTGTAATACAGTGCCTTGCGAAAGTATTTGGCCCTCTGGAACTTTTCAACCTTTTGCCACATTTCAGGCTTCAAACAAAAAGATATAACATTTACAATTTTTGGTGAAGAATCAACAACAAGTGGGTCACAATTGTGAAGTGGAACAAAATTTATTGGATCATTTAAACTTTTTTTGTAATAATAAAACTGAAAAGTTGGGCGTGCAAAATTATTCGGCCCATTTACTTTCAGTTCAGAAAACTCACTCCAGAAGTTCATTGAGGATCTCTGAATGATCCAATGTTGTCCTAAATGACTGATGAAGAGAAATAGAATCCACCTGTGTGTAATCAAGTCTCCGTATAAATGCACCTGCTCTGTGATAGTCTCATGGTTCTGCATCATGAAGACCAAGGAACACACCAGGCAGGTCCATGATACTGTTGTCGAGAAGTTTAAAGCCGGATTTGGATACCAAAAGCGATCCCAAACATCCCAAGGAGCACTGTGCAAGCGATCATATTGAAATGGAAGGAAATGGAAGCTCCAGCCATCCCTCTAAACTTTCATCTCAAACAAGGAGAAGACTGATCAGAGATGCAGCCAAGAGGCCCATGATCACTCTGGATGAACTGCAGAGATCTACAGCTGAGTTGGGAAAGTCTGTCCATAGGACAACAATCAGTCGAACACTTCACAAATCTGGCCTTTATGGAAGAGTGGCAAGAAGAAAGCCATTTCTCAAAGATATCCATAAAAAGTCATTTACAGTTTGCCACAAGCCACCTGGGAGACACACCAAACATGTGGAAGAAGGTGCTCTGGTCAGATCCAACTTTTTCGAAACAATGCAAAACGATATGTTTGGCGTAAAAGCAACACAGCTCATCACCCTGAACACACCATCCCCACTGTCAAACATGGTGGTGGCAGCATCATGGTTTGGGCCTGCTTTTCATCAGCAGGGACAGGGAAGATGGTTAAAATTGATGGGAAGATGGATGGAGCCAAATACAGGACCATTCTGGATGAAAACCTGTTGGAGTCTGCAAAAGACCTGAGACTAGGACGAAGATTTATCTTCCAACAAGACAATGATCCCAAACATAAAGCAAAATCTACAATGGAATGGTTCAAAAATAAACGTATCCAGGTCTTAGAATGGCCAAGTTAAAGTCCAGACCTGAATCCAATTGAGAATATGTGGAAAGAGCTGAAAACTGCTGTTCACAAACGCTCTATCCAACCTCAAAGAGCTCGAGCTGTTTTGGAAGGAAGAATGGGCAAGAATTTTAGTCTCTAGATGTGCAAAACTGATAGAGACATACCCCAAGCGACTTGCAGCTGTAATCGCAGCAACAAAGTATTAATGCAAGGGGGCTGAATAATTTTGCACGCCCCCCTTTTCAGTTTTATTATTACAAAAAAAGTTTAAATGATCCAATAAATTTCGACCCACTTGTTGTTGATTCTTCACCAAAAATTTAAAATGTTATATCTTTTTGTTTGAAGCCTGAAATGTGGCAAAAGGTTGAAAAGTTCCAGGGGGCCGAATACTTTCGCAAGGCACTGTATATACACTAACCAGCCTACTACAAGTTAAAACGACCTGTATATGCAGTGCCCATGTTTGCGGTGGCCCCAATGCTACACTGGGTCCTCTGGACACCGTCAAGGTGTCACCACTTCTGGAAGGGTTGGTAAGGTGTGGTGCACCCCAATGGAAAATAAGTCTAGAGAGTCAGAATCTACAGTAAACCAGTGTTCTGTTTTACTGGAGGAACTCAATACAGGCAAGGCACTGGGCTTGGTTCTCCAGTCTCCTCCTGGGCAATAGAAGGGTTCATGCTCAAGAAAGGCCTGAGCTAGCTGTCCCTCTCTCTCAGAAGGCTAGTACCCTGGAAAAAGGCTGGAGGTGCACAGTCTGCAGCTCAATAGTCTGACTGGCTCCTTAGGGACAGGGCTGGTGACCCATGCTCTGTGGCTCAGCATCCCCATCTCAGTGTCTTCTTCTGGTCACTCATATACAGAGTAATGTGCAACTGTGAGTGCCTGCAGTGAATCAACAGTAGAGAAATACTGAAACCTGCCAGTGCAATGTGTCACGAAAATTACCACGACCTGCTAGAGACAGTAGATTGTGTGGTATTGGCCAACAAGGAGAAGAAGCTGAGGTAATAACTACAGGTACCAGCGGCTTCATGCACATCAGAGTGCAACTGTTTGCAGGATGGAAAGAGAAGTATTCTCTCTTCCCATAACAGCACTTGCTCCCCACTGCTGAGGCTCCACTGCCACCAATGATGCAAGCCATATACAGGAATCTGTTTGAGGTGAGCTGCAACCATACATACACCCCACAGCACATTAACAAAATCATGTTTTACTAGTGGAATGCATGATTTTGATAAAACCGTCTGACACCAATGACTGGATATAACATATCAATGCTGAACCACCAAAGATTATTAGTCCTATAACACTACAATAATACTGAACATAACATCCCCTTATAATCTTAATATTAGGAAATGTATTCTTTTTTCAGTATTTTCTCTTTGAATGAATATGTTTGGTCACAGAGAGAGCAGAGCCTCTTGGTGTAACGGTAACGCCCCTGTTGCTCCTAGAGGCTCATTTTCATATAATAAATCATAATTTTTCTCAGCAATTTGGGCACATATAAAAATGGGACCAATACAGATGCCTTCAGCTGCTAAGTGCACATGTAACAGGTTAGCCAGTGTCATAGGTACAAATCTGTTGACTGATGACCTATAAGATAACTTTTTTATTGTATGATTTGTATTTTTTTAAAGGCATCAAATTTTTTATACATTTTTGTCGAGTGACAATGTGAAAAACATCACATTTCAGCCATCGTTTTAGGGTTTTATTTTTATGGTGTTCACTGCACAGTAAAAAAATGACATGTATACACTTTTGGTATGTTTTACTACTTTTAAAAAAATAAAACTAAAAATAATGTATTTTTTAGCCCACTGAGCTTTGTGAGGGGTCTGGTTTATTATACTCATATCTTTAAAACCTGCGATCGTTTGATTGTACTATACCTTGTAATACTTATGTTATACAGTGAATAGTTATTTTTACTGATATTCTATTACAGATGTAGTAGACTTAACACACATGCTATCTGAGATGTGTTATCTAAACTAAATGCGCTAAGCAAACACCTTCAATTGCTTTTCAATGGCTTTTGTTTCACGATAACGCGATGAGTTAAGACATTTCAGGTAGAAGTTTGTGTTTAACAATGCTACATTGTACATCCTGCCAGAGACACAGCATTACAGAGGCACTAACATAGTAGGCCTTGAGGCCTTCAGAAAGCCCTTTGCTGCCATGACAAATGCTCAGGACCCCACAATTGCGTTTGTGGGGTGCCGATCAGAAGGGGTTAAATGTCAAGACTGGAGTTATCTACAATCCTGCTAGTGACAGTAGGGTTCAAACAGTATAATACAGCTAACCCCTGCAATTGTTGGGTGTATGAGCCTGCACCATCACACCACCATACTATTATGGTGCTTCATAATCAACATTATAGTGCAGAGTCCCGCCACTACAGTAGTGGTACACACCAAAAAGATGAAAAATATGCTTTTGTGATATTTACTGTATGTATGGCATGGAAGGCATTAAAACAGTAGCTAGGTGGGGCTCTGCTACCCTTCCCAAGGAAGGAGAAGCTAGATCAGAGACAGTAAGAGAGAGAGAGTGTGTGTGTAGTGGATGTTTCGTTTCAACAATGAAGTGAGCAGTTTCAGAAAACAGCACTTGATAGGAAACCAGCCAAAGGGGCAAATATATGGAGAAAAAGTGGAAAGCATTCCAGTGTTTAGAAGTGGTGCATGTAAAAGTTCTGTGAAGATCAACTGCCTAAAAAAAAAAAAAAGCTTATTACACTCCACTGTGAAACCTGATCAGTAGATTTAAGTCTTGTGATACCTGAACAGACTTAACAAAGGCAGAAGCCGATTATGCTCACTACTGTATACTACATCCTGACGTGGCAACCTGTAAAAAAAAAAAAAAAAAGGTGCAGAACTTAGTCTGACATGGGGGACCGCCCTGTGGTTGCACAGTGAAAGAAAAGTGTTGCGCCCCTATTTCTGGATGTTTACGCTAGTGCAAGACAAGTGCAGTGTGAGACAATTTGCTCTGCAGCCTTGTCACCCGTTAGAAGTGTGGAAATTGCACATTGTGTAAGAACTGTCAGTCCATACATGCTGAGATCCGTGCTTAATGACCTTAATGACCATGATTCTTTAGTAAAGAAATGTTCTGCTGATAACCTGGTGTTATTAGTTACCTGCACCATCACCCTGCACCTCCATATCATCATCAGTTGCCAAGGGATACTGCCTTTCACCTCACAATTCATCACCATCAAGGGCACCCTGGACTGCCACCAGGTAGGAGAAACCTCAGAACCAGGGTATGCCCAGAAGGGAAGAATGATGCACCCTTCCCATCACTGCACATCCCAAGGAAGCATCAGAACAAGCAACTACAACCACCATTTTGACTACTATTACTCCTCTCCTGGGCTCGCTGCAATAGTATGGCGAAGGCAGAAGAAAATCTATCTCCCTGCAGCCGTCACTGGAGGAAGATCTGGAGCTTGCCATGTATAATTAAATAATTGTCGTGTACATTTGTATTACTAAATTCAATGCATAACTAGTTGGCACTAAGCACAAACACTGGCTCTGGCAGAGGCTGTGGAAATATGACTCGATGTATGTACAGAAAATGGAACTCTAATCACTATAATGATATATTAAGAAATTAATCTACACAGAATGTTGGACCTAATATGACATTGTGTTAAATAGTGGAGAGTCAGATTAAAGATATGTCTGGCAATAGACGCCTTAGCACTGGGCACCTGTCCTATAGCACATCTGGGTGTAGATGATACTCCATCCTGTATCCTAATACATGAACAATGACTAACAATAATTATGTTTTCTATTCTCCCTCCCTCCACCCCATTAAGCTAAAGTGACAGGCTAAATATGTCATCAATGTCTTGTGTCTTTTACTAAAAGGAGAACAACGGATATCAACTTATACTGGAGTCTTTGATGGCTTTAGTCTTTTTATTTTAGGATTCCAGAAGAGGAACTATACAGATGTCATGTCTTAGAACAAAGTAAGGAGAACACATGGAAGGACTGACGTCAAATGTACATTTTCATGTTCTGTAATCTGAAACTAACGCACAGAATAAAATAAAAAACAAAGGGGGACATTTATTAAAGGGGTTATCCAAGTGTTTATACTGATGACCCATTCTCAGGATACTGTATGTCATTAATATCTGATCTGTGGTGTCCAACTATCGACACCCTGGCAGATCAACTGTTTGAAGAGATTGTGGCACTCCGGTGAGCGCTGCGGCCTCTTCCTAGGCCAGTGACGTCATGTTCATCGGTCACATGGACAACAGGCAGCTCAGTCTCATTTAAGTGCTCATATAAAGCACATCTGCAAACCAATAGATGGCGAGGTGCTTGGTAAGCTGCAAGGAGGCAGCGACAGTTCCCGGAGTACCATGGTCTCCTTGAACAGCTGATCAGAGGAGGTACCAGTCATCATACCACCATGATTATATATTGATGACCTAACCTGACAATAGATTATCAGTATTAAACAGTCGGAAAACCCCTTTAAGATTGGCAAGTTATACGCCAGTTTTAATTTAACCCTTGCTGGAATCAGATGCACCATAATAATTAAGAGGTGATTCATCCAAAGAATTTGTGAAGCACAGCACTCACCAACCAGATAAAATTCTTCTTTATTGATGCATGAGGAAGTACAAGATGCGGGGTCAAATGGGGCGACAACCGGTTTGTGCTATCTGCACTTCATCTGGCCTCATCTTTACACAGGTGCAACACCACCCTTTTATACCCACGTTATATCCACTTATCAAATACAAACCACCATATATCAAAATACACATACATAAATGACATCTAAAACAAAGTTTATGCAACTGACTTTCTACCAGAAGAGTTAACAAGTCTATATTCTTAGTTCGAGATGTGCACACCCCTTAATAATTGTGGTATGTCTGTGCGGGTCTATGCGGCAAAATTGCATCCTTGGTGGTGTAGATTTTTGTTAAAAATTAAGCCAGTTTCCTGATGTAAATTGTAATAAATGTGCCAAGCTGACTATACCTGCCCCTGCACCACCCCACTCCACCCACGTTCTGAAAAAATGGAAAATAGGGCTCTTAGTCCCTAACCCCCCCCACCCCCCAAAAAAAAAAAAATCAGTAAATTTTGTGCAACTATGATGTGCACCAAACTTGGAGGCTTTTTGACGTCAGAGGATAACAAATGCCCCCACAAAAGTTTATACACAATTTAAAAGGGGTTGTCAAGAATTCGAAAAAACGTGACTGCTTTCTGCCAGAAACAGGGCCACACCTGCCTGTAGGCTGTGTCTGGTTTTGCAGCTTTGCTTCATTGAAGTGAATGATTATTTAGGATGCAGTACCACACACAAACCGTGGACAGGCGTGGCAGTCTTTTTGGATGCAAGCAGCCATGTTTTTCTAATCCTGTATGACTCTTATATTATTATTTTACCTCCCACTTCTAGGGTGTGCCAAGAACTGAAGGACAATGCTGCACTGTTTTATACAATCTTCAGCTGCTACCTGTCCGGACCTTCAGTTTAAACCTTGCTATCTGCACAATGTCCATTCTGTATAGTTGGCAGCTTAGTGACCAGCTCTGGGGGAGGTTGGCTCCCAAATAAGGTTTAAGTTGAGAATAAAGATAGCAGTTTTATATTGGGCATTTTGGGGGGAAGAGTCGCGAGTTGTGATAAGCTAAGTATTTGAAAATTCGATTTGGCTGCTTCATCGAATCTTTTCTATATTATTTATTGGACTTTCAAGGACTTTGTTGCATCATCTTTTCATTAGACAGATTATATAGTAGTAGGCCAAGTGTTTACACCCCATACATTGCCTGAGGATGAATGCTGATATATGAGTATCAGGTTCTTCTCTGTAATGATCACTCCTGCAATCACTACACTATTCTACTAGTTGCAAAGAATTGGAATTCATAGAGTGATATTATAGAACCCTTCTTCACTTCAACTAAGGGCTCACGCAGATGGCCGTTCCCCGCCGTGCCTGTATTGTGGCCCTCAAAACAGCAGGTCCGCAATATGTGCTCACCACATCACAGATACATTCAAGTGAATGGATCCGTAATCCAGAAGGTGTGGAGAGAAACCCCATGGAAGCACTCCATTGTGCTTCCGTGGGGATCCATGTCACTGCACCGCCATTTAGTAGAACTTGTTCTATTTTTTTGCGGTGCAGATCGATCATGGACCCGTTCAAGTTGAAAATGAAACAGTGATGTGAACTCAGCCTTTGGCTCATGCACACAAAAGTATTTTCTTTCCACGTCCGTTCTTTTTTTGCGGACGTATGTGTAACCTTTCATTTCAATGGGTCCGCAAATAAAATGGAAGTTACTCCGTGTGCATTCTGTTTGCGTATGTCCATATGTGCGTTCCGCAAAAAAATAGAACATGTCCTATTATTGTCAGCATTACGGACAAGGATAGGAATGTTCTATTAGGGACAGCTGTTCCGTTCCACAAAATACGGAATGCACATGGGCGTCATCCATATTTTTTGCAGATCCATTTTTTTGCGGGCCGCAAAATACATACAGTCGTGTGCATGAGCCCTTAGTTTTATATAAAACTGGGCAAGCCTGTAACAAATCAAGCACCATACCTAAAATTCCAACAAGTGTAGCTCTATACAGAAACACACAGGTCAAAATAACTTAAAGGGGTTCTCCGGGAATTAAGAAAATGAAAATACTTAAATATTACTTCATTATAAATATATTCCCAAATACCTTTCATTAGTTATAATGGCTCGTTTTGTCTGAGGAGCAATCATCAGGGAATATAAAATGGCCGCCGTCCTAGGAGGACAAGTTACTTCACATCACTGAGGTAAAGAGCTGCCTCATCCTCCTCTCTGCTTGTCAGGGATTATGATCCTGAATACAGTTTAAATATGATCTTCAGCTGAATCTCTGTAGGAATGGAGTCCATGAGGAGATGTGGCTAATTAGCAGCAGCTCTTGTATGCAGTCTCCATTACCACAGTCTGTCCTGTCCGTCCTCTCTGTGTTTCATGTCTCCTCATGAACTCCATTCCTACAGAGATTCAGCTAAAGATCTTATCAGCCGTATTCAGGATCATAATCCCTGACGAGCAGAGAGGAGGATGAGACAGCTCTTTACCTCAGTGTTGTGAAGTAACTTGTCCTCCTGTGTGATTAGGACAGGTTTTGTGTGTACTAATAGGACAGCGGCCATTTTGTTTCTCCTGATGATTGCTCCCCAGACAAAATGAGCCATTATAACTAATGAAAGGTATTTGCGAATATATTTATAATGCAGTAATATTTAGGAATTTTCATTTTCTTAATTCCTGGAGAACCCCTTTAAGTGAATCTACATTTATAACTGCAGGAAAATAAAAAGTTGACAGCAGTCTCCAGTCATAGATTGTATTTTACATTATAAATGGTCAAGAGCCGAAGAACATAAAACCAATTGCTCAGAGAGCAAAATGTTACATTTTTGATTTACTATTGAGACCTCTTTACGATAAAACGAGTCTTCTGCCAATGTTCAAGATCTTTTTGGATGTTATGCATCATATTCAGATTACAGATAAGAAATGAAAGGTTAATTTAAAGGGACAGCCAACTGCCTTGTCTATGGGGAAATGGGGATCAGAAGAGGGTGGTGTAACATTATCCACACAGACTAATTTAAATCTCGGCACTAGTAATAGAAGGGGATGGAGGTTAATGCAAGTGTGGATGAAACTCTATGGACAACAGAGAACGTATGGCCTCCTCTTACTGTTCTCATGTCCTAAAGCTAAAATACTCAGCTGTTTTCAGTTGTTACAGGAAGATGTTTGGTTTACATTAATAGCGAAGCTGAAAAGATTAAGATATTTTTGCTCACCTTTTCCACCTTTTTTTATTGCCATTAACCCAATTTTTTTTTACTATAATTCCCTTGGATGTAAAATACAAAAATACATAAATGTCATATGAAGGTGATCAAAATATTATTAGAAAAACATTAATATATATATATATATATATATATATATATATATATATATATATATATATATATATCATTTTTTATATATTTAATTTTTTTGCAGGATATACAGTGATATAGATGCTTAGGACTCCAAGCAATATACAAAAATATACTTCAACAATTATGTATTTTATTACCGTTTCATTTTATTATAAGATGGCTGCTTGATTTATTTGAAAAAAAAAACAAAAATATTATTTATAAAGTTTATAAATTCCATTAAAATAATACATATCAACTCTGCATAAAGGATTGCACAGAGGTGTCAACAAGTGGGCCAAAACACGTGCACACACCTACATATGTGTCCAGATATATAGCACCAGCTCCACCCAAGCCCGGTTCACTGCCTCAATTCTTAGCTACAATCTGTCAAAATTAAGTTATGCACATAGAAACCTGTGAACTCAAACTGTTGCCATAATTACATTCCTTCCTAAGGCTATTAAAACTGTATATCACTTCTAAAGTTACAGCTGGCATTTTAATTTTTTTAAATGCAAGAAATAAAAATACCGGTATGTCCCGAAATCAGATCTCAAAGAAAAACTTTCTCGGTTGTTAAAACAATGAATCTTGCTATAAAAAAAAAAAAAAAACTAAAAAAAAATGCATCATTGACAAATACATGCAGGGGACTTTCTGTCAAACTTTCCAATATCTTTGAGGACAGAAATAAGCACTCCCCATGTAGTATACAAATAACTGGTCCTATACAGTGCCCAATCTAAGCGCCCAGCTGGCAGTACCATACAGTTATAGGAAAAAAGCTATATAGTGCAATGCTATAATACAATATAGAAAGAATACCGTTATTTATGTATTTTTTTTACCATTTCCGAACTATTCAAAACATTTAGAATGTGTGCTACGTCACAGCAGTGAAGCACCGTCCAACCTGCTGCGACCTCTGAGGCCTGTGATTGGTTGCAGTGCTCATGGAAAAAGATGCTTTTTGGTCTTAGTTTTTTTTAATATATTCACGAGGACAGGGGAGGGCCCAAGGAGTTGTCAGCTCAAAGGCTATTTACTTTTTACTAAATCCCAGAGAAAAAACATAAATATCTAATTTCTCATTTTTGGGTGGTAATACAAAAACAGAACAAAACATGAAAACCTAATTTTAAAAAATCCTGTATATACACCACACTATAAAGAACCTGAAGACATGAGGCGTCCACATTTTCTAAACAAATTTTTTTCTAAACAGGTTCCACATTTTCACATTTATTTCTAAATCACCCGTCCCCAAGCTTATGGGCAGACGTTCCATGTGTGTGGATGTTCTCTAAAGCTCTGGTATGAAGGGATATATGGCCTGTAGCCAGCATTGTATGCCTCCACATTTAAGGCATCTGGCATAGCATTATTAGACCAAGCCGTGTTGTAATATACAGGTAGTAAATAACTGCAGATTTCTAGAATTATTTGGAGGGTTATCTATGGGGTTCTCATAAAAATGGCAATATGCCCTGGGGAAAAAAAAATCAAGAATTTTCAAATAAACATATTTCATCTATCACATCTTATTAAAATTAAAAGAACCCACAGTGAGGAGGGGGTTTGTGTTTTACTGCTTTCTGCTAGTACAAAGGAAAAAAAATCATTAAAAGGGTTGCATTAACCACCAGTTTGAAGGGGGATGCTAAGAGTATGACCCCCACCAATCAAATAAAATACCTACCCTTAGGTCCTAGAAACCCCTTTGATGAGTGGTTTCAGCTATGAGTGGACCATGATTTGGGAATAGAAGAGAGAAAGTGATTCAGTTGCCTAGACATTCATACAATACCAGAAACCTTTTACTGCAGAGACCTTTCTAGGAGAAGCTTTCTGTATTTCATAGTTGGCCAAGCAACTAGACACCCTGCTCAAAGGAGACACATACGAACGCGTAGCTGGAACAACTCTTTAAGGGGATCCAATTACTATGAACTAGAATCAATCAGTATGATATCCTTACAGGGTTACACCAGAAAGTGTAAATTACAGTCACTAAGCAGGAGAGGCTAAACCACTGGGTAGTGTCCTTTTGTCTTTCATCAGGCCTTTATGCATTGACAGTTACATCTTTTTTTTCCCCCAAAAAATTGTGCTTAAGTATACAGCGTATCACTGCCAAAAAAAAAAAAAAAAAAAAAAAAAAAAAAAACACACACCAATTCTGCCATTGTTTTGTAAGGCATTCACCATGCAGAGCAAATATGGTTTCACACATAGGCCTCCAGTTTTAAAATATGGGTGGAAAAGCAGGCATGGTTGGCTATTTTAATGGGTTTCACTCCAGAATTATAACTGAGACTTTTTTTAAAAAAAAAAAGTTGCAATCTCACTCCAGTAGGAGGATGGAGCAGGAAAACTGGAGTAGATTTTCTAGAACAGAGTGTTAGGTTTAAGGATAAGACAAATTTATCAACATAAGAGATAAATGTAGTATAACATACACCAACTGAGACTCAATTAAAACTGACTCCAAATAGTATCCTAGTATCCTTATGATAAATTCCCCCCATAGCATTTTTTTAAAAAGTGCATTTCTTGCAGCATTTCTCCTGAAGTATTTTAAAATGCCACAGCCAGATTTTATCTGTACATCATATATAAAAGACAATACAGCCAGTGCATTTTTGTGACTTTTCTTGCTTTTTATGCGTTTGGGTCCATACTGTAGCTGTTCTAGGTGTGCATTTTTTTTCAGCGTTTTCCAATAGGCTTCTCTATAGAGCTGGAAAAACACCTGAAAAAAGATGTGAAATTTGTCAGGACAACAAAATAATTAAAAAAATTAATTGCCATAAAAAAACTGTGTGTTAAGGAAGCCTAACTGGCATATTAACTTCATTCTATTGGTTAGTATAATTACAGTGATTTCTTTACCACTTTCGCACAACTCTTTTTACATTTTAAAATTTTGTTTTTATGTAGACATGTCCCAAGACCCATAACATTTTTATTTTTATTTTTTTGAGGATGATGAGGGAAGGCTTGATTTTTTTTGTAGGACAAGTTACAGGTATTTTTGGTCCTACTTTGTGGTACGTACAGTTTTATTCCATTTTTGGGAGGTAGGATGAATAAAACACTTCAGTGGTGGCACTGTTTCTTTATGGTATATACTGTACGTTTTACATGATGGGTTGTTACAGTTTCAGAGGAACCTGATCAGACAAAAGTTAAGTTTAAAATTCATAAATTTGAAACAAAAATACATGCATACTCTTTCATGCAGTATGTCCTGATTTCTACTCTGCAATTTCAACTGTATCTGCATCCTAAGGAACACTATGGTAAAATAGGAAGTAGGATAGGGAATGATGGGGAAGGGGATTGGTATTACTTTTTCTACAACTTCAATTCCAAAAAAGTTGGGGAACTGTGTAAAATGTAAATAAAACCAGAATGCAATGATTTGGAAATCTCACACACCCATATTTATTCACAATAGATCATAGAACACATATCAGATGTTGAAAGTGAGACATTTTACCATTTTATTAAAAAGATTACTTTATTTGGAACTTGATGGCAGCAACACATGTCAAAAAAGTTGGCACAGGACCATATCTGCCATTGTGTAGTATCCCCTCTTTTACCAATAGTCTAAGTGAGGAGAAGTGCTGGAGTTGTAGAAGTGGACTCGTTACTAGAGATGAGCGAGTACTAAAATGCTCTGGTGCTCGTTATTCGAGACAAACTTTTCCCGATGCTCGGGTGCTCGCTTCGAGTAACGAACCTCATTGAAGTCAATGGGAGACTCGAGCATTTTTTGCAGGGGACCAAGGCTCTGCCTAGGGAAGGCTGGGTGAAAACCTGGAAACCTCAGAAAATGATGGAAACACCACGGGAAACAGCAGGGGCAGCATGCATGGATGCCTCTGAGGCTGCCTAATCCCACCATTACCCCAAATTCTCCTGCAACAGCCTGGTGGTGACCCTCAAGGCAATTGTGCTCACCCAGACCAAGAAGGGCGAGGCACATGCACATCACATGTTAGGGAAGCACCCAACTAGGTGCAACGAAGGTCCATCACCCATGCTCATGATGGCACTGCTGTCCTATCCCCCGCCCCACGATGCAGGCATAAGCCTGACACGGCGGTGACACCAACAAGTGACCAAGTTACATAAGGTAGCAGGTGAGTCATCCAAAAATTTACCCTGACGCAGGATGGCGGTGACAACAGAGTGACCGAGTTAGACTGAGGTAGCAGGTGAATCAGCCAAAAATTTACCCTTATGCAGCATGGCGGTGAACCCAGAGTGACCGAGTTAGACTGAGGTAGCAGGTGAAGCAGCCAAAAATTTACCCTTATGCAGCATGGCGGTGAACCCAGAGTGACCGAGTTAGACTGAGGTAGCAGGTGAAGCACCCAAAAATTTACCCTTATGCAGCATTGGGGTTGACAACAGAGTGACCGAGTTAGAGTGAGTTAGCAGGTGAAAACACCAGAAACACAGCTGAACTATGAGATTAAACACGTGGGCCAGACATGGCACATGTGTGAGTCTGCCGAGTTGCAGAGCCACCAACAGGTTACGCCCGTTGTCACACACAACCATGCCTGGTTTGAGGTTCAGCGGTGCCAGCCACAGATTGGTCTGCGCCGTGATGCCCTGTAACAGCTCTTGGGCGGTGTGCTTTTTGTCACCTAAGGTCAGCAGTTTGAGCACCGCCTGCTGGCGCTTACCCACGGCACTGCTGCTGCGCCTAGAGCTACCGACTGAAGGCGCCGTTCTCACGGATGGTAACAGAGTAGGAGGAGGAGGGGTTGGAGGAAGAGGCATAATAAGTCTGAGAAACCATGACTGAGGTAGGCCCCGCAATCCTCGGTGTGGGCAGTACATGAGCGGCCCCAGGGTCAGACTTGTTCAGAGTGCCCGAGTTACACTGTGGTAGCAGGCGAAGCACATAAAAATTTAGCGTGGCCCAGTATGGCTGTGACTACAGAGTGACCAAGTTACACTGCGGGAGCAGGCGAAGCACATAAAAATTTAGCATGACCCTATATGGCTGTGACTACAGAGTGACCGAGTTACACTGAGGGAGCAGGCGAAGCACATAAAAATTTATCGTGGCCCAGTATGGCTGTGACTACAGAGTGACCGAGTTACACTGCGGGAGCAGGCGAAGCACATAAAAATTTAGCGTGACCCTGTATGGCTGTGACAACAGAGTGACCGAAAAACACTGCGGTAGCAGGCAAAGCACATAAATATTTATCGTGGCCCTGTATGGCTGTGACTACAGAGTGACCGAGTTACACTGAGGGAGCAGACGAAGCACATTAAAATTTAGCGTGGCCCTGTATGTGGACGTTGAGGGCTTGTGCATGTGGGTGGGTGGAACTTGATTTCCGCTTGCGCTCCAATGTCTGATCTAATGACAGCTGAAATCTACGCAGGGACACATTGGTGGACAGTGTGGAGGATTGTGGAGGCGAAGGGGTAGTTTTCGGGCGGGAGGCGCTCATGTCGGGGTCCTGGGCGGGGGGTTGACTCGCAGAGGCAGCAAGTGACACAGGGGAAGGAACAGTGGTGTCACCTGCAGGAGGTGAACGGCCTTGGTTCCATTGAGTTGGGTGTTTAGCACTCATATGCCTGCGCATGCTGGTGGTGGTTAGGCTGGTAGTGGTGGCACTCCTGCTGGGTTCAAAATTTTGTGTATATAACTGTATTATATATCAATTAGAGAGAAACAAAGGATTGTGCAGACTGGGCCTCGCATAGAGCTACCCAGAAAATTGTCCCACAGTCACCTTTTTTAAATATATTTGTATAACAGAGCAATAAAACGTATTTTCTAACGTGACGTGTAGTATATAGCAATTAGAGAGAAACAAAGGATTGTGAAGACTCGGCCTGGTATAGTTCAACCCAGAGAATTGTTCCAGTGAACTTATTCAAATGTATGTATATTAACTGAGAGAAAAAAAACGTATTTTCTAATGTGAAGTGTAGTATCGATTAGTTAGAGAGAAAAAAAGGACTGTGCAGACTTGGGCTGCTATAGTGCAACCCACTATGGCGGTGACACGGTGACAACTGAGTGAACGAGTTAGATTGAGGTAGCAGGCGAAGAACAAATAAAATTTAGCGTGACCCTGTATGGCGGCGGTGACAACAGAGTGATCGAGTTAGACTGAGGTAGCAGGTGAACCACCCAAAAATTTAGCCTGACACAGCATGGCGGTGACACCACCAATGCCTTTGTCCGACTGAGATTGCAGTCAAATGGCTGTAGGTGAGCCTCCCAAAAATTTTTTTTTGGAGTGTCTGAAGTCGACCCTCTGAAAAAAATTTTTTTTAGTGTCTGTAGTTGACGCTCCTGAAAAATTGTTTGGAGAGAGGGCCTGTAGGTGGCTCTCCGGAAACATTGTCTTAAAAGAGTGCCAGTTAGCCCTCAAAAAATTCCCTTTTGGGTCAGTGTTTGGCAATGAAGAGAAGGAGGAGGAGGAGTAGAGGAGAGGAATCGGATACATAAGGAATCTTATTCTTTAGCTGCTTTCCCCCGGAGGAGATTTGAATTCCGGTGAAATCCAGGCTTTGCTCATTTTAATAAGCGTCAGCCTGTCAGTTGACAGGCGTGTAAGCTTATCGGTGATAATACCTGAATACCCGCTCTGGCAACACGCTAGCGGCAGGGCAGCCCAGCACCTCCAAGGCATACAGCGCCAGTTCAGGCCACGTGTCCAGCTTTGAAACCCAGTAGTTGTATGGAGCAGAGTGATCAGTCAGGATGTTGGTATGGTCAGCTAGGTACTCCCTCACCATCTTTCTAAAGCTCACCCCTACTCTGCCTAGACTGGGGACAGGTGACAGTGTCTTGCTGGGGTGACATAAAACTGGCAAAGGCCTTGGAGAGCGTTCCCCTGCCAGTGCTGAACAAGCTGCCTGCTCGCCTCCTCTCCCCCGCTACTTGGCCCACAGAACCACGCCCTCTGCCGCTAGCGGCGTCAGATGGGAAGGATTGTTTCAGCTTGTGCACCAGGGCCTGTTGATATTGATTCACTCTCATACTCCTTTCCTCTACAGGGATGAGAGTGGAAAGATTCTGCTTGTACCGTGGGTCCAGGAGAGTGAACACCCAGTAATCGGTGTTTGAAAAAATGTTTCTAACGCGAGGGTCACGGGATAGGCAGCCTAGCATGAAGTCTGCCATGTGCGCCAGAGTCCCAACACACAAAAATTCCCTCTCTTCACTGGCCTGACTCTCCATTTCCTCCTCCTCCAACTCCTCCTCTTCAGCCCATACACGCTCAAGAGTTAAGAAGGACTGAGCACTGGTACCTTCTTCTGTCTCGCCAACATTCTCCACCTCTTCCTCCTCATCCTCCAATACGCGCTGAGAAACAGACTGGAGGGTGCTCTGGCTATCAAGTAACATATCTTCTTCCCCCATCTCCTGTGACGCAAGCTTCTGACTTCATGCTGAGCAGTGAGTTTTTCAACAGGCAAAGCAGTGGGATGGTGAGGCTGATAATGGCGGCATCGCCGCTGACCATCTGTGTTGACTCCTCAAAGTTGCTCAACACCTGATAGATATCAGACATCCACATCCACTCCTCATTGTAGACTTGAGGAAGCTGGCTGACCTGACTACCAGTTCTGGTGGAAGTTGACATCTGGCAGTCTACAATCGCTCTGCGCTGCTGGTAAACTCTGGATAACATGTTTAATGTCGCTGCGCTGCCCTGAGAGTGGCAGCATCTGTGGTTGACTTGCGGAAATGCGCACAGATGCGGCGCACCTTGGTGAGCAAATCTGACAAATTGGGGTACGTCTTGAGGAACCGCTGAACTATGAGATTAAACACGTGGGCCAGGCATGGCACATGTGTCAGTCTGCCGAGTTGCAGAGCCACCACCAGGTTATGCCCGTTGTCACACACAACCATGCCTGGCTTGAGGTTCAGCGGTGCCAGCCACAGATTGGTCTGCGCCGTGATGCCCTGTAACAGCTCTTGGGCGGTGTGCCTTTTGTCACCTAAGCTCAGCAGTTTGAGCATCGCCTGCTGGCGCTTACCCACGGTAGTGCTGCTGCGCCTAAGGCGCCGTGCCCACGGATGGTAATTCGTCGTCGTCGGCGGAGGGATTGGAGGAAGAGGCATACTACGTCTGAGAAACCGTGACTGAGGTAGGCCCCGCAATCCTCAGTGTGGGCAGTACATGAGCGGCCCCAGGGTCAGACTCGGTCCCAGCCTCCACCAAGTTAACCCAATGTGCCGTCAGTGAGATGTAGTGTCCCTGCCCGGCAGCACTTGTCCACGTGTCCATGGTTAGGTGGACCTTCTCAGAAACCGCGTTGGTTAGGGCACGGATGATGTTGTCTGACACGTGCTGGTGTAGGGCTGGGATGGCACATCGGGAAAAATAGTGGCGGCTGGGGACCAAATACCGAGGGGCAGCCACCGCCATGAGGTTGCGGAACGCCTCGGTCTCTACCAGTCTATAGGGCAACATCTCCAGGCTCAGCAGTTTGGAGATGTGGACGTTGAGGGCTTGGGCATGTGGGTGGGTGTTACTGTATTTCCGCTTGCGCTCCAATGTCTGCTGTAAAGACAGCTGAACGCTGCGCAGGGACACATTGGTGGACAGTGTGGAGAATCGTGGAGGCGAAGGGGTGGTTTTCGGGCGGGAGGCGCTCGTGCCGGGGTGCTGGGCGGGGGGGTTGACTCACAGAGGCAGCGAGTGACGCAGGGGGTTGACTAGCAGAGGCAGCGAGTGACACAGGGGAAGGAGCAGTGGTGGGACCCGCAGGAGGTGAACGGCCTTGGTTCCATTGAGTTGGGTGTTTAGCACTCATATGCCTGCGCATGCTGGTGGTGGTTAGGCTGGTAGTGGTGGCACCCCTGCTGATCCTGGTGTGGCACAGGTTGCACACCACAGTCCGTCGGTCATCCACAATTTCTTTAAAGAACCTCCAGACTTGCGAACATCTAGGCCTCGCCACGGGAGCCTCACTACGTGAAACAGTTGCTGCTGATGCACCAGCTCTGGCCCTGCTTCTCCCTCTGGCCACACCACTGCCTCTTCCAACCTGTTCTGGTGCTGCACTTGCCTCTGCCTCAGAAGCACTGTCTTCACTCGGCTTATCAACCCAGCTTGGGTCATTCACCTCATCATCCTCCGATTCCTCAGTCTGCTCCCCCTTCGGATTTCCTGCCCTGACAACAACTTCGCCGTCTGACAACCGTGTCTCCTCATCGTCCGACACCTCTTGACACACTACTTCCACTAAGTCCACACTCTCACCACCCACAGACTGCGACAGTTGGAACTCTTGGGCATCGGGAAATAGCTCAGCAGCAACCTGAGCAGTGGTTTGTGACTCTGGGAAGGGTCCTGAAAAGAGTTCCTCTGAGTATGCCGGATCACATTCCAAAACTTCTGGGGGGGGGGGGCAGGTTGGGGGGAAGGAGGTTGAGATGGAGAAGCCAGAGGAGTGCTCCCTTGGCTAGCGTGGGTGGACTGCGTGGAAGACTGGCTGGTGGATAAATTACTCGACGCATTATCCACTATCCACATCATCACCTGTTCGCACTGTTGTGGTTTCAATAGTGCTCTACCACGTGTCCCTGTAAGTTGCGACATGAAGCTAGGGAGTGAACCTCTGCGGCGTTCCACTGCTCCATCAGCAGGTACTGTCTCACCCTGCCCAGGACCATGGCCTCTGCCCCCTGCACTACTTGAACGCCCACGTCCTCGTCCCTTAGCCCTGGGGTTCAACATTTTGTGTATATAACTGTATTATATATCAATTAGGGGAAAAAAAAGGATTGTGCAGACTGGGCCTACTGTACTGAAACCCACAAAATTGTTCCACTGAACTGTTTAAAATATATTTGTATAAAAGAGAGAAAAAAACATATTTTTTAACGTGACGTGCTGTATCTATCAGTTAGAGAGAAAAAAGGGTTCTGCAGACTGTGGCTATTTCACTGCAACCCACAAAAATGTCGCACTGAAATTTTTCAAAGATGTGTATATCTGAGAGCAAAATAAAGTATTTTTTAACGTGACGTGCAGTATATAACAATTGCAGAGAAACAATTGGATTAGGCAGACTTGGTCTGCTTTAGTGCAACCCACAAAAATGTCGCACTGAAATTTTTCAAAGATATGAGAACAAAATAACGTATTTTTAACGTGACGTGCAGTATATAACAATTACAGAGAAACTATTGGATTAGGCAGACTCGGTCTGCTTTAGTGCAACCCACAAAAATGTCGCACTGAAATTTTTCAAAGATATGTGTAAAACTGAGAGCAAAATAACATTTTTTAAAACGTGGCGTGCAGTATAGATCAATTACAGAGAAACAAAGGATTGTGGAGACTGGGGTGCTGGATTGCAACCCACAGAATTGTTCCACTGAGCTGTTTAAAATAGATTTGTATCACTGAGAGCAAAAAAAACGTATTTTGTAATGTGACGTGCTGTATCTATCAGTTAGAGAGAAAAAAGGGTTCTGCAGACTGTGGCTATTTCACTGCAACCCACAAAATTGTCCCACTGAGCTGTTTGAAATCGATCTATATCACTGAGAGCAAAAAAAAACCTATTTGCAGTCTCTCTGCAAACTGCTGCAAGTATGGCGATAGCTGCACTACTAGTGCCAGCCAGCCCAGCCAGAAGGAGACAAAAAAAAAAAAAAAAGTGTCTTGTAGCCCTTAGAAGGGCTGTTGGGTTCTTTTCAGATCACTCCTGCCTAACAGAGAACTAAATCCAGGCCCTAACACTCTCCCTGACACGCAGCAGATCTGTCCCTAACGACATCCAGGCAGCTTCTGAGCCGAGCACCGCCGGACATCACTAGTATATTCCAGGGTCACCTGATCTGGCCAGCCAACCCCTGCTATCGACATGTAGAGCACCATGTGATGCTGGGGGTATTGCAGAGTCTCCTGGCTAGTGATTGGCTGAGTTATAGGTGCCAAACATGCAAGAGGCGGGAGATGCCATTTCCACGAGCATGGCGAGATGCTCGTCCGAGCATCCAGCACCTACGAGTACCCTAATGCTCGAACGAGCACCAAGCTCAGACGAGCATGCTCGCTCATCTCTACTCGTTATCCATTCTTGTCTGATGTAGGAGTCTAGCTACTCAACAGTCCTGGGTCTTCTTTATCAGATTTTTCGTTTCATGATGCGCCAAATGTTTTCAGTTGATGAAAGGTCTGGATTGCAGACCAGTGAGTTAATTTTTTAATGAAATGCTAAAATGTCTCACTTACAACATCTGATATTTGTTCTTTGATCTCTCGTGAATAAAATTTGGGTCGATGAGATTTGCAAATCATTGAATTCTGGTTTTATGTACATTTGACATAGCACCCCAACTTTTTTGAAATTGGGGTTTGTTTTTTAATACAAGTACAAGGGGCATCACTGTTGAGAGGGGGTCACCAAACGGACATTATTTCAGCCACCAATTGTGCAAGTTCTCCCACTTAAAAAGATGAGAGAGGCCTGTAATTGACATCATAGGTAGACCTCAACTATGAGAGACAAAATGAGAAAACAAATCCAGAAAATCAAATTTTTTGATTTTTAAAGAATTTATTTACAAATTATGGTGGAAAAATAAGTATTTGGTCAATGACAAAAGTTCATCTCAATACTTTGTTATATATACTTTATTGGCAATGACAGAGGTCAAACATTTTCTGTAAGTCTTCACAAGGTTAGCACACACCGTTTGCTGGTATATTGGCCCATTCCTCCATGCAGATCTCCTTTAGAGCAGTGATGTTTTGGGACTGTCGCTGGGCAACACAGACTTTCAACTCCCTCCAAAGGTTTTCTATGGGGTTATTACTGGACCTTGGACAGGACCTTGAAATTAGCTTGAAATGCTTCTTACGAAGCCACTCCTTCGTTGCCCTGGCAGTGTGCTTGGGATCATTGTCATGCTGAAAGACCCAGCCACGTTTCATCTTCAATGCCCTTGCTGATGGAAGGAGGTTTGCACTCAAAATCTCATGATACATGGCCCCATTCATTCTTTCATGTACATGGATCAGTCGTCCTGGTCCCTTTGCAGAGAAACAGCCCCAAAGCATGATGTTGCCACCCCCATGCTTCACAGTAGGTATGGTGTTCTTTGGATGCAACTCAGCATTCACTCTCCTCCAAAAACGACAAGTTGTGTTTCTACCAAACAGTTCTACTTTGGTTTCATCTGACTATATGACATTCTCCCAATACTCTTCTGGAACATCCAAATGCTCTCTAGCAAACTTCAGACGGGCCCGGATATGTACTGGCTTAAGCATGGGGACACGTCTGGCACTGCAGGATCTGAGTCCCTGACGGCGTAGTGAGATCTGGCATGGAGCCCCTGATCGAGGGAGATTTTCAGTGGTCTTGTCTTCCATTTTCTAATTATTGCTCCCACAGTTGATTTCTTCACACCAAGCTGCTTGCCTATTGCAGATTCAGTCTTCCCAGCCTGGTGCAGGTCTACAATTTTGTTTCTGGTGTCCTTCAACAGCTCTTTGGTCTTCACCATAGTGGAGTTTGGAGTGTGACTGTTTGAGGTTGTGGACAGGTGACTTTTATACTGATAACATGTTCAAACAGGTAATTACTACAGGTAATGAGTGGAGGACAGAGGAGCCTCTTAAAGAAGAAGTTACAGATCTGTGAGAGCCAGAAGTCTTGCTTGTTTGTAGGCGACCAAACACTTATTTTCCACCATAATTTGCAAATAAATTAAAGTAAAGTAAAGACAATGATTTTCTGGATTTGTTTTCTCATTCTGACTCTCATAGTTGAGGTCTACCCACAGTATGATGTCAGTTACAGGCCTCTCTCATCTTTTCAAGTGGGAGAACTTGCACAATTGGTGGCTGACTAAATACTTTTTTTCCCCACTGTTCATGAGGCTTTACTCTGAGGGGGGCACAAAGGAGGTATATTCACTGTGTGGGGACACGTTACAGTGTGTGGGGCACAAAGAAACTAAACTGGATTGGGCATGTATGGAGAGAAATTGGACCTCGGCTAGAGGAAAGACTTACAGTCACTGCCAGGGTGCATCGCAGTATGTGCACTGCAAACTTTATCTCTCCTTGTGAAAATAATGCATATGACATGCAGATGAAATGCCGGGGCAGTGCAAGGATTGGGTTTGACAGCATCTGTTAATACTGGATACATATAGTCAATGAGCAGCTCCTTCACCAGCAACAGGCCTTATTCTACATCAGCCAGGCCATGAACACAAGCCTGGGAACTGTCACCATTCATTACGGTCATAAATTGTGCTGTATATTAAGTGGAGACTTCCTGCATACAGCTTCCAAGACCAACTCAACTCTCAAGACCAGGCAGCTTCCAAAATGTCTGTTAAATAGGAAAATGTTCAAGCAGTAATGAAATGTGAAGCCATTATATTTAGGGATGAGCGAACTTTTGAAAAGTTCGGTTCGGTTCGCTTCGGCGAACTTTAGTGAAGTTCGGATTCGTACGAACCGAACCTAAAACGAACCTTGCTATAATGGCTGAATAATTGCTGCTACAATAATGGGAGTCTGATAGGGTATAGTTTCGTTTACTTGCAGTTGCTATTACAATGAAAAAAGTGGAAAAAATCCAAGTGACTTCAACAACGGCGACGCAAAATATACGCATATTTGAGAATTTACACTAATGCGTACGCTAATGCGAACATTCCCGCACAAATAACGAACATACAGTGTAGCGTTGTTAAAGGTACGCTACTTAACTGAATATGTACGCATTAGCGTACGCATACACTGCGTCTGCGAACATTCCTACTCAAGTAATGAACATACAGTCTAGCGTTGTCAAAGGTACGCTACTTAACTGAATATGTACGCATTAGCGTACGCATACACTGCGTCTGCGAACATTCCTACTCAAGTAATGAACATACAGTCTAGCGTTGTCAAAGGTACGCTACTTAACTGAATATGTACGCATTAGCGTACATTCTCAATAAAATATGCGTATATTTTGCGTCGCCGTTATTTTAACCAGATTCGTCACGAACTTTCTGAAAATTCGGTTCGATGACGAACCGAACTTTTGGGAAAGTTCGTAACGAATCTGGTTCGGTTCACTCATCCCTAATTATATTATTTATTATAAATCACCTCTAATCAAATATGAAAATTTCGGTTAATCAGAGAGCTCCACAGGAAGAAGAGATTTGGACAGCTCTGCCCTTGTTACTAGCCTGGACGTAGTTCCGTTTAGCCAGCTTCCGATTACTAACAATTACTGGTGTGCGGAGTCTAATTAGCCAAGGCGGGTTGGATTTGCATGGCCAGGGACTAGCAGGTCGCTTTGCCATGCGGAAGCAGTGGTTCAGCTGACGACTGGATAGCCAGCAGGCTAGCTGAGATGAGGAACAGGATCACAGGAACAGACACGAGAGCACTGAGAGCTGGAGTACGCTGGAAGATTTGATACTCTGGCATCAGACATGCGCACAGAGCTGCTTTAAATAGGCCTCTGATAGGGATCAGGTGCAGGACTGATGACGGTTTCACAGAAGGTGTAGGAGCCACAGTACCTTGTGCCAGTCCCTAGATGGGACAGTTTCTGCAGATACTATGCTGGCTGCAATAGACACTTGTGGAGAAAGACAGACAGCAATGGCCAAGGCGGGCAGCCGACGGGTTGAGTGTAGTGGCGAACTGTGCCCAGATGTGACAGTACCCCCCCCTTTTAGGGTGGACTTCGGACACACCATTTTGAGCGCCTGAGGAAACTTTCTACAGAACCTCTTCATAAGCTGAGGGGCATGAAGGTCCTCTTCCTCACCCAGGAGTGCTCTTCGGGAGCGTAACCCTTCCAGTTGACAAGGAAGTAAGGAAGCCCCTTCAATATCTTAAAATCCAAGGTTTCATCGACTTCATATTCTTCCTGCTGTTCCACAGTGACAGGTTTGGGAGGTGCTTTGTGGGCTGAGAACCTATTGAGGACCACAGGTTTCAGGAGTGAAGCATGGAAGACATTGGAAATGCGCAGAGAAGGTGGTGGAGCCAGCCGATAGGCTACCGGATTGATGACTTGGGTGATGGTGTAAGGACCGATGAATCGAGGAGCAAACTTCATCCTGGGCACCCAAAGATGGATGAAGTGAGTAGAAAGCCAGACTTTGTCTCCTGGGGCCCACCGAGGAACTGCATGTCTCTTCTTGTCTGCTTGAACCTTGTACTGAGCTGAAGCTTTTATTAGAATAGTCCTTACTTTGGACCAGATGGCAGAAAACTTCTGGACCACAGAATTAACTGCAGGGACATCAGATGATGGCAGAGTCAGAAGATGGGGTAAACAGGGATTTTTACTGAAGTTGATGAAGAACTGAGATTTCTGAGTGGACTCCTGAAATAAATTGTTGTGGGCAAACTCAGCCCAAGGTAGCAGTTCTACCCAGTTGTCATGAGTAGGGGAAATATACAATCTGAGAAACTTCTCCAGAACCTGGTTCACCCTCTTGGTTTGCCCATTAGACTGTGGGTGATGGGTGGTAGAAAAGTTCAGCTTGATGTTGATAAGTTTACACAGAGCTCGCCAAAATCGTGACGTAAATTGGGTTCCTCTATCGGACACGATTTCAAGAGGACAACCATGCAGACGGAAGATGTCTCGGATAAAGATGGAAGCGAGAACTGCTGCCAAAGGTAGACCTTTCAACGGTGTGAAATGAGCCATCTTTGAAAATCGATCGACCATGACCCAAATAGTATCGTACCCCTTAGAAGGTGACAGGTCTGTGATGAAGTCCATGGAGATATGAGTCCACGGACTCTCTGGAATGGGAAGAGGGTGTAGAGGACCAATGGGACGTCCAGGAACCCCTTTGTGCTGGGCAAACACGTGACAAGCCGCCACGAATTCTCGTACATCTTGAGGAAGTGAAGTCCACCAATAGTTTCTAGAAAGATCGTGGGTCTTCTTGAATCCAGCATTTTCCGAGAATAGGGAGCCATGAGCCCATGCCAATAGTTTAGGGCGAGACTCCAACAGAACAAAAGTCTGAGTGGTTTCAGGAGTGGTGGCTGAGAGTAGTATCCGCTTGGGGTCTATTATGTGCTCAGGATCCATATCTGGTTCCTTGTCCAAGGTGTCGAATGATCTGGAGAGAGCATCTGCTTTGACGTTCTTGGTGCCAGGACGGTAAGTGATTAATAAATCAAACCGGGAGAAGAACAGAGCCCATCGAGCTTGACATGGGTTCAGTCATCGGGCAGAATGAAAGAATGAATATAAAGGAGATTCTTGTGGTCAGTGTATACCGTAATAGTATGCAGGGCTCCTTCCAGAAGGTGTCTCCACTCCTCCAGTGCCAATTTAAGAATTGAAGCTCCTTGTCCCCGATTCCATAATTCTTATCAGAAGCGTAAAACTTCTTTGAGAAGAATCCACATGGGTGAATCTTCCCATTGGGTAATCGTTGAGAGAGAACCGCCCCCACAGCGAATGAGGAGGCATCCACCACCAGCAAGAAAGGCAAGGAAGTATTCGGTTGGCTGAGAATTGGGGCAGACAAGAACCTGTCCTTGAGTAGTTGGAAGGCTTGGTTGGCCTCCGGGGACCACTGACGAGGATCAGCTGATTTGTGAGTTAGTGCTGTGATGGGAGCAATAATGGAGGAGAAATCTTTGATGAATCGCCGATAGTAGTTGGCAAAGCCCACAAATCTCTGAATAGCCTTCAGTCCCTTAGGCTATGGCCAGTTCAACATAGCTTGAACTTTATTTGGATCCATCTTCAGGCTGGTACCAGACAGGATGTACCCCGAGAAAGGAACAAATGACTGCTTGAAGAGGCACTTCTCTAGTTTGCAGTAGAGCTGATGGGCCCTCAGGCGTTCTAAGAGTTGACGAACATGGCCACGATGATCTGAGAGGGAGCGAGAGAAGATCAGGATATCGTCCAGGTATATGACCATGAAGGAGTATAGCAAGTCCCTGAAGATTTCGTTGATAAAGTTCTGGAACATGGCAGAAGCATTGCAGAGGGCATGACCAGGTACTCGTAGTGGCCATCCCAAGTATTGAATGCCGTCTTCCATTCATCCTTGGGCTTAATACGGATCAGATTATAAGCACCACGCAAATCCAATTTAGTAAATACGGTGGCACCCCAAATTCTGTCGAATAACTCGGAAATCAGTGGCAACGGGTACTTGTTCTTAATGGTGATGTCATTCAGACCCCGATAGTCAATGCATGGATGGAGACCCCCGTCCTCCTTCTCCACAAAGAAGAATCCAGCACCTACTGGGGAGCAAGGTGGTCTGATGAACCCCCGAGCAAGATTGTCTTTGTCTGAATATATTATAGCCTGCGTTTCAGGTAGAGACAGGGTAAGGGTGTGACTTACTGAAGATATCAGAATAAGCGGAATACTGTAGGGGAACAACTCCTTCAGTACTGGAACAACAGAGAGGGATGGTTCCAGGCAGAGACACTTTCTATAAGCAAGACGCCTGGCAGTTGCGACTCCATGACATTACTTCCCCAGATTTCCAATTGAGGTGGGGGGGGGCTTCCAAGTACTCACAAGTACTGGCATGCGGAGTCTAACTAGCCCCCCGGGTATGCACCAAAGCCCGCCGCAAGGCGGGTTGGATTTGCGCAGCCGGGGACTAGCAGGTCGCTTTGCCATGCGGAAGCAGTGGTTCAGCCAAAAACTGGATAGCCAGCAGGCTAGCTGAAACAAGGAACAATGAGGAGACAGGATCACAGGAACAGACACGAGAGCTGAGAGCTGGAGTACGCTGAAAGACCTGATACTCTGGCATCAGACATGCGCACAGAGCTGCTTTAAATAGGCCTCTGATAGGGATCAGGTGCAGGACTGATGACAGTTTCACAGAAGGTGTAGGAGCCGCAGTACCTTGTTCCAGTTCCTAGATGGGGCGAGAGAACAGTTTCTGCAGATACTATGCTGGCTGCTGGAATCACCGCAATAGACGCTTGTGGAGAAAGACAGACAGCAAAGGCCAAGGCAGGCAGCCCCGCCGACGGGGTGAGTGTAGTGGCGAACTGCGTCCAGATGTGACAGCCCTTTTCACTCCAGAGCAGCTGAACTGCAATATCAGACACAGCCTGTGGACCGGTATGGAGTGAGTTTTTTTTTTTTTCTAATCCTGGACAACCCCTTTAAATGGAATGTGTAATCAGAAAATTACCTATTGTTTAAATCAAATTTTTATATTTAACATATTTTAAAGAATGTTATTTTTATCTATATTTTAACAAAAAACCATAAATCCAATTTTTGCACTGGCCACTATTACAAGTGGTCCCTCAAGTTACAATATTAATTGGTTTCCGGGAAGACCATTGTATGTTGAAACCATTGTAACTTGAGTAATCGGTTCCAAAACCCCAAAATGTCATCCAAGATAAGAGAAAATTAAGATTTAAGAAAAATAATCAGATAAAACAAGTCCTTACATATAAAAGTCAGGAATAGCTAACTAGCAACTAATACACCTATTTTACCAGAGAAGTGGCCTTGAGTGGTTGGATCTGAGTCTGAGACATTGTATGTTAAGTCTGGTTTTAACTTACGATGGGTCAGAAAAGACCATTGTATGTTGAAAATATTGTATCCTAAAGGCCATTGTATCTTGAGGGATCACTGTAATAGGCACCACTTCTCGGTCTGTAGAGATCACTTTACTGCAGTTATCTGCTTATCTGCCATTCTAATCCTGCCTGTAATGATATCACCTCTGGGTATAAACAAGATAGGATCCACCATTCACAATAGGTGATTGTCAAAGCTTATCTATTCTTTCCTTGTACAATGACCTCTGCAAAGGTCGCAAAACATGCCTAGAAAACTCTCCCAGAGAAGTCAATGAGGTCTCCTCCAGATCATTGTGTCTATGGACCATGTGGCTGCCATAAAGCAATTTTCTTAATGCTTTCTAGATAC
Source organism: Rhinella marina (assembly GCA_900303285.1). Taxonomy (NCBI): domain Eukaryota; kingdom Metazoa; phylum Chordata; class Amphibia; order Anura; family Bufonidae; genus Rhinella; species Rhinella marina. Next base: position 85,564 of record ONZH01030406.1, on the reverse strand, counting down.
TGTTAAGAACAGACCAAGGGCAACATTTATATGGCATTTGCTCTTCTCGGGTTTGTCTGGGTTTCCTCCAGTTGTCTCACTTACAAAATATACTGAAAAGTTACTTGGCAGCCAATAGGGATGTTCAGCTCAAAAATACAACCAAAGCTTTAAAGCGGTATTCACATCTCATCCCATCAATGGGGCATATTGCTAGGCTATGCCCCCATTGTCTGATAGATGCATGTCCCAGAGGTGGGACCTACACCTATCTCGGCATAGTGAAGGAGGGTACAATGCGCATGTACTGCCACCCTCCATTCATTTCTATGCAGCCGCTTGGTTATTTCCATTGGCCCCAATGAAGTAACTGGAAGACCCGCACCTATCAGACAATGGGGACATATCCTAGCGAGATTGAGATGGGAATACCCCTTTAAGATTATGTTCAGATGTTGTGAAATATGTTGCAGATTTTCCACCATAACAAATCCACAGCATGTCATAATACCAGCAAGGTGGATGCCGCTGTGGACTTAGCCTAAAGGGAATCTGTTAACATGCCCTCTCTGAGAGCACTAACAAATAGTCACCGTCATCCTGATTATAGTGATCTTGGTTATTTCCCTCTATGGTGCAGGTTTTTGGAAACCTACAGTTTATGAGATGCAGCCTGATGTAAGCGCTGAGAACTAGGATTCCGGCATATGAATAAGCTGGAGCTCCCCCTGCCCTCCCACTGACTGACGGCTCAAACATGAGGACTTCTGGTTTTCAGTATGACATCTAATACAATGGAGGCTTCAAAAAAAAAACAAAAAAAAAAAACATATACCATAGTTAGACAAAGTGTCAGCTGGTGGAGTCACAGGGGGTCATTTATCAAAGACCGGCAATCCGTGTACCTAGTCTGAAATCTACTCCAGTCCCTGAATGAAGTAGATTTCAGACGTCATTTACACTTGGACACATGTTTAAATATTAGTGAATTTGCTGGGGCCCATGGGCTGGTCCCGTCATGCCCCTGCCACTCTCCAGTGGTGAGGATGCCATAAAAACACCGGGGCAATGAAATATTGTCACATGGGCGTTTAAAAATAAAAAAAAATGCAAAACGTGGTCTTGCAACTTTTTTATGCCAAAAACTAGCCTAGTGATTTTAGTAAATGACCCCCACTGCCTCTGCACGTGTTTGGTTGTAGCTAAGAACAGTTCGAATGTGAACTACTGCCATGTTCTGTATGTGGCATACAGTATTTTGCCCAGCTTACCACAAAGATTGAGGTGAAGGCCAGTACTGTGCTATTGTATTTTATAATACAGTACATACCATTATATTATTCAGTAATACATTGCATATTACATTATTGTAGGGGGTTTTGGCAGTTTTCCAAACTACAGTCATGGCCAAAAGTTTTGAGAATGACACAAATATTATATTTTCACATGATCTGCTGCCCTCTGGTTTTTATGTGTGTTTGTCATGTTTTTATCACATACAGAAATATAATTGCAATCATATTATGAGTAACAAAAGCTTATATTGACAGTTAGAATGAGTTAATGCAGCAAGTCAATATTTGCAGTGTTGACCCTTCTTCTTCAGGACCTCTGCAATTCTCCCTGGCATGCTCTCAATCAACTTCTGGACCAAATCCTGACTGATAGCAGTCCATTCTTGCACAATCAATGCTTGCATTTTGTCAGAATTTGTTGGTTTTTGTTTGTCCACCCATCTCTTGATGATTGACCACAAGTTCTCAATGGGATTAAGATCTGGGGAGTTTCCAGGCCATGGACCCAAAATCTCTATGTTTTGTTCCCTGAGCCATTTAGTTATCACCTTTGCTTTATGGCAAGGTGCTCCATCATGCTGGAAAAGGCATTGTTAATCGCCAAACTGCTCTTGGACGGTTGGGAGAAGTTGCTCTCGGAGGACATTCTGGTACCATTCTTTATTCATGGCTGTGTTTTTAGGCAAGACTGTGAGAGAGCCAATTCCCTTGGCTAAGAAGCAACCCCACACATGAATGGTTTCAGGATGCTTTACAGTTGGCATGAGACAAGACTGGTGGTAGCGCTCACCTCGTCTTCTCCGAATAAACTGTTTTCCAGATGTCCCAAACAATCGGAAAGGGGATTCATCAGAGAGAATGACTTTACCCCAGTCCTCAGCAGTCCACTCCCTGTACCTTTTGCAGAATATCAGTCTGTCCCTGATGTTTTTTCTGGAGAGAAGTGGCTTCTTTGCTGCCCTCCTTGAGACCAGGCCTTGCTCCAAGAGTCTCCGCCTCACAGTGCGTGCAGATGCACTCACACCTGCCTGCAGCCATTCCTGAGCAAGCTCTGCACTGCTGGTAGCCCGATCCCGCAGCTGAAACACTTTTAAGAGACGGTCCTGGCGCTTGCTGGTCTTTCTTGGGCGCCCTGGAGCCTTTTTGGCAACAATGGAACCTCTCTCCTTGAAGTTCTTGATGATGCGATAGATTGTTGACTGAGGTGCAATCTTTCTAGCTGCGATACTCTTCCCTGTTAGGCCATTTTTGTGCAGTGCAATGATGACTGCACATGTTTTTTTTAGAGATAACCATGGTTAACAGAAGAGAAACAATGATGCCAAGCACCAGCCTCCTTTTAAAGTGTCCAGTGGTGTCATTCTTACTTAATCATGACAGATTGATCTCCAGCCCTGTCCTCATCAACACCCACACCTGTGTTAATGAAGCAATCACTGAAACGATGTTAGCTGGTCCTTTTAAGGCAGGGCTGCAATGATGTTGAAATGTGTTTTGGGGGATAAAGTTCATTTTCTAGGCAAATATTGACTTTGCAAGTAATTGCTGTTAAGCTGATCACTCTTTATAGCATTCTGGAGTATATGCAAATTGCCATTATAAAAACTGAAGCAGTAGACTTTGTAAAAATTAATATTTGTATCATTCTCAAAACTTTTGGCCATGACTGTATAAGTGATTAGTTGCCCTTGCCTTGTTCAAGATGGCAAAAGGTAGGTACAGACCCAGGTGTCATTAAGGGTGGGGAAGGGCATGGTCTATGGGCATTTGGAACATGAAAATACATAGGTGTAGGGACAAGTATTATACAGAATTAGAAAAAAAAAAAAAAAAAAGTCTAGTTTCTTCTTAAAACAGTACCACAGTGGTTCATAGGCTGCAATGCCAGAAACAACCTGTGGATAGGTGTAGCACTGTTTTTGGAAGAGAGCAGCTGCGTTCACAATCCTGTACAATCTCTTTAATGGTGGCAATGCTGGTCGTTGTGCTTTATATTAGTTAGTGGTCTCCAGATGTTGCAAAATAACTTCCAGCATACCCTGACAGCCTTTGGCACCATGGAAGCAGATGATGTACATTACTAATGAAAAGGACAATGACTTAGCAATAAAGGCAAGTTAGTATATTTTTAGATGATCTATTCTTCCCATCATGTACACAATATCTTCCTTGGCCACCTTTCCACCTCCTCTATATCACGTCTAAAGTATGCAAGACGCTAGACAGACGCCCTCCTTGTAATGTCTGAGGGTCCCCATAGATACTGTTGAAGTGTCCATTTTGAAATTGGTAAGATGCAAAGAGTTGAGTGAAGCAAGCTTTAGATGCTTAATCTGAAGTCGCTTTGTTGAAAACTTCGGAATACTACTATATCAAGATCGGTCTCCGTACAGTATTAGAATGTATGGGCTCTGATGAGCCGAAGTTAGTTATTCGCGAAGTCGTGTGTGACTTCGCTGAATAACTTCAGTAACTGATTTTTCAAGTGGAAAACCACTTTAAAACTTGAAACAGAACTCTGCTTAGTTTCCGAGGTACTAGTTGGAACTGAAGCAGAGTTTGGTTTCAAGTTTTAAAGTGGTTTTCAACTTTAAAAATCAGTTACTGAAGTTATTCAACAAAGTCACGCACAACTTTGCGAATAACTAACTTTGGCTCATCGAAGCTCATACATTCTAATACTGTACGGAGATGAATCTCCATACAGTATTAATCTGAAGTTTTGAACAAAGCTACTTGGTGAATAACTTACTTGGGCTCATCAGAACCCATACATTCTAATACTGTATGTACACGAATCTCCGTACAGTATTATTACAAAGTTTTGAAAGAAGCGACTTCAGTTTAAGCATCTGAAGCTCACTTCGCTCAACTGTAGGATGCACGAACAAAAGCCTTAGATCTATGGCCAATTGTAAGGCTAGATTATAGGGCATGTACATAGACATGAGCGAATTTCCCAAAAGTTTTTCAGTTTAATCAAGTAGAATTGGTCATCAGATTCGATTCAGTGTGAATAAATTAAGTCAGAATAAAAAGGGCCTCAATGCCCTGAAAAGCCATATATGACACTGTGGGGTCTCCTGCAACTTTATCCAACTCAGTGGCATAACGAGAACTGACTGGACCCCACAACAAGTTTTTGACCGACCCCCTCATCCAGCAACACCCTCCTCCTGTGCAACCCTCACTCCAGCAGCTAGTCAAGATGGCTCTCAGACCAGGCCAGGCAGTCGCTCTGTCTTTTTCATACACATATATACTGTATGCTATGTCACTGTATATACTGTCACTGTATAAAACTCTTGAGGTGTCCCTGACAACAAAATCTTTCAGTCCTTCTCCTGAATCGGCCCTTTCCCAGTTCAGGCCCCATAGTGGCTGCTTCCCCTGCTTCCACTATAGCTACACCCCTGATCCCACCCATTTCAAACTCTTTAATACCAAATTAGCATTAGTAAAGTCAATGTGACAGGGTAAACGGATGATACCCGGTGGTAACAAACATCCTGTTTAATAATGCACTGCACTGTTCTGACCGATTTTCTAAAATTAAAATTCAGCGCAAAAATTATCCCTTTTTGGTGGCTGATGTCGTCTTCTTCTCAACCGTAAAATGGTGGCCACCATTTTGAGTGACTTGTGCAAGACAAATATCAAAAACTTCAGATTCACCAAAATTCTAATTGTTTGGGAAATTCGTAACAAATTCAATTCATGTAGAATCGATTCACTCATCTCTACCACTTCTGCATCATAATTCTTTAAAAGAAAAGTGACTGAGCAAAAATGTAGGTTATCACAAAAAATAAAACTGAGAAAAGGGAGTGACTACTTGAACAACTGGGGGAAATTTATCAAAACTGGTGTAAAGGGAAACTGGCTTAGTTCCCCATAGAAGCCAATCACATTCCTGCTTACTTTTCAAAGGAGCTCTGAAAAAATGAAAGGCGGATATGGGCAACTAAGTTAGTTTCCTGTCGAGTTTTGATAAAATTTCCCCCAAACAGTTTTTTTTTTTTTTTTTTTTTTTTAAGAGTTTTCAGAAAAATTTTGATATGTCAGAGCTATTGTGCTATGTCAATATGCCAATGCTTCTCTCTCCTCCTTCTAGCGATTGGTGGGGGCCTAAGCACTCAGACCCCAAAAGACCTAAATTTTTGATATATCATCATGACATATCAAAAGTTTTTTTAAAACTTAATGAACCTTTAACTAAGACCACCTTTGAAGATTCTCCATTTTTAGTTTAGCTTAGATGCATTGCAGCAATGAGAAAAGAGAAAAGCGATAGAAAATTTGTGGTATTCTTGTAGTAGAAGAAATACAAACATAATGTACTAAACCGCTCCTTTTGTTCAGAAGTAACATAGGTTCACAATATTATACTGTGGTTTCTCCAGGTACATATCTTACTACATCAGATTATAATACCTAATGCACAGCTGTTTTCACTGGCTTTAGTAATCCTATCTTATTCTACCTCTCAAATCCCCTCAAGGAATGCCTTCTGCATGTAATATACTTATAACGTAATGTGTGACCCTTCTCCAACTTTCTTTCTTGTCCCAGGGATCCCTGCTGTCTTATGATCTATGCAGAGATAAGGCATTTGCTGCTGGTAGGGGGTAGAATTAATCTGCAATTGGAAAACCAACTAAAATAAACTTTCTGTACAGACTACTGTATACTTCTGTCCGAAATATAATGTTACCAAATTTTTGTACACTCATTACCATGCAGAGTGCGAGAAAAAACAACCTCATCCATGAAATGTATTTGATATCACTGAAGGACCTATTACAAGGACCAAGGATCTGGACAGTTATTGGGGAGCACTATTCGATTAACACTCACTTCCAGTAATTGACCGATACAAGGAGCGGCTCAGATGAGGCCACGGCGCACAAGAACCCCGTTTGGCTATGAAAGCTGTGCCAGTATTTAACTAAATCATTACAGATCTGATTGGTTTTTTTCACTATTCATTGTAATAATCTACAAAACCGTGTATCTATTGGCAATGAGACAGTTTGTAACCAGTTAGTTGAATATCACTGGCTTGCATGGCTCCATCTGACCTGCTGCACGGATTTGGCATTTGTACCAAACACATTGCATATTAAGTGCGGATTTTCCACGTGGATTTTCGAGATAAGCCATACAGTACCAGCAAAGTGAATGATATTTGACAAATCTCATGTATATTTTTATATTTTCAGTGTGGAAACAGACCTGCCATGCAGTATTCAAATTTACAGCATGTCAATTGTTTCTGTGGATCCCTCCCTTCTATGGCCCTGTTCACAGAACTGTATTTTTGATCCCCATTTGATCTGCATTTTTTTGCGGATAGGATGTGGACCCATTCATTTCAGCAGGGCCGCAAAAAAATGTGGATAGTACATTTTGCAGTCCTGCAAAAAAAAAGATAGAATATGTCCTATTCCTGACAAGAATACACATTGTTACAATGGGTCTGCTAAAAAAATAAAAATAAATAAAAATATACAGGTGCAACATGGGCATCATCCGTATTTTTTGCGGATCCATGTTTTGCAGACCGCAAAACATATATGGTCGTGTGAATTCATCCTGATGCAAATGATGAGAGCGGGGCAAATCCACAACAAAATCCCCAAGTAACACATGTGGATTTTGGTGGGGAAACACAGACAAGACCACGAAAATACGTGCAAGCAGGCAATGATCAGGAATGAACTTCCAATCAGGGCTCACTAAAAAACTTCCTTTAGTCCTATAAGGGTGGGTTCACATCAGCGTTATGCTTTCTGTTTGTGTTTTCCATTATAACATGGTTATAACGGAAAATAACGGAAACCATAAGACGGAAGTCAAAAAATGGAAGCCTTTAGAGGCATTCCGTTTTGATCCGTCATAATAGAAGCCTATAAGAATCATAATGGATCCGTCTGAGTTCCGTTATGTAGAACGGAAAAAAAAGTCCTGTCGACAGGACTTTGTTTTCCGTCTTGCATAACGGGAACCAAACGGATCCGTTATGATTCTCCTAGGCTTCTATTATGACGGATCAAAATGGAATGCCTCTAAAGGTAACATGGCTATAACGGAAAACACAAACAGAAAGCATAGCGCTGATGTGAACCCACCCTTAGTTTGAAGGAGATGGAGCTACAAAATCAGACATACTCATTGGGTGCACTCACATTACCGTTTAGGGTGCATTCACATCACCGTTTAGCTTTCCGTTCTTCTGATCCGTCAGAAGAAGAGAGAGAGGAAAAAAAAAAACAGGATCCAGTAAAAAAACGGATCCTGTTGCATCAGTTGTCATCCGTTTGAGCCAGTTCAGTCTGAGATCTGTTTTTTAGACGGGGAAAATAGTCCTGCATGCAGTACTTTTGTTTCCATCTAAAAAAACGGATCTCAGACAGAAATGGCTAAAACGGATGACAACTGATGCCACATGATCTGTTTTTTTACTGGATCCTGTAAAAAAACGGATCCGTTTCAATTCTGTGCATAACTGATGCAACAGGATACGTTTTTTTACAGGATCCAGTTTTTTTTTTCTCTTTCTCTTCTTCTGATGGAACAGAAGAACGGAAAGCTAAGTTTAGATCCATATGATTATGGCTAGTTTTCTAGGATCGTATCTAGTTAAGACCAAATGGCTATCCGAAGCGAGTGAGGTGTTTTCAGATAAAGAGGTGGTATTTTCTAATATTCCCACTGTGACAATCAGAACTGTGTTCAAGGATTTGTATGCAGTCCATAAAGAGTATCTCAAATCATGGTGGGAAATACAATCATTGGACAATTATATTAAAAACCAAATTGTACCGAGGGGTCTTCGGATCTACATACGTCCAGCTCAGCGTATATGTAACGATGATTTGTTAAAAAGATGGGAACAGGAAGCCACAGATAGCTCCCTGAGGTTTATGAAGCTGTTATTGTCAGAGGAGAACATCAAGGTAGAAGAATTGGAAAGTAAGGTTGAAGTGGTCAATAATAAAGTTTTGTCATTTAAAGATCACACGGAATTCGCTAAAAAAGAATCTGAGTTCCAGGGTAATATTGAAAGGTTCAAGGGTTCATTAATTGAACGTAAACACAGGCAATTTATTAGTGATCTGACTGAGTTCAGAAATAATGTAGCCTACAATACGGCTTCTAAGGATCAGAAAGAACCCCAGACAGATACATCAGCATCTGAAACAGAGAACTCAGATAACGAATATCGGCCCTCCTTTCCAAACTCGGGCCCATATCGTTTACCCAGGGGTAGGGGTTATTACCGGGGAAGAACTAGGTACCCCCCAAATAGATCTCGTAATAGAGGTAGACAGGGGACTGCCCCTGGTCTGGGGAAACAATGGGAGGTTACCAACATGCCCCCAAATCCACGGAGTTACACTCCACCAGGAGAGCCTATAGGCAACATGAATTCCTTGTCATGTTTGGGACAATCCTCCTCATCATTGGGGAGTGGCCTAACTACCCCTCCCTCCAACAATTTGACTTTTTTAGGTCCACCTCAAAGTCAACAGTACCCATATGGACTCAGGGAACGAACACCAGTATTACAGCAAAAGAAGTAGTGAATATGGGTGATGACAAATTGATTATCAATTTGTCTGGCCTGACACTTTCGGAGGTGGAAATTTCTGTTATCTCTAAAGGTCTGAGTTACGTTCCCACTAATCGGTATGACTCGTTTGAGTGGATCAAGGACATTCACCTCTTTGTTCGTAAGATTAAGTGGCGTAAAACATTTATTCAAATTGATAAGGCCAGAAGCAAAGAGATGGGCCTTGATCTTTCGGACCTATCGGGGGTTGATGACCTTGTGGACCTGATGGATGATAATGAGCGAGAGAGGGGAAGGGGCCCGTTTACACAGTTGTGCAATAAGAGCACAAAAAATCCCCCAAGTAAAGGTGGGGAGCAACATATTGATCTTTTTCTAAACTCAGTGATTAGAGACTTGAATCAGTTACAAGTGACCCCTGGGACGAAAAATTATTCCTATAATGAAATGAAGGCCCTTGACAGCTTGAAGAGGAATAAGCAGTTGGTGATTAAGCCGTCTGACAAGGGGGGCAACACGGTGATCATGCATCATACACAATATACCAAGATGTGTTGGTCCCTCTTGTCTGATGCCTCGAATTATGAATTGCTTACCCACGACCCCACTGGGAGATTTAAGGTGGAATTACAAGTACTATTACAACAAGCGAGAGAGAAGGGCTTGATTAGTTGGAAGGAATTTGAGTACTTGTTACCGATGTACCCGCGTGTTGCGACATTTTATTGCCTACCAAAGGTCCATAAGGGCTTGGACCCCTTAAAGGGGCGCCCTATTGTATCAGGGATAGGCAACTTGACAGAAAGCGCGGGTACTTATATTGATAAAATCCTTCGTCCGTTCTTGTTTACCTTGCCTTCCTGTCTCCAGGACACTACTGATGTCCTTAAGAGGTTTGAAGGGATACACATTGAGCATGGCACATTTCTGGCGTCGATAGATGTCGAGGCCCTGTACACCTCCATCCCCCATGAGAAGGGGTTGGAGGCGGTAAAATATTTTCTTGACACAAGGAGTATAGAGTATAAAGATCACAATGAGTTTGTAGTACATCTTCTCCATTATGTTTTGACTCATAACTATTTTACATTTAACTCCAAGTTCTTCCACCAGCTCAGGGGCACTGCGATGGGGAGCCCTTGTGCCCCCACGTATGCTAATTTGCTCCTGGGCTGGTGGGAGGACACGGTGGTGTTTTCAGAAGGGATGGAACAGTGGACCCAGTTTATTCCGCTATGGATCCGGTACATTGACGACATTTTGTTATTTTGGGCCGGGTCCATGGCGGAATTTGGGCAATTTATGGAGGTTCTCAATGTAAACCACATAGGTTTACGGTTCACTTCAGAGATAGATAGTTCCATGATCACCTTTCTAGATATCAAGATAGCTAAAGATGAACATCACTCCATTATGACCACACTTCACAGAAAAAGCATGGCCACTAATAATCTACTCAGGTGGGAGAGTTATCATCCCAAGGCATTACGAAAGGGAATCCCTAGAGGTCAGTTTTTGAGAACTCGCCGGAACTGCTTGAGATCAGAGGATTTCGAGCAGGAGGCGAAGAATCTCTATTACAGATTCCAAAAGAGAGGATATCCCAAACAGTACTTGAAAGAAGCCTGGGTGGATGCCCGGTCTAGGGAGAGAACTACACTTCTCTCATCACATCATACAAAGAAGGAGGATCATCATAACCTTCGTATTATTGGGACTTTTGACTGTGCACACTTCAAAGTCCGGGACATCCTCAACCGTTATTGGTTATTATTAAAAATGGATCCAGATTTGATGGACAGTCTGTCTGATGCCCCTTTGATTACATATAGACGGGGTCGTAATATTGGAGATTTCCTTGTTAATAGCCACTTTGAATCCCCAAGGAAGACCACCTGGCTGGACAATCGCCAGAACGGTACTTTCCGTTGTGGCCATTGCAAGGCATGTAAATTTATTCAACTGGGTCAAGTTTTTGAGGATTATGCAGGTACCCGTACATATCAGATGAGACATTTTGCTAATTGTAACACCAGAAATGTGGTCTACATGATGATATGTGGTTGTGGGATCCGGTACATAGGTAAAACCTGTAGGGAGTTGAAGGTTAGGATTTTGGAACATCTGGGTGATATAAGAAATAAAAGGGAAAAACCTGTGTCGAGACATATGATATCTAAACATGAAGGAAAAATGGATGGTATCCGATTTATAGCTTTGGAGGTGGTCCCATTATCAATCAGGGGGGGTAATGTGGACCAACTTCTTAAGCAGAAGGAACTACGATGGATACATCGGTTGAATACTGCATCCCCCTGGGGCCTTAATGAAAATCTTGATTACACCTGCTTTATCTAAATGTTGTTGGGGGCACTTCTCTTGGTATCTATGTACTAAAGGAGGCTTAGGGGCAGTGGAATTTCCATTCCCTCCTCCCTCCCTCCCCCCCCCCCTTTTGGTGTCAGTTCTTTGATTCCAATAGGAGTATCTAATTGCCTCCTTTAATAGTAACCCCCACTGTGATGGGTGACTCGTTAATGCGAGTCACTATTTAATTGTATCTGGATTTGATTTCTTTATATTGTTTCGTTTAGAGATCTAACTAGGGGTTATATATAATATTAGATACATTGGTTGTTGGTGTGTATTTGGGTGCTCTGTGAATCTTGTATAAAGCTATAAAATTGCCAGGTTTTCCACACTACCTGGGATTCTATCTTGGGAAATATATCCCTGTTCTTATATATAGTCCCCTGAAGAGCCTTTTCTTTTGTAATGGCGAAACGCGTAGGGACATAGGGAATAGTATATATGCCCTGATATCGTATTGTGGGCTACTTTGAGGTGATTGCACCTGATCTCTCGACCACATTATCTGTGGCATGAGATAACCAGTCGCAAACTATAGTGTGGAATGCGTGTTTTTTGGTTTTAATTGTTTCTTTATGCACTCTTTTTGCACATACAATTGTGGTATATATTTATGTGGGTTGCATACTCAGTGTGGCCTAATTGATCCTGCTTTTGTTTGCGCCATAAAGCTGATTCTATATATGACCAGCATTATTGTTAATGCAGTGATTTATGCGCCACCATCTGCTTTATGGACTGTGGTAGTAAATACATTGGTTATCTAATCAGTACTATCCTTTATACATTATGATATATGCGCCGTCACTCTGTATTTGACTGACATGACTACAATTGAATTAGGACCTAAGGTGGTGGGTATCTTTCCTGTGTCAGGGACATTACAGGGATTGTAGGAGGTTCCTGATACGGGATCGCCCCTATCGGGGCGGGTGTTCCATTCTTTAGGCAGGGCTTAAATAGCTGTGAGGGCTAGTTTTAGGGTGAATTTTTCTTAGAGATAGGTCAGTACATCATCCTGATCCTAATCATCTCCCAATTGATTAGCTTTGCACTCCAGCAGTAACCCCCAGATAGACCATGCTGACTGTATGTGACACATTGGCACTTGGGTGTAGCACTATTTGTATATGTCCTTTTTTTTTTGAGATTGGACATAGTCTCTTCTTAGTATGATCCATTAATAAAAGTTATGTTTTAGAGGTTACTTTGTCTGTGATTGCATCAGTTGTCATCCGTTTGAGCCAGTTCAGTCTGAGATCCGTTTTTTAGACGGGGAAAATAGTCCTGCATGCAGTACTTTTGTTTCCATCTAAAAAACCGGATCTCAGACAGAAATGGCTAAAACGGATGACAACTGATGCAACAGGATCTGTTTTTTACTGGATCCTGTAAAAAAAACGGATCCGTTTCAATTCTGTGCATAACTGATGCAACAGGATACGTTTTTTTTACAGGATCCAGTTTTTTTTTCTCTTTCTCTTCTTCTGATGGAACAGAGGAACGGAAAGCTAAACGGTGATGTGAATGTACCCTAATACAAGTAGCACCATGTCACTGGACTGAGCTGCAGCATCTGGTGCAAACAATGGACAGGAGTGGCACTGTTTGGGGCAAAACTGCAATACCAGTGTCAAGGAACAGAAAAACATGGCCCCTTTCACACAAGCGAGTTTTCCGCGCGTGCAATGTGTGATGTAAATGCATAGCACCTGCACTGAATCCCGACCCATTAATTTCAATGGGTCTGTGTACATGAGCGTTTTTTTCACGCATCACTTCTGCGTTGCATGAAAAACGCAGCATGTTCTATATTGTGTGTTTTTTACGCAGCCCTGGCCCCATTAGAAGTGAATGGGGATTCAGTGAAAAACGCATTGCATCCTGAAGCAAGTGCAGATGCAATACGTTTTTCACTGATGGTTGCTAAGAGATGTTGTTTGTAAACCTTCAGTTTATCACGAGCTTGAAAAACACATCGAAACGCATTGCACCTGCGTGGAAAAAACTGAACATCTGAACGCAATTGCAGACAAAACTGACTGAACTTGCTTGCAAAATGGTGCGAGTTTTCCTGAACGCACCCTGAACACATCCGGACCTACCGTTATTCCGTCACGCTCGTGTGAAAGGGGCCTAAAGGCTCCTGTTATCAAGCACATAGAAAAACTGCAGCTCTCCTCTTGTGTCAATATATTAAAGGTCTGTTTATTGACCGAACTTCATACCGATGAAAACGTCGCTGAGAAGTTCGGTCAATAAACAGATCTTTGAGAAATTGACACAACAGGAGAGCTGCAGTTTTTCTATAGGTTTGACTTCAAACCACCAAACAGTTTATTAAACCCTTCTTGTATTCGGAGCATATACATTCCATTCCACTGCATTCGCAAACACGTGAGCTGACAGTTTGGCCCTAATGAGTTTGAAATCCAAACAGTTTCATGATATCTTGCTGCAATTATGGCAATAAAACCAAGATATAGTGATATAAAAAGAACCCTACAGCACAGAAACATTTCTCCTCTGGAAAGAGAGGAAAAGTGCAAAGATAAATCATATATTACAGGGATTGTCTGCCCTTTTTGTCTGAATCAGTGCCACTATTGTCCGTAAGCATTCTAGTATTACAGATAAGCCTCATTCATGTGAATACTGAAACAACGGTCACAGCCAGTGGACAGAAAAAAAAAAGGAGTCCAATATTGAGGTCAGGTATTAGCACTTTTAAGCCCCTTATATTTCATACATTATTGCAGATTATAGTATTATGTAGCATGTTGCTACACACCTTTAAAGTTGACGTAAATCTGTGGCTTTAGGTTCCTTTTTAAAATAAACTGTCATATGTATATACATGGGTGACAGCAATATATTTGGCCATAGTATGACTTATATTTGGCACTTTTCCTCCTCTGTATGCTGCATCTATAATTCTCAGTTGTCTCTGAGCTGGTGGGTGGAAACTAGCTACTCATGTCTCCCTGTAAAATACACAGAGACGGGAGATCCTGCTTCCTAACTGTCTCCATCACTCAGAAGCACCATATAGGACATTATATAGAACAGAAGTGATGTGAATAAAGCCCTTAGGGTGAGATATAACACTTATTATTAGTTGCTGAATCTCCTTGGTCAAGCCTGTGCTGTTTGGTCTCTCTGTTCCCTCTGCACTTCCTAACTCCTCCCCCCTCCCCCTCTCCATAAACTTCTATAGGATGAGGTTATCGGATCCTTTAGTGAGCATTCATCCCATCTCCGTCTGATAAAATGGAGTTCTCACAGAGGAAGTTAGTATAGATGGGGGAGAGCTGATATCTCTAGAACAATGCATTTTTTCTAAAAAGATATATTACAAAGTGTCTTATATTTGCCTGCACTATTGATTTAAGCAAAGTTGTGTGAAAGCTCAGTGACTATTTAAAACGGAGGTGGTTTACATTTCAGGCAATGCCCTTCATGTCTACCAAATAAAAGTATGCTGAACTACCTCACATTCTAAAGTCAATCTGGCTCGCAGAGGATGGGAGCCTGTCTATATTATATCCCTATGATTTTCCTAAAACAACCTCTTTAAGTAGTAGGCAAGTTAGCTTCTTAGCTCTTACTGGTCCTAGCAACTAAATCATGTCTAGGGATGAGCGAACCTGAACTGCAAAGTTCGGTTTCGTACCGAACTTTGCGAGTTCGGGTACCCGGACCTGGACTTTTTCCATTATAACATGGTTATATTAGAAAATAATAGCATTCTTAAAGGGAACCTGTCACCTCAGAAACAAGTATAAAACGGACAGCATTACCTTGTAGTAGCCCACAGTCAGTTCCTAATCATGTGTTTCATGTGGCTGTCTGGTGCTCAGTAAGTTAAAAACACGATCTTTTAAGCGCCATCAGCGCTATCTTTTAGGTCCATTTCAAGTCAAGGGGGCAGTGGCTTCCTTGCTTGAAGTCAAGGTAAGCACGCCCCCTCTCTTGTGATTGACAGGCTGCGGTGCGTCTGGCAGCCCTGAATTCTCGTGCATGAGCGTAGCGCTCCTCAGTAAGGTGCGCTCCCATGTCCTGCTGCTGCTGCGCGCCCGGCTTCAGCGGCGCACTGAATACAGCTTGTAAACTTCTATCTGTTAATATGCTGGCGAGCGCATGCGCAGTGCACCGCTGGAGCCGGGCATGCAGCAGGACATGGGAGCGCCTTACCGAGGAGCGCTACGCTCATGCACGAGAATTCAGGGCTGCCAGACGCACTGCAGCCTGTCAATCACAAGAGAGGGGGCATGCTTACCTTGACTTCAAGCAAGGAAGCCACTGCCCCCTTGACTTGAAATGGACCTAAAAGATAGCGCTGATGGCGCTTAAAAGATCGTGTTTTTAACTTACTGAGCACCAGACAGCCACATGAAACACATAATTAGGAACTGACTGTGGGCTACTATAAGGTAATGCTCTCCGTTTTATACTTGTTTCTGAGGTGACAGGTTCCCTTTAAGACAGAATGATATAACCATGTTATAACGGAAAATAATAAAGTGAAGTTCGTGTCCCCATTGACTTCAATGGTGATTGGGTTCGGGGTCAAGTTCGGGTCCCGATCCCAAACTATGACCTGAAGTTCGTCCGAACCCGGCAAACCCGAACTTCCGCAGGTTCGCTCATCCCTAATCATGTCCCACCAGTAACCCAGATTTAGAATCTTAACTGCTGTATGGTAATGGCTCCCAAGCCAACTTGTTACAACACCTACAGAAATTAAGCTCATAGGAGTATAACATACATTTTGTGGTATATACCTTATAGCAATTTGGTCTCCAATAGTTGATCCTTGGGTCTATGATTACAAGAGCTCATGCACAGATTGAGGAAAACATCTTAGGGACACCTACCCAAATAACAATTGAGTCAAACTAGACACCTTTAGAATGGGTTTTACAGTAAATTCTTTTTAGACTGACAGTCCAAACTAGTAGTCTCTGACTGCACCAGCAGAACAATTCTAACGTGCCTACTAAGAAACAATATATATTAAAGCGCATACCTGAACAAAGCTACAACCCCACCACCGGTCTGACCCACCAGAAGACCCTCCAGTGGGTCAGGTTCAGCAGAAGACAATCCAATTTGGAGGTAACTTTGGAGCCAAGCACTTGTCACTATAGTCTCTCTATTATAGAATGATTTATAGATCACTTATTAGATGTTTGGGATGATATGTCCTGGGTGCACAATGATAGCAAAGATTACAATGCAAGTAAAAGTTTACATGTTCTGTATAGATGGATCATGGGCCCAAAGAATCACTTCTTCGGTGGGTCCAAGAAAATCCAGTTTAAAACAGAATGCAACTTTGAGTCAGGACACAGAATATATCATCAATCAGGTCTAATAGCCAATTTGTAAATCATCCCATTAAAAAATGGACCTTAGTGGCAAATGACTGGCTCCAGAGTCATCTCCAAATGGGGTTGTCTTCTACTGAATCTTTATCATACTTATTACTGTCAAAGCCCAAAAGATGGTTGTTCTGGTGGGCTGGTCCAACCCAGGTTATGTATTACAAGTTCAAACCAACATCTATATTGCTGTGATCCTGGAGGAATCATTTCTCTATATCACGAACACCCTGTGGAAAATGTTTGTGCTTTGGAAACTATTACAGTTGATAACCAGAAGGTGGACGGTAAGGGATATCTTTTTTTCAATCTCAATTTTAAATATCTCTCCAGATTATAGATAAGATTAACAGTACCTGGGAGAACACAGTGGCAGTATCTGTACTCAGAATAAAGTTCATGAGCATGATAAGAAAGCAGGAGAAGGGTAAGGAAAAACACCACACACAGATCGGTCATGAACCTGTGTGAAACCACACGTGGCTTGACTGCACCTATATAGTCTCTGATAAATCAAGAACCATCCAGCTGTGCTCTGGGGTACCTTGGACCCAGTAAGTGGATATACAATGCATTCTTCACAGTTTGTTTTTTGTAGCCTTGTGCTAAAAAACAAAACAAAGTTAAAGTGGTTGTCCAAGTTATTTTTTGTAGGTTTCTAACTAGGCAAATGTAATCTTTTTTCAATGCACTTACTTTAACTTCAGTGGCCCCTTTCTCAGATTTCACTGAGGGTCACATGACCTGTGATGTCAGCTTCTCTCGCTGCTCTGCTGATATTTCGTGCACAAGACTGAGGAGCAGATAAGAGTCTGTACAGGAGACATCATTGTGCTGGCCACGCCCCTGCACTGCCGCTGCTGCTGCTCTCTCCCTGGATGCTTTCAGAGAAGATTTTAACCCCTTCAGCCTGCACAGACTCAGGACTAAAAGCTGCTGGCAGTGAGGAGACAAATGCTGGGCAGAGGAGCTGACAGACTAGAGAAAGTCTGTAGAATATTGCACATGAACAGGTAGTGGGAAGATCCTGTGTGTATCAGCAGTGGGCAGCTGGGACTTGTAGTTCTACACATACAACATTCTGCTGAGTATCCCACCAGGCAGACATGTCACTCAGGGCAGACTTATTCATTCCCTTTGCAGAGCAGGGGGAGGGGCAAAGATTGTTGTTATTGCATGTAAACAAAGGCCAGAAGAGAACCAGGGCAATGAGGAGAACATGCCTAAAACATGCTTAACTTGCTTAGTTATATATTGCTGTCCATCAGATTTACAGTGCTATATATTTTTTTTTTTCATAACTCGGGCAACCCCTTTAAAGTTTTTCTCAATTATACTGCACTCAACTTGCCATAATGACAAAGTGAAAACAGAATGCTTGAAATCTTTGCTAACTTATTAAAAAGGAAAAATAAAATCTTGACATACTGTAAAATTTCAGACCTTTTACAAGTTACTTATTCGAAGCTCCTTTGGCAGCGATTAAAGCCTCTAGTCTTCATAAGGTATGATGCCACAAAGTTTGCACACCTGGATTTGTCAGGTTGGATGACCACCATCAGCCATTTTCAGGTCTCCCCAGAGATTTTCATTTGGATTCAAGTCAGGGCTCTAGCTGGGCCACTCAAGGACAATAACAGAGTTGTCTCTAAGCCATTCCTGTGTTGTGTTAGCAGTGTGCTTTTGGTCACTGTCCTCTTGGAAAGGGAACCTTTGGCCCAGTCTGAGGTCCAGAGCACTCTGGATCAGGTTTCCATTAAGAATATCTCTGTACTTTTCTTCATTCAGCATTCAATCAAGCCTGAGCAGACTCCATGTCCCATCCATCAAAAAACACAACCAAAGCATGATGCTGTCACCACCATGCTTCACTGTAAATATGATATTGAGCAGATGATGAACAGTGGCTTTTTCCTCCAGACATGACACTTAGAATTAAGGGCAAAAAGTTCAATCTTGGTTTCATCAGACCAGAGAATCCTGTTTTTCACAGTCTGAGTCCGTGATGCTTTTTTGCTAATTCCAGGTGCACATTCATGTGATTTTACTGAGCAATGGCTTCTTTCTGACCACTCTGACAGATTTTTGCCCTGATAAGCTGTGAGACCTTATATAGACAGGGCCATGTCTTTTGAAATCATGTCCAGTCAACTGAATTTACCACAGGTGGACTACAATCAAGGCATAGAAACATTTCAGAAAAGAAAAACCGGAGGGCCCCAGAGCTAAATTTCAGATGTCAGAGCAAAGGGTCTGAATACTTATGTCCATGCAAAATTTTCGTTTTTACTTTTTAATAAATTAGCTAAAAAAATTCAAAAAATTCCTTTTTCACCATCTCATTATGGGGTATTGTGTGGAGACTAAAATTAAATTTTAGCAAAAAGACACAACATAACCATACACATGCAAACATAACATAAGTGAAAACAGTGAAAGGATCTGTAGACTTTATGAATACATTGTACTTCTGAGGATCTATCTTACAGATCTGCTAACATTACCATTATTATTGCTCAGTGGGAGACTGGTCCAGCAGAAGTTCCACTGAAGGGTCATATTGTCAGAGCCTGGGCCTAAATGGTCCACATGAAAACAACTCCATTTGGGAACCCCATTTGTTATGGAACATTAGACCTTCCTGATGATATGGCCTGTGTGTTCAATGATAACAACAAAGACTGTGAAATTAAAAGTGGACGTGCACATGTCCTGTATAGAAGGAGAGTTGGTCCTCAGAATCAGTTCCTCTGATAAGCCCCAGGAACCCCAGTCCGATCTTTTAACCAGAAGAATTTAAGTTAACCAGGGATAAGCTTAACCATACTTATTTAAAAAGGAGCCAAATGTTCAGCGCGGAGACTTACTTTGGAAGCCTCTTCATGGAAATGCGCAACTCCAGGTGATGTGGATACCTGGTAATAGGGGGCTGAATTAAACTAGATTACAAAGGAACATCCTATAGAGCTTGAGAAAAAAGGTGGTCATTCCAGCACCAACACAGCAACCCTCATTCATATCATCTTGCAAACGCAGTAACAGTCTCTTGCTTGTTCTGTGGCCGGATTTGGGGTGGCCCTAACGCTATGCAGGGTCCCCGGGACACTGTCGAGGTGATTCACCACATGTTGCTGCTCTCCAGAAGGGGTGGTAAGGCGTGGTGAACCCAAGTGGGAAATAAGTCCAGAGAGTCAGGGTCTGCAGTATTCATCACTTCTTAATAAAAATCTATGGGCTGCATAATTGGTCCGTCCAGTCTCTGTAGGAGAGGACTCCCCTTTTTTTAACAGTATTCTAATTTTCTGAGATACTGATTTTTGGGTCTTAGTTGGCTTTAAGCCATATAATCATCAACATTAAAAGAAATACACATTTTAAACCAATGTATCTGTATGTACTGTTACCATGGTGTTGTAGTATCCTCAGGTCACAGATGAGATAACCCAAAGCAGAATTCATACCAGCCTGGGTGGGTCTTTGACAAGGACTTAAAGGGTTGGCCCATCTGGGAAATTGACATATCGCTAGAATCTGCCAACAGTTTCATATAGATGCGGGTCTCATACCTATCTAAATAACAAGGCCCCACAGTGAAGGAATGCACATCAAGCATGCACAACATGCTCACCATACGCTATTATGGGACTGCTAGAAATAGCCGAGCCAGCCTAGGTTCGCTATCTTTGGAACTCCCATAGCAGTTAAGAGAGAATTGCCCTGAATGCCCATATGTTCTCTGTCCACTTCAGTGGTCCTGTTCGGAAGACCAGTGCATGTCCATTTTTTGGACCTTCTCTGCATTGATAACACCAGGATATGTTATCAATGTGCCAGATGGGTCAAACATTAAAGCACTTCCTTACTCTTTCCTAGTAATACATATTAGGGACTTTCATTGTTGAGAAACATCATCACATTTACATTCTGGGTAGACTTGCCATTTAAGAGATGTACTATGATAAGTACCCAGTGCACCAGAATTCAGTATAAATCACATTCTCCATTAATCTTATAACTACACAGCAAATGTCAAAGTCCATCATCACTGTTTGTTCCAGCCACACAATTGTCACCTGAATAGTGTTAGGGCTTGTTCACACATCAGTTATTTGATCAGTTATTTCCATCAGTTATTGTGAGCCAAAACCAAGAGCGTAGCCTCCACAGATATCAGGTGTAATGAAAATATCTGCACCTGTTCTGTGTTTTTGACCCGCACCTGGTTTTGGCTCAAAATAACTGATGGAAATAACTGATCAAAAAACTGATGTGTGAACAAGCCCTTAGTGACACAGCAAAAACACACTGTCTAATAAAGATCTGCGTTAAAGGAGTTGGCCACTTTCTGGCTACTGTTGACTAGTGACTACATGGCACTAACTTATATAGCCTATGTTAATATTCTATGCTGTTTGTTATATTTCATAAGACATGTCCCCGTGTTGGTCAAATCTGTACTGTATGCATAGAGATCCTCCTGTTCATAAGATGGACGCTGACAGGACATGACTCGGCCTCCTCTATTTTCACACTGAGCCTGCACTATACTCCCAGCAATGCAAGTGCATTTGGCAGGTGCAGTCTATCTGAATGGAGGATACATCATATGGAAGTCCTCTGTATGGACAACAGACAAAGACTTGGCAAACAAGAGGACATACTTTTTGAAATATAGAAAATGGCACATAATTTCAAAAAAGGCCAAACTGGTGTCATATAATCATGTGACAAACACATTGTTTAACAGTAGCCAGAAAGTGGCCAACTCCTTTAAAGAAGGAAAGGACAAAGAAACAGCGAGGCAGTACCATCTGTGCCCACATCATTTACAGACAGGGGACAGAACCATCAGTGCCCACATCATTTACAGAGGTAGACAGGGGGCAGTACCAACACTGCTCACATAATTTATGGAGAAAAACAAGGAAACACTATTATCAGTGTCCACATCATTTACAGAGAAAGACAGTACCATAAGTGCTCACAAAATTTACAGAGACAGAAAGGGAGGCAATACCATCAGTCTTCATATCATTTACAAAGAGAGACTGGAATAGTACCATCAGTGCCCACATAATTTACCGAGAGAGAAAAATGGTAGTACCATGAGTGCCCACATCATTTACAGAGAGACAAGGGGCAGTATCAACACTGCTCTCATCCTTTATGGAGAAACAAGGAAATACTACCATCAGTGGCCACATCATTTACAGAGAGAGATAGGATGCAGTACTATCAGTGCCCATATCATTTACAGAAAGAGAAATGGGGGTAATATCTCACTACTCACATCATTTACAAAGAGTAAAAGGAAGACAGTACCATTAGTGCGCACATCATTTACAGAGAAAGACAGGTCGGTACAATCAGTTCCCACATAATTTAGAGAAAGACAAGAGGCAATACAATCAGTGCCCAGATTATTTGCAAAGATAGTCAGGAGACAGTACCATCAGTGCTCACATCATTTACAGAGAGAGAAAGGGAGGCAGTAATATCAGTGACCACATTTTTTTCAGAGGGAGACGGGGGAGGTGCCACTAGTGCCTACTGATTTATGAATAGCTATCCTTCTCAAACTAAACTATTAGGCATATGCCTAATGACAAGTTTGTTGATTGTTTTGAATGACAACCAGCAGAATTGTGTATACAGCTCTGGACTAAAGTAAATCAGGATCAGTACAAGATAAGTAATGCAATATATTTACAAAATTACAACTTTTCATCTAGATTACATAGTTCTGTATATGACTAAACAATGTTAAAAGATGAATACGTGTATATGCATAAGCTCTCCCCAGTTATAGTATACATAGTATACAGTATATAATAGACAAGCACCCTCAGGCAAAGCTACAGCGCATGGTGTTCCTAACAAATGACTTATCACCCCAAAATACCATAAGTTGCCTGCACATGTCCCTGGGTACCCAATTCTCAAGCATGTTTCAGCGAGCCCGAGATATTTTGGCAAGCAGTCGGAATATTAAGCGGCTACAGATGAGGTTCCTGTCCCACAAATGGATCGTAATCTTCCCTTCGCATGCCGAGCTTGTGTTCTCCCACAGCCAGAAAGCATCAGAGGACTTGGACCTTTCAGAGCTCAGCTTACCTCCGCCCAATCCTCATGATCTGACCATCTATCAATCTCTAGCACCAATATGACTAAGCACTGCTTTAAAGATGTATAGGACTTCAAGGACTTCAGATGTTTCTCCACAGGGAGCACTCCTGGTCAGGACACATTGTGTAAGACCTCAGTCATGGTTTGAGGAGAACATTTATGTAAATTGACATCATATTCAGGTCCATATTTTGTCATGTCAGACACTTCAAAGCATTAAACATGCACCACAGTGGTACATTATGAAGGATAAGAAGGGTTGTACAGTCCTAACTCCTGAATAAAATTGCCTAGTTCAGTACTTAAAGGGAACCGGTCATCTCGAAAACACACCCTCAACTAGATTAAGCGGTGTACAGTGTAAGTGATGCCGAATATGTAAGTTTTATCTTCATACTCACTTCCATTCCGAGGCTGTGCTCCCACAAACCAGCAGTAAAATGCATTGAGAGGACTCTTCTTTGAGTCCTCTCCATTATATGAGTGAGCACCGGAGTCCACTGAGTGCATTTTACTACTGGTTTGTCACATCACAGAGTCAGAATGCAAGGGAGTATGAAGATAAAAATTACATAACCAGACTCGACGTCACTTACACTTTACACCGCTTACTCTAATTTGGAGGGTGTTTCAGAGCTGACAGGTTCCCTTTAAGAGACACTTCCGTCAGAAAGGAGTATATTTTTTAAATTCAATATTCACAGACAATTATCTTTTTGTTTTCTTTTTCATTTCAGCAGTACTAAGCCATTGAGAATTTAATACCAGATATTGCCGCTTTGTATTGGTCATCACAAAGAAATAAAATTCCTCTATAAAGAGCTAACCAATTGTTATTGTACTGAAGCTGTGAGTGGTAGATTCTATCTATTAGTATAATGGTAGATCAGTAGATTTAGAATAACAATATGACAGCTCTATTGTTCTCTTAAAAGATAAAGATGCCCACAGAAGGGCACTGCACTTATTGAATAATCCACTAAGAGTCCCCTCTAAATGCGGTCACGGTGATGGTCTGACAGTCTAGTGAGACTGCTTGCCATGGTAAAGGTGAAAACAAAAGAGGAAGTTAAAGAGGTTTTCTGAGACTGACATGTGAATGAGGCAAAAGGCTGCAGTGGTGTGAAGTCCATCTAATCATTGCAAGGCGTAGGCTCTTCCTCAGGCTCTCCCTTAAAGAGGCTCTGTGACCAGGATCAACCCTATTAAACCAGACTTACTAGCTGGTAGGGCTCATCATGTTCATTAAAACTGTACCATTCTTTTGTCTGTATGATAAATAGCTGCAGAGAAATCAGTGTTTTTATTCATATGCAAATGAGCAATTCGAGCACTCAGAGGTGGGCTGATTATTCTGAGCACCGTTGTGCAACATCCCCTGTGCTCTGCACATGCCCCCTCCCATTGACTGAAAGGGCTAGACAGCAGGCTGAGGGCACAGCTGTGTCCACGAGCTGTGTGTTAGCAAGTAAATATCACATACACTATAGCTTCACCACACTGAGATCTGCTCAGAAAGCTCATCTACATATCACTGCTTTATTCACAGCCAGAATTTATGATTATACAGACACCAGTGATGTTACCTTATAAGTATGAAAACACAATAAATCTATATGAGCCAATGCTATTGCATTTAGAGATCCTAGGTTCAAATCCCAGAAGAAGTATATGTTTTCTGCTATTTTTTTTTTAATTCAAAATTATATTTATATAATAAATAAGGCCTTACTGTATTGAGAAAATTGTTAGAGAAAATTTTTTTTCTAAAACCTATCACTGGTTTATTCACAGATACACTACAGTACAGTATATGATTATAAAAACTTATTAGCTTTCTAAATATAATAAAGACATAGGCCCTAATTTATCATACCATCACTCCAGAATTCTGGCATCAAAAAGGTCGCAAAATAGGGCTTTTGCGACTTTTTTGCACTCCCATGCGCAAAATTTTGCGACTTTTTGCATGTGTACACCACTCACTCCAGTTTTGTAATATGGGTGGAAAAGTGGGTGTGGTTAGCTATGTTAATGAGCTTCACTCCAGATTTATCATTGCGACTTTTTTAAAAAGTCGCAAAATAGTCGCAATCTCACTCCAGGAGGAGGGTGGAGTATGAAAAGTGGAGGAGCTTCTCTGGACAGAAGTGTTAGGTTTAAGGACAAGCCACATTTATCAAACAACCTGTGACATTTGATAAATGTGGCACAAAGTACTCCAACACAGACTGAAGCAAAACTGACTTCAAATATTCTCATAATGATAAATTCCCCCCTATAGACTTTTCTTATGGGATAAATGTGGAAGAAAAAGAATGTGAGGTTTTTCCTAAGATTCAATCCTGGTATCTCTATATACAAAACCAAACAGTTAGCCACCAAGCTATAACATTATCACATAAAGATATTTGGTTTCTAGGCTTATAAAATAACACACAATACTGGTGTCAGTATGATCATACATTGTGCCTATGAATAAAGCAGTAATATGTAGATTAGCTTTCTGAGCAGATCTCAGTGTGGTGAAGCTGTAGTGTATGCAGTGGCGTAACTACAACTAACTGGGCCCCACAGCAAATTTTTGAACGGGGCCCCCCCAGAAACTTCTTCGCAACCCCCAACTCACATGCATCCCTCACTCTTGTGGCTAGTCAAGATTGAGCTCTCCCAGACAAGGCCTGACAGCCATTCCATCCGTTTCTTATAGTGTCACTGTATATAATGTCATTGTATAATACTGTTGAGGGGGCCCTGACAATAAAATCTTTTAGTCTCCCTCCTGAGGGGGCCCCTTGTGGGTCTGGGCCCCAAAGCAGCTGCTTCCCCTGCTTCCCCTATAGCTACGCCCCTGAGTGTATGTGATATTTACTTGCTAGCACACAGCTCTGTCTTCAGCCTGCTGTCTTGCCCTGTCAGTCAATGGGAGGGGGCATGTGCAGAGCACAGGGGGTGTTACATAGCAGAGCTCAGAATATTCAGCCCCGCCTCTGAGTGCTGGAATTGCTCATTTTCATATGAATAAAAACACTGATTTCTCTGCAGCTATTTATCATATAGACAAAAGAAAGGTATAGTATTAGTCAGCATGATGAGCCCTACCAGGCAGTATGTCTAGTTTAATAGGGTTGATCCTGGTGACAAAGCCTCAATCACACATCAGTGTTCCGTCAGTGATTGTGAGCCAAAAACAGGTACGGCTCTAAACACAGAACAGGTGCAGATCTTTCCCTTATACCTCATGTCTGTGGAGGCTCCGGCTACAGCTCAGTTCAAAACAAACCAAATAACCAGGATTTTACTACTGATGACCTATCCTCAGGATAGATTATCAGTAGAGAGGAGCGAATCTATTCGCCGATTCGTATTGAATCCTCCATTTTTCCTACTCCGAAGAGAATCCGGATTTTTTGCTTCCTATTATTCGTAAATGTTCTTAAAATTTTGAATGCTAACGCTACGTACACAATCTATGCATTCTTCTTGCCCCCCAAGAGCAGGAAAGTGAAGGTACAACCCCCTCAGAAGCGGGAAAAAACAGCCCGGCCCACCAGGAACTAACTATTTGCATGTATAAGGAGTGAAGACACCTCCCTCATTACTCCACTCTCCTCTCCAGTTCAAGCCAGCGGTGAACAAGATACCACTGCATGGCAAAGCCACTGCGACCAAAGTGGGGGGGAAATGGTCTTTGGTAACGAGTACCCCGAACCACCGCCCTGTGAGTGTCACTACCTTCTTGCAGCTTACCAAGCACAGCACTGTACATTGTACAGCGGCTGTGCTTGGAATCGTGCTGAATGGGGCAGAGCTGCTCCTAGGCCACATTACCAATGAACGTGACGTCACTGGCCTACAAAAAGGTAAGAGAAGGTGCCTTCTCAAACAGCTGATCGGTGGGGGGGGGACCTGGGTGTCGGACCCCCACCGATCAGATACTGATGACCTCTCCTGAGAATAGGTCATCAGTAGTAAAATCCTGGAAAACCTCTTTAAAGGGCATCAGTCAGGCAGTGTAAACATGATCACTCCTGGCCCTGACTTCTCCTAAAGTCAAAGAGGTGAGAGCATGGCAGTTGCAGAGAGAGCAGAACCTATAGGTGTAATGGGAACGCCCCTGTTGCTCCTAAAGGCTCATTTGCATATATTAAAACATAATTTTTCTCAAATTGGGACAAACACAGATGTCTTTAGCTGCCAAGCGCACATACAACAGGTCAGCCAGCTTCATGGGCACAAATCTGCTGACACGTGCCCTTTAAAGGGTTTCTGTCACCAGTTTTGGGCATATAAAACAGGATGACATTTGCAATGTGCAAATGTCACCTGATGCCCAAACTGGTGATCATTTTTTTACTGGTGCCCCCGTTTTTGAAATAAATCAACTTTTGTCGTATGCAAATGAAGCTTACTAGGTGCAAGGGGCGGTAACCCTGCACCTAGTAAGCGCCGTTTCCCTACCTTTATTCACGCCCCCTTTGTTGTGATGGACAGGGCCAGGCAGCTCGCTCTATCTGCTCCTGGCCCTGTCCGTGCTGAAAATCCCGCGCCTGCGCCGTTCGGACTTCATTCGGCGCAGGCGCAGTGAGTGCCGATTGCTGCCGGCTTCCCGGCTTCCTCACTGCGCCTGCGCCGATGACGTCACAGAACACCCAGAAGAGAAGGCGGCGCAGGCGCAGTGAGGAAGCCGGGGGCCCGGCAGCAATCGGCACTCACTGCGCCTGCGCCGAATGAAGTCCGAACGGCGCAGGCGCGGGATTTTCAGCACGGACAGGGCCAGGAGCAGATAGAGCGAGCTGCCTGGCCCTGTCCATCACAACAAAGGGGGCGTGAATAAAGGTAGGGAAACGCCGCTTACTAGGTGCAGGGTTACCGCCCCTTGCACCTAGTAAGCTTCATTTGCATACGACAAAAGTTGATTTATTTCAAAAACGGGGGCACCAGTAAAAAAATGATCACCAGTTTGGGCATCAGGTGACATTTGCACATTGCAAATGTCATCCTGTTTTATATGCCCAAAACTGGTGACAGAAACCCTTTAAATTGCTTAAAGAGGTTGTCAGCAATTTATACCCTCTCCACACGATAGGTATCCGATTGTAGGGCCCCTGACAATCACTAGAATGGGGGCCTGGTTCCTTCAGTTCGAATGGAGCACTGGACATGCATATGTGCTCTGTTCAAAGAGGGGAACATGGTTGTTGTAGTGAAACAACCCCTTTAAGTTACACAGTAACATGCAATCAGGTCAAGTCAATTCATATTACTTCTCATTCTTTACTTCTGTAGACTAGGTGTCAGCCATGGATTCATAAAAAATTACTTCCTTTGCACAGAACCCTAAGAAGCTTAATTCAGAGACGTTTATAGTTGTACTTTAACCTTATTTCATAATCTTATTTTCTCATGGGCATTTCAATAAGCCAGAGTAAGTGATAAGAAAAGCGCTTAATGGCCAGAGTTGTTGTGCACGTCTGGCACCAGGCCACACTTGTCATCCAGCTGGCTGGTCGTCCCTGACTTGGCACCAGAACATAAGTGGTAAAGCTCCTACAGGAAATTAACACAAAGTGAAATAGTCATATAAGAAGCAGATCAGATCCTGACTATGTGCAGAACACCTGGCAAACAATTCCTGCCAAAAGAGTTAATCAAAAAATGGGGTAGGCACATTTATATCAGGTGAATTCTATACAGTCATCAGCAAACATACACTATATAGGCAAAAGTATTGGGACACCTACACATTACACCTATAGGAGCTTTTATGATATCCCATTCTAAATCTATAGAGTTGGTCCTCTCTTTGCAGCTAAAACAGCTTCCACTGTTCTGGGAAGGCTTTCTACAAGATTTTGGAGTGTATCTGAGGGAATTTTTGCCCATTCTTCCAGAAAAACATGTGCGAGGTCAGGCACCAATGTTGGATGATAGGGCTTAGTTCGTAATCTATTCTAGCTCATCCCAAAGGAGCTGGATTGGGTTGAGGTCAGGTCTATGTGCCATAGCGTTACTAAATCAAGCCTTTATGACCTTTCTTTGTGCAATGGAGCACAGTCATGATGGAACAGAAAAGAACCTTCTCCAAGATGTTATTATTATACCTCCTCCATCAAACTTTACATATGGCACAATGCAGTCAGGCATTGTTATGTTGGCATTTGCCAAACCAAGATCCATTCATCAGATTGCCAGATAGAGAAGTGTGGTTCATCACTCTACTGAATACGTTTCTAATGTTCTGGAATCCAGTGGCGGCTGCTTCACACCACTCCATCTGATACTTGGCATTGTGCTTGCTGACATAAGGCATAAATACAGCTGCTTAGACATGGAAACCCATATCATATAGCTCCTGGCACAGTTTTTGTGCTGATGTTAATGCCAGAGGGGGTTTGGAGCTCTGCAGTTATGGAGTCAGCAGAGCATCAATGACTTTTATGCACTATGTGCAGGACTTGATGACCCTGCTCTTTCATTTTACATGGTCTGACACTTTGCGGCTAAGCTTCTGCTTCCTAAATGCTTCCACTTTACAATAATGCCACTCATAGTTAATTGTAGAGTACCTATGAGGGAACAAATTTTATGAACTAACTTGTTTCAGCAGTGGCATCCTATGACAGTACCACGTGCAAATTCAGTGAGCTTTTTAGAACGACTTTCACAAATGTTTGTAAAGATAGACTGCATGCAGTGGCGTAGCTATAGGGGTCGCTGCGGTCGCAGTTGCGACCAGGCCCCTAAGCCAGGCATCTCCCCTGCCCTTTCCTCTGATAGGCCCAGAGGCCCACTATCAGAGGCCCACTCAGGAGGTGCGATGACGTCATCGCGCCGCCTGAGCCGTACAGCCCGGGACACAGGCCGGAAGAGGCCTGCATCGCATCGCTGCCAGCTCCATGGAGGTAAGTATAAGTGTTTATTTTTTTTTTTTATTGTAGCAGTCACAGACCGGCATTTTTACTGGCACATGGGTGCACTGGGGGCATTTTACTGGCACTGGGGGCATTTTACTGGCACATTGGGGCACTGGGGGCATTTTTACCGGCATATGGGGGGCACTGGGGCCATTTGTTACTGGCACATGGGGGCATTATTACAGGCACTGGGGGCATTTGTTACTGGCACATGGGAGCACGGGGGCATTTCTTATTGGCACTGGGGCATTTCTTACTGGCACATAATTTTTTGGGTATCTATGGGTGGGGAGCACTTCTTACTGGCACATTATTGGGGTGAAATTTTGGGGGCACTTCTGGCACATTATTGGAGCACTTCTTACTGGCACATTGGAAGCATTATTACTTCTGGGGCACAGTGAGGACATTAGTACTGTTGGGGGCACTATTACTAACAAGTGCACTCTGGCAGAGAATTATTATTTGGGACTTTCGGGGGCACTATTACTGTGGGGGCGCCCTGGTACAGTATCAGCGCAGTTATTTCTGGGGGCGTTATGATCACACTATTACAGGACACCATTTGCTGGGCGCAGTTATTTTAGGACACTGTGTGCCAATAATTATTGAAGGGCACTATCTGTGTGGTACTAGTGGCACAGTACTGGGGGTGGCAGGATTATTTGTCCAGAAGATGGGAGGATGATGGAAAAGTAGTAAACTAAGATTTTTTTTCTGTCAAACTGCAGAGATGAGAAATGGCAAAATTGGTGTCTGGTCTGAAAGGCGTCTGGTCTGAAAGGAGAAGATGAGGAAAGAGAAGATGTACATCAGAGGAGACGTCACTGGATGTAAGAGGTATGGGGCGCTGTATTATACTGGATGTAAGAGGTATGGGGCGCTGTATTATACTGGATGTAAGAGGTATGAGGCGCTGTATTATACTGGATGTATGAGGTATGTGTGCTATATTAGGCTACATTCACACGAACGGTGTGTTTTGCAGTCTGCAAATTGCGGATCCGCAAAAAAAGGATGATGTTCCGTATGGCATCTGTTTTTTTTTGCAGATCCACTGTAGCAATGCCTATCCTTGTCCGCAAAATGGACAAAAATAGGAATGGACATACAGATGCGGACAGCACACAGTGCTCATTTAAGTGAATGGGTCCGCATCTGAGCCGCAAAATATGCAGATCGGAGGCCGCAAAAACAACTGTCGTGTGAATGTAGCCTTACCCTGTATGTTCTGTAGTGATATACGTAATGTTAGGCGGGAAAAGGTTAGGGTGAGAATTTGGCATGGGGGGGGGTTCAATTTTTGACTTGGCCGGCAGAAAAGCTAGGTCCACCAGCGCTCGGGGGGGGGGGGGGGGTGAAGCTGAACTCTTGCACCAGGGCCCATGAGCCTTTAGCTACGCCCTGACTGCATGGCTAGGAGCTGGATTTTATACACTCCCTGGTTCTAGCGGCCCTGGTTCTAAATGCGGGCGGTGGTGGCAGTGGGCAGTAGGAGATGAGCACTTCCATTGTGTTCCGCTTCCGCTGTGCTGCTGAGGGGCAGGGGAGGGACAGGCACTAATGCCTTTGGCCTATCAGAGGCCGGCTCAGGCAGCGCGATGATGTCATTATCATCGCGCCGCCTGAGCCGGGCAGCACACAGCAAGCAGGGACACAGGTCGGAAGAGGCCTGCATCACATCGCTGCTGAAGGTAAGTATTAGTAATTTTTTTTCCCTTAATAGATACCACATTATGGGGGAGGGCACCTTTCATTTCTCACTGGCCCATTTGTTTTTGGGGGGTGAGGGGGGTTTGGTTTATGGGGGCATCTGGCAATTTCTTACTGCCCCATTTTTGGCGGGACACTATGGGGCATTTATTTCTTGCCCATTTTGTGGGGGGCACTATGGAGGCATTTCTTCCTGGCACATTATGGGGGGAGGGGGGGTCACCATGGGAGAGAGAAGCTCTATGGGGGCATCTGGGAGCTCTAAAGAGGCCTTTTTTATTGGCACCTTATGGGGGACACTATGGGGGCATTATTTGGGGGCACTATGCGGCATCTGGTGGCACTATAGGGGCATTATTTGGGGACACTATGGGGGCATTTTGTTTACTGGCACATTATAGGGGGCACTATGGCTTCTGGCACTAAGGGGCACTTTTTACTGGCACATTATGGGAGACACTATGGGGGAGAGCGGCACTATGGGGCATCTGGTGGCTCTAAAGGGGCATTTTTACTGGCACATAGGGGGTACTACGGCATCTGGCACTAAGGGGGCAATTTTTACTGGTACATTATGGGGGAGAGGAGCACTATAGGGGCATCTGCTGGGGACAACAAGAAGGGGCATTTTATACTGGCATACATTATGGGGACATTAGCTCCACTGCAGGCACTAAGCCGGGGTATTTCTTGTACAGTCATATTAGAAGGAGAATTATTACTACTAGGGGGTATTATGGTGAGCTTTGCTACTACTGGGGGGCTATGGGGAACATGATTACTAGTATGGGCACTATGGGGGCATTATTACTAAGTGTACTCTGATAGAGAATTATTTCTATTGGTGGGATTTTGGGGAGCACTGTTACTTTGGGGGGCATCCTGGCACAGTATCAATTTAGCACAATTATTTTTGGGGGATTATCTTTATACTATTAGAGTCCAGACGCAGTTATTTTTTAGAGCATGGTGTGCCAATAATTGTTGAAGGGAGCACGATCTGTGTGGTACTGGTATTTTCAGGGGGACTGCTTCTGCAGTATAGTGTTCGGGAGCACAGCATTGGGGGTGGCAGGAAAGGGTGTTCAGAAGATGTGAACATCATGGAAATGTGGGAAACTAATGTCTGTTTGTCAATCTCTGCACAGACGGGAGATGGCTAAAAAAAACATCATGGCGGTCTGGTCTGAATGGAGAAGATGAGGAAAGAGAATGTCTACAACAAAGGTGACATCACTGGATGTAAGAGGTATGTGGCTCTGTGTAGGAGAGGAGATGCTCCGGCTCCAACTTCTGCCATTTGCAGAAGGAGGATTCAGAGCTGGGTGAGGACGGCCAAGGGGGGCAGCACGTCACGGGCAGGTGCGGATGGTGGGGGGAACCACAGGCCTTGAGCAGGATCTGGGGAGAGAGGAGAGGGGAGGATCTTCCTGGATGTAGCCTGCTCTTGTTTATTGTATAATGTGAAGCAGGCAGTGCAGCCAGGACAGGCCCTCCCCTCTCTGTATGATGTGTAGAGCCGGGCCTCAACAATATCATTTCAGCTGTACAGTGTTTGTTGGGAGTGGCCTATTTAGGAGGGGCTTATAATAATGGGCGGGGCCTTTTTCTTTTTTAGCGGTGCGCATTTACACTTATAGCAGGCGCTTCTGTAAATGGGTGAGGCAAAGAATGGCGCAGCGCACTATGCACCCCACATTTGTTGCTTGTCAGACCCCCCCCTAGAAAAAAATCCTGGGTGCTCCCCTGGTCATACATGTACATCGGGAGTCTGCACTTAGCCACTGAGTTTCTGCTGTTTCACAGATAATAATAATAATAATAATGTTTGCAATCAGCAATAACACAGATTAGACATTTCACCCTTCAGATGCTTTTGGGCACAAAACAACTTCCCTGAGATTGTGGAAGCCATTCACTGGTGTTGATTGGTAGCCTTCATCAGGCTCTAGCCAGACCTGTCACAGGCATATTTTAATGGACACCTGCAGGTCACAGTGCTCCATAAGTATGTACTGAATTTCCCATTCACTACTGTGAAAGATCACATCAACAGGTTTATTATTATACTCACTTATATAGCACTGTATGTCTTTGGAGTGTTGGAGGAAACACTAGGAGAACATACAAGTTCCATGCAGATGTTGTAGTTGGTTGGATTTGAACCAAGGACACCAGCGCTTCAAGGCAACAGCCAATCACTGAGCCACCATGCTGCTACAGATCTCATGATATAAAAATTCAAACCATTCCTTTTTTCCATAATAACAAAAAAAATTAATAAACAATAAACAAAATAATTTTGCACTGCACAAATATATTTATTCTGAATGTTGTATGCTGTAACAGAAAAAAAAAAAAAAAATCAAAATAACCGATTTGCCATTCTTCCTTCACTTCACCTCCCCCCAAAAAATTGAATAAAAAGTGATCAAAAGTCATACACACCCCAAAATGATATACCGTAAATGAAAACTGCAGAAAACCCTGCTAAAATGAGCTCGCTCACAGCTCCAGGAACATAAGTATAAAAAAAATGATGGGGGTCAGAATTTGACAATAAAAAGAAAAATCCTCAGGATAAGTCATAAGATTATATATATATATATATATATATATATATATATATATATATATATATACACATACATACACACACATACACACACACACATACATACACACACACACACACACCATATATATGACCATTAATCAATATATCAAAAATCGGCAGACTCCTAGCATTCCCTATGTAAATGCTTTTCAGTAGGGACGCACAAATCCCAAGACTCTGCTAACTTTGTTACACCTAATTGCTGAATTTACTGAAATTGCTGAAATATGACACTAGGATTCTTTATATGGCGTAAAATTCCTGCGTCATACTTTGTCTCCTCAGGCCTTGCACTAAGCATAAATGTGTATTAGTTGACAAGTAAGGGTTAAGTAGATGCAAATTTCTTTAACATTAGACTAGATTATGTTTCCTCTTTAAGATCACAAGTCAAGGTCTACATTTGTCCTTCCCAGATTGTGTGGTGTAGCAAATATAACTGCAAATGGTGAGAAACATCATGCAGGTCACAAGGAGCCAAGACTCCAAGGAGACTGAAATGTTCTTACTTAACACTCAAACTATTGGATGAATAAGCACATAAAAGGCAGCAATAATCATCATTTATGACCCACATCTAACTTCAAACTCCCTTCTGCATATTGCAGCAGGAATATTTACTGGTATTCCCACATTTATGGAATGTGCACAAGGTGGCTACTTTCCAAAACATTGCACCATAGGGGAATAAGTACATACTTGGGTCCCTGAATTAAAATATGATTGCTGAAGAACAAGGGAAAGGGAAAAAAGGTCTTCTAGAAATCTAGATGACTGATCCTAGCAAAGAAGATGGCTAAGTGTGTTTAGTATATCATGGAACTGAAAATCTGGTCTAAATAAGGGGGTAGTCTTCTTAAAGAAGTAACCTTTTGAGGTGTCATTGTATTTTCATAGTTCGGAAATGGATGTTTCCAATTGGTTTTTCCTCTAGATTACCAAAAACATGAATATGGATAAACTACAGCAGTACAAGTGATTAATCTAATAGAGAAAATTAAATAATGCATGTAGTAAACTATGAACTTTCTGTTGAGTGGTTCAAATAGATGTTGAACTCAAAGTAATCTTCAGGCTCTTCACATAAAAAAAATACCCCATCACCTTTCTCTAGCATCTCTAATAGATTATATCCACTGGACAAGATTTTCTACACATATAGTACATCCTACAAATGTTCTGATCAAAATGTACATCATTAAAATGTCCAAAATGGTCCCCTTTATGATCAATATAATTAAATGAACATTTAGGGGGTCATTTATCAAACTGGTGTAAAGCAGAAGTGGCTTAGTTGCTCATGGCAACCAATCAGATTCCACCTTTCATTTTGGACAGCTCCTTTAGAAACTGAAAGGAGGAATCTGATTGGTTGCTATGGGCAACTAAGTCTGTTCTACTTTACACCAGTTTTACAATTAACCCCCTAAATATTTATTTCCACATCCCCTGCATTTACATATTTTTTGTCAGATTCCCCCTTTCACTGGGGCTTCATGCCAAAGATCTATGGAGAAGGATTATAATTATGTGTAAGAATTGAAAGCATTGAATAACATGAATTGTTTCCAAAACAAATTGTTGAAGAGGTTGTCCAAGATATTATATACATTATACACTCACCGGCCACTTTATTAGGTACGCCATGCTAGTAACGGGTTGGACCCCCTTTTGCCTTCAGAACTGCCTCAATTCTTCGTGGCATAGATTCAACAAGGTGCTGGAAGCATTCCTCAGAGATTTTGGTCCATATTGACATGATGGCATCACACAGTTGCCGCAGATTTGTCGGCTGCACATCCATGATGCAAATCTCCCGTTCCACCACATCCCAGAGATGCTCTATTGGATTGAGATCTGGTGAAAGTAGCCATCAGATGTTGGGTACATTGTGGTCATAAAGGGATGGACATGGTCAGCAACAATACTCAGGTAGGCTGTGGCGTTGCAACGATGCTCAATTGGTACCAAGGGGCCCAAAGAGTGCCAAGAAAATATTCCCCACACCATGACACCACCACCACCAGCTTGAACCGTTGATACAAGGCAGGATGGATCCATGCTTTCATGTTGTTGACGCCAAATTCTGACCCTACCATCCGAATGTCGCAGCAGAAATCGAGACTCATCAGACCAGGCAACGTTTTTCCAATCTTCTACTGTCCAATTTCGATGAGCTTGTGCAAATTGTAGCCTCAGTTTCCTGTTCTTAGCTGAAAGGAGTGGCACCCGGTGTGGTCTTCTGCTGCTGTAGCCCATCTGCCTCAAAGTTCGACGTACTGTGCGTTCAGAGATGCTCTTCTGCCTACCTTGGTTGTAACGGGTGGCAATTTGAGTCACTGTTGCCTTTCTATCAGCTCGAACCAGTCTGCCCATTCTCCTCTGACCTCTGGCATCAACAAGGCATTTCCACCCACAGAACTGCCGCTCACTGGATGTTTTTTCTTTTTCGGACCATTCTCTGTAAACCCTAGAGATGGTTGTGCGTGAAAATCCCAGTAGATCAGCAGTTTCTGAAATACTCAGACCAGCCCTTCTGGCACCAACAACCATGCCACGTTCAAAGGCACTCAAATCACCTTTCTTCCCCATACTGATGCTCGGTTTGAACTGCAGGAGATTGTCTTGACCATGTCTACATGCCTAAATGCACTGAGTTGTCGCCATGTGATTGGCTGATTAGAAATTAAGTGTTAACGAGCAGTTGGACAGGTGTACC
Source organism: Rhinella marina (assembly GCA_900303285.1). NCBI lineage: Eukaryota > Metazoa > Chordata > Amphibia > Anura > Bufonidae > Rhinella > Rhinella marina. The sequence goes on along the minus strand of ONZH01030406.1, from coordinate 48,868 downwards.
TAATAAAGTGGCCGGTGAGTGTATATTGTGCTCAATAATGAAAGTATGATGGCCACATCAGAATTCAAGAAAGGCAGAAAAGCACCTACTGCCATCATGCATGGTGTGAAGACACACAGCACTAACACCAGGTGTCATGATGTGGGCTGCCATTAGCTACCTTGGCTGTTGTCATCTGATTTACTTAGAGGGAACATTGACCAGCCTTCATCATGTCCAAGACATTGAGGAACCAGTCTTTTTGACTCACTTAGGAGATGTACTGTTCCAACAAGATAACACTCACCAAACATACTGCTCGCACTATACAATAAGCTCTTTAGGGCATGCAGAAGCTTACCTGGCTAGCTGGACCACCAGATCTCTCCCTCATCATGAATGTCTGAGACTGGATGGGGCAACAGATCTGCCATGTATAACAGAAACAATCACCTTGGCTTAACTACAGGTCCAAGTTGAGAGCTTGGAATGACATACCCCAGGAGTATACACAGCATCTTTTTGACCATTACCATGAAGCCTGTATTGCAGAAAGTAGAAATAAATAGAAATGCCGCTAAGTATTAAGCCCCATTCACATGGTCTGCTTCTGTTCCACTTTTTTTGTGGATCGGATGCAAACCCATTCTGTCCGCATCTGTATGCCTATTCCACAGCATAGAACATGCCCTATTCCTAGTCATATCATAGTTGCAATGAGGATGTGCGAGACAATGGGCAAGCGTGGGATGCACGTGGACCACATCCATATTTTGCGGATAGGCGATTTGTGGACCAAAAAAATTGATACAGCTATGTGAATATACAATTAATGTTACCCTGCCTCAACATATACCCTGTTGCAGGACACAAAATAAATGGTGCACCGTCTTGGTTGTGTGATCATTGTCCAAGCACCACTAGCATATATATATAATTTATTTATATTATTTTAACCAGCAAGAAATCAGATTAATAATAAAAATAATATATTTTCCTTCCTAAACCCCTCTATTCCAGCCCTACAATTCCTCTCTTCCCTATCACTGCAGCAACAAAGGCCAGTGGAGGGAATGAAGTAGTGTTGCTGGAACTGAAGGGGCTTGCAAAGGTAATAAATCATTTTTTAAATTAATCTGTTAATTTATTAATCTATTAACTAATCCACTGATGAAACCAAACCCATAATTAACTACATTGAATATACATTGATATAAGGGTTTAATAGAAGACAATGTCTTCACCCACCTGCATCACCTGGGGTCAGCATGGAGGAAATGGTCTCAGGTTTCAAAAGGGTGACTGAAATTAATAGTCAATGGGCCTTTCAAAACCAAGTACAGTCTTCTCAGGTTAGCCACCCAAAATCTTGAAGATGGACATACAGATCATATTCATTATCAAACATCCTAATAATTTGTGAGGATTTCCAGGGGTGAGAGAAGTGCAGCATTGAATCTTCCAAATTTAATAAGCTGTTAGGAGACCAGCCTGGAAAATTTGCTGCAGTAATTGCCTGGGGCTGAACACAAGATACTGCAGGTATCTAAAGGCTATTCCCATCTTAGACAATGGGGTCATATCGCTAGAAAATGCCCCAATTGTCTGATAGGTGCAGGTCCCACCACTGGGACCCGTACCTATTTCGAGCACGAAGCGGGGAGCACTGTGCCTGGAGGACCCCAGGTTTCCCGCTGCTCCCATAGAAAGAGAGAATACTTACCCCAGGCTCCACTTCCTCCCTGGTCTCCTCCAGCCTGACTGCGTACAGCGCGCACTATGACCTGACGCTGTACGCAGTCAGATCACTTGACTGTGCAGCGCGGGCTGTTGGAGACGAGCAGGGCAGGGACTCCCTTCAAGACACCCCGGCGGACATGGAGAGCAGTGGAGCAGGAGAGGCAAGATTTATTTATTTTTAGTCTGATCTGAGGTCTGATGGGGTCTGTTGGTCACACAACATGGATATGGGGGGCCTGACATATGGGGGGCCTGAATAAATAAAATAAATTAATAATTAACATCTGATATTAGGGGGGGGTCCTGAGCAAGTGACTTATGGGGGGCCCTGAATAAATAAATTAACAACTGATATTGGGGGGGCGAGTCCCCCTGAGCAACTGGTGGGGGTCCTGAGTAAGTGACATATGGGGGGTCCTGAGCAACTAATATATGCGGGGGCCTGAATTAGCATATATGAGGGGGGGGGTCTTGAGCAACTGACATATGGAGGGCCCTGAATAAATAAATAATTACCAAATGATATTGGGGGGGGGGGTCCTCCTGAGCAACTAGTGGGGGTCCTGAGCAAGTGACATATGGGGGGCCCTGAATTAATAAATTAATTAGGGGGGGTACTCCTGAGCAAGTGACACATTTTTTTTTTTGGGGGGGGGGGAATCCTGAGCAAGTGGCATATGAGGGGGGGGGCCTGAATGAGCATATGGGGGGGTCCTGAGCAACTGACATATGGGGGGGGGGGGGGATCCTGAGCAACTGACATATGAGGGAGGGGTGGGCCCAGGCACATTCTTTGCACAGGGGCCCACTGCTGTCTTCTGTGTCCGCCCCTGGGTGGGACCCACACCTATAAGACAATAGGAGCATATCCTAACTCTTCCTATGGCATACTCTCTGTTCCCTTGCTGTGCTGTGTGTCTTTGCCCCGTACTCCTTATGGTGTACCCTAACCCTCCTTCTTTACTAAAGAAAGTGTTCACATTCCAGTCCTCTGCTCAATGGAGATGATCCCCAACCTATTACCCAACCGTAAACTAAGAGGCACCACTTCCTTCTAATGCCTACACGGTCACAATATTCCTTTATATGTGCACAATTTCTAACAATATCAATGCACTAAGTGCAAGACCTCACTGACCCGTGGGTCAGTCTAGATGTCGCTCTGCAGGATTACAGATTGACCTAATATCTTCAACAAACTCCTGTGCACATAAGACACTGCTACACCAGGCCAAACCTCTGCTGGGTTTAAATGAAACCAGATGTTTAAGGCTCTTTATCTTGACATAACCTTTGATAATCATTTCTTTACGCAAATAAGCATTTTTTCATGAAAAGGCTAAACTAAATACAGCAAAGTGGTCTAACAGGGCTGGAGCATTCATAGCAAACAGTAGAGGGATGTCAGACCTACAACCGATCTAAGATCCATCAATATCCCTGCCCCACAGTCCATTATCTCAAGAAAAGAATATAAAGGTACATGCCTTATACACAAAGCAGATCTATCTAAAAGTATATGTACTGAAGGTTTTTCTAACCATTGAATGCTATGGCATATCCCTAGAATTCTCATCAGTGGGGTCCAAAGCGATCTACAGAGGTCCTGAAGGCATTTCTTCTGCACGGCAGTGTTCATGGCCACTCGCTGTGCAGGAAAATACCATTCTGAGGACTGTTGGTCTCAGCAGCCACCATTTTTGAGATCTTATACAGACCTAATACTTCTCACAGTTGAAGGTTTACTACAATTGTATCCTCTGTCACCTAAACACAACATCAGCATTTCCTGTCCTGAGTTTGCCACAATGTATCAGCCCAAATAAAAATGTATCAGCCAGGGAAACTATAGCTCACAGCATACTGTCTAGACTGGATACAATTGTAACCAATTGTTCACTAAAAATATTAGATCTTTTCAACCTCTAGATGTTAAAGGGGTTGTCACATCCCAGACAATAGGGGCATACCGCTAGTATATGCCCCCACTGTCTGATAGGTGCGGGTCCCACCACTGGGACTCGCACCTATATCGAGAACGGTGCCCCGAAAGTGTTGGACGGTGCACTGCGCATGCTCAACTACCCTCCATTCATTTCTATGGGGCTTCTGAAAATAGCGAGTACTGGCCCGGCTGTTCCCATCAGGCCCATAGTAGTAAATGTAGTGGCGGCTGGTAACGCACGGTCCAAATCCATTCAATTTTATGGGGAGAGCACTTGGTGGTGGCCGGACCGGAGTCCTCCAGCCACCACTATGCAGGGCCCGCACCTATAAGACAACTGGGGCATATCTTAGTGATATACCCACATTGTCCAAGATGAGACAATCCCTTTAACAAGCTTGTTCCAACTCACTAAAAGTTAGCAGAGATCTTGAGAAAATGGTAAGAAATGTAAACATGAAGTATAAAAAGTTGCAGTCTTTTTTAGCTTTATTTAAAATTATTTCCTTAGAGGCAGCTCCACAGATGAAACAACAAGTGCCCAGCAGAATATTACACTGTTTCCAGGTGGAGCAGTGAAGGGCACTGAGCACTGAACAGCATGAATTCTGCGTCACACATTAAGGCTACGTTCACAAGGGGCATAAATGCAGCAATAAAGCTTGCATAAAACCAGCCAAATTTGTGTAAGTTATAGAGGTTTGCCATTGATTTTACCCTCTGTATTGTAAAGGGTAAAATCCGTGGTGGAAATCTGCAGCATAACTAGGCACACTGTCAATAAAATCTGCACCTGAAGGTCAATGCACTGTAAAACACGCTGCGGCAAATCCACAGCATGTCCATTCAATTCAGTGACAGCAATGAGTGAATGCAGCAACAGATTAACCAGTACCAGACTATGTGAGCGAGGACGGTGAATCCAATAAACAGCTCGTAAGCATTTCCCATCTTGAATGCTTAGCATCTCAAGAAGATCATTATATGGGGTCCATTTACAAATTTAGCTATGGGGTCCCATGGTAATACTCTACCCTCATGTATCTACATACTCTTTCTTCCACTATTTCTGTGACTGTTGCATTCTTCTCAGAAACAACCCTATTTAGATGTATCATTCCAATTTTCAGTTGCAGAGATGTCAGAGCAGTGGTAGGCCCACTACAATGCACATATCGTCTACATTCAGGTCAATTAATTTGTCTTCTAAAGGGTCTGGACTGTATCACAGTAATGTAGTCTGTAAGGCCAAAAAAGATCTACATTCATCTAGTTCAGCCTATCATTCTGCTATGCTGATCAGAGGAAGGCAAAAAAAAAAAAAATCCTGAAAGCCAAAGGCTAGTGCTCCTAAAAAAAAAAAAAAAAAATATTATACTGACTCCAAGGTATAAATCCCTGGATTAAAAAATCATCATCATGTTATTACAGCCCAGAAATACATCCAGGCGCCTTCTGAACTGTTCTGTTGAGTTCATCACCACAGCATCTTCTGGCAGAGCCTTCTCTGCAGTTTTTATGGAGTTTTGGAAGCCAAAATCAGGACTGGATCATAAAAGGAGACAAAGTACCATATAAAGACCAGATGTTGCTTTTTTAATCTATTCCTCATATTGGCTACAAAAACTGCATCAAAAAACCTAAATGTGCCCCTAGGCCACTTTCACACAGACATATTCAGTCCGAGAAACGTGTGAGCAGTATTTTGCGGGCTGAACGTTGCTCCTGTGACACAAACTCATGGCATTATATTAACTTAGAATGGTTTCAATTCCATTCTGACTGTGGCTGTAATGAATTATACTCATGGCATTATGTGCGTACAGTTCAGTAAGGCTGAGCAGGAACCTACGGAATTATAAATCACTATAAGGCCTCTTTCACACGACAGTATTTTTTGCGGACTCCGATCCGCATTTTTCACATGAAAAATGCGGACCCATTCATTTCTATGGAATTTTTGGAATTTACAATTCCTTAGTAACCCTAGTATATAGTTATATAAAAAAAAAAAAGATCCACTCAAGAACTGTAGTAGTCCCACATTAGGACATGCAAATTGTAAGAAACCAGGAAGAAAATGGATGACCAAATGACAGATGATGGGTTTTCATAGCTACTTAAGAGTCATAAAAGTCACATCAGTGACAATACAGCTGTTAAGCCCCCATCCCATCTTTCTAAACCCATGCTGAAAACAACTAGGTGATTTAGCTGCAGGGACCTCAACATCCAGAAGTGTCTGGGCTTGACTAAGATTTTTGTAATTTCCACCAACTGTAAAGTGAAAACCCAATTTTTTGTGATCCATTGATCAGCTAGGTTATAAAAATCAGTTAGTTGGGGGATGTAAGCTCTGTTATTGCAGTTATTGCTGAGAATGATAAGCTTCCAATGTCTGCTTATGGCTCAAGAGAGGTAGAATATGATCTAGAATTTACAACCAAATGAGTTGGTTATAAGGCTATAAGACCCAAAAGTGTTGACAATCAGAGTCTGGACATACGGTAGGCAGTACTACGGAAGGCAAAGCCATGAATACAAAGTACATCTACAGAACCTCTATGGAGAACCATCGTAGATCTCAGTACACTTAAGATACAAGCTCCTGATCCATGAAGGACTGGTACATCACCTTGTAACACAGAAGACGAGGCGGATGAGTACCTTTACTTACTCAGGGGTATTGATCCATATGATGTCTAGATGACAGTAGTAGACACACTCCTTGTCTTTGTATGTGTAACATGTACAGCGTCTCTCCCTCCTGTGGGCTCCCCCAGAATCTGGCTCCAGGTGAAAGCTGGGGCTCATCTGCTCATATCCAGGAATTGGGGTTCCTTGAGGTCCAGGGGAAGCGGACCTAGGGGGAAGGGTCACTCCTGATTGGAGAAAGGTAGTCGGTGACTCCTCTTCCCTGCTAGCTTTTCTTCCTCCCTCTTTAACTTGGAGGCTGCCCTTACCCCCCGGGAACTGGGGCAAAAGAGCCAGAACAAACCCTAAATTATGAGAGAGAGAGAGAGAGAGAGAAATAAGTGAAACATACTGTGCTCAGTTATTTAATGTTAAATGGCATGTCCACTTTTTGCCGCCACATTTTTAAAATTGCTCCAATGAAAATGTAAACATGGAGCCAGAATAATCAGCATAGGAGCCATATACAAAAAAAAAATGGTAGGAGACTTTTAATCAAGGATTTTTGCAAAATTGCTTCATTCTGTAGTTTAGATGCATTGGGGGTAATAAAAGAAAAAATGCTGATTGAAAATGTGGACATGCCATCTAAATGGTGCTCTATTGAATACACAGTGTGTAATACAGTGCAATAGTAATATAATATATATATATATATATATATATATATATATACATACACACACATCTATTAATAGAAGTCATGCCAAACATTGCTTACTGACATAGAACTATCCTATTCCATGGCGTTCAGGTTCACACAAGGATTAAAATCTGAGTAAGGAGCATGGATTTATCTGATGAGGGTAATACACCTCTTTGGCACAGTCCTGCTAGCAATGTATGAGACCAGCGTAAGTTCTAACTGGCACTATATAAACTCTGTTTAACACCAACAAATAGAAGATGAGACTGTGCATGGTGTGTACCAGTTTAATACCAGTCTTGTCCCCAGAAACGCTACACAACTCTATAATAAAATAATGACATAGGTAAAGCTCCACATGTTCCCTGGTACAGGACATAGCAAGTAATCGTGATAGTGATTTACAAACCACTATTAGTTGGTCGTCACTAGTCTTGCTACTAACTGTAGTACTACCCCCTCCACCATTGTTATACATTTTTAACACTGCATTGAAGTGATTGTGACATGAAGACAAGTTATCTTTATTCACAGGATAGGAGACGAGTCTGATCTGTGGGGGTCTGACTGCTGGGACCAAAGCCAATCACGAGAATGGGAGTCCCTGCTCACCAGTTTGAATGGAGCAGCACTTACACATGCGGCATGCCAATCCATTCAGCTCTATAGGGCTGCCAGAGATAGCCAAGCGCTTGTACTCAGCAATCTCCGACAGTCCCATAGCGTCAAAAGGAGAGACAAACGTGTGTCTGCCGCTCCATTCGAATGGGGCCACCTGCCCCAATTCTTGTGATTGGGACCCACGCCGATCAGACACTTGTACGACAACCCCTTTAAAATGCTAAGGGTCTCTACACAAACAAACTTGTATGGCAGAATAATCATATGTGCTTTTTTTTTGGTCACCTGTGTTTTTGCCAAATTTTTCGTAAACAGTGTACAGAGACAAAAAAAAAAAAAAAAAAAAAAAAAAAAAAAAAAGCTTCCTACGTAATTAAAAACGCCAAAACAAAAACATTTGTGTGTCCTGCTTTTTATAGTTTCCTACAGATCTTCAGTTAGCATTTGGAGCTGATGCTATTAATGCAAAAACACACACAAAAACACAAAAAATACCAGCAAAAACCTACATGTGACCCCATTCTAAACACATACACACAAACGTTTCATATACACCTTTTTTAGCTACATTTATTTTATATTTTTTTCAATGACGCGTTTTAGATTTTTTCTGTGTTTTACAAGTTGATCCGTAGACGTTTGTTCCAGCAGTCAAAACACATGTAGAACCTGCTTTATCCTCTTTTTTTCTAGGTTATTAATGATTAATACTGTCATCTGCTATAACACAGAAGAATACACGAGCAGCAGTGATAACATCATCCCCATCTGGTTTTATTTTATGCATGCACCTTTTACCAGGAAGCATCCCAGTACTGAAAAGCTGGTTGGATTTAGGAAATTTTTGCCCTTATTGACCGGTAAATACCAATACATAGGACTAGTCACTCTAATGCATGCACAATATTTCTACAGGTTTGCATGTGTCTTCATTCAGCAGTAAATGCAAAGTTCAACTTTTTCTTATATGGCTGTATTAAAATTGCCAGGGATCAAAATTGTGCGATCCTTCCCCTAAGGGCTCATACCCACGACCATATGTATTTTGGGGTCCGAAAACATGAATCCGAAAAAAAAAAAAAAAACACAAAAAAAAAAAAAAAACGGATGACATCCATGTGACTTCTGTGTTACATCCATTTTTTTTTTTTGCGGATCCATTGTAACTATACCTGTCCTTGTCCACAAAACAGACAAGAATAGGACATGTTCTATTTTTGTGCACAACAGACTTGCGGACATAGGGACACAGAATGCGCACGCCATTTCTGTTTTTTTGGCCCCACTGAAATGAGTGGTTCCGAATGCAGAACAAAACGGACACAGGCAAAAATATAAGTTTGCGTGCATGAGCCCTAAGTCACAGAAAATTGCATGAGATCTTAGGGTGCAATCTCCGACCAGATCACATTGCAAGTCATAAGTTAATGCTGAGTGCCAGCCTTCAGATCCATACAGATGACGATTCAACCCTCCTGAGATGAGCACTTTTATAAAAGCAACTAAAATCTAACACCCTGACTTCGAATACACACTGCAGGTCGGAAGCAGAATCCCACCTTCAATTCTTGAAATTTCCAGACCTCAACCATCCACATGAATCAGGTGAACCCAAATCTGAACAGTATGAACCTGAGGAGAGCTTTGTCCTCAGCAAGAAAACTGCCAAAGAATAAAGCCATACATTGAATAGTAATAATATAATGAGATACCCCATCCATTCAGCCACTAAATGGTGCTTGTCAGGTTTCTTAGCCTCATACATTTGCACCTGAAACCACAATGCCTTCCCTAACTGTCAGGAATTGTAGTTCCTCCATGGTTAGGAGTGATAGCTGCACCCAATTACACTATAAAGCATCCCCCCAAACATTGTGAGTGCACTCACCTGTGTTAGAAGTGACCAGCAGTCCGAGTAGAATCAATAGCCTCTGCTCCATGAACCCAGGTGTAAATTATCCAGAATGTGATGCCACAATTGCTCTCCTGCACTAGATAATCCCTGTCAGACAGCCCTGTCCTGGGGTGACCATTCCTGCCTGTGCCACTTGGAAGTGAGGTAACTGCAGACTGCTGGATCTCAGCAATACTGGAGAGATACCCTGCTGCTCTGTGCATAAGAAGAGATCAGAGAGGAGATATAAAGGTGGTGAGCAGGCGCCTCCCTCAGGACATCAGCGTCATTACCACTGCTCCAGCATCAAGCTGAACCTTCCTGATCTGTCTGCATCACTTCACCAGTTCCCATTGTACACAGATTATGTAACATCACCATAGGAGAAATTCAGGACATTGCTACATTGTTGCATTATTTAGAATACTATGAAATATTTGCAGAATGGTAACATTTTAAAGTGACTTTTTTAAATGTCTGTTCAAAAACAGCAGACAAAGAAGTGATGCTGACCTTCCCAATCCCCACTGGTCTGTTCTTCCTGCACAAGTGACGTGTCTTCACCGCAGCAACTAATAGTTGGCTGTATGTCTCGTCACTGCTGCGACTGGTACCATGTTGTGTCGACAGGTCATTGGTGGAGGCTGGCAGGACAGGACTGGGAAGTATCTAAAATACTTTGCTTTCCAGATCATCCTCATTTTCAAGATCTCGGATCAGGGAAGTAACTAGAAATGACTGGGTCACATAGCAAATTTTGGAACAGGGCCCCCCTTCCCCATAACCCCCTCCTCCTGTGCAACCCTCACTTCTACCGCTAGTCAAAATCATCCATGCTCGCCATACAACCCTCAACCTGGAGTGCTGGAGTTTGCTGATCCTTGTTGTAGGTCATCAGTACTGATCATGTATCCCCGCTATAATCACAGTGAAAGGAGCTCCACCTTCCTACAAGTCATGCACCCCATTTCTTTTTATTCCACAGACAAAATGGCGCAAATTTACTAAGACCGGATTTTTACACAAGTCTTAGTTTTCTCCTCTGCGCTGCCATTAGATGAGTGCGCCTCGTCATAAATTTGGCGCATCTGTGGCAGTCAGTATGCCTGGAGTAAAAACTTTGCCAGCCCCTGTTAGTAAATTTGCCCGTCCCTGTCACATCCAACTGGCAGACACAGCGCAAAACCGTCTGTGCAACAAAATATCCTTGTCCTGTTTAAGTGAAAAGCCACATATATAGCCACATGTACAAGGATGAAAGGGATACAGATCTCACAGGAGCGTCTTGGCCTCTTCAGTGTGATAATCGGTGGGGCACTGGACCCCCACTAATGAAGCATCAATGATCTAAATAAAAGGGAAATGGATATGCTGCCCAGGCAGAAAGATGATAAAGTGTGGGACACAGCAATGTAGAGAGTGGGGAAAGGAGAAGTTACCTGTGTAACACTACAGATAATAAAGTGATAACTCTGAGTACAGATAATGTGTTAGATATTACCTGCAGTCCCATGTAACACTACAGATAACACAGTGTACAGATAATGTAGTAGATATCACCTTTAGTCCTATGTGACACCAAAGACAACACAGTGATAATTCTCAGAGGACAGATAATGTAGTAGATATCATCTGCAGTCCAATGTAACACCACAGATGACACAGTGATAACTGAGTACAGATAATGTAGTAAATAATAACTGCAGTCCTATGCAAAACTACAGATAACACACTGATGTCTCTCAGTACAGATCACACACAGTCATGTCTCTTAGTACAGATCACACGCAGTGATATCTCTTAGTACAGATCACACACAGTGATGTCTCTTAATACAGATCACACACAGTGATATCTCTTAATACAGATCACACACAGTGATATCTCTTAAAGAAGACCTTTCACGACTTTAAAAAAATGAATCTGCACTATCTACCTGATAGTGCGTCCCCCACTGATGCCAGCAGCGTTGTTTTCTTAGCAAATTGTCCCCCGGTGGCTTCACACGGGCCCCCCGTTCTTCGGTCCGGCTTTATGCTAATTAGAAGGCATCGGAACAGGGAGGAGGAGACTCCCTGTTCCTCAATGGGCGTTGCTTCTGCCCTGCTGTGAGCGCTGTCCAATCAGAGCGGACCGCTCACAGCAGGGTTGAACTCCTTCGGCCCTGCTGTGAGCGGTCCGCTCTGATTGGACAGCGCTCACAGCAGGGCAGAAGCAACGCCCATTGAGGAACAGGGAGTCTCCTCCTCCCTGTTCCGATGCCTTCTAATTAGCATAAAGCCGGACCGAAGAACGGGGGGCCCGTGTGAAGCCACCGGGGGACAATTTGCTAAGAAAACAACGCTGCTGGCATCAGTGGGGGACGCACTATCAGGTAGATAGTGCACATTCATTTTTTTAAAGTCATGAAAGGTCCTCTTTAATACAGATCACACACAGTGATATCTCTTAGTACAGATCACACACAGTGATATCTCTTAGTACAGATCACACACAGTGATATCTCTTAGTACAGATCACATACAGTGATGTCTCTTAATACAGATCACACACAGTGATCTGTTAGTACAGATCACACACAGTGATGTCTCTTAATACAGATCACATACAGTGATGTCTCTTAATACAGATCACACACAGTGATGTCTCTCAGTACAGATAATGCACAATGATGTCTCTCAGTACAAATAACGCACAGTGATGTCTCTCTGTACAGATAACACAGTGATGTCTCTCAGTAGAGATAACACACAGTGATGTCTCTCAGTACAGATAACACACAGTGATGTCTCTCAGTACAAATAACGCACAGTGATATCTCTCAGCACAGATAACACACATGGATGTCTCTTAGTACAGATAACACACAGTGATGTCTCTGTACAAATAACGCACAGTGATGTCTCTTAGTACAGGTAACACACTCAGTGATGTCTCTTAGTACAGATCACACTCAGTGATGTCTCTTAGTACAGATAACACACAGTGATGTCTCTTAGTACAGATAACACACAGTGATGTCTCTCTGTACAAATAACGCACAGTGATGTCTCTTAGTACAGGTAACACACTCAGTGATGTCTCTTAGTACAGATAACACACAATGATGTCTCTCAGTAGAAATAACACACAGGGATGTCTCTCTGTATAGATAATGCACAGTGATGTCTCTCAGTACAAATAACGCACAGTGATGTCTCTCACTACAAATAATGCACAGTGAAGTCTCTACATACACATACCTCCCAACCGTCCCAGATCCAGCGGGACAGTCCCGGATTGCAGAGGCTATCCCGCTGTCCCGGAACAGGGAGGTATGTCCCGGTTCATGGCAGCTGTCCCTGCGTCCATAGGATGCAGAGACAGTTGCCTGTATGCAGTCTGGACTGGCCCACCGGGGAGCCAGTGAAATCCCTAGTGGGCCCCTTGCCTGCACACTATTTATAAACACAAGTGCCACTGCCTCTCACTGTAATAAGCAATGCAACGCTCACTACAGGGCCAGCAATAGACTTCATTTCTGAGATCATCTCACCACTTCTTGTACGGCTGGGGCAGCACTGTGGGCCCCGCCTCCTGACCTGTAAGTGCGCGCATCATCACACTGATGATGCTGCACAGACACAGAGCGGGAGCCCATATTCTGAGTTCAGAGAGCAGCGGCAGGATCTCAGCGTGTGATGACTAGGCAGGCACAGGAAGAGCCACAGAAGAGAAGCACAAGGAGATACTTCAAATAAAACAAGCTAAGAAGTATGTCCAGACCAGTCTCCTCCCAGTCTAATAGGTATTTAATGCTTAAAACAAAAAAGTCAGCATATACACTCTCCTCTCCTCTAGAAACTACTATTCCCAGCATGCCCTGTCAGTTGCAGACCTTCAGGACCTGCTGGGAGTTGTAGTTTTCTTACTGTAAAATGCTGTACTCTTAGGGCCCATACTCTGTACACATGACATATTTTGATGCACTTAAAATCCCCAATGTACTGTATACTGCAACAGATGACACGGTTTCTGTTCACTTTAGATGCCATGGATCCACTTGTGTCTTAGAGTTTCTAACCGAACTGCCCAGAATTTTCTGGACAGTCTGTAAAAATAGATGATTTTTTTTCGTGTCCATGAAAAAAAAAATAGATGTGTCCGTGATATTCTTTGAGGCTGGTGCTACTTGACTAGATGATTTTGGTGGTAACTATCATCACTTCACAGCTCACAGTAAATGCTGGTAATGAGGTTTATTAGGTTTATTGTAGAGAAAGTTAATACAAGCCACTTACTAATGCATTGTTATTGTCCTTATTGGCTCCTTTGCTGGCTGGATTAATTTTTCCATCACATTATACGCTGCTTGTTTCCATGGTTAGCCTGCAATCCATCAGTGGTGGTTGTGCTTGCACAATATAGGAAAAAACACTAGCCTAGAGGCTGATGCTTTTTCCTATACTGTGCAAGCACGGTGACCACTGATGGATTGCAGGGTGGTCTGTAACGATGGAAATGAGTAGTGTATAATGTGATGGAAAAATTAATCCAGCCAGCAAAGGAGGCAATATGGAGGCAATTTAACAGGGCATATTACTGGGGCACATAACAGGGCATATTACTGGGGGCACATAACTGGGCATATTTCTGGGGGCACATAACTGGGGAATAATTACTATGTGGGACAATAAGGGGACTGGGTGGGATTAGGTGTATAGTTATGTTTTGGGAGTTAGAGGCGTGGCCTAGTGCCAAAAAAATTTGCAGCGGCGCGCTTTTCGGTGCGTGATGTCTCTCCATACAGATAGTATGCCGCACTGAACACCCACTCTGATGCCACACTATTGGCCAGGTAGGAAACATGCCCATGGCAAACTCGGCCAGTTGTGGCAACACTTCAAATTTGCATGCCCAGTAGGATCATGGGTGACAGGGTACGGTCCAAGTTTGCCACCACCAAATATTTCCTGCTGCTGGGTGGTTTCAGCAGAGAGGCTCTAACAATGAAGATAGCCAGTAGTCACCCCTCTGTCGAATCCCTGCTTCCATCTCCACTGCATACTGCCATGGTTTGTCGGGGTCATCTGCGTTGTTTTCATCATCGCCCTAGAGCTCCTCATGCTCCTCCTTGTGTATAAAATATAAAGTTTATGTCCTCCTCTGCCAGTTCATCCTCCACAGGGCTCAGATGACTGAGATGTAGGCTCCACATCTTTTTTCCCTTGCCAATAAGATTTCTCAGCATCCCCTCCAGGATGTGAAGGACTGAAATGACATCATTCACCCCGTAGTTCTGCTGACTGAAAAATAAAGTGGCCTTCTCAAAGGGCCTGAAAAAAGGGCACATGTCACGCATGAGCTACCACTGGCTAACGTGGAAGTTAAAGTAGGGAGTAGACTTGTCCACCTGCAGCATTAAAGGGGTTGTCTCATCTTGACTAATGGGGGCATATCGCTAGGATATGCCCCCATTGTCTTATAGGTGCGGGTCCCACCGTTGGGACCCGCACCTATATCGAGAACGGGGCCCCGCAAGGTGGTGGCTGGAGGACTCCGGTCCGGCCACCACCAAGCCGGCTCCCCATAGAAATGAATGGGAGCGCACCGCGCTTGCGCGGCCACCGCTCCTATTCATTTCTATGGAGCCGACGGAAATAGCCGAGCCAGCGCTCGGCTATCTTCGCCGGCCACATTGAAAATGAATGGAGGCGGCTGCGCATGCGCAGTGCGCCCCCGTTCGCTTTCGGGGCCCCGTTCTCGATATAGGTGCGGGTCCCAGCGGTGGGACCCGCACCTATAAGACAATGGGGGCATATCCTAGCGATATGCCCCCATTAGGCAAGATGAGACAACCCCTTTAAGAAATTGTTGACTGCCTTCCTCTGCTCATACAGGCAGTCTAACATGGAGTGTGGAGTTCCAACGAGTGGAACAACGCGGGGGGCATTGCCATCACCTGGCCAAGTTGCTGGTGTGCTAAGGTCAGAACCACATTTAGCCAGTGGGCTTTGAACAATATATATTGTCCTTGACCATAGTTATAACTCCATATGTCAGCGTTGGCTTGAACTCTACCAGACACCAAGAGACCCAGGATTGGCTCTCCCTGACGCAGCGCAGACAAAATGTTCTTCCCGTTATCAGCAACCATGATTCCTATCTCCAGTTAGCAAGGAAATAGACAGTGTTCATTTTCTTTATTGACAACACCAAGCAGTTCCTCCCTGGCTCCATTTGGCCAGGCTGACAAGGTGTAGAACTGCATGACGACATCTAGCATGGCGACGAGGTGCAGAACCAGGATTACAATGTGGAGGCAGCATTGCCATCACCTGGCCAAGTTGCTGGTGTGCAACATTTACCTTGTAGGCTGGGAACAACATATATTGTCCCTGACCATAGTTAGAACTCCATATGTCAGTGCTGTCATGAACTCTACCAGACACAGAGAGGCCAAAGGACTAGCCCACTTTTGCTCAACATATGTGTGCAGGATTGGTACCGTTTTCTTTTTAAAGTAATGTGAGCTTGGGCCTCTCCACCTTGGGTGGACACAAGTCATCATTTCTCTGAAATGTGCAGAGTCAATTACATGGAATGGGAGGGACAGTGCAGTGTCCCACTTGTGTGAAAGTGGACACTTCAAACTGTCTGTCTATGCCATGTCATTTATATAATGTTTGTATCTAAATGCTGCAAAAACCATTAACAGGCTGGTAGCTGCTATTTTGTTTTACACCATTAGGTGGTGCTACAACATCATATATATGTAAGCAACAGGTTAGAACCAGTTTAGTCCTGAGTGGAGAGAGTTTGGCCATGATGTAGCTGTCCTGTCAGCCCTTGGCTCTGGCCAAGCTAAGGGGTTTGTGACCTACAACTTTGAGCTACTTTAAATAGGTCAGTGCAGCAGGGATATAGAGTGAGCCTAGTGGAGGTAACAACTGTATTTTGGTTTATAGACTCCACAAGCACCAGTGATCAGGAGGAGCTCAAAGATGCCTGAACACAACCTGATGACTAAGCGCAAAGTTGTCTTATCCGCACTTACACCTCCGGGGACTGTGGACCAAGTTTATTCAAAGGCACTGAATGCAAACGAATGGAGAAGAGGATTGATGCCTGCCGCCAGGGAGACCGTCCTGTGGGTTGCTGAACTAAAGTAAGGAATTAATCTAACTAAATATTATATCCACTACCTGGTTACTGAAGTGTGGACTTAGAAGAAGAGTCATACAAGTGTAGAAAGAATAATCTATTACTAGCTGAAGAAAGAATATATATATACTGACTGCCCAGCCTGTTAAGGAAATCTTGCAGCAGACTCTATTTATTATAAAAGAAAGCACTTTTGGATTATAGATGAGTGATCTACCTCAAGGCAATTTGTTAAATAAAGTTCAACCGTTTTTGCAAGCAACAGTCTCCTCATCCTTTCTACTGTTCACCTATTTGCACCGCAAGGTGCTGGCGTCACAAAATTATCAGGGACCCTGCCGACCGACACCCAAATCTTCCACCATCCAGGGCACCTCACAGCAACACCCGGCAGAGCCCCTGGAACCAGAGAGTGCCCCGAAGGAGTTGGTGTCACCTTCCACTCACCTGCATGCTGGCCCAAAAACTGTGAGTAATATATCCATCGGCCTACCAACACCATACACTCACACCTATGCCCCTGTGTCCTGGTCGCGGCAGATTTTGGTGTCACGAACAGAATCAATTCCTTTGTGCCTTAAGCGAACTGGATTACAAAAGTCCTATATGCTTTGCAAGACACTTTGATTGTGCTTTAACTCATTGTTGGCAGTGAAGAAAAACTGCCTGGAGATATTTTACAAAGCTTATACTACAGATTAGCATAATCAAAAGTCGAAAAATCTTTTTGTGTCAGTCAGTACAACTGCTTGCTGTCATTGAATGGACTGTCGATGCCTCCTGTTGATAATACTGCCCCCTTTGTGGTGAGAGATGGCAGCACCGCCCCCTTATGCAAGTGAACCTAGGGAGCGGGCCCAAAGAACGGGTCGATGCCAGTCCGTCTGATCAGTCTGCTGTGTGTGGTAGATGCTGCATCAAGCTGTAACACTAAATGAGTGGCATGGTTTTCCCACGCCACTTTATAGTGACACAAGGCCGTCATGCCAACATTAGTACCCTGGCTGCCCCTTACCTTCTGCCCACACATCCTGCATACCGCCATGCTAACTTTCCCCAGTGACTTGGTGAAAAATTGCCACACTGGCGACTATGGCATTTTCCCTCCACCACTGCATGATGCCTGCCTGCCGCTGCTTTTATGAACCTGTGCACTGCTAGTGTGTTCCTCACAAGCAGGTTCCCGAGTAGTAGACGGTGTACCCCTCCCGCATTTGGCTCCAGATCTTCCACTGCTTTCACCCTGCTTCCTCATAGGCACTCTTCTACCCTGTTGGTTCACGGGAACGCTGCTGCCCCGCTATCTCACGGGCATACTGCTACTCTGCTGTCTCATGGGCATGCTGCAACCCTCGGCCCCTGATGATGACAATGATACCCCCTCTTCAACCGTCTCCCGTGTGCGATCAGCTACATCATCATCTACAAATGTTTGGTCTTCAGAAGAAGAGGATTGATGCCTGCCGCCAGGGAGACAGTCCTGTGGGTTGCTGAACTAAAGTAAGGAATTAATCTAACTAAATATTATATCCACTACCTGGTTACTGAAGTGTGGACTTAGAAGAAGAGTCATACAAGTGTAGAAAGAATAATCCATTACTAGCTGAAGAAAGAATATATATATATACTGACTGCCCAGCCTGTTAAGGAAATCTTGCAGCAGACTATTTATTATAAAAGAAAGCACTTTTGGATTATAGATGAGTGATCTACCTCAAGGCAATTTGTTCAATAAAGTTCAACCGTTTTTGCAAGCAACAGTCTCCTCATCCTTTCTACTGTTTACCTATTTGCACCGCAAGGTGCTGGCGTCACAAAATTATCAGGGACCCTGCCGACCGACACCCAAATCTTCCACCATCCAGGGCACCTCACAGCACTGCTTGCTGTCATTGAATGGACTGTCGATTTTTCCAAAATGGCTGCCTAAGAGCCTTATTGTTAATTCTACTGCGCCATTATTGCACCAACGCCCCTCAAATGGCGGAAAATTGATGTGACACCCCCCTGGAAAAGCTGGGAAACCGAGTACCACCCCTTTAAAAAGTGGGAAAATAATTATTGCTGCACCATCATATACTTTGCATTATGCCTCCTGTTGATAATACTGCCCCCTTTGTGGTGAGAGATGGCAGCACCGCCCCCTTATGCAAGTGAACCTAGGGAGCGGGCCCAAAGAACCGGTCGATGCCAGTCCGTCTGATCAGTCTGCTGTGTGTGGTGACGTGTCTCCAGAGCAAGCAGCCGACTTCAAGATGGCAGAGAAACAACCCCCTGAAGCAACCAAGGAAGAAGAGAGTTCCTCCCCTGAGATAGCTGCGATGTTGGCCAGAGAAGCCATGGAATTGGAGGCCCGTCTCCAGGATTTATGGGACCGACACTGGAGAGGACGGGGAGTGGACCCTCTGGCACGATCCCCCAGACCACCAGGTCAGCGACCTGTCGTGAGATTGAATACATCATGCCAAACTGAAAATCCCAGGGCTAAGTATATACCCCCTTCTACCATGACCCATTGCCAGTACGCCATTTGTGCGCATTAATATCATCTGGCAGCCCGCTATCGCCACTAAGGATCCTGATGTCCGCCCCAAACAGAAACGTCCACGGCCCTCGTCAGGACCCGTACCTGCTAAAGATGTGATTGGGGAATGTATCCAAAGTCTACAACAGCTCACCATACGCCAGATCCAAGAAATGCCCGCAAAACCCTCTGGAATACAACTACAGGAGGTCGCAACTGCTGTGGTGGAGAAGTTGACCTCCATCTTTAACAGACCCGTTGGTGAGCTGGAGCCCGCCTCTACAACAGCTCCGCGTATGAGGGATTGCTGCCCTGAATTATCTCCTGATGAATGGGAATCTGGGAGCACACTACCAAAGGATGTCCCTTCAGAAGAAGACCCTTACCAGTAAGTAGGCCGGCTGGCCACTTCTATTGCTGTTGAGCCCATTGACTGTATGGGGTCCTGCTAGCAACCCACAAGGACTCTGCCCATTTTTTGTTTTAAATGTTTTGGTCTGTGGCAGTTCCTCCAAGCCACTGTTGAGCCTGTGGTCTATTGAACACTACCTTATTGTGCTATACAGGACTTCCTGCTGGACTCCAGCTTGATATTGCTGCTATAGACATGGTACATCCCAGTTGCGCACTGTTGCACCCTTTTTATCCCTTTTTCCCCTTTCTCAGGTTATCTGAGGGATTATATAATGTTTTGCAACGTTTTAAGCAATGTACCCAGAAGGACATTTTCTGTGTTTTACCCTAAATTATGCATATATTTTATACAAGTCAATAGACTTTGCACTTTATTTAGCAGTACCAGCAACTTGGCAGGGTGCAAGTTCAGCTTCTGCATTGTTGGAAGACTGCACGCATACTGTTTGCAATCTCCTTGGTGTTTGATTACTGTTGAAACAAGTGACGAAGAGGAGCATCAGGAGCAATAGGACATTGAATTCGATGGGAAGGAACAACACCTTCCTTCTGCTGACATTTAGAGCCCTGACTGCTGGAGAGGGGGATCCGGCCAGTGGTAGATGCTGCATCAAGCTGTAACACTAAATGAGTGGCATGGTTTTCCCACGCCACTTTATAGTGACACAAGGCCGTCATGCCAACATTAGTACCCTGGCTGCCCCTTACCTTCTGCCCACACATCCTGCATACCGCCATGCTAACTTTCCCCAGTGACTTGGTGAAAAATTGCCACACTGGCGACTATGGCATTTTCCCTCCACCACTGCATGATGCCTGCCTGCCGCTGCTTTTATGAACCTGTGCACTGCTAGAGTGTTCCTCACAAGCAGGTTCCCGAGTAGCAGACGGTGTACCCCTCCCACATTTGGCTCCAGATCTCCCACTGCTTTCACCCTGCTTCCTCATAGGCACGCTTCCACCCTGTTGGTTCACGGGAACGCTGCTGCCCCGCTATCTCACGGGCATACTGCTACTCTGCTGTCTCATGGGCATGCTGCAACCCTCGGCCCCTGATGATGACAATGATGCCCCCTCTTCAACTGTCTCCCATGTGCGATCAGCTACATCATCATCTACAAATGTTTGGTCTTCACTTGTGTCAACCTCACCTGTCTCTTGCGCACATCCCTGATCTCTCACAACACATGCTCCCACCCAACTGTCATCATTGGTAGTTGCACCCCTAAAGGAGTCCACAGCTGACCTCTCTTCCAAGTCTGGGTTGGCCTATAGCTGCTGACTGTCCTCACAAAGCTCATCATTGCTTCAAAACGGAGCAGAGCCAACGACTATTATTATTTGGCAGCAGAAGAAGCAGCAAAAGGCAGGTTCAGGACAAGTGAGGGCATAGAGGCAGTTCCTGGGCCATGCCAACTAAGCGTGGTGTCAGAGGAACCCACTGATTCCTGGCTGTGTGTATCTGTTGTCACCTGAGATGCTGTTGAAGAGCAAGTCAACCATTTCAGTACAGCTAAACTGTTAGTCAAAACATGATCGCTGGATGACAGCTCAGGCCTGTTGCTGCTGCTGTAGCTACCATCACCCCTTCTTCTGCTGATACACACGGTGACATACTATACCTGCCTTTAATACTGAGGCACAGTAACTGTATCCCTAAAATAGCAGATTAACTCTGAATGTTGGTGCACTAGAACATGATGAATACAGCAATATATTACACCTGCCTTTAATACTGAGGCATAGTAACTGTATCACTAAAATAATACATTAACTCTGAATGTCAGTCCACTAAAACGTGATGCACACGGTGGTTCACTCTCCCTGCAGTCTCCCTACACTCTCCCACTCCGGTATTTTTTTTAAAACACTTTATAGCAACACTGTCCCTAGGGTTTTATAGGGCTGTGACATCACAGGGGATGGCTACTTGTAGATTGTCTTGTTGCACAGAATTATGGGTGATCTTGTGTTCCCGGGATTCTTACTTTGTCTTTGCAACATGTGCAGCTGTCATTTTACAAAGCCAGGAAGTTCGGATTTGTTGCAAATCAACGTTTTCCTAAACTTCGGACCAAATTCCTCTTCGAATTCTTAGTTTCACTCAACACTAGTTGTACCCCCTGGAAACAAGTAGTGTATAATGTGATGGAAAAATGAATCAAGTCAGCAAAGGAGGCAATATGGACAATCACAACACATTAGTAAGTGCCTTGTATTAACTTTGTCTACATGATAAATGCCATTTAATGAAGTGAGACAATCCCTTTAACTAGAACTGGCCTTTCAATCTGTGAATTGAAAACAAGAAGGATCCCATTCACTGACAGTAAACAGGGATCCTGAAAATGGTATTAAATCAAAATATCAGTAAATCAATAAATAATCTTTATCTTCCATATGCCAGAAAACTGCTGTCAAAAAGTCGCACATGCAATGGTTGTGCAAAATGTTGTAACCTTTTTTAGGTTTAGAGTCGGATGCAGTTAGTGGATATTTGTTGCAGGTCGCCCACCGATGCAATCTGTCATTGCTGCTTTCCAAGATCTGATGGGCCAGCTAGTAGTGCCAGGCTATATTGGCGTGTACCCTGGCTGGAGACACATCTCCGTTAACCATAGCTCATGTTTCCTTAGAGCTCTTCATGGCATCGTGGCTTTGAGCTATGGCTACTGCTACAGACTACGCACTATGGACCATAACAGTAGCCATGGCTCAAAACAGTAACTTCACAAAGCACTCTTGCGCTCACTGGCTGAGGCACACTGCAATATAGCTGGCAAATTGCTTTAGATGGTGAGCTGCACAAATATCCACTAACTGCATTGGATTCTAGCAGCAGACGCCCTGTATCCAGATATCCCTTCATCTCTGACCAAAGAAACACCGAGCCTCTGAAGAAGGTCCCTATGTACCGAAACATCAGGCTCTTATATGGATAGTGGTTTCCTTTAAACTGGATCATGAACTTCTTATTGTGAAAATCACTTAATGAAATTACGTTTAAATTGCAAAGAATATTCCGTTTGTCGCATATTTTTACTACTATTGGATGACCGTTAGGTCTTTGTTGGTACCGGGAAGAGGAAAACAGTGTGCGGTACTCCATTCTCTAATAGACAGAATGACAGTGACAAGTAATACCTCTGTATAGATAAGACAAAATTCACCATTCACAATAGTTGATATTACAGTTTATGAGCTCCCCCTGACCTCTGCACAGGTCACAGAGCATGCCTAGAAAACTCTCCTATATAATAAGTCAGTAAGTTCAGCTCCTGTCCATTCTGTCTATGGCCCATGTAGCTGCTCTCAAAAGACAGAAAGCCTTAACATGTGAAAATCGCATTGATTACCAAGTTTGTTGCAGTCCGTGCCTCCTCGTGAAGAAAGCACGGTTACTCTGCACGAGGAGGCACAGACTGCAACAGACTTGAGAAAGGAGTGACAGGCTCCGAAACGCGTTGTCAAATAATCGAAAATAATAAAAAGAACTCATTATCAATATTTCTGAGATCGTGTTTCGCGCCAGGAGGTACCAGTTCTTTAGGTACTAGCCCAGTACCTTACCTTAGATTTCAAGAGGGGCCTGGATGTATTTCTGGAGTGTAATAATATTATAGGTTATAGTTACTAGAGAGGGGTCGTTGATCCGGGGAGTAATTCTGATTGCCTGATTGGAGTCAGGAAGGAATTTTTTCCCCTAAAGTGGTGAAAATTGGCTTCTACCTCACAGGGTTTTTTTGCCTTCCTCTGGATCAACTTGCAGGATAACAGGCCGAACTGGATGGACAGATATCTTTTTTAGGCCTTATAAACTATGTTACTATGTATTATATAAAAGTTTTTAAAATATAGATAATGAAAAGGAAAAATTACAAAAATAACTCACAAAAAAATAAAAAAAAAAAACATAAAAGTGCGATTTAAACAATAAGTTATTTTCTGATTGCACATTACCTTTAAGACTGGCATGTAATAGGCCAATCTTAATAAATGTCCCCATTAGGCTCTGTTTCCAAAAGGAGTTGTAGTTTACTGGCATCAAAACTCCTTATGGATACAACACCATGAAAAATCCTTACCCCCAATGTGAAGCCGGACAGGGTGGATCTGTGGGAGCAGGACCTGAGTAGGCAATTTTCGCCTACTGAAGTACGCAAATTACTGATTGCTCCTCACAAATTATCCAGAGGTTTAAGTATCCAAGAGAAGGGGTACAACGTACTTTCTTGGTGGTACAAGACCCCAAATAAAATAGCCCGTTTGCTCCCAATGTACCTGATCTGTGTTGGAGTTGTCACTACCATAAGGGATCCTTTTTCCACATATGGTGGACCTCTCATAAAATACTGGACTGGTGGAAAACTATCTTTGCAGAAAGCAACAAGATGTTGTACATCCTACCCTTGCTCAACTGATATGGCCCTTTTAAGCCTTGGTCTTCCAGGGAAGCGGAATCGCTTTTCTTTCTCTTAATAACAGCAGCCCGCTTGCTGATCCCACTATATTGGCGTTCTGAAGAATCACCAACCCTGGACTATTTGGTTAGCAAGGTAGATCAGTTATATAGATTTGAGGAATTGTCCCACTGGGAACTCCACACTAGACACGTTTTCTCCTCTATTTGGCGACCTTGGCAGAAATATAGACACTTCCAGTGTGATAGCACCAACTCGAGCTCTCTTCTCTCCCCCACCCCCTCATACAGCCTAAGTGCCATCCTGCTGCCCACAGGTTTTATTGCACTTCCATGTCCAATTTAATGTTTACTGTTTCAATAGACGTTCAAATACTCTTCCAGACTGTATTTACTTTTATTCTTATGGTATCAGTGTAATGATAATGGAACATTTTGCAGGCCTGCGAGCCTATCCTTCGTATTACACGGCTTTATTTCATGGTCTGTATATTCTTTATATGAGTAATACAAATATAAATAAAAAAAGCTCCTTATGGACACAATAAATCCATAGGTCTCCATTTAAACCATTAGCTCTAACCACAGGAGAATTGAGGCATTACACATTTTCATTGACATCAATGGGCTGTCCATGTCATGTATAGACGTGTTGGGTCATCCATACTGTAGCTCCCATGTCTGCTTTAGATGAGCATCTTCAATGTGGAACCCATACTAATAGCCAAAAACTAAACTGGACAGCTCCTTTAACTATCTGCCAGCCCCTACATCAGTGATGGCGAACCTTTTACAGACCGAGTGCCCAAACTGCAACCCAAAACCCACTTATTTATAGCAAAGTGCCAACATGGCAATTTACCCTGAATATCAATATAGTGTGTGCTGTGCTGTGATAAATGGCAGGAAAATTCTAAGGCATATTGGTAAAACATAGATTTTTTTCCAGGGCGTGGGTGCCCACAGAGAGGGCTCTGAGTGCTGCCTCTGGCACTCGTGCCATAGGTTCGCCACCACTACCCTACATTGTATCTATTTCCCTCTGGTAAAATATTTAGTATATAAAGGAGATACACGAAGTACAGGAAAAAGTAATGTTGTGGCTGGGAAAGGCCATGTTTTCCTTGTTATAAATTTCCACCAGTCTACTGATCCCAAAAGGATCTTAAAACTTTGAAACACAAAGTTTAGAGCTGTTCATGAGTTATGGGTCGCGGTCACTGAATAAACGGCATGCTTTAAGGCTATTGCTCTTCATAAGCTAGACATGCAAATTCCATGAAGAACCAAGCACAAGATTTCAATGTGGGAAAAAAAGAAGCTGGTATGTTTTTCAGTGTGCAGAATTCGGGGGATAATATATATCCTTATGGAGAGCACCTCATCAGCGTGAGGAGTGTTATAGGCCAGGCAATGCTCCTCTGGAATTCTGGGATATGAAAGTATGCAAATCAGCCCTTAGCAAGATCTGCCTCTAATGCCACCAGGTATAAGGTAGATGGACTAATGAGGTGCAATCATGCTGAAACAGTTGTCTGGCTCAGGTGCTGGCTTAGTTATTATTCAAGTCAGGTCTCCAGGTTTGTTCGACCACCCATGCACCTTTTTACAGCGATCACTAAGGGGTCTTAAGCTGGACTGTCACTCTTTTTACTACGGCACAGTCTAAGCGCTCCATGGGTCCGCCATGCAGTGGGGGGTGGGGGCCTGGCTCTCAGATGAGAGTTGCACTACTGCTTTAACAGCACGGAATGGCAGGAGTGTCAATCCAGGCTGTTTAACTCTTTACATGCCACGGGTAATGGTGCCCGCCACATGTAAAGCATTGACAAAGGGAGAGGAATTCCTCTGTCTCCCATAGGTACCACATAAATGCGATCACAGGTGCCAATGTGTGTAAGGGTTGGCTGGGGTCTAAAAAAGGTCTAATAAAGACCTCAAGCCAGCCTTGGGTATTTTCCAGCAGGCTGTGCCTCTCTGGCGGAGCATTGTATTTTAAAAACGATCAAAATTTTGTCTGTTATAGTCCCCATGTGGGACAATTAAGTGGTAAAAATAATTAAAAAAAAAAAACATATTTATTAAATAAAAACAATTCCAGTAAAAAATACACTTTTTCATATTTTCAATGAAAAAAAATTGCAAATGTTTGGTATCGTCGAGTCCATAACGAACCACACTACATAACTATCATGTAAATTATCCCCTATAGTAAACGCCATAAAAAAAATTACAGAATTGCTATTTTATTCTTAGTTGCCACCAAAAAAAATTAATAACAAGCAATCAAAAAGCGTAATTTACTTTAAAATGATACCAATGAAAACTGAAATGAAATGAAAGTTGTCACACAACTCCATAGAAAGAAAAATAAAAAAAGTTATTGGTCTTGGGAAGCAGCGATGCAAAAAGATTTTCTTCCTTTTTTTTTTTTTTTATACCGAAAAATGAATGCCATATTTTTCCCATCTCCCTCCCCGAAAGAGTTAATAAAAGTTAATCAGAAAGTTATGTGTACTCCCAAATAGTGCCATTAAAACTACAACTTGTTCCGCAAAAAACAAGTCCTCATACAGCTATATAGACAGAAAAATAAAAAAAGTTATAGCTCTTGAAAGGTGACGATGAAAAAAGGAAGAAAAACGCTTGGTCAATAAGGCCCAAAACAGGCTGGTCACTAAAGGGTTAAAAGGACAAACATTGACTTATGGGATATCTTTCCATGTGCAAAAAAACAACTGGTCAATCATTAGAACAGCGCCACCTAATGACCACCCTGGCATGAACAGCAATACAAAACAAATTCAGTTTAGGTTATATGCCAGTTATCAAGTTTTCATATAATTATCTGTAACTAAAGGGACATTGTTATTAACAGGGTTTTTCTTTCTTGATCAAAAAAATATTAAGCCCTTTAACATGGGCAGATTATTTGGGCGATTATTGGGAATGAATGTTTGTGAAAACGCTCATTTCCATTACTTGCTCTGAATAAAAGCACCACCAATCACCCAGTTGGTGTGGACACCAAAATCATGAGTCAATGTACTCAAGAAAAAAAAGACACCGTGGTGTTCCCTAGCAGTAACTCCACCTCAAATTGAAAGGTCCTCACTAGGGATGAGCGAACTTTTGAAAAGTTCGGTTTGCTTCGGTGAACTTTCGTGAAGTTCGGATTCGTACAAACCGAACCTAAAACGAACCTTGCTATAACGGCTGAATAATTGCTGCTACAATAATGGGAGTCTGATAGGGTATAGTTTCGTTTACTTGCAGTTGCTATTACAATGAAAAAAGTGGAAAAAATCCAAGTGATTTCAACAACGGCGACGCAAAATATACGCATATTTGAGAATCTACACTAATGCGTACGCTAATACGAACATTCCCGCACAAATAACGAACATACAGTCTAGCGTTGTCAAAGGTACGCTACTTAACTGAATGAATATGTACGCATTAGCGTACGCATACACTGCGTCTGCGAACATTCCTACTCAAGTAACGAACATACAGTCTAGCGTTGTCAAAGGTACGCTACTTAACTGAATATGTACGCATTAGCGTACGCATACATTGCGTCTGCGAACATTCCTACTCAAGTAACGAACATACAGTCTAGCGTTGTCAAAGGTACGCTACTTAACTGAATATGTACGCATTAGCGTACTCATACACTGCGTCTGCGAACATTCCTACTCAAGTAACGAACATACAGTCTAGCGTTGTCAAAGGTACGCTACTTAACTGAATATGTACGCATTTGCGTACGCATACACTGCGCCTGCGAACATTCCTACTCAAGTAACAAACATACAGTCTAGCGTTGTCAAAGGTACGCTACTTAATAATGTACACTAATGAGTACGCTAATGCGTATGAATTCATAAAATGCGTGTACACATTAGTGAACATTCTCAAATATGCGTATATTTAGGGTATGGCATATGGCATATTCCATACCCTAAATATACGCATATTTGAGAATGTTCGCTAATGTGTACGCTTTTTATGAATTCAAACGCATTAGCGTACATTCTCAAATATGCGTATATTTTGCGTCGCCGTTATTTTAACCAGATTTGTTACGAACTTTCTCAAAATTCGGATTGGTGACGAATCGAACTTTTAGGAAAGTTCGTAACGAATCTTCGTTACGGTTTAGTTCGCTCATCCCTAGTCCTCACTTTTTGTTCTGTCATACACTACAGCTATGAATGGCCTATACTGCCAATCTCAATATAAAGGGTATTGCAAAGCCCTGGATTCCTGTACTGTATTGGGAACCGTTCAGTTAGATTTAGAATAAATGGAAAAAAAGACCAGAATGGTGTGATCCCACTAGTGTCCAGTACATTCCCAAAGTGGTACAAACATGCATAAAAACAGAATAATGTCTTCAGGACCACTCATTTCAGGGCCTGGACCTGGACCCCCTTCCTCAGGTTAGAAAATTATGTCCTCCAAGCACCAGAACATGTTGTTTTGAAGACATTGTTTTGTTTTTATGCATGTTTTATTCATGTTTAAATAGAAACCATCGCTTACACATCGCCTTATCTGGGACTTCCCTCTACAGAAGAGGCAAACCTTGCCAGATGCAAACTATCATCTCTGAGCAGCCACATCTTACTGTAATTCTCAATCACTAAGTTCCATGTTGAGAGATATTGAGAGCTCCCTCAAGACACAATTTTTTGGGGGGATTTTTTTTTTTGGGAACTTTTATGGGATATTGGGATATTGTAAACTGAAACTAGACTCAGCATACAATGCCTCAGACTCCAACAAATCATCATGCGCATTTCACTAGTAAAACACCCGTACTGGTTGTCTAATAGTTTATCTTTACAGCACAGGGTGGTACTACATCTCCTGTACTGCCCTCTAACTGTGCCAGAATAATCTGCTCCTTTGGATTTCAGTTAATGTCAGGTAGGTCCAGAATAGGTCAGACAGGTCAGGTACCTCCAGAAAGGGCCCCCACAAAGTGAAGGAAAGCACACTGTGCAAGTGTGGCCACCCTCCATTCATCAAGCAAGTTTGCTTGGCTATTTGCAGAACTCCAACAACGGTGAATGGAGAGCACTAGAAATGAGCAAATCGAATCTGACGAAGTGGAATTCGATCCGAATTTCAGGAAAAATTTGATTCGCAATAAAGTCTAATTTCCTAGCAATTCGTGGTAATGAATCGTCTTTATTTTTTCCTAAAATGTCTGGAAGCACATGGCATGACATGGGGCAAAGAACTCTGGGAGAAAGAAGGAAACACCCACAATGCAATCACATGCAGACATGTAGCCAATTAGCAGCCAGCCAGATCCTGTGATGTCACAGCCCTATAAATATCCCTGCACTCCTCGATTCAGCCATTTGCCATTGGACTTAGTGCAGGGACAAACGTGAGGAGCCCTATGGAAAGTGATAGCAAAACCTTGTTAAAGAAAAGAAAGAAGTTTGAGGAGTTCAGGGATAGATAATCAGAACTGCAGGAAAATGATAGGGAGGATTTTTACACAGAATCAATAGGGGAATATGAGGCAGGGAAATCGCGATTCTGTTACACTGAGCAGCAGTGACTGGGCATTGGTGTTAGCCTGTTACATACTGCACTCAGTTTTAAAGGCTGTTTTGGGGTGCTTTATTCAAAGAAGCACCACTTGTGTTCCTTGTTGCAGTGTAGTAACAGGGTCAAAGCCTTGTTTGGGGTACATATAAAAAAAAAAATTCTTTTGGGTTCTGTTTGGGAAAAAAAAAAATTAATCCGTGATTGGCAGCTTGTACATTTTAACGAAATAGTTGCAGTGTCAATTGCCAAACAAACAGAAAAGCGACATATAGTGTGTATTGCTGCTTTGTTAACTAACTTCCTCGGTGCAGTTGATTAGCCAAAAAATAGTTAAGCCGTGTTTGCCGGCTTGTTCATTTTAAAGAAATAGTCAGTCGCCAAACAGAAAAGCGACATATAGTGTGTAGTGCGGGGCAGTAACCCATTGTTACACCATATAGTGTGTAGTGCAGTGCAGTAACCCAGTGTTACCCCACTCTGTGGGTGTTGTTATCTTTAAAAGAAATACTTAAGCCGTTCTGTGGTGCTTTCTGTTTCTACAAACGTTTTTGGAGTGTGTTAGCAAACCTGAAAAGCGCCATATAGTGTGTAGTGCTGTGCAGTAACCCATTGTAGTGCAGTGCAGCAACCCATTGTTAACCCACTCTGTGGGTTACGTTATTTCTAAAAGGAATAGTTAAGCCGTTGTGCAAGGCAGTGAGCAAAGTATATTTTTTAGGGGGTTTCTTAATTTCCTTTTATTTTAAATTTTTTATCAAACAGTATGTCAGACAGAGATGTAACAGGCCCTTCACAGTGGAGGGGCAGTGGCACAAATGTTTCTGGAACAGGCACAGGTCGCATCAGAGGAAGGGGATGTGGCAGTAGGGGTCACTTGGCAAGGCCAGAGCTACTGGTGTCATCTAGCAGTCGTGGGTTGACCACCAACCAAGCGGTTCTTGAATGGTTGACTTGGTCATCCACTTCCTCCCAGATGACATCTGACACCCCCAGCCAAGAGTCGGTGGTCCAGTGCCCTCACCTGTCCTCAACCTGCCTCTGTCCTTTTTGGTTCCCTCAGCCAGAGAAGTACTATATGCTGTGGGCTCTGTGCCACTATACAGCGAGGACGAACTACTTGAGGACAGTCAGCAGCTACTGGCCAGCCAAGAGGTGGGGCAGACACCCGCTGCTTCTTCCAGTAGGTGGGGAGGTACTGATGAAGAGAGTGGAGTGGGAGGTTATGTTGCGAGCGGTCAGGCTTTGTACACCGAGACAGTTGAAGAGGATATCAGTGACGTGCAAACAGTAGTCGATGATGATGTAGACGATCACACTTGGGAGCCGGGTGAAGCAAGGGCTTCATCATCATCATCATCATCGGGAGAAGAGGTTGGCAGCTTGCGCGTCAGGCAGCGGTGCAGCCAGCAAGTCGGTAGTGTGACCGGGAGTCAGCAGAGTGGCAGCAGTGCGAGGTCGGGAGCCAAACGGGTACGGAGTAGACCACCCTCTTCGCAGGTGCTTTCCGGCCTTGAAAATAGCGGCGCAGGGGCTCACCAAGGCAGCGGAGGTAGCAGTCAGTGTGGAGTGTTGGTGGTAAAATCACCTACTCGTCGGTGTGGCAGTTTTTCGTCAAGACACCGGAGGAGGTGAACATGGCTATATGTAGAATCTGTGGGCAGAAAGTGAAGCGTGGCCAGGGTGCTAATGTTGGCACCAAGGCCCTGCGCCAAGATATGCAGTGTCACCATAAAGTGGCCTGGGAGAACCGTGGCTCAGATGTGGTGGTCCAGTCTGCCGCAGCAACACCCAGTGGCACGCATCCCATTTCAGGCAGTCAAGGCTCCAGAACCTCTGCCGAAGGGAGCTGTCTGTCTTTCCCATTATTGACCGATCCTGATGCTCCTGCTCCTTGTCCTCTTATTCCTCGCCACTCATTACAGCAGCAGTCGTTCACAGAGGCGATTGCAAAGAGACAGCAGTACGCGTCCAGCAATCCTACAGCGCAGAAGCTGACCATGCTCCTGTCCAAGTTGCTCATGCTGCAGTCCCTCCCTTTTCAAGTGGTGGACACTGCACCGTTCACAGAACTGATGGCTTGTGCCGAGCCAAGGTGGAGAGTCCCAAGCCATCATTTCTTTGCAAAAAAGGCAGTACCAGCCCTGCACAAATATGTAGAAGAGAAGGTGGGCCAGTCCTTGAGCCTGTCGGTGTCTGCCAAAGTGCACGGCAGCGCCAACGCGTGGAGTTGTAACTACGGTCAGGAACAGTACATGTCCTTTACGGCCCACTGGGTGAATGTGCTTCCTGCCCAGCCACACGAGCAACTTGTACAGGTGACGCCACTTTCTCCTCCTCGTTGTCAAACTGCTGATCCTGCGCCAATGTACGCCTCCTTCTCCACCACCTCAGCCTCCACTGCAGGGACAAGTCATAGTGCTCCTCCAGCATACCACATGTGCAGGGCACAGCGGTGTCACCTGGTTTGCCTGGGCGAACAAAGTCACACAGGGGAGGAACTGCTCCGCATCATGAATGAAGAAATCGATTCCTGGCTTTCTCCGCGACAACTTAAAATCAGGACCATGGTGACAGACAACGGAAAGAACATGGTGTCCGTGCTGCGCCAAGGAGGGCTGAGTCATGTGCCCTGCATGGCACACGTAGTTAATTTAGTTGTCAAACGGTTCCTCAAGTCTTCCACCATCTGCAAGACATTCTAAGAATGGCCAGGAAACTTTGCATGCACTTAAGTCATTCCTACACCGCCAAGCACACCCTCCTTGAGCTGCAGCGGTAGAGTGGCGTCCCCCAACATAGGCTGATATGTGACGTTTACACCCGTTGGAATTCCGCCCTCCATATGTTGGACCAACTATACGAAAAGAGAAAGGCCATTAATGATTTCTTGATGATCCAAGTGGACAGGAGTACTCCCCTGTGTAATTTTGATGTCAGCCAGTGGCAGCTCATGCGTGACGCTCACCTGCTGAGAGGAAAGACAAACTGAACTACTATAGAGACATCCTATGTAGTCAGTTGGCTGCTGCCTATCTGCGTCATCGTCCATCCTCTCGCAGGTCTGACCGGGGGGGTCTCTCAGCACTCACGTACCACTGCCACGGCTGCTGTAGGGGGGTAGGAGCAGTACCAGCTCCATCAGCAGCAACTTTAGTCTGGAGTCTTTCTTCACCCGCCTAGTGAGAAAAGTACTCCCCAGCAGCAGCAGCTAGACCTGGAGCAGACCCTGAACCAGCAGGTGGTGGCCTACTTGGATTGCACCCTGCCACCCCACATTGAAGATCCGCTGGACTACTGGGCAGCCAAACTGGATTTGTGGCCACAACTGGCCGAGTTTGCACTGGAGAAGTGTCCTGCCCGGTGCGACATCAGAGCGGGTGTTTAGTGCAGCGGGGGACATAGTTACACCAAGGAGAACTCGCTTGTCCACCCAAAATGTGGAGAGACTCACCTTTGTCAAGATGAATCAGGCGTGGATCAGCCAGGATTTCCAACCACCAACGTCTGATGCGCCACATTAGATCATTCATGCTGTTTTTTGACTTTTTCTTCTGGCTGGCTACCTGCCTCACCAAATACTCTGATGCTGCCACCCGCCTGATGCCACACATCTGATGCTCCTTCTTACACCCATCATCGTCAGCGGGTAGTGTTATTGCCCCACACTGTTGTTGTGCTACTCTATAGTCTTCTGATGCTGCTACTGCCTACATAATGTCATCGTACCATGCTGTAGTCTGCCCATGCTGCTGTTGCTGCTACTACTACTACTACTGGCTCCATAATGTCGTCGGACTAATATGTTTGCCTCGAAATTAAACTTACAGACATTTGATATTTGCTCGGTGGGAGTCGGAAATTGAACTTACAGACATTTGTGATTTTGGGGCCACGGAAATTTTAATTACTGACATGTGATATTTGCTCGGTGGGCCTCTGACTCGGAAATGAAACTTACAGATAGAGATGAGCGAAGCGATTCGTCGATTCATTGATTCATATCGAATCTTGGGATTTTTCAGCTGCAAAGCGAATCCGAATATTAGGTGATTCACTTTGCTTTTGTACGCATCGCTACGTAGTTTGTCCACTAAATTATACGCTATTCTACGTATAATTTAGTTACTCTATACGCTGTTGCGCAGACTCCTCCCTGGTAGTTACTCTACACGCTGTTGCGTACGAATTCTATTCAGCGATGCAGACTCCTCCTGGTAGTTCCGCCCCCTTCTCCTGCGCGCGAGGAAGACGTAGCAAGTCAGCAGAGTAAGATGGCGGCGAGACAGCGAGGTCCTGACTGGGGAAGCATGTTGTGGGCAGACGACCCCTATGAGGAGAAGGAACCGGAGGAGATCTATCTCTCACAGCTCAACAGGAAGTCGGATGAGGTGCCCGCTGAGGTGGTGACTCCACTGGCTGACACAGCGGAGGCGGCAGGAGTTCCCGCTCCGCCGCGCAAGGACTACTCCTTACGCCAGAATTTGATGGTCCCTGAGGCTGTCACCTGGAATGCCCAGACCCTCTGGGAATATAAAAAGCTGGTGGAGGAGTGAGTGGTGCAAGTTTTGGAGCACCCACGGTCCGGTGACCCTAAGCTGGAGCGCTGAAGGGGAACCGTTATTTGGTTCAACGTGGAGCGGGGAGCCGGTTTTATCGGCGATGAGGAGACGGCAGAGGAATTATATGTTAACCGCCGTTTGGTTAAGCGGCTGTATCTTCCGTCCGGACAACACAATCTACATGCAGGGGATTACGTGGAGTATACCCCCATGAAGAGCCTCCAAGGCCCCTTTGCTGCTGGGGTGAAAGTCTTAAAGCGACCACCTACTCCTGCAGCGCCCCCGGAAGACTGGAGTGAGGAGGCCTAGGCCGCAGAAGAGGCTTGTGACCTTGAGATCTGAAGAGAAATCCCAAGGTCAGGATCAGTCGGAACCCCTGATTCCTGATTTGCCGCCACCGCTACCACCGATCCTTCATGTGGGACAGATGACCACGAACACTTTCGTGTACCATCCAACTGTGGTACAGTACCACTACCAACTGCCATGCCCATGGCAGTTGCAGGCCGCACAGTCCGCCGCTCGTGGAAGAGCGTTACCATTACCGTTACAGCCGGAGATTCTGTCACCTGGTATGCCGGCAGGAGGATCTGGCCACTACTGAGTGATGGGCAGGGCCCAAGTTACCACTGCCTTTGCCAGTGTGACAGCCCAGTCACCAAGAAGACCATCCTTGAGAGGTCAGCGGGGGTTTGCTGCCGCAGCCAGGGCCGCTTTCATGATGAGGCAGGAGTGCCCTCTCATGTCCTTTAGCTCCAGCAGCAGTGAGGAGGATCTGCTGGCCTTTAAGTAATTCCTGCAGTTTTTATGGGAGCCACAACATGGACTTATCCTGAAGGGTGGGCACTAGTTGGCCCTTGTTTTTAGTTTTGTTGCCCCGCGTTTGTCCTCACCTAGATGGCCATGGATTGTTAGGACTCCCCACATCAAAAAAAAGTTTTTTTATCCAAGTTGCACATACATGCGCCTCATCCCTTTTTTCCCCCTTTTCAGGTTATTTGGGGAGCCCCTCGAAAGAAGGTTTTTTAAAGGGAACCTTTGCTGCTATTTTTTTACCCATTTGGATTACAATTTTGCCTATGTGAATTACAAATTGCGACTGAGTTTGGGACTCTGCTCCAGTTCTATGACAAGCGTCAGAAGAAAAGAGACTTTAACATGTCCGTGAGCATACTAGGTAGGTGATATTTAAAATGTTTATATTATACTTATAATAATGTATTTGCACTATTTACCATATATATGTCTCGAATATTCGCTCTGCCTCTGAGGAGTGCACGCCGCGGCCTCTCCTCGTACCTGTCTGCGTATTACGTAATCGCTTAGACAATAGTACGCTGAGATTCGTAAGCTATTTGTACGCTCATGCGTACGTCTTCTAAGAAGTTGCGTACATTTTGTAAATGAATGTTCGTTATTAGTGAGCGAATGTTCGCTAATAGCACATAATAACCTATATTTTGTACGCAAATACAACTAATATATTCGTCGAATATACGAATTTTAGGAAAAGTTCGGCGAATGTTCGGCGAATAATTTTTTCAATGATTCGCTCATCTCTCCTTACAGACATGTGATATTTGCTCGGTTGGCCTCTGACTCGGACATTAAACTTACAGACATGTGATATTTGCTCACTGCGACTGTGGCTCGGAAATTAAACTTACAGACATGTGATATTTGCTCAGTGGGCCTCTGACTCGGAAATTAAAATTGACAATGGTTGACACTTGCTCTACGTCAATTCCTCTGGCACAGATATTAGTGGTTATGAGAACTTTTACCTTCCTATCTCTGTCTTCGTACCGCCCTGGCCTCTAAATTCTACTCCTGCTGCCACTTCCACACTCTGTCATTGTGCCACTCTGTGGCCTCCAAATTTTACGACTGCTGCTGCCACTTCCATACTCTGTCATTGTGCCACTCTGTGGCCTCAAAATTCTAACAGTACTGCTGCCACTTGCACACTGTGCAGATCAAACTTGACAACAGTTGACACTTGGTCTATATCAATTCCTCGGGCACAGACATTAGTGGTGATGAGAAATTATCCCTTCCTATCTCTGTCATCGTGCCACTCTGGCCTCATAACCTCATCGTGCCACTCCGGCCTGACCTCATAATTCTACTACTACTCTTGCTACCACTTGCCCACCCTGTCGCTGTGCCACTGTGTGGCCTCATAATGCTACAGCTACTGCCACTGCCTCCTATATACTGTCGTCATTCCGCTCTGTGGTCTCCTGATGCTACAGCTGCTGACACTGCCTCCTCTACTCTGTTGTTGTGCCACTGTGTAACTTCATAGTTCTTCACTACTGTCATTTGCAGTCTTTTCATTGGGCCTGTCTGTGACTGCGAAATTCTACTGATTGACGTTTTCAATCTTGTCCACCTACTCTGTCGTTGTGCCACTGTGTAACTTCATAGTTATTCACTACTGTCATTTGCAGTCTTTTCATTGGGCCTGTCTGTGACTGCGAAATTCTACTGATTGACGTTTTCAATCTTGTCAACCTACTCTGTCGTTGTGCCACTCTGTGGTCTCCTGATGCTACAGCTGCTGTCACTGCCTCCTCTACACTATTGTCGTACCACTCTGTGGTCTCTTGATGCTACAGCTGCTGCCACTGCCTCCTATACACTGTCGTCGTGCCATTCTGTGGTTTCCTGATGCTGCTGTCATTGCCATATTCACACTGTCTGGGGGGGGGGCTCTGCTAGTTTAAGCGTGTAATAGAACATGTTCTGTAAGAAACCTATGTGAATCAGTGAATTGGTGTAAAAAGAGTGTGCTCTTTCACTCTATAGTAGGATCTTGGGCCTCTGCACGGTTCTTTATAGCTGGCGCTAACACTGACCTGTAAGGCTGAGTCCAGACTTGAGTTATTTGGTGAGTTTTGGCCCCATAACTGCCCAAATACATAAAGTGTGCAGCGATTCTAAGAGCAACGCCTGTTATCTGCATGTCATACTGGCTCACAGTATTGTTTCACTACCACAGCAGACTCCCAATGCGTGTTACTGCAAGGCACAGTGTTCTATGCCACTATACAGGCTCTCTGCAGCCCGGAAGTAGCCGTTTAACGCGATTCGCCACAAATTTATTCGGATCAAAACAAATCTTTCCGGAAAATTTGGTTAACCAGCAGAATCGAATTTTTGAAAAATTCGCTTATCTCTAGAGAGCACCCATGCAATTTATCTGTCTTAGTTGTCTGATTAATTTTTTTAAAATCTTCATTTTCTCTTATCTTGGATGACATTGTGGGCTTTGGAACCAATTATTAGTTTTCCGTAGAGTTATGGACTCAAGTTAAAATGGTTTCAACTTACATTGGTTGTCCCATAAAAATTAATATTGTAGCTTGAGGGACCATTGTAGAGCGCACTAATCATTAATGAGTCCTTACATCTTCACTTATTTATTTCTTATGTTATTCTGATCATGTGGGACATATCCCTTTAAGGACATCTGAACACTATCAGGTCACTGTCCCGGAGAACTTACAATCTTGTTTACACAGATAACTATCAGGACTTTGATCACTGTTAACCGATAAGTGATATGATATTAAGAAACCAGTAAGATGGAAAGATAGTCATTTCCTAGGGAGAAGATGTTTAGATATCATTACTCCCAAACCTACAAAAACAACATATGACCAACACTACATAAATGCAATATACAAGGGTGAGTGAATAATTATCCACACTCTGGCTGTAGAATTTATTTTAATCAACTTTCAGAAAAGACATCATCTTTTGACATAACCTCTCTAGTCACTACTTGGACTGGTTTGAACATGTTATGTCAGTTCATATGTGACAGTTGTGCAAGAAACAATGGGTGTCTCACTTGGGATTTGTATGAAAGAAGAGCAGCGTGCAGTGATTCAATTTTTTGTGGTATCATGGTTTGTCTGGTGCTAATATCAAATATAATATCAAAGACTAGTATCTAAATATAATAAGACTAAATATAATAGCAAAGACTTTATGCACAGTATGGAGAAAGTGTTTTGTCACAAAGAAGTGTGTATGAATGGATAGAGAAGCTCAAGGAAGGTGGCACAATTGTCATGAAGAAGCCGAACACCCATCCAGGACATTGGAGAATGTGACAGTGGAGTATGTGGCCTACGAGGATGAAGATTCACATCTGATGAAAAGAACAAAATAGCGGTGCATTCCTGGCTAGCAGCTCAGCCTAAAACATTTTTTAATGAGGGAATACGAACGTTTTTACAAAGCAGGGAGATTATGTTGAATATGTCTCCAAATGATGTACAGACAGGTGCAATCCAGTAATCTCATTGTACCTACTGCGCCTAGCCACACACATCACAGACAACAGAGCAGATCAGCACTGCCCAGTAGTGTTGAGCGAGCATGCTCAGCCGAACTCGCTGTTCGGCCGAGCATGCCTACGCTGGGGTCCGCTCGGTGTTCGGCCAAACAGCGAGTGTACACGAGCGCAATGCTCGAGTCTCTTCCCCTGGCATTCACTGTAATGTTGATTTGTACGCTAATGCTATGCATTGTATGCTAATGCGTACAAATTTGTATGCTAATGCTACGCATTGTACACTAATGCGTACAAATTTGTATGTAATGCTACGCATTGTACGCTAATGCGTACAAATTTGTACGCTAATGCTACGCATTGTATGCTAATGCGTACAAATTTATATGATAATGCTACACATTGTACACTAATGCGTACAAATGTGTATGCTAATGCTACGCATTGTACGTTGATGCGTACGAATTTGGAAGCTAATGCTACGCATTGTGTGCTAATGCGTAGCAATGCTCGAGTCTCTTCCCCTGGCATTCACTGTAATGTTGATTTGAACGCTAATGCTATGCATTGTACACTAATGCATACGAATTTGTACGCTAATGCTACGCATTGTATGCTAATGCGTACAAATTTATATGCTAATGCTACGCATTGTACACTAATGCGTACAAATGTGTATGCTAATGCTACGCATTGTACGTTGATGCGTACGAATTTGGAAGCTAATGCTATGCATTGTGTGCTAATGCGTACAAATTCAGTTAATTAGCATACTTTTACGAGTGAAAGGAGTAAAAGAGGAGAAGTCGCGATTCTGACCTTTTTCTATTAACCAGACACCCTCCCCTCTTCCGAGTGGAGGGTGCCTGGTTTAGTCCCATTGACTAACATTATGCTCGGGTACTCGGCCGAGCACTCGAGCACCCCCTAGTGCTCGGCCAGAGCACCTGAGCATACAAGCACAGAGGTGCTCTCTCAACACTACTGCCCAGTTCATCATGGGAACATTGGGTAGTTGAGTATTCAAATTGAAAGTACTAAGGTGCATCATTCTGTGTGGAGGGAACTTATGGGAGAATCATAGTGTGTGGGGGTCATTTAATGGTTCTTCACACTGTATGGTAGGCTCAAACTGAGTGGGAGCACATATGGGTGTCCAGCCTAGAGAATAGGTACCTGCTTGGTCCTTCAATCTTCTTATGTTTACAGATATTACTCCGGTCCTGTCGTATAAAGATAACCTTTCTCGGTCAGTGACAAATAAAGTGTGCTTAAAGGGGTTCTGCAGTTGTTTAAAACTGATGATCTATCCTTTGGATAGATCAGATGCTGATGATCTATCCAGAGGATAGATCATCAGTTTTAAACAACTGCAGAACCCTTTTAACATTCAGAACACAGATGAGAGAATCAATTAATAATGAAACAAGTTCGTTATGAACTTCCCGTAAATTCGTCTGCTGGACAAACCCAAATCTTTTCAGGTTTGCTTTGGAAAAAAAATAGTAAAACGGGTAACAGCACCATTTTTCTGCACATGGGAAAAAGCACGAGGGAGGAAAAGGATGCTCACATAAATCTGAGTGAAAGTGCTGTGGGGTGCGAAGTGAGGAGCTGAAGCTAGGTCTGCCTGGCAGTGCCTTCTAGGTTCTAGCTAGTTAATGCCTTATAACACAGCTGTAGCTGCTGCAGGACCTCAAAATGAGCTACCTGAAAGAAAATGTCTGTTTTTTGTCCACTTGAACAGAAATACAGCTTTTTTTATGCCCAATACAACTGTGCAACATGTGTTTTACCTGCTAGAGGATAGATAGCATTTTACGTCTCAGTCAAACCACCTTAAATAGTCTGAAATCCGGGGCAGGGCATCTCCACACAGTTCAGTTTACGCGTGCAAT
Organism: Rhinella marina; assembly: GCA_900303285.1. NCBI lineage: Eukaryota > Metazoa > Chordata > Amphibia > Anura > Bufonidae > Rhinella > Rhinella marina. The sequence continues at coordinate 8,514 of ONZH01030406.1, read as the reverse complement.
ATACGCGTGCAACATGTGTTTTACAACCCAGTGGGTAGCTTTTCAACTCTGAGTGAAAACATGTGAAACAATAGCCCAAAATCTTGGACAGAGCATCTCCATAGAGTTCAAGGGTGTTATAGTTTTTACAAAAATAGTAATACAAGTGTGCAACATACTGTATATTTTACAATCCAGAGGGTATCATTTTAACTCTCACTGTAAACACATGAAACAATAATCCAAAATCTGGAACAGAGTATCTCCACACAGTTCAAGGGTTTTTTGTTTTGCAAAAAATAGCAATACAAATATACAACATTTTACAATAGTAGACAGTGTTTTAAATCTCTGAGTACAAACAATGGAAATACTAGTCCGAAATCTCTGATAGGGCATCTCCACACAGTTCAAGGGTTCTTTTTGTGAAAATAATATGGGTCTACGATGTCTGTATTTTACAATAGAGGATAACATTTTAAGAGTCAAAGCACTGAAACTACTAGCCCGATATTTGGGACAGGACATCTCCACACAGTTCTGGTGTTGGGCCGGTGTCACCTTCTTTTTACACAATGTGTTAAGGCAGAGGAGCTGCGACCCGGCGCCCGCCCTACAATACACATTACAATACACATTACAATACACATTACAGGCTGCAGTCAGCGCTGCTGCGATCTCATTATCACACCATTGTCACGATAATGAGATTGAAGCCGGGCTGCTGGCAGCCTCAATGTGTATTGTAGCCAGGGTGATGGCCACTGTTGGCCTTCTTCATCATCATGCCGCAATGTGCCTGCTTCTGATCGATCCGCCCCTCCTGTACCTCTCTCCTGCTGTCAGGACCTGTGGCTCCTCCTACTTCCAGCTTCAGCGCGTCTGACGCTGTGTCGTCCTCCAAACCCCTCCTGCTCTGGGTTACAGGATGTAGTCCAGAAGAGGCTTCAGCATGCATGTGGGGAACGGAACTCAGGTAAGGTTTTTTTTTTTTTCCAGCCACTTGACAATGAGTGGGTTTGGGGGAGGGTAAAATTAAGGTAACCATTACAATTAAATTACTGGGGACATGGATTATTTTTGGCTGCTATAGGGACATTACTGGGCCAGGGAGGACATTACTGAGGGTAGGGCAGCATTACTGTGGCTGCCATAGGGATGTTACTAGTGGTAAGCTGGCATTACTGGGGGCATTATAGTGACATTAGTGGGGTCAGGGAGGACATTACTGGGGGCTCTATAGGGACATTACTGGGGGCAAGGGGGCATCATTATTACTGGAGGCATGATATGGGGCATTATTATTACAAGGGGCACAATACAATACAATACATAATAATAATACTGGGGCATTATTATTATTGAGGTGGCAATTTTAATACTGGGGTATACTTAATACTGGGGGCACTGTAGGGGCATTATGATTACTGAAGGCACTGTGGATGCCTTATTATTATTACTGGGGGAATTATATGGAGCACTGTAGGGGCATTATAATTACTGAAAGGGGCATTGTGGGGGCATAATTATTGCCCGACACACTATTATGGGGGGCGTTATTATTACTGGGGGCACTACATATTTAATACCGGGGCATTATTATTACTGGAGGAATTATAGGGGGCACTGTAGGGGCATTACTATTACTGGAGGGACATTGTTATTGCTGGGGGTAGGAGTTATTGTAACTGGGGACACTATAGGGGCATTAGTATTTCTACAGTACATTTTTGGGATGCATTGGGAAGCACAGCAGGCTCAGTATTGGGGTAGCTGCAGGATGACAATGTTAGGGCACCATGGTGGGGAAGATGATGGAAATTTGAGGACACTAATAAGTCTGTGTGTCATACTCTTTAGAGATGGAACATGGCCACAAAATGTCATCATGTGTTGTCTGGTCCTAACGGAGAAAATGAGGAAAAAGAATGTCTACATCATGGGAGACGTCACTGAGAGAAGTCATCATGGCAGTTTGATCCGAATGGAGAAGATTAGAAAAGAGAACATTCTACATGACAGGAAAAGTCACTGGATGTAAGAGGTATGTGGTGCTATATACACCTGTATGTATGGTAATGATTTAAGACCAGAATGCTGGAGGTAGGCTGTATGCTATTACCTGTGTGTTAACTCGTCATACCCTTTCTCCATTTCGGAATTAAATATGGAGAAAAAGGAGGATGACAGGGCATGGAGTTGGCACTGGCAATCACTCAGGGGTAGCTTCTAGGGAGGTTTTGGTTCTAGAGCGGCAGTATATTGTGCTGCACTCAGCCAAATAAAAAAATTGCAGCATGATATACTGCTCCCTCTATGGTATTTCTGCCCCCACCTACTTATGTTGGCCCCACCTTCTGTCAATCTTGGCCCTCCCACAGCATAGGGCCACTTTTCGTTTTTTTTCCAGGTCCACTTTAATTTCCCAATCCGCCCCTGGTGAAAACACATGGAATAGTAGTCCAGAATCTGGGCCAGAGCACCTCCACACAGCTCAAGGATTTTTTGTATTGTGAAAAAACAGTAATACAAGTGTGCAACGTGTTCAACAATATAGAGGGTAACGTTTTAAATCTAAATGAAAACACATGAAATACCAGTCCTAAATCTGTGCCAGGGCATCTCCAGACAGTTGTTGGTGTGGAGGGGGAAAGAGTCTCATAGTAGGCTGACAACTTATGTTTTACTAAAGAAAGCTTTTTTTCAGAATATGCATATATGAAAGCACGTACAGTACAGACCAAAAGTTCGGACACACCTTCTCATTCAAAGAGTTTTCTGTATTTTCATGACTATGAAAATTGTAGATTCACACTGAAGGCATCAAAACTACGAATTAACACATGTGAAATTATATACTTAAAAAAGTGTGAAACAACTGAAAATAAGACTTATATTCTAGGTTCTTCAAAGTAGCCACCTTTTGCTTTGATTACTGCTTTGCACACTCTTGGCATTCTCTTGATGAACTTCAAGAGGTAGTCACCTGAAATGGTTTTCACTTCACAGGTGTGCCCTGTCAGGTTTAATAAGTGGGATTTCTTGCCTTATAAATGGAGATGGGACCATGTGTTGTGTTGGGCAGAAGTCAGGTGGATACACAGCTGATAGTCCTACTGAATAGACTGTTAGCTGCTTTTTTCTTGCCATAATACAAATTCTAAGTAAAGAAAAACGAGTGGCCATCATTACTTTAAGAAATGAAGGTCAGTCAGTCCGAAAAATTGGGAAAACTTTGAAAGTGTCCCCAAGTGCAGTATCAAAAACCATCAAGCGCTACAAAGAAACTGGCTCACATAAGGAGCGCCCCAGGAAAGGAAGACCAAGAGTCACTTCTGCTGCAGAGGATAAGTTCATCCGAGTCACCAGCCTCAGAAATCGCAGGTTAACAGCAGCTCAGATTAGAGACCAGGTCAATGCCACACAGAGTTCTAGCAGCAGACACATCTCTACAACAACTGTTAAGATGAGACTGTGTGCAGCAGGCCTTCATGGTAAAATAGCTGCTAGGAAACCACTGCTAAGGACAGGCAACAAGCTGAAGAGACTTGTTTGGGCTAAAGAACGCAAGGAATGGACATTAGACCAGTGGAAATCTGTGCTTTGGTCTGATGAGTCCAAATTGGAGATCTTTGGTTCCAACCACCGTGTCTTTGTGCGACGCAGAAAAGGTGAACGGATGAACTCTACATGCCTGGTTCCCACCGTGAAGCATGAAGGAGGAGGTGTGATGGTGTGATGGTGTGGGGGTGCTTTGCTGGTGACACTGTTGGGGATTTATTCAAAATTGAAGGCATACTGAACCAGCATGGCTACCACAGCATTTTGCAGCGGCATGCTATTCCATCCGGTTTGCATTTAGTTGGACCATCGTTTATTTATCAACAGGACAATGACCCCAAACACACCTCCAGGCTATGTAAGGGCTATTTGACCAAGAAGGAGAGTGATGGGGTGCTACGCCAGATGAGCTGGCCTCCACAGCCACCAGACCTGAACCCAATCGAGATGGTTTGGGGTGAGCTGGACCGCAGAGTGAAGGCAAAAGGGCCAACAAGTGCTAAGCATCTCTGGGAACTCCTTCAAGACTGTTGGAATACCATTTCAGGTGACTACCTCTTGAAGCTCATCAAGAGAATGCCAAGAGTGTGCAAAGCAGTAATCAAAACAAAAGGGGGCTACTTTGAAGAACCTAGAATATAAGACATATTTGTTTTTGTTTGGGCCAATGTTATTTTTCCAGAGCCACTTGTCCTGTGCAAGCTCTGCAAGAGTAAAATAATCCGTGGGCAGTCAAACACAGACATAGATGCCACAGCTCTACTGAACCACTTGAAGCGTCATCGCCCTATCCCATGGGCAAAGAGAGGTGGCAGCTACTACAATAAGAGTTTTCGTTTTCACCAAGTCTCCCTTGAAGCAGCCAGGCCACATGCAAGGGCAGATTTTATAATCTAGATAGTACCTTATTTCTCCACCTCTGCTTTGTTTTGATCTTTTTCACTATGGTTACAACATGTGCATTGTGGCCATTACAGGTCGATCACACACTGTGCTCTGTGTAATATTTTTTCAGACAGAAAAAGTGGCATGCCGGGGGTTAGGGTATGGCGTCCCGTCTCCCAGCAATTCCAGGACGTGTAGTGCGTCTCATAGAATGACACGTGCGCATGAAACCCGAACCCTTACTGGATGTGAACCCCGGGGTTGACACCCTGCCCCTTGTGTCCAGCGAGGAGCAAGGGATGCCACGCCAAGGGGCCAGAGACCTGACAATCATTTAAACTTTTTTGTAATAATAAAACTGAAAAGTGGGGCATGCAAAATTATTCGGCCCCCTTGCATTAATACTTTGTTGTGCCAGCTTTTGCTGCAATTACAGCCACAAGTCGCTTGGGGTATGTCTCTATCAGTTTTGCACATCTAGAGACTGAAATTCTTGCCCATTCTTCCTTGCAAAACAGCTTGAGCTCTTTGAGGTTGGATGGAGAGCGTTTGTGAACAGCAGTTTTCAACTCTTTCCACATATTCTCAATTGGATTCAGGTCTGGACTGGATTCTAAGACCTGGTTATGTTTATTTTTGAACCATTTCATTGTAGATTTTGCTTTATGTTTGGGATCATTGTCTTGTTGGAAGATAAATCTCCGTCCTAGTCTCAGGTCTTTTTACAGACTTCAACAGGTTTTCATCCAGAATGGTCCTGTATTTGGCTCCATCCATCTTCCCATCAATTTTAACCATCTTCCCTGTCCCTGCTGATGAAAAGCAGGCCCAAACCATGATGCTGCCACCACTATGTTTGACAGTGGGGATGGTGTGTTTAGGGTGATGAGCTGTGTTGCTTTTACGCCAAACATATAGTTTTTCATCCAAAAAGTTCGATTTTGGTTTCATCTGACCAGAGCACTTTACTCCACATGTTTGGTGTGTCTCCCAGGTGGCTTGTGGCAAACTGTAAACAAGACTTTTTATGGATATCTTTGAGAAATGGCTTCTTCTTGACACTCTTCCATAAAGGCCAGATTTGTGAAGCGTTCGACTGATTGTTGTTCTATGTACAGACTCTCCCACCCAGGGCCGGCGTTAGGGGAGGGGGCAAACTGGGTAATTGCCCAGGGCCCCGATTCTCTAAGGGGCCCCCTGCTTCAGTCCCGATGGTAGCTTTCAGATCGCAGATGTTTGAACAGTCGGGAGTGGGGAATTTCCCAGCTCAGGAGTCCCTGCTCTGACTCCCGATATATATATGACTCCATGGATGTGTCCATATATGGAGATAGGGTTACCAACATAAATGGTCACTATGCTTGGGGACACCCTATGTATAAATAAGTCTAATTTTGACCTGTTTCTGTGGGGATTTGAACTCACAACCTTCTACATTACAGGCAGGAACCGTAACCTCATAGAAGTTTCTCTTCTATAATACCATAGAACCTTCTATGAGGTTTTTAATACAAGAGAAACCTCTATGAGGTTTTTCAACACTGACTTAGCATTGAGCTCTATAGCCCAGTGGTTAACCCCTTCCCGACCAGCGCCGTACATTTACGGCGCTGTGGGAAGTAACTTTCCGACCAGCGCCGTAGTACTGCGGCGCGCTGATCGGGCGGATGCAGGAGCCCAGTGTTCCCAGTAGCCGGACCCCTGCTGCGTACGCCCGCATCGGTGTTTTCACCTTTCATGTTTATACGCCTCACAGGCAGTAAGCTGGAAGTGTATTACTGTGTGTAATACACTTCCAGCCAATGCATTACAATACAGAAGTTTAAAGGGGATCAGACCCCAAAAGTTAAAAAAGTGTTAAAAAAAGAAAGTGAAAAAATAAAGTTTTACAAAAAAAGTTCCAAAAACAAAAAAGCGTCCTTTTCACAAAATAATATAAAAAATTTGTAAAAAAATAGTGAAAAAAATAAAAATAGACATATTAGGTATCGCCGCGTCCGTATCGACCGGCTCTATAAAAATATCACATGATCCACCCCGCCAGGTGAACGCAGTAAAAAAAAAAAAAACTGTGCCAAAACAGCCTTTTTTTGGTCACCTTCCCTTACAAAAAGTGTAATAGCAGGCGATCAAAAAGGCGTATTTACCCCAAAATGGTACCAATCATACCGTCATCTCATCCCGCAGAAATATAGACCCTACCTGAGACAATCGCCCAAAAAATAAAAAAAAATATGGCTTTCAGAAAATAGCAACACAAAAAAAGATTTTATTCTGTTCAAAAATGCATCTAATGTGTAAAACTTTCCAAAAATAAAAATGTTTGACATATTGGGTATTGCCGCGTCCGTAACAACCTTCTCTATAAAAATATTACATGAGATGGCCCCCCAGGTGAATGCTGTAAAAAAAATTAAAAAAAAACTATGCCATAGCAGAAATATTACATGAGATGGCCCCCCAGGTGAATGCTGTAAAAAAATTTTTTAAAAACTATGCCATAACAGCCATTTTTTTTCACCTTGCCTCACAAAAAGTGTAATAGCAGGCGATCAAAAAGTCTTATGTACCCCAAAATGGTACCAATGAAAACGTCACCTCATCCCGCAAAAAATGAGCCCCCACATAAGACAATAACTCATCAATGGCTCCCACAAACCAATCCATCAAAATCTGTGCTGCAAAATCCATATGGCGCTCCTTCTGTTCTGAGTCCGGCCATGTGCCCCCACAGCAGTTTACCACCACATATGGGGTGTTGCCGTATTCAGGAGAAAATGGGGACCAAATTATGGGGTGCTTTTCTCCTGTTACCCCTTGTGAAAATGAAAAATTTGGGGCTAAAGCAACATTTTATTGGAAGAAATGAAACTTTTCATTTTCACAGCCAAGTGTTTCCAAATTCTGAAAAACGCTTAGGGGGTCAAAGTGGCCAGTACCCCCCTTAATATATTCTTTGAAGGGTGTACTTTCCAAAATGGGGTCACTTTTTGAGGGTTTCCACTGTAGGGGTACGTCAGGGTCTCTCAATTACAAAATGGTGCCTAAAAACCATTCTAGCAAAATCTGCCTCCAAAATCCGTATGGCGCTCCTTTCCTTCTGACCACTGCCACAAACCCATAGAGACGTTTACCACCACATATGGGGTATTTCTGTAAACTGCAGAATCAGAGTAATGTATATTGAGGTTTAGTTTGCTGTTAACCCTTGCTGTTTTGCAAGAAAAAAATTATTAACATGAATAATCTACCAAAAAAGTGAAATTTTGAAATTTCACCTCAATTTTCCATTAATTCTTGTGGAACACCTCAAGGGTTAACAAAGTTTGTAACAGCAGTTTTTTATAATTTGAGGGGTGTAGTTTCTAAAATGGGGTCATTTATGGGTGGTTTCCATTACATAAGCCACTCAAAATCACTTTAAATCTGAATTGGTGCTTAAAAAATGGTTTTGGAAATTTTGTTGAAAATTTGAAAAATGGCTTCTAAACTTCTAAGCTTTCTAACGTCCCAAAAAAGTAAAATGACATTTATAAAATGATGCCAACATAAAGAAGACATATGGGGAATGTAAAATAATTAAAAAATAAAAATGAATTATTTTGCCACAAATTTACTACTGTCGTGAAGCACAATATGTGACGAGAAAACAATCTCAGAATGGCTTGGATAAGTAAAAGCGTTCCAAAGTTATTACCACATAAAGTGACAAATGTCAGATTTGCAAAAAATGGCCTGGTCAGGAAGGTGAAAACAGGCCCGGGGTTGAAGGGGTTAAGGTTCTTGCCTTTAGTGTAGATGGTTGGAAGTTCGAATCCCCACAAAAACATTTTAAAAATAGAGGCCAAAAATAACTTAAATACATAGGGTGTCCCCAACAATGAAATGTTTGATTTTATTACAAAAAAAAAATTTGTGCAAAACATAAAATATGATCAAATAACACCCATATTAACCCACACCAACCTTTTTAACTTGTGTAACCAGTATTTTTTGTTGGGAAAGGTGGCAACCCTAGCAGCACCCGTTCATTAGGACTCACTTTGTAAAAAATTATCGCAATATTTTGACCCTCATAACTTTTTTATA